>JAJQWJ010000010.1:17824266-19024266 GCA_023637945.1 Phaethornis superciliosus
CAAGGATGGACATTTGGGACTCTGTGACTTAGGGAAAAAGTGTCCTAGCTTGATGGTATTTCCTCTCAAGCTTTGTTGTCTGTGGAGAAGTATTGGTATTGCATTCCAAATCATTACGTGAAGCACACACATTACTCAGACTTCTTTTCATGCAGAGGAATCTCAGACTTTACTTTTTTTTTATGGTTATGTATTATGGAAGGGATTTGTACATGTGAATCTACTGTAAACATGCAATTTGTATATACAGTGATGAAGCTCTGAATTAAGCAGCAGGATGAGTACTAACATAAAAACCAGCATAATTCAAGCTTAGAGTTAAAGTAAATCACACTGTAAATTCAAGTCACAATGCTTAGCATGCTCACACTTGTCAATGCACTTTCTGTACAAATATGTTGGCATATGCAGAGATTTAAGGCACCGGTTGTATGAATTTAAAAAACACAGACTGAAAAACTATCTCTTAGCAGGTTAATGGCACAATTAACAGGAAAATCCATCAAATTGTTCTAAAAATTCAAATGAACAAGTCACTTTTTTTCTGTTTTGTTTCAGTGAAAGCACCAATAGTACAGTACACATTCTGTACATTACACAACTTGTACTTAGAATCAAAGAAAGATACACTAACACCAAACCAAAATAAGAGCTGTGTACAGACCAGACAGATTTGGAGAGCTGAAAGACCCTGTTGGAACTGCATTAACATCAGTGTTACCTGGACCCTTTTCTTTCATTCAAATTTTCTAAATACAAGGAAAAACAGAACTTGCAAACCCACTCTCTCATGTTCCTATAGCCTATGTTAATCCTGCACCAAGGCATTTCAATGCTTTTGCTTTTTATAGTGCTGGGGAAGCAAATAATGGTTTACAGGTGCAAAAGTGAGGACAAATGCTACTTATGCTCTGCCCTACCACAGCTGCAAATGCTCTGTAGGCATTGGTCTGTTCCTCCACATAAAACACATACACCTGCCTCAGAGGGAAACTGGGATTCCCTGAAGGGATGTCACAGTCAGCACCTGAAGGAATATTTCAGGTAGTATTACAAAGCATGTCTACAAACACAAAAAAAAATTGAGTGACTTTCTTACTTCACTGATAAGGCACGGGTAAAAGACACTGAAACTAGAAGACTTTTGCATGATATAGTGCCCCTAACAGTCAGTATTATTCCAGCATGAATCTGAAGCTTGCCAGACCACTTGCTATGCACAATTTCAGCGTCACAGTCATTTGACAGACTTCCTGTTAATACCAGGTCCTGTGGGCTCTTGTGTGCTCCTGAGTGAGCCCAATTTCTTGGGGACAATGAAATTACATACAATACAAAAGGTATACTTTGTCAACAAAAAATCTGAGAAGCTCTCTTCTCACAAGGAGAGGACTTCCTTATGGATAAAGTGCAAGACCAAAATGAACACCTATTTCTTTGTGTCCCACATCAGCAGTATCTTAAGCACAAATTCAAAGGGAAAAAACCACAACCCACCATGCAAAACTTGCACTACATTTTTAGTCATGGAGTATTACACATATCAGATCCTGTTTTATGTATGACAGACAGAAATGAATCAACCTGTGTGCAAAGGGCACAGGGAGATGTCCCAGAGCCAGGCTCACAAAATTAGTAAGAAATGCTCTGACATTACAAATGAGTTTTTAGAAATACTTCCTAGAAACAAGTCTCTGTTTCTCCCACAAGACAGTGGCTAGAGACTTCACCTGTATGGAACACTGTGACACAAGCTGCACACTTGGTAAATAATGAAGGATTTACACAAATTAGAAACTCCTCTGAATGAAAGAAGTGTCTCAGTGTCAATATCCTGAGAAGTGGTGCACTTGCCAAAGACCAGCAAATCACAGAATCATAGAGGTGGGGATTGGAAGGGACCTTAAAGATGATCTAGACCAACCCCTCTGCCACGGGTAGGAACCCATCAGGACACTGACACCTTCTACAAGCACAGAGGGTGACACTACAGCTTTTCACTCCTGCAAACCATCAGCCAGGAGCACTCAAGAGCTTTGAGTTGTGACCCACTTGAAGTAGTAACTTAAGGTTAAAGGCTGGCATGGTCTCACTGCTGCATTACTCAGTTTCTAAAATGCCTTCAGACTAGAACCAGGCTGGCAGATGGACACTTGACTGGTTGTGCTGCTCCTACTTGTGACACTGTATTAGGAATAGATTACACAACGTTATTAATAACATTTGAATGCAAGTGCCAGGCCTGTAATCCTCCCTCATTGTGTAGCAACCTTCAGCAATCAGAGCGCTGAGCGCATCCATCTGGTACTGGTGCCTGACCCGACACCAGAACCACGCCCGGGGTCGGTCCCGGTGCTGGCGCCACTGGAGTGAGGGCTCCCTTGGGAATGTGGAACCCTCCAGGGTAAGGCACCAGGGACAGAACAGAGGCTCACGGAAAAGTACCAGAATAAAAGACAAGAAAAATAGGCTGGAAGAAAAAAAAAAAAAAAAAAAAAAAAAAATCCTAACTAGGGTGTGATAAGGCTCCAGATCAGGAAGGAAATACGAGCTGTGCCATCAGTTCTGTGGCACTGCAGCCCCGGGCATCGCCCCGAGCTAACCCGAGACAGCCGCCAGTGTCACCCCGACTCTGCCGGTACCAGCCGGACTCTGCCGGTACCAGCCGGGCCCTGCCGGTACCAGCCGAGCGCTGCACGGCACCCAGAGCCGCTGCGGGGGGTGTTTGGGTGCGCTGACCCTTCCCGCCCTCAGGGGAAGGTCCCTGCTCGCTGCTCCGCTCCCGGCCTATCCCCCCCGCGCTGCCCCTTTCCCCGCAGGGATCGGATCGGATCGGATCGGATCGGATCGGATCGGATCGGATCGGATCGGATCGGCCCGGCCCGGCCCGGCCCGGCCCGGCCCGGCCCCGCCGCTCTCTGCCCGGGGGCGGTGTCAGCAGCTCCCGCCCCTCCCCGCTTTACGGCATTCGGCGGTGCCTTTGCGACCGCCCCGGTGCCGTGCGGGCCCCTCGGCGCTCTCGGGCCGGCGGTCGCCAGTGCGCGGTGCCGGTGCCGCCATGGTGAGTGAGTGAGTGAGTGAGTGAGTGAGCTCGGGGGTCCGGGCCCGGCGGGTCTCTCCGTAGGACCCATCGGGTGGTTCTGTCTGGGCCGGCAACTCCCGAGCCCTTCCCCGGACCCGGGAGCTCGGCTCGTCCTTGTCGGGGGGCGCGGTGCCCTGTGCTGTGCGGGGAGGGCGCTGCCAGGCCCTGAGCTCCTGACCCGGGGACTCCGGCGTTAAAACGGGGCCAAAGGAAGGGACGGTGCTGCCGGGATGGGTTTTCCCGGTCCCGCAAGGCTGGGGGGTTCCCCCCTCCCTCCAGGGACCTCAGCCCCGCTGCCTTCCCCCTGCCCCGGCGGTCACCGAGAGCGGCGGAGCCGAAGGACAGCGTGAGAACCGCTGTGCCCTGGCCACGCAGCTCCCTGCGGGTACTTGTCCCACCTGCCGGGTGGGTTTGTTGCTGTTGTTGTGGTTTTTCCTTTGGTAAACAAGTATCCTGTGTTCCCTGTGTAGGCCAGTACAATGGTGGCGGTGGGGCTGACCATAGCGGCGGCTGGATTTGCAGGTTTGTAGATCATAGAATCATAGAATCATAGAATTAGCCGGGTTGGAAGGGACCTCAGAGATCATCAAGTCCAACCCTTGACCCACCGGAGCAGTTGCTAGACCATGGCACTGAGTGCCACATCCAGTCTTTTTTTAAGTGTCTCCAGGGACGGAGAATCCACCACCTCACCGGGCAGACCATTCCATGCCTGATCACCCTCTCCGTGAAGAAATTCTTTCTAATATCTAACCTAAATCTCCCCTGACACAACTTAAGACTGTGTCCTCTTGTCTTGTTGAAAGTTGTCTGGGAAAAGAGTCCAACTCCCCCCTGGCTCCAGCCTCCTTTCAGGGAGTTGTAGAGAGCGATGAGGTCTCCCCTGAGCCTCCTCTTCTCCAGGCTGAACACCCCCAGCTCCCTCAGCCTCTCCTCACAGGACTTGTGCTGGATCCCTTCACCAGCCTGCTTGCCCTAGATGAAGGGAGGACACTGAACACCCCCTTGTACTTACCAGTGCCTGGGGCAGTACTGGTGGCTTTTAAGGGTAGCTTAATGGCTGGTACAGGACACAGCTTCTGTCAAGAAACATGGCTGTAATTAAAGAAAAGATCGGTGTTACTACTATTTTTACATCCCCTAAGAGTTTATTCCACATTCTAATCCACAAGTTAGCAGTTGCACTGAGTTACTAAATCTTTATGACTTGTTCAACACATTTCTTTAAGGTCGCTATGCAGTAAAAGCTCTGAAGCAAATGGAGCCACAACTAAAACAAGCACTTCAGAATCTACCAAAACCTGTAAGTTTTTATCAATAGCATTTGTTTTTTAAGGTTTACTTGGTGAAATACCTACAGCCTCTGTATAGGCTTACTGTGTTTTCTTCTAATACCAAATTTTGTCAATAACAACAGCATTAATCTCCATGATTCTGGTGGAGGTTGACTAATAGAGTATTTGTTTTGGCAAATTTAAGTACACATTTAAGTAACAATGTTCTACTTCAACTGAATTCCCTATTACAAGTGCAAAAGAACTTTTGCAGTGTTCTCACTTTTGTAGCTCACCAGCTACAAAACCAATCATAAGATGTTAAAAGTTATTGTTATTTAAAATAACACATTTTCTCTTTCAGGACCTCAGTGGTTATTACAGAGGTGGATTTGAACCCAAAATGACAAAACGTGAAGCAGCTTTAATACTAGGAGTGAGGTAAAAGGAAATTTATGACAAATGAAAGGTAAAAAGGTGACTGTGGTGTTGCTGAGCTACTGGCCTGATTTGAAAGGATGTAATTCTCAGTGCTTTAGACTGCCCAATGCCCAGCTTCCCCTGGGAATGACACTGCCAGGTCAGGCAATAGGAAACAGCCTTGCAGGATTTTCTGAACTAATTTGGGATTCTTCATAGAATGTTAACTATCTTAGAACTAGCTCTTAACTAGACTCTAAATTTCTAGCACATTCAAAAGCCACGTACAGGTCCTGGTAGATCTGCCATTTCAAGAAGCTTTGGGGTTTACTCAGCAGAGGAATATAGTTGGGCTATTTGGTTACTGTCACTGCTGGGGAATTTCAGATAATGCTGTGTGAAAACCAGCTGGGCTGCAAAACCCACTTCTTGCATGTGGTGTAAATTCATGACTTAATCCAGAATTTCTTAGTGATGGGAATGGTGGCTATCCCTGACAAAACTTGGAAAGACTTAAGACCAAATATACAAATGTATTAAATAAGATACAAAATAAGAACAGTGTCTAATTGAAGGTAAATTCCAACTATGAAGTCTTTATACAAAGTTTGGTGTTTTGTTTCTTTTTTAATAAATTAAGACAACTTTGTGGTTTCTTTTTTCTTCCAGCCATTAAGAAATTATCTCGATAAAATATTACAACATAGTTCTGTTTGTTTTCAACTGTGTGGCAGTCACCCACTGTATCATTACACATTAATATGAAAAGGAAACATCAATGAAAACCAAAGAATTTATGGATAAGGCAGAGCACTTACTTGTTCTGAGGGAGCTTTTAAAGATCTGGAGGATTTTAAGACATTCCACTAAGTCAGTTTTTCTCTTTCTTTTAAAGCCCTACAGCCAACAGAAGTAAAATTAGAGAAGCTCATAGACGAATCATGCTTCTGAACCATCCAGATAAAGGTAAATTAAATCACATTAATTAATACGTTTTTGATGCAGATAGTAGAACTGCATAGAGAAGTGACTGATATATGACTCCCCCAGGAAACTTCAGTGAAAACAAATTTTAGAGTACCTTAATCCTTATGGTTTTGGAACCTATTTTTATGTATTGTCTACAGCAAGCAGATTCAGTAGGTCAGCTTGTTAATCAGTCTTCTGTGCAGATAAGATTAAATTGTGATTCATTAAAATTAAAGTTGCCTTAATTTTAAATGAAAGACCAGAGTATATTTGTGCACTTTATGCTCCATGTGAGTTCATTTGAATGTACTGGGAATTAATGATAAATGGCAGGTAGTGAGCCTTCTCTGAGTGAAATATTTCTGTTTCTGGTACTCTGAAGGTTCAGAATCTAGTTATGCTTAACCTTAGTAACTCCAGGCATCTCTACCTGTTCTAAATTCTGCTTACTGCAGTGAGTCAGAATCATGTCAGTGCTTGGCAATTTAACTTTTTAATCCTCACTTAAAAGATAAAATGGCTTCATTTAAAGTGACTATTGAATTTCATTACTTTCATGCACCAAAATCCAAAACAATCCATTTGCTTTGTAGATTGTGTTTCACTTTCCTTGTCTTTTGTATGTTACCTTTGCAAACTGAACGAGTCTCTTGGCACAGCTGCAGCTCACATGCTGGCCTTGAACAAGGGGGGAGGTTTATCTGCAGACTTGTTAGTTTAAGGCTGTGGTATTCACAACAAACTTTGTGCTAAGTCATTAGTGACCAACTATTTACAACCGCTAAAACTGGAGGAAAAATAAACATTCCACTAAACAAAAAGTAACTAAATAAGACTGTGCTGTCTGCATGTCTAGATACTGCAGTGGCTGTATGTGTAAACTTTGTGGCTTCAGTTATAAGGCAGTTTGTTCTTGAACAGACAAAACTCTTTTTTTTTCTTGTGTACTGTTATTAGCAACAGGGAAGGGAAAGACTTTGTTCCTCTGATGTGACATGAGGTTATCTTTCTTCTAGGTGGTTCTCCCTATGTAGCAGCCAAAATCAATGAAGCTAAAGATTTATTGGAAGACCAAGCTAAAAAATGAATGAGAGAGAAAATCTGAGGGTTTGTCCATGCAAATGATTATTTTTGATAAATGGCTGAAGAAAAGTTGTAATGTCAGTCTTTGACTTAATATAAATGAAGCTGGGAATAGGAATGCAGGGAGGTACTTTCCTCCCCATGCACGTAAGTCACTTTTTTCAGAAATGTGTGAGGGAGTGAGGCTTAAACTTTTTTTTTTTTTCCACAGCTGTTCATTACTAAGCAGCAAAATCAAATCTGCCACTCAGATATTTTCAGTGGAATAGCATAGTTTGCCCATGCATGTTACCAGCTACAGGTGGATGTACATGCTGCTACCTAAATTTTTTAGACTAGCTACATTTGAAGTTCATGCTGCTGTTCTTTCAAATACTGAAGTCAGCAGGAGGAACTTGCTTGGGGAGAGGGTGGAAAACATGAAGAGGATTTATTTCATGGGAAGAACTGGGGCAGGTGTGTTGGTGTCTCTGACTGAAGAAATAAAGTATAGGAAACAATGTCCTGGGTTGTCTTTGCCTTGTGAAAAACAAGGTTGGGCGAGCTGCTGAAGTGCCACTCCTGGGTCTGGAATGTCCCATATTTTTTAGTAACCTCCAGTTTTTAACAGATTTTATAGCATTTAATTAAGTCCAAATATCTAAGTTCAGTACCACAGTTGTATACATTTTCTTACAATGCTGAGTCAGAATTCACATAATCGTTTGCATTTGTAGTAATTAGGAAACAGGAACTCTGCACATAAGACATTGAAGGTGACCCAAGCTGGATTTGTCACACTGCAGGAAGCCACATACCCCAGCAGGTGCCTCAGTAAGCATGGGAGTCCTCACACTCCGAAGACTCTTGCCAGTCTTTCTACAACTATGGTAAAGTTGTTGTACAGCACGTGTAGGAGTTAACACCCATCTGCTCATAAATTCAAGGCATTTCAGAGCTTACCTTTTTCAGAACCAAAAAGCCTCTGCTGTGGAGTAGTGGGAGCAGCTGCTCCTCCTCTGTGCCAGCACGGGCTGCTGTGGGGCTGCTGCTCTGCAGAACAGTTACAGGCTATTAGTAAGTACAACCAGGACACTGTAAGGAGGAATTCTGTGCTTTCAGAAGACAGCTCAAAGTGGTAACAGTAGGATGGAATAGGAAATGTTTAGAACCTCTACGGAGGGATGGTTACTTTACTGCAGGATTTTAAGTGCAGTGAAAAAAACCACCACAGCTGAAGCATTGTCATGCAGCAGTGTGCAGTATGTGCTTATTTCAAGTCATAGCAGAATGTTACTATGCTTGTACTTAAAGGTTCTCCCTGCCAAATAATTTTTTTCTAATGATAGCTCTTGTTTTCCTTCCGTTTTTTTAAATTTTCTCCACTTTTTCTCCTTATCAATTGAGATGTTTGTGCAGAGAGTTGTAATTTACCTGTTTGTTCTCCAGGAGGTAACATTATTGATGACTGTCAACACTTATATTAAAAACTGCACATTGCCTGGAATAACCTGCCCAAACCTAGTTGGTACAGCTCTTCTGTGGCTGTATCAGGCAGACAGATGGAGGCTCAGGTGGTTCAAAGCACTTGTTTTTGTCCTTACTCACTTCTGATAAAAGCAGGTAAGATTATTTTTTTCTTTAAAGTCAGCACCACTTCAGCTCTGTTTGCTCTGACTTCTTACAACATCTTGCTACCAGGGTGTTTTTCCTCACCTGTGTTTACTGCTTCATTGCTCTTGCTCACATGCCTGAAAAAACGGGTGTCTACTTCTGTATTAAAAACTCTCTCTGCATTAATTCCTACAGATGTTAGTCTGGTTAGGTGATACTCCAAGACTTGTTTTTAGACTTAAGTGATGTTTTAGGTCACCCTAAAGAACAGAATATTAGCATGTTAAAGACTCTATGAAAAGAGTGAGGTTCAAGCTGCCTTGCAAGTCAGTTTCAATTTTTAGCATCAACAGCTTGAAAACCTTGAAGTCAAGAGTAATTTAAATTTGATAGAAACAGTCAACAGATGGAAGATCAAAGTTTATTTTCTTTTACTACCAGCATACAAAAAAAAACATATTGCACATCAAACAACCAAAACAAAAATAAAAATACTCTACTAAGGACTAACATATGTAGTTTATACAGAATAAACTTTCTGGAAATTGATCTTTTCAGTAGTTCAGGTTACGTCTTATGGACATGACTAATTCAGCTTAGTGTTAACTAAAGCTATGTTTGATTTTTAAATACTGTACAGTTTAATAAATAAACCAAACAAAGCCTCAATGTAGAACAGTCACTGCCAATGTCACCCAGTATCCCTGCAGATTATGAGAATTTAACAAATGTATTCCAGTGGTCTGCAGATTTTTCCTCTACATACAGCATTTAAAAAACATGTATTAAAACAGACCAGTTTCCAGACTAAACTAATGGAGAAATTACATTTCAGTGCAAAATATTTTAGACTGCATTTCTTTCTAGTATTCCTCAGGTGAAGAAGTGGTTGCATATTATTAAAAATGTAACAAAAGCAGCTAATGCTTTCATAAAGAGTATTATGTTAGGGATCCCCCTCACATCTTTGCCATATTTTGAAAACAAAATAACATTTCCTATAGCCAGCAATTTTGTTTATTTAAATGTTACATATACTATCTCAAGGCACATCTGATGATATATTTATAACACAGTAGGTGTCAAAGTATGTTTAACATATGATTTCTTCAGGATCCCTCCCCTTTCTGTATTCCAAAATGGAGGAACTGAAAGTGCGGTGTCAAGACTGGCGATCCATATTCTATCTTTGGCAAGCTTATACAAGCACTATTTTAAATGTAATGTAAAAGAACTGTAAACTAGGAACTTCAGTTTATGAAACACCATTCAGCACTGCTTCTTCCTGATTATTTCCATCCTCTTGAACAGTAACTTTCTTTTCATCAGGGCTGTGCTGTAGTTTAGAAGGCTCATCCCCAGAAGTTGTAGCAGGACCATTGATGGCCTTTTCAGAAGGGCTGTTCTCATCAATCGCATCTTTTGCCTTGCAGAAACAAAACCAGGGTAAGAGTAAAAATTCTGTGAAAATCAACAGAGTGTAACCCAATTCCCATGGGCTCACACAGGGAACTCTGCAACAGGCAACACCTCTTGCCTCCCTGTGCCACTATCCCGTCACTTACAGCACCCTAGTACTCACCTTGTCATTTATATGATTCTTCTTTATCAGATGCTCACAAGGAAATTATGCCAAGGGGGCCTGAGATAGCAAACCCCCAGCACACCCAGAATGTTTTACTTCACTAATTCAACTTGTCTAAGCCAAAGAATATGTTGACTGAAAAGCTGTTTCACATCCCTTTTAAAATCTCTATTAGACCCTGTTAATCATACATAGCAGTGGATCTTCCTTATTTTGTTGAACTCGGACATAACTTGTGGCAATAAGTTCAATGTTTCTTTAGAAGTAAAGGAATGCTCCTTTATACAGTTCTGGCTCTTTGCTACAATATGCAAATTTGTATCATTAAATCTTTCATAATTACTTTGTACAAGTCACTGAACTGGCTACCTAGTATCCTATATGTATACAGTGTCTTCAGGATTACGTCTCAAGACTCATCCATGGGTAATTTTCACATTTGTTCACATAATGCTCTATTAGTAACTGTTATATTTTTAAATGTGCAGAGACTTAATTTGAGCACTGCAGGGGTCACTGAAGTCTGCAATGGCAGTCCACAAGTTAACATCAGTTCTGTTTATTCTGGACCATTTCTGCTTTTAATGATTGATTCTTGAACTCAAATGCATTTGTTGTCAGATAAGGACAATCTAAACAGAACATTTCTCTAGTGCAAGGGAAGGGGAAAAAAGGAAACATACATAAAATATCTTACCGTTTCTTTCTTGGTTTTGGCTAGTGGCTCCTTTGGAGGGTTTCTCTGTCTGCTTTGTGATTCAGCTCGTGATATATAATCAGCTACTGTTACTGTTCAAGTAAAAAAATTACAGTGATGCTCACATCAGAAATCTAATCAGGCATTACACTTCATGTGTAAAAGTTATGACTGGGAAACACCTCACAAAAGGCCTTCACACTAAAGGTATCGACTATTAGCAAGGATCAATTTGTTTCTGATGTTAAATCGTTTTCACTAAAATCAGTGGTAACATGATCTGAGGGTGGAATCAAAGTTAATAAAAATATAATTTTTGTCTAATTGTAATTTTTTGGAGAATAAGAGCTTTCTGTACTGGGTCTGAAGAGATCAGACTGCAGGATCTTCAAACCACCAAGTGTCATTGGGGCTTTACTATCTCGAGTAGTGAAGAATTTCATACTAATGAAATTAAGGCAAGTTAAAATAGGGGAAGAATTGGGGAGGCTCAGAGGATGCTTACGATACAGTAGCATCCAAATCTTTGTTACTTCATGAAGCAACAGGCAAGAGAACTCGCCCTCCTCTGGTACTCAGAATGCAATCCCCAGAGTTAACTCTGGCTGGGGGGTGATGAACTGGTGTGGAGCCTGCCCAAAGCTCAAAAGCAGAGCAGCCATGTCTGCACCACCACTGCTACACTTACTGGTTATGTCTGCACCACCACTGCTACACTTACTGGTTGCTGGCCAGGGGGTTTCTGACCTCTTCTTAACACCTCAGCACGTGTTCTTGTGGCCGGGTTTTGACTTATCCCACCCATTTGTAACTGCACCAATTGGCAGTTACAGTTCTTACTACAAATTTAAATAAACACTTGTATCTTTGATGAGCTAAAGCACATTAGAGTTGGCAAGCATTATCTATTGAACATTACAGTCAATAATATTTAGTACATCATGCATTCAGGTGAACTATTTTTCTGGATTTAGGACTGACTGTGCTTGAAACCTCCATCAGAATAGAGGTATGGCACATGAATTTTCTGTTGCAGTAATTGGACTTGTTACAACTGGGTCTTTGAGTAACTGTCAAGACAAGTCAGTTTCTGAATGGGAAGAATTATTTCTTCAAAATGAAGTCTCTACCCAGCTCCTCCAATGTAAAGGTAAAACAGATTTTATGTACCCAGTGTAAGACACCAATTCATGATATTCATACAAATAGGAACACAAAATGTGTAACAATGTAAGTCAATCTAACTAAATGATTCAAGTACATTGTTAGCATTTAGGGAAGGCAAAGTTCCTCCTGTCTTAATTTCATTCTACACTTACTAAGTATTTATGAAGAGATGAAGTTATGAGGATATTTTCCACAAAGCTAGTATAACTACCAATAATCTTACTGTTGTTTTAAAAAATATTACACAAGCTGAAAATGGTATCTTGAACATGGATGCCAACAGAAGAAAATACTGTTTGGGAAATTTTGTTTTTAGAATACTTAAGATTCAAAAGCAAAAATATCATAGCTTTTGTAGAGATGACTCCTCTTCATATTGCTGGCTGAACCTAGTCTCTTAGAAACAAAAGCTGAAATCCATTTTTACTTTTTCCTCTAATTTATATATCACTGTTCTAAAACTGGAATGTTGAGAACTAATGGGTTACTTTGGATCTGTTTGGGGTCTTGGGGGTGTTTTTTAGAGGGGTGTGGTGTGGTTTTGGTTTTTTGTTTTTTTGTTTTTCCTTCCCCCAAGTTTTAGTGTAATTCAGCATTTTTCTTCTTTATCAAATTCTGTATGAACACTACAGATAAAAAGGGGGACAAGCCTGGGTGAAATTTTGTGCCTGTCATGGTGGAAGCCCTTCCTTACCCAATAAGATGTACAAGCATTTTCTCAATAGGGCATTGCATTGTAAATGAGCTAGTTCACCTTTAACATTTCAAGTGTTAGTACACACAAAAGAAATGCAACAAGCCACAATAAAAAAAAAAAAATCGAAAACATGCAATTTCAATTAAATTCCTCCTCCTTCCCACCCTCAATTTGTGGCCAACTTAAACATATTCACAGAAGCGGGGGGCTGCCAGCAGCTCTGACAGAAGCAAGGGACTGGCAGACCCCACGCAAGCTCTGCCAGGACACCCACACCCTGCCATCCCACCTCTGGGCTCCTCAGCCAGTGCTGAAAAGGTTGTGTCACATTCAATGCAAGTGCATAGATGCAAGTGAGTGCAGACCATCAAACCTCCACGTTGGTCTGGATCCTGAACCACTGATGTCAACAGCACTTTGGCTGTTGACTTCAACGAGAACCGGATCAGAAGCGTAACTCTTTATGTCCAAGCAAAAAGTTAGACATTATAAATTAGTTTCATTAGGCAGATTAAGAACTGTTTAAAGTTCTCCTAGTAGAAGAAATGTCTTTTCATCTTTGTCTAGTAGTCTTATTAGTTATTGAGTAACCTTTTTACATTATGCAGCTATATGTAAAACAGCAGACACAACATTCTCTCATGCTTTTGACCTGGGATTACCCACAGCTCCACTGGAATTACCTGGCTGTCTATCTTCTGCCTGACCCCTGAAGCGACGCCTGCGGCTACGATTGCGTCGCTGGGGTTTTTTGTCACTATCATCTGCAATTGCAAAGTTTACCATGAACTATTTCTGACGATAAAATAAAATAAATTCTTCAGCAGTTTCAGCATGGGGCATTTAAAATTGCTTCTGTTAAAGAGACAGGCTAAATAAGTCAGGCTGAAAGAAAAACAGAATTTTACACTGAAAGCATATACAACAATGCAAAACCTGGTTTTACTTTTTTTGCTCTTGACTCATTAAAACATTTAGGCGTATGCTTAATAACCTTAGATTTCATTTATTAAGTAACCATGTCAATTTTTAGCCACATAACCCATGAAAGAAGGCTTTTTCTATACATCAAGCAACAGAGTATATTCCTGTCCTAGGAAGAGTTAAGAAAATTTACTGAGGTAGTCTGCAGAAGCCAGGAAGAGACAATTTAACAGCTAGTGAAGTAGCTTTACTGCTTCTGAGACCAAGATTAGCAAGGATAAAAGAGAAAGTTGATCCAGCAGCACTGTTTCTATGAAACAGCAGCACTGATGGGAAACAGCAAGTTGGTCTTTGTTGTCTCTGTCAGATGGTTCTTTACAAAAGAGACACACAAATACTGGTGGAGCTCAGTAAACAGGAGATCTCATGGCAGAGCCATGGAGGAAGCCTTTCTTTAATCAGACAGCAAATTTTAACAGAACAACCACTCATGACTAACAAAAATGAACAAATGTTTCACTACTTAAAAGGACAACAGATTAAGTCTTAGTTTGTTCCGGGACTTTTATCCAACTGTTTACATACCTAAACCATTCTCATTGACAGAAGCTGTATCAGACTCTGTCATTCCATCCATAAGAACAGCATCTTCATCAGTCCTCCGCCGGCGTGACCTCCGGCGACGGTTGCTGCTGTGGTGAGATTCACTGGCATCTGTATCCACTGTCTGGTCTGACTCTGTGTTATCAAGCAAGCTGTAAGGGTTGCTGTCTGGATCTTTAAGCACTAAAGAAAGAAAAAGTTTCCATCTAAGATACTGTCATCAGGTATTATTTCATTTCCAGGCTGATTTACATCTATGCTTGAAAGTTTCGAAATACAAAGCAACCTTAAGACATCATACACACAACTACAGAATTTATGATTTCATACTGGTTCCTCTCTGACTGTATTCTAACAGGAAGTATTCTTTCCAAGGTCATTTCCAGAGTGACATTTAGAGAACTTTACTCAAAACTTCTAAACACATAAAATACAGCTTTCACTTCACAGCAGCACAGTACTTCTGAAACCACTAACAGCGAACAAATCAGCACAGTCAAATTCTGATAAAACATAACTTCCATTCTATGATTTCTTCTCCCATTCTGTATCTAGACACAAGCTTAACTCAGAAGGCAGCCACAGGTAACATGCCAATGATTTATAACCTGTGATTTTATCACTATTATGTGTGTGTAGTAGAAAAAGGAAATAAAGATCCTTGTGTGCAGAAAATAAAAAATTAACAGCATAGTACGACACAAAAGGATCACACAACTCCAGTGAAATTGCAGCATGTTAAGATGTAAAATGTAAAAAAGAAGTATTTCAAATAGTAAGAGATCATACAAAAAATTGTTAGAAACAAAAAATTTGAAACACATTTCAAACACAGTACCAGAGCTAATGGATGACTTGCCACCACGAGGTCCACCACGCCCGCGACCTCCAGACACACTACGTCCTCGTCCTCCAGGACGTCGTCTATTGTCACGCTGATGTCTGCTTTCTCTGTCATCTTCTCCTGCCAAGGACCAGTCACTAAGTTCATCTTTTCTCTCAGATTCAGTTTCAGAGGGATTAGAGAGCTCCGAGTTTGTACCTTGTACAATAAGGAAGAAAACATCGGGAATGAGTATGGAATTTGGAATTATCTGGGTTTCAGATTGTCATAGGAGTCTTCCAACCTGCACAGCTGGTTATACATACATACACATTTTTTTCACACACATAAAAAATACACAAATATAGAAATTAAATTTATTAATATATTCTTATAGTATAACATCTAAATATATATGTATTCATTTATGAAATATATGCATGTATAAAATATAAATTACCTAGGTTTTTAAGATTCTCAACCTAAGTTCGTTTGCATTAACATGAGAAGTGCTCAAAGCTTACCAAAACCATGATTTATGTACACAGATAAATCAAGGATTAAAGAGTATTTCCTCTCTTTGTGTATACACTGCAGGCATTTGGTGCAGTTTCTAGGCAACTTCCCTGAAATTCCCAAGGACAACTTTATAGCTGATGGCTGTTGCTAAGCAACCTCCTCTGGCTGTTGTAATGCTGCTTGAACAATTTAACTGTTTGTATTAAACAGCTTCCATAGCGTCCCACCGTTTCAGAGCTAATCAAACCCACACAGCTTATTACTACTTAAAAATTCAACTTGTACAATTTTAAGCATCCAGGAATTCTCCCAGCTAACCATTCTGGAAGAAATTTAGATCTATACAATTCTAAAAAGCAATTCTTGCCATTTTGGGGGAAAAGGAAGCTTTCCAAATGAAAGGGTAGGTATATAAACAAACAACAACTTCCATTACTGTTTAGTCAAACAGTTCATTGGGAAATAGTAAAAAACAAAATTACAAACATTACCATTACCACCAGAATCAACCTGACAACATGGCACGACCCTGGAAGTGACAGACTATAAAATCAAAAGCTTGTCTGATTCTGTAACAGAAAAAAGCTACATGTGGATGATCAAGAATAATTTACCTTACTGAATAAAGAGATCTATTTTTCCCCTGCTCACAGGAGCACCTATGTTTCTTTGTGAAATATGCCTTTATTCAAATGCAGTCTGTCTCCATTTTAGAAGCTGCTGCTGAGTGAAAAGGGATTGTGCACACCTCTAGGGAACTGAACAGCAGTTCCTTGTTAATTTAAAAAGACATCAGAATATCTCACTACATCTTCAACAAATCCCATTAGTTTTAGTTCCTAACCAAATCATGAAAAACACAGAACTCTGTGCTGTCTCCATTTAAAATTTTGTTTTACTTTTCAAAAATACAATCTTAAGATGGCTGTGATCAGATAAGCATTTTTCCTCCTTCTCAAAACACACAGTGCCAAGCTGTATTTTTCATTTATTTTTTAACTTGTGTCTCTTGAGAGTACCTGTAGCTCATTCCCAGCTTCGGACCATGTACCTCTTACTGCTGAAGGTTAAGATCTTCCTAGAGTGCAATTTGTTCATTTTCTCCATTTAAAACTTAACTTCAACACAAATGTCAATCTAATTAGGTGTTTCAAGCTTTGTTGAAAAAAAAAAAAAAAAGGCAATTCTAAATTTTCAACCCTGCCTTCACTCAGCTCCACTGACCACAAGGAAATCTAGAGACAGTTATGGATTCAAAGATCTACTGAGGACTTGCTCAATAAATGCTCAAGCAAACTGACCGTATCCAGAGGTGTAATTGGGGCCCCTGCGGCCTCTCCCTCTGCCACTGTAGGACCTGGAGCCTTGCATGGAGGAGAGGGTGCTCTCATCAGTTGTGTAACCTTTCTCTTTTTCAGGAACTCGAGTGGAAGAAGGTCTGAAGCCCATGCCAATCTGGCGCAGTTGTTCATCAATCTGCAGCCTTTCCAGTCTTAGTTGCTCTACCTCCTATGTAAAAGGAAACAAAAAAATTGACAATAAAGAAATGTTTCTCCCCCGTTACAAAATACCATCATCCATCCAGGCATCTTAAAAATTTCCTGTAGGAGGGTTAGCACCACCTTGAAGGTGACTGCAAATAATGCAATTTAACTACGAGTTCTGTCACCTCTGAGTTTTAGAAGAAATCTAAAGCCTCTCTCCTAAATCGCCATGCTGAAAGACCGAGACTTGCTTAACCACACTTCACCAGGTTCTCTAGTGAAAGCAAACTGATGAAGTTAAATGATTCAAATTAATCAAGGATTCTGTTAAGTCAACACCAGAACTCCATGTAAATCAAACTCATCAAAATGGGTAATAGTTCTAATAATAAGAGAATTAGTGTGTTACTACTAGGAATTCCATCCTAACCCAACAGGGCATCAGATTCAGAACAACAACAATACTCTAACACAGACCCCAAAAGTAAAGTTAACTACTTCTCGACTGTCATTTAAACAAGTGTTTACAGTCCCATCATTTCAACATGAACAGTACTAATTAAACAAGATGAAGTATTTAAAGGCCTACGTAGCACTTTGGGGCAAGGGGTATGTCAAAGGCACCAAACCTTTAATTCCTATATAAAGAGGAACAGTTTGTCACCTGCAAATCTCACTAGAGTTATTGCTTTAAAAATTTTGTTATTTAAACCAAAGTTTCCTTGACAAACTTTTTAATTCTGAAACACACTTACCTTTAGATATGCAATATGGTATTCTAGAAGAACTTGGACATTCCCAATGCTTTCTTTAGTACCAACAAATACAAACGGTACCATTCCCTATAGAAACAGAATATCAAATCTTATTTTCAGGAAGAATATAATTATCAAAATTATGTTCTCTCTTTAAGTTATAAAAATCTGGTTAAATTACCAAAATGACCAGAAGAAGGAAAGATAGTAACTGCACCCTGGGCTGCACAGATGCACTAGACACAGCTCAGACTGGAGTAAAGGCAGGGGCTTGTATGTTAAGGACTTAAGCTCTCCCAACAACCCATTCTGGCAGCTGAGCTCACCTGGCATACAGTGTTTCTCTCACTCTCCCACCTTCAACACAAGTTCTGGGTGTTTATCAAAGAAGATGTGTGGAAGCATCTAGAGGTCACCAAGTGTCCAGTGTTTTATTAAACCAAGTTTACAAGTAGATCATGCAGCTCTAGAGGAGTGTATCTTATGTGCTCATATATTTAAAACATGTGAACATTATTAACACTATCAATCCCAAATTAATTATGCAGTAAACATGGAAGATTAAAAAGGGCCTTGCTTCAGCAGCAAAAAACCTCAAACCTTTATTGAACTGTTTCATATAAAGCTTACTGCAAGATGCCTGTCTGAAAAAAAAACTGAAAAACTGTTCTTTCTATAACCACAGAAAAGTTTTAAAACTGGCTTTGTTGAGCATCTATCCTGGATAACTACCCAAAGACATCCACTTTGGGCACATCACATGGGCATCCCCACCATTAAAGGCTGGCCATGAAAAAAGTGTGCATGGGCCAAGAGGGCTGGATTAACACTGATTAACAATGCAGAGATACAGCAGTGAACCTATTCTGATGCTGTGAGGCTGCACTTGAACTCATCTGAGTCATGCCCCTGAAATTCCCACTTTCTGCATATAAAAACATATAGTATTAATTAAGGATTCTACATCACTGATTTTGAAAATAAAAACCTACTTATAGGAAGAAAGGATGGAGTACTTACGTCTTCACGGGGTAGTTTATTTTCATTATCTCCTTCAATTCTCACCCTGACGACTCCAGACTTGTCTACAATCTCCTGAATCACTTTTCCATTTTTTCCAATAACTTTTCCTTCAGAGGGCAAGAATGGTTAATTTTGCATCCATATGCAAAATATTTTAATGGGTTTCTTCATGCTTTAAGTTATGTATAACAATTGCTAACAACTACCAGACTCTCCTTTACCAACCACCTTGTTTCAAAGTTTTCTCCTACTTCACAGAGGTACAAAGAAACCCAAAGAAAACCCCAAGCTGTGTGAGAATATGTGAGAACTTACAGAATTAAACTACATGTATGCAGAGAAGCACAAGTGTTGATGAAGATCACCACTACATCCCAGTTTCTCTGCTGTACAGCATGAAATTAATTTAGCATAGGGTGATCCCTTCTATTTGAGTCACTAATGATGATTGTCTGGGTGTCTTCTTAAAGTGTAGCTAAATACATGACCACATGTGATCTGGACAAGTTGTCTGCCTTTATAATAAATACTTTAATTGTTTAAAAGTAGCTTTTTCTGTGGAATGCATTACTGTGACTAGTGCCATGATTCTTACATTGGTGGATTCACATGACTGAATGCTATCTGACACAGGCAAAACCCCCTCAATTTGCAAAACATTGGACTTAGCAAAGATCTTTGGTTCAACTAGGTTTGCTGAATGAGGTAACATAAAAAAATGTGTTCACATACAACATAATTTGATGAATTTTAAGACAAGTTTTAACATTTGGTAGATGAAGAGAATGATCAAACTGTATCAGATATATAATTTGTGGAGGTCTCATTAAAAAAAAACCAAAAACCAAATACTACATTTGCTAAAATTAAAAAACCTTTCAAGTCTAATTTTTAGGAGTTTGCACATAAAATACTGAAATTATGTAGTCTATAAAATGCAAACTCTAAGCCCAAAACCACAGGATGTTAAAGCACAGCTTTTAATTTCTTCTTTGGATAATCCAAACTGCTGTCGAATCAAGCACAACACCAGCAACTCTTGACAGTGCCTTCATACTTGCAATGCCTGTGAGCTGGTAATGCAGCCTGGGGAGCTGCCAGACTCTGAGGACACAAGCAGCAGGTGAAGAGGAGCACACCAAGGGAAATGTGAAAAAGTACCCTGTGAAGACTGGCCTAGGGAAATACACATTTTTCTCCTGAAGGGCAGTGAAGACTAACCCCCCAGCTTTAAGTAGCTTGTGATACAGAAGCCACCATAATATGCAAGTCTGGGGAAGTTACGCCTTGATAAAACTGAAACATGAAAAGTGCCCATTTTTACCCCGAGGACAAGAGCAACAAGTACTGGGCATTCATTCCTACAGCAGCTCAGTGTCAGCAGCCACCACCTCTAACCAGGCTGAACCCAGAGGGAGCAGTAACAGACTTTTCTCATGTCACTCTTATAATTCAGCTATAGTACTTCCATATTAAATTTTGGAATGTAGCTTCAGCCCTTTTAAGTTGTCAATTTAGCAAATACTCTGTTTACTAGAATCTGAACTTCAAGTACTGAAATTAAATTAATAGTCCACATCTGAAAGCAAATAATCTTTAACATTAAAACCCTGACAAAATATTATTCAACATCAATACACAGAAGTTCTTCATAATTCCTTAATACACTTTCCATAATTCACTTTCCACTTAAATGAAGAAATCAAATACCATACTGGTATCTAAATCTTCTTTGCAGATTCATGCTAATTAGGATCCCTTCACCCAATTTTTTAAGTTTTAGCAGTGTTACATACCAACAAGATTTCTGGGAACTTGAATAAAATCCTCCACAAACTCCAAGTAACTTCTAGCCTTTTTTACTGCATCAGCAGTCTAGAAATGAATTTAAAAAAAAATTGAGTGTATTAGTGAATATATTTTTAAAAAACACCCCACCTTGTAGAACAAGCTGTGAGACTTCCAAACAAAGTTATTTTTAAAGAGAGGAAGAGGTAAGATTCATCTAGCTTTGAATTAAATGTTAAACAAATAATTTAATAAAAAGTCCATGAACAAAATTCAGTAGCAAGCATCTGTGAAGAATAAAACAATGTTTTCCATGCTGGTTTAAGACATTTTAAAATACTATGTGCAGATTATTGCTAGTAAACATGAAGACAATGTATCTTACAGATACATCTTGAAGCAGTTTCTCAGACATTAATTGGTGAAAAAACAGCTAATTGCATTATTTTTATCCAAAATCAAGACAATTTTCAAATCTATAATCTACGTGTATATATATTTACATATAAAATTAACATAACAATTACAGATATTGTACTGAAAAGAAATAAATTTGTAAAAAGTCTTACGAGCATTCACAGAAACTTCAGCTTACAAGAATATTATGTTAGAAGAACTTTGGGTCACATATTTCACCTGACACTGAAGTCAATGAGTAGTGGCACAACTATGCTTAGATGGGCAAGACATAAATCTATAGTTTCACCTCTGCATTTTGCTCTAGACTGTCTTGGAAGCACCCAGTTTTTCAAAGAAACCACCAATATAATCAGCAGTATAAATCTGATTTTGCAATTTTTAACACTTTTTTAACATGTAATACACTACAACATTTCAGAGGACCACATGTGGAAAAATAGTGGAGAAAATCAATTTTAGACTCGTTTGCCTCTTGACAGTATCTAAAGATTATGTCACCTGATAAAGATAAGACATTTCCAGGGTTGAAGGGAAGTCTCTCCACAGACCTTAACAGGCTCACTGTAAGCTCACTGGCTTTACAACCTTTTCCATAAGAAAGGTGTACTGATTTTTCAGAAGTCTAAGTAAAACAGCCATTAGAAGTTATCAGCTTTCTGTTCAGTATTCAAGATCTTCAAGATCTTTCTGTTAAGACAGATCCATTTTGCATGCAAGTCTTAATATAAAAGTACTGTTTGCAAATACACATTACTCCTCAGTTAATAAATGCCACCAAAGTGACAGTAGGTACTCCTCTAGGTGTGCACACACTCCCAGGGCCTGCCCACCACCACACAACCCTCTTGTGGGAAAAGGACCCATTGCAGTAAAGCTCTGTTCAGAGCACAGTGCTCTACAGGAGAATTTGGCTGCAATCAGGCAAACTGGAGATTCTGGGGAACAACAGCAGTGCAGGAAGGCACAGAGTGCACAGACACAGTGTACACCAAGCCTGTGCACAACTGCCTACAGGTAGGAAGTTTTCTGCT
Organism: Phaethornis superciliosus; assembly: GCA_023637945.1. Classification (NCBI taxonomy): domain Eukaryota; kingdom Metazoa; phylum Chordata; class Aves; order Apodiformes; family Trochilidae; genus Phaethornis; species Phaethornis superciliosus. Next base: position 17,846,204 of record JAJQWJ010000010.1, read on the forward strand.
TCTCTACAAAATTCCTCTCTTGCTCTCCCTTCACAAGCCTGACAGGAAACTAAGTTTGAATAACAAGCAGCTTCAGAAAAACTCTCCCATAGGTGCAGACAAATTACACTACCACAACCTGAATGCTACAACTGTCAATAAAAGACTGTACAGCACTTAAGGAACCTGTCCTAATCATGTGTCACCACTACATCACAAGTACTGCTACCACCAAGTCACTGTCCTTCCAGAAGACAGGTTTCTGACCTGTTCATTTCAGTTGTTTTCCAAGATAAGAGAATGTCTCTTGGTTAGTGGGGAGAACAGCTATAAATGCACTCATGGCTTTATTATTAAATAACAGCAATTAATTGACAGTTAATTAAGGCTATATAGGTGCTGAAACAAGAAACAAAGCTTCAAAGTAAGCAACAGCAAAAGTGTAGAATTAAGGAATGAATTTCAGCATCTAGTCGGTACTGACAGCTTTTCAGCACGGCTTCCATTTTGCATTACTGCCTCAGCCTTTTTATCTGTCATTTTTTAGGCAACACATGAAATAAGAATACTATCAGTTCCAGCATCTTTCAATCAAATTAGGAAAGTCCTACATGGCAAAAAAAAAAAAGAAAAATCTCTAGTTCTGGACAAAATGACTGCAAGAGAAACAGACAAATTTGATTTCAAGATAATGAAACAAGCAATAAAGCATGGAAAACAGATGAGCAGGAAGTCACTGCAGGGAGCACAGGCTACCCTAAATGCTCAAAGCAACTGCTAAAATGATAGCAACTTAAACACACATTATCAATTTTTCACCTCCAATGAACTCCACAAATAGGACACAATTATCTAGAGCTCACAGTGTCCTGCCTCAAAGGTATGTGTATCAATCTTTTTCATATGAAGATGAAGGAACAGGAACTGCTTTCATGCTTTCACAAAAGCAGTATCAGAATAACAAAATAAACCAACTTTCAGTAAGTTCTCCAGTGCACCCATCTGCATATCTACACTTTGCCACAAGCACTCAGAATTGTTATGCAAGTACAGCCCATATAACTCATTCACACGAGACAGCTTATAAAGCTGACCCTGGACACTGTATTCTCCATTCTTCTCAGTCAGTAATTCAGAAAAGTGATTTCTCTCTAAAAATCAGAGTGCACGTGGATTAGAGAACTCGGAGAATCCTAGTTACCAGTAACTACCTTTCAAACTTGGAATTAGAGCCTGTACCCTCCATTCATGTTCTGGCTACTTCACATAGTGTTCTATACAATCAAGACATCCATATTACTTGAAGAGTCTTTAACAGAAATATTAAATGCAGTGTATTTTTCTTAACTCAACCTTATGCCTACAATTTTGCAGCAGAAAAGTTCCAAATGAGTGTGAAAGAACTATATAGCCACAGATAATTAGGGGAAAAGCTTTATAACACAGTCACTAGGATCTAGTGACTACACGCCAGTGGAAGGCATTCCTGTTAGAAATGGTGGTGCCAAGAGTCTCACACCAGTTCCTGAGACAAGGCTATCAAAGTTCTTAAAGCAAAGAGCTCTTTGAGGCCTTTACAAAGAGCAAAGTTAGCTCTCTTAGACCTTTCCTAATGGAAAAAATCTGAAACTATCACTGGGAATAATTTGAAAAGCCTTATCCCTACACAGGCAAAGCCCTCCTAAATCATGGAAGTCTTTTTTTGATGAGAATAAAAAGTTTATTCGTCTTAAGTGGAACTGAGCTACTGAGAGCTCCAAAGGAAAAAAGAGTTTTCTTGTTTTCTCCAACAGGAAAACAAGTAGTAGCAGATGCCTGAAAAAGATGGAATAGGATCTTGCTATTCTTTGTCCAAAGGAACAGTTATCACAGTCAAGTATCTTGAAAAACTGTTACAGGGGAAGAAGCTCACATGTTAAACATTACACAAGAATAGGATGCAGTTTGATTTTGCCAGTAATGAAGGTCCAAGAGCAGCTTTTCTGTTTCTGTTAAGGCTCTTCCTTTCTAGTGAAGCAGACATCAAAAGCAGGGACTTAGTGCCCAAGCTGCACTGCTGTCTCTCTGACAGGCATCAGCTGTTAATGCTGCATAAGCATTCATAAGCATCCATAAGCAGCAGCTCAGGCAGAAGAGGAAGGGGTCCAAAGAACCAAAGTGGTCTTGACCAGAGAGAGAAAAAGCATGAATGGCATCCCATACAGTTCAGCATCCTCCTGACCATACAGATTTCCAATGTTGTTAACAATTTATCTCCCCCTTCCTTCTTTTAAAGATCATGGTTGTGAGACACGCCACCTCTATTTGTATGCAAAGTGTTAGCTACAGGACACCCTCAGACCCCGACTTCAATATGGGATCACCACTCCCACACACCTCACCCTAAAACTGTCTGCCCATACATCCAGCCATTAAGGCCTGGCTGCTTGACAACTTCAGCTGAAAAGAGGCAAAAAGAGCAGGCAAATATACCCAGATGCCAAAGTCCTCATCACGTGGAATACTTTGGTTGCCTGGCTTTTTTAGCAGCAGCTATCATTTCTAGGAAGGAGAAGGCGGGATGCATCTAAAGGCATTTTTACTTAGTGGGCATCTGGTATTTATAATCGTTGCTGTGCACTACTCTAAGAGGCTGGTGACAGTCATAACCTTTCCACCAGTTCCAGCATTACATCATTCACATTAAAGAGATGTAAACTGGAACCCAGCAGACATCCTATGGCGCTTCAGGTCGTCCAATTCCTCTTCATTAACAGAAATACACAATTTACTGGTAGTACCAGAGCAAGGGAGGGTTTGTTGCAACCCTGATAACCTGGAAGTGTTTATAGTTTCTAAAGAAGGACACAGAACTTCAGAGATACTGAAAAATACAGAAGCTTATCCTCAGCAGTATCAACTTGATCTGACTCCTGGATCATAACCAGCTTCTACTACTGACTTGCGTGCAGCGTAATTCTAGACCACAACTTCCTGAAAAAATAGACAACCAAGGATTTCTAAAAGTGGTAACACCAAAGACTCAGGTGCTACTGCATCAGTAGAGTTGGTGACATGGGATAAAAGGCTCAAGAAATTTTCTGACAGGACCCTGATGACAATGGCATTTTTGTCACTACTCTTCTGCCTTCTGAATGGATTCTGGCCCAAAGAATACCTATATTTCAAGATACTTGTGAGACCTAAAGCACATCAGTTATTCAAACAAATGGAATTAACTTGGACCAAAGCAGTATGATTTTGCCACAGCCAGAATTACACTGCCAAAATAAAAGGCTCAGAAGCAGCAGGTATATGCTTTAACACTTCTGGCTAGGTCAGCAGAGAAAAACACAGATGAACTACAAAGGAGGAAGGGGAGAACCGACAAGAACAGCATACACAATCTGAAGGAAAAGGAATAAAATCCCTGAACAAGTACAAGAGAAGCAAATGATACTTTTCTTAGGCTGACTGAGAGGTACAGCACAGTCACAGGATTTGTGCATCAGGACATGACTGGTTAGGACAGAACACAGCTGATGGAGGTCACCAGCACAGTGAAGTCTTGTATTTCAAATACTCATAGCATACTGTGACCATATAAACAGACACCCAAGACAATTATTGAGGTATTTCCAGTTCTTTGTTCTAGGTACAGCTCTCACCAGCGTGAAATGTTCATCAGATTCATAGCAGGTTTCCCCCTTACCTCTCCATAGATTCTGAAAGTACCAGTATCCTCTTCAAGTTCAATGGCAGTAACTCCTGGAACCTTTCTGGCTTGCTGTATGTTACTGCCATGTGTTCCTATAGCAAGTCCCATTAAATCTTCTCGGACTACAAATTCCTCATGAAATGCTGCAGCAAGCTGCTTTGTGCACTGAAAGGAAAACAAAGCAAGACTCAGCCACACCCATTCAATGTAAGGTGCAGCTACATGCGTAGTTTCAAGCAACAAGAATTACAAACTGTGGCTTACTTCTAAGTGTTTTGTAGCTTCTTCATTTCTTGACATAAGCATAAGTTTGGTACGAATGCTGCGCAAATGCATGTCACTCAGTATGTTCACTCTCTTCACTGTTGCTTCACTGGCAGACTATAAAGGAGAAGGAACATTTATTTCATTTTTTAAGCAAATCCACATTTAAAGGGTAACTCATTAACCTATTTAAATTAAATCATAAATATGTTCTAAAATTGCAGCACTTACATGGACATTATTCTTCCTCCAAACAAAGGATAAGACATTCAGCACCACCTCTGCAAACCAATGATTTGCTCACTCACACCACTTTTTACACTAATGACAGTGTACACTAATGATATACTGGATGTACAGGGTAACTCCCTACCCCTGATGTTCTCCAGGCATGTACATATCATTCTATCACTTGAGACCTGCCACTCACTGTCTGAATGGCTGAGCTAAAGAGTAAGCAAGGAAAACAATTCTGGAGACTGAGGCTCAAGTTGACAGTAGAAAGTAAGAACTGTGAAGAGAAACTAATGCTGGGCAAAGCCTATGTAACAGGAGAAAACTGACAAAGCATCTCAGTGAACAATGCCTTAATGGTTCTACTGAACTGGTGCAGTTCTTCATGTGGAAATCCAGCTGTAGGTTAAAATGCACAGTGGAATGCAGTACAGGGAAACTCTACTGCTCCACAGCAAAGTAAGCTGGACTTAGCTTGGACTCATCTGCACAAAGCAGTGAAATGGCACTCAGTTGTGGATGACAGAAACACTAACAGTGAGACTGAAAGCTATTCCTAAATTTAGGCTATATGCAGTGCAGCACTTATAGCCCCTCAAAAAGGCCTACACCCAAAGAGTAAATTTCAACACATCCACTTACAATATGTCTCACAATTTACATATCTTGACAAGTGAATCCATTTTCAAGAAAAATATGCAGCTAGCTACATAGTTCCCTTAATAAAATACTGAAAATTCATGCAACTTTTAAACAGAAATACTTACCAGTATTATTAGTTGAGCAGTTTCAGCATGATAAAAAATTCTACATGCTCCCACAGCTTTCTTGAAATCTTTATGTGCATTTTCATTAGCACACCTAATAAGACAAAATTATTATATCAAAAAGCTACATCAAATCAGAATATGCAGTATCATGATCAGAAAACCACGAATGTTTCAGTAGTGTATAGCAAAGTGTTCAGAAACTGGAAAAGTCCCATTCTACCTAACATGGTTGCAAAGCTTATTTCTTTGTGGACTGTATGCCACCACAGTTACTTGGCAAGTCTAAGTACCAGAGGCCAACTGGGAGGATGTCACCTCTACAAACTTAAGGCAAGACCTGAAGCTCCCATCTCACAACCTGCTTTCTGTCCCCACCCCAAAAGCTCAGCAGGGATTCTAAGTCAGTAGTTGCTAAAGCAGCTGCTGCAGCCTTTTGCAGCTTTCAAATACTATGAGTGCCTTAAAATGTGCAGAGCTACTCACGCATCTCTCAGATCCTCAGGAACATCCACTGTGCACTTGAAGAAGGTGTTCTTTTTGACAGTTTTGTTTTGATTCACAGGTCGGAGTCGTTCATAAGTGACAATTTCATTGTAAGTGGCATCACAAGCAGCATATTCAATGACATAAAACTATGGAAGAATTTAATTTTTTTTAAATGGTAACTTCTGTTAGGCACAACAAAGATGTAGTAAAATTATCCACATCACCAAGAAAGTACAAAATATTAATACATAGGTTATGTATGTGAGTTGACAGAATGCTACAGTTCAACATGAGTGAGGCTGGACATACTCCATTACCCATCTGACACCCTAGACAAGTCAGGGTACCAAACTGGCATAGTATGTCCCCCAAAAGAGCATCTTTGATTTTTTTTATGCCCACCCCTATTCAAATACCTACTTCAGTCCAGCTCATGTTCCAATATGCAAAATGTTTATGAGATCTCTAATTCTTAAAAAATACCTAATAGGAAAGCAAACATAACTCTTTCTTCATCTGCTCTGCAACTGCTTAAAGAAAAATATTTTTAAAAATGAAATTTAAAGTAAATAAATAAGACAAATCCACTGATTCAATGGGCAAACTACCTCTGAGTCAAAAGGAAAATAAAACCTCCAACTTTTTAATACACACTAACTCAAATTTAGGAAGGCAAGATAATTAAGAAGGTTTAATGGATACCAATAATCCTCTCCTGAACTTCCACCCAACAAATGCAAGTATAAAGAAGCTTGTGTGCACACTGTCTGCAAAGTTAGATGTATGCATCTTACACATGCATACAGATTCCAAGCAATTAAACAACTAATAATGGAAGTGACTGCACAGCTATAAAAATACAACCCTCAGCTGCAGAACACAGCATGGCTCATTCCAAAGTGATTTCAACTGGTCTTTTGCAAGTTTTGTAGTACTTTATGGTTTTTTTCACAAAAACATTCATATTTACTGTATTTAACATAACAGCATGAAATCAGTAGGATTTTTTAACAATTTACCTCTCCTTTCATCATTCGAACTTTTGCCAGCCACCAGCCACAAGGTTCTTGTTCATTTGCTCTAGAATAAACCTGAAAATGAAAACACAGTAAGAACCACTGAAAACATATACAGACATATAATGAAGAAAGATGACCCAAAGTTTTCTAATTTTCATTATCATTGAAGAGCATTCTACACAAAAGTACGTTTTGTATAAATTGGGAAACATGTCTCAGATTTTTATTATTTTGCTCTGTAAGGACTGTGAACAGATTCCCTTTCAATACATTACTGACAATTCAATGGAAATTTCTCACTGAAGAAAAAAACCTTGGCTTAACACATACTGGGGACAACTCCTCACTAAATTCAAACACTATCTTCACACTGAAAGTTCACACATGGAAGTGACTTCACAGTTAGGATTTTTGTTTTGTCTTTGCCTTATTCTATAAACCTAAGACTACTCAAATGACACAAGTAATCATATGACAATTTACTCCTCATTCAATAAACACTACCAAGTTAATACAAGATCAGCTGTAGAACAGGTAACCTTGAAAGCTTCCATTTGCCACCATGCATTTCAATTAAAACACCAGAAAAATCCAGCATCTATCCTAAATTGTTTCTTAGATTACTAGCCCAAAATTATAAAGGTATTTAAGAGAAACTCATTACTTTAAGGACAAGCAAGGAAAAAAGCAGAAGTTATACTAATTACTAAAGATATTACAATGAAATGGGAACAGAACATGTATCTTTTAATATCCTACCTTAATATGCCATTTCTAATTGACACTTTCTCTGTAAAACAGTGTAATCACAGATTTTTCTACCAGACTATACTAGATACTTCATCTAGGTTAAAACTCTTTGTTATTGGAAGAGCTTGATTACATCTTCAGATCAAACACTTCCAACAGTTACATTTTATAACTAAAACGAAAATGAACCAGTTTTGTTTTGAATTCTGAAACATTTTCAGCTATTTTACGTTTTAAAGAAAGTTCCATTGGTATTTCTGTGAAAAAAATAAAATTTCACAGTTTCAGTGAAAGAAAACAAATCCATCCTAGAGACATGTGCCATTTCATATCTTCACTTTAGTAATGCACATACAATCATCACCACTGCTTTGAATGGACAATCAGTTATGCATCACAACAGTTTATTAGGATAAACTCACCTCCACCTCATCTCCTTCACCTATTTCCTTCTTGATATCAGGGGGTGGTGGTAATCTGACTTCATTAAAGGGTACCTGGCGTTCTGGTTGCCAACTGAAAGTGGAAGGGACATTAAACATTATTTCTAGAATTATCCTGTTGTTTTCTTAAGTTTTATTTTTAGAACTCTTGACTTTTAACTAATCTCACTCTTTCCATATAATCAAGTTTGTTTCTTCATTGCTAGAACACAAATCTTACAAGCAAGAGAACAAAATAATCCTTTCAAGAGAAAAACAGTATCTGGGAAGATACTTAATGACAAAAGAATTTTTAAATTAACTGAAAAATGTAACTTGAATGGGTTCACTAAATGGCTTTCATAAAATCCCAGTGAAAAGATGATGTACTTGCATTTCTACTGCTCAAGTCAAAAAGCATTTACAGAGATGTAATCTTATTTTTACAGTCCACCATTTCTTCACCTCATACTTAACACATGCACTGCTTGCCATCAGTGTTTCAAGTGTTCCAGGAATATGTGACTCTGATAGTTAACAAAACTTTACATTTCTACCTACAAATTTGTTAGCACCCGCCAGTAAGAGTTCAGTTTGAAACACACCTTTCTGTCTTCTTATCAATATAAATACTTACTAGGCATGTATATTTAATAATGAAGAGGGCCACATGGATATTCTCCAGATTTGCTTACAGATTTGTTTTTTCACTAAAAAAATAGGTCTTTACATTTTGGTTTGTATATATGTTTAATTTTCTTAACAGTTAAATCAATCACTACCAGGAAACTTGCATTTCTCTCTGGTTGAGAATATTCATCAGCATTTCTCAGATCAGACCTGTAGAGACTGGTTTATTTAACAGCAGTACTTTGGCATTTTCCATCTTTTTCTGCTTTGGTATAAGAATATCACACCACCAATATAAATTACATTTGGCTGTCACATCTATAAGCATCACTCAAGATACCAAAACCCTGTAACTGTAACTAAGGAGATGGATTCTGATACAGTGATTCAAGGAGGTAGTTCATGGAGACACTGAACAAAATAGCGAGCCTGTTCTTGTTCTTCCATAGTGATACCATTCTAATGAAATCTACTTCTTAACAGCAAAATAAACAAAAAACACCACCACAAACCATGAAACTGAATTAACAACCTAACATTAAAATGATTATTTTTTTGTTTAAAATACTTACTTGTTTTCAAATACAACTGTGAGCGAGTCCTCATGAACATCTTTGATAAATCCCTGTAAGAAAAACATTATTGTTATAAGAATGCATATGAAATTAAAATAAGGCAGCAATTTCAATGCAACCTGAAACTAAGCCAAACAGCAGACCTCAATTTATATTATGGTTCCAGTTTTGGAAAGTTCCAAGACACGATCCCACTATTCACATGAGGCTGCTAGATACTCTTAGTTGGCAATTCCAAGACATAAAGCACACAGAGATTGTTTCAAATGACTGCTCAAATCAGACCAACACACTTACAACTGAAAACTCACCATCAGTTTATTGTTTTATCTACAGGTGTACAAAACTGTCTGACAGGAAGAAAACGAGAGGTATCCAGGGCACACTGTCAATGCACACTGTGCATAGTGCTGTGTACTTTATAGGTGTTCTTCCCAACCTAAACCTGAATCCTCAACAATAGTCCTTCAGAGGCAAACTGTGGACTGTATGAGGCCAAATAGGACTTCACAGGAAAATAGAGACTACAAAATTGCACTTTTTTGTGCCACAATACTTTGATCTCATGAACAAATGAGGGGAAGTTCCATTTCCTTTCCTTTTGAAAAACAAAGGATTTCTTTAGGGGCCACTGGTTATGTAAAAGATGTAAAGACAACGAAAAACCTGACAGGTACAGTTGTACTCAAGTATCCATGCAGAAATTAAGTTCCTACATCTCTTGGTTGGGGCAGGCAGGCACACTGCAAAGCAAGCATATAAAGCAACAAGAAAGATCTTTTGAACTCCCCCTGCTTTTGCTGTGGCCTGGTATTTGCAAGGTCAAGGGGGAACCTGCAGTTTCAAAGGAGTAAGAGTTGCACAGCTATGTTAAGGAAAATTCCAGGAAATCTGCTGAATGGATTATATCCACTTAAGAAACAGCCAGCTGAGGAGGATGAGCAACATTATCAACTGTGCAAGGAGCAACTCGCCCACAGAGGTATTATGTGTCAGCTCAGGGAAAGATAAATTTTGTTACAGGAGATCCCTCAACATAGTGCTGGACAGTAAAGAAGCCCACACTGACAGATGGTTGCAAAGGGTCATATAAAGAAATATCCTTTTTTTCTGAATTCATACTCAGGCAATGCCATGAAGACACTTGCTCCAACCCTGATTTTTGCTCCCTATCTTCACTCAAAGCCATCTGCCAGCAACACAGACCACTGTTCCCAGCAGAAAGCATACTGGTAACCCTGAACAAAGGAGGTCACCAGATATCAGAGAAATCACCCCACTGAACCACCTACTGTGCTCCCAATAAAATAAATGCTTGCAAAGGCCATCCTGGTACTGCAGGGGAAGGAAGGGATATCTCCCTCTTTGCAAGGCAAGCAACTGAAAGAGCTGACAATAAAACACACCCATAATCAGGGAGTTTACCTTTCAAGGAAGTTTCTGGACAGGTAAACTGAGCTCAAATACTGAAGTTATGTCCGTTTAAAGATGCAAAGATCACAAAATTTTACTGCCTGAAGTATGTGTTAGCCAACAACAGCATTAAAACAGAACTTTTACTAAATTTACACTACTAGTGTCCTCTTGAAACAAATCCCAACATGGAGATGAATTAACACATTATAAAGTGCAGGAAATTACATTGTTCTATTACAATTAATTTAAACTCTATCCAGGGACATAATACCCAAGTCACAGCAGTGCACACCAAGTTCATGCAGTCCAACCTTCTGCCAAATGACAACTTATCAACACAAAGCAGTATTTACAGAAAGAGCTCCAACTCCCTTCTATGGGAAGCCATTTATCTGCATTCCAATAGCCCGTGATTCAATATTACTCATTGCCTCATTATGCTGCTTCACTTCATAGCAGAACTTTACTTCTTATTTATGTTATTACATCCTCTTACACTGCTCAACACAGCAGGGAACTTTAATTTAATTTCTAACAGCAGCCTATAGTAGCTACAGATTCATTCTGCACATCTGAATTTTCTTTCCTTTGTTAAAAAAAGAAACAACTTCAGAATCAAGAGATTCAAAATCAGGTACTGGACAACACCTGAAAAAACATTCAGAACATAATGCTTTGCAGTTAAAAAAGAAATCTCAAATTCACTGACTCACTGCAGATTTCTTTAATAAGACAAGGGGAAAAAGGAATTGACTTCCCAGGATTTTAATTAGTCCATTACTGGGTGAAGTCTGGCTTTCTGTGTAATAGTACGAACAGGTTTAATATTCACAAAAGATTTTCAAGCTAACATCTTGCTGAAAAATGGGCAAGTTGAAAGGGAACAATAGTACAGGTATGACTTGCAGCAGGTGAACAAATGATGCTGCACAAATGTCAGCTGCATAAACAGAAACACTGAACACATCTGGATAAAATCAAAAGTATAGATTCCAACACAGAATCCATATGCTTTACAGCACCATGTGGGTTTCAGGAACTTCTTCATACAAGGAATTCTTTCTGTTCAAAGTGTGTACACTGCTCTTCCCAGATGAGAAAGTTCTGCAGACTCATAGCTAGCAGACATCTGCTTGAAACTGAACAGCATTTTCAGTTGGCATTCACAAACTCTTTTACTCCACAGTATTTATACATGAGAAACACTCAAAATCAAATATAGCATTTGTAGGGTATGCACTTTGGGTCACAAATGGACACATGTAAGACATCAAATAAAGTTATGATTATTTGAATAATTATATTGTTGTCAGGCCTAAAAAAAAAAGTCTGATCAGTCTAATTGTACAAGAACAAGACTTCTAGTGAAGGAGCAACAAGAAAGTAAAAAATGCCAAGTATAATTCCTACTACTACTATCAATTACTCTACAGCTGTGGGGAAGAAATCCCATTTACAGTAACTGAAGCACAGCAGTCTATGAGGTATTACAGACAGCATGGTTCATTTGGAATACAATTAGAAACAATCAATTTCATACAAGTTTTAAATACTGTTTGACAAGAAATTGTTCCATTACTGCCAAGAAACATGCCAAAAATATTAGTAAAACATATGTTGAAAGTAAAAATTTCTCCACACTACCTCTCCTACCTACAACGTTGACCTTTACTATAAACATTATCAGCTGTCACTTACAACCTCAAGATAAAAATAGAGAAATGGATTTCATGCATGTCAGTATGCGATTTAGTGTAATTTTAAAAGAAATATTCCAAGAGCCTAGAAGATATTTTAAAAAATATTTTTTTAAGTCGCATTAAGATATTCTGCAATACAATGTAATTTTTTGTTGGTTTGTTTTTTTAAATAAAAAGTTACATGAAATTGTATAAATTCACAATAATTTATTCAGAAAGGGCATGATGAACATAAAACAAGAAATACCCTGATTTTCAATTAGGAATTTTGAAGGAGTTCTTCAACAGTGAGGTAACCTACACAAATAGACTTGTATTCTAGGCTTGCACTAGTCATGTCTGATACTGTATCAACATTTTCTACTAAATTAAGTAACAATGCATCATCTTTACTTTTGCTTAAAGGAACAAGTACTCCGTTACTGAAATTTAAGTTAGAACATTTCAAACTTAGATATTGGCATTATTTATCTTAAGCAATACTGCTACGATGCATACACATCATTCCATGTAGCCTCACTCCAGAGGTGAAGAGGCAGAGCTAACAAGAAACCACCAAACACGTGATCAATAAACAAACTGCCATCAAAAACTCATAGTGATGGATTCTATTATCAGCAAGTTTACACATAATATTTGTGTGTGATTTACACCACAGAGCGTAGAGGGCGGGAAGGGAAAAAAATAAAATCCATGACTTCATCTTGCCAGACCTTCAGTTTGGACTGTCCAGATATTAGTGTCAGTCATTCAGTTGACACTGTGAGCTGCACCTCTGAAGTCCATGTATGCCCTGCTTGCTGCAGCTCAGCTCACAAGGCCAGCAGGAGACTGTACTGTACTACAGGCTATTAATGTCCTGCTGGCTCCCCAGGCACTTTGGTACAGACCTGTCTCTGCCACTCACTTGGCAGAAGCCAGACTCCTAATACTAGCACCTGGAAAAGCAGGGGTAGTCTCATGAAAACTCTTGCCCAGCTTTGGCATCAGAGATCCAACAAATCCAACATTAGGCTACACTGTGTTAAGCGTGAACAAAAAGACAAGATACTATGAATGGATCATTTACTGCAAAAATCACCACAGTTGAAACTTCTTCATCTCCTAACACACACACACACAGAGACTCTTTCCCTTTTGCCTAGGTTTTGCTCAAGGATTTAGGATTAGGATCTGCTGATAACATAAACGGATCAAGATTTACAGAAGTGTCCTTACAGTGAACTTTATGTCTCTGTATACACACACACACACTTTTGTTTAACATCTATTTCTAGGCAAAGTCACAAACTCTGCCTAACAGGCAGATGGAGTCTAACTTGACTCTTCATCTTGCTTTCTTAGGTTTATCTGATGCCCAGGTAGGATAGCCCAATAAAAAACAGAGGTGCTTGTTATTTTAGCTGTGAACATTCTTCTCAGGGATAGCCACCATGCTGCCTTTTGAGTCTCACACACCTGCACACTAAAAACTGTATTACCATCACCCCACCCACAGCTGAGTACATTTCTAACAGTAAATGCTTTGGCATCTGGTGGCATGGACCACTTCTGAGTCAGTGACATAAAGGTCAAAAAGCCTATATCCAGTTACCAAGCCTTTCATTTCTTTCAAAAGCAAGAATCATTTGTATTTTTAACTTACACAACTGTTTAATGTAACAAATACGTGAAATAATTATTACTTGTACCATCCTGACCCACAAAAAAACCAAAAAGTCAAAGGAGTAAATAAATCAAGGGGCAAAAAAAGACTGAACTCCATAAAGTCTGATTTTCATTAGAAGTGATTAGCTGCACCTGCTTATACAGGGAACTGACAAAGAAAGCAGATCTAGCTTGCTGCAAAACACAAACATTACAAGCAGACATCAGGTAAGAACAAGATCCTGAATGATAAATCAATGATAGCAACAACAGTTTAACCTATGACACTACTGCTCATTTCATTCACAATTGTAACAGTGGCATGTAACCTCAAGGGTCCTTATGACAGCAAGAACTTCAGCACTGAATCCCCTGCTTAAAGCTTGGTCATTAATGTCTAAATGACTCACACTGGCCACATTGCTTTCTTCAAACACATATTCCTAAAGGGCAAAACTTCTGGAAGACACTCTCTCCACTGATAATGTGCATCAGCAATCAATAACCACTGCCTGCAGCATCTCCCTTTTATCAGCCAAAAAGGCTCAATCAGAGGGCTTGCCAGCAGCAGAAATGACTAGATGCTTCTTGCACCAGTCTGTGTAACTCCAAGAAATCAGTAACAACTTCAGAATGTCTGAAACTTCCCACCCATGGGGGCTAGGTAGAATAAATAACTGCTGGCCATTGTGAGACACTTATGATCTTTAAAGAACAAAAAGTGATTCCAGTCAACATGCTTCCTGGTGCAGTAATTGGGTGCCAACAGCTGTGTAAGCTATACTCTTAATGACAGTTTTCCTACTTTAATAACTGTCAAGCTAAACACCATCCAAAAGAATTCAGTTGTTTTCAAAACCATTAATTAAAAATGATATAATTTAAAAGCCATTAAATTTTTTCATTAACACAAAACTTTCTCACACTGAATTGCTCACCATGCTTTGATGCTGCACATGTGGAGAAATGCTGTGTACATCTCCATCATTTTTTCCCTCAGTACCATTTTGGCTAGTCTCTGCCTTGTGGCTTATGCCAACTCCTGCTATCAGTGCTTCAGTTAGTCCTGTTACCAGAACAGCCACACCTCTTGAAAGAGGAACAGAGTAAGAAGGAATCACTTCAAAACATGTAAAGATAAGGCCAAGTTTAATTCCAATTCACATTTTGATCTATCCAATGGCCTTGTATAATTTCAACAGCTACTACTCTGGAAAAGAAAGAGCACAAGGGCGTAGTGCACACCAGACTCAGTTTTTCAGCAGATTTAAGTCCCTACAGTGAGGAACCCAATGATTTATTTGTCTTCAGATTAAGCCAATGAGTTATTTCAGAGTTATTCAGATGTCACTCAATCAGATTCAGGTAAAGGAAGTTACCTTGTATTTAATTTAGGTACCTTGGTCTAGTTTTATTGCAAGGCCCAACCTATTTTATGTAAGCTGACATCTGAACTCACGAATAACACGTAGAACCAGGGCTCTAATTTGCATGCAAGTGAGAACACACAGAGATACTGGATAGAACAGAAGCTTTCCTCTTGTCCTGGCCAAGGGCTCCACAGACACCCTTCACAGTTGGCAGGACCAGAGAGGCAACGGACAATAACTGAAACACAGGAGGAGGTTTTGTATGAACACCAGGAAAAATCCCCCTCTTTTTTTTCTTTTTTCAATTGTGAGGGCAACTGAGTACAGGCACAGGTTGCCCAGGGAGGCTGTGGAGTCTCCATCCTCAATGATATTCAAAATCCATCTGGACATAGTCCTGGGCAACTGTCTCTGGGTGGCCCTGCTTGAGCATGGGTGTGGATCAGTTTCTGCAGGCCTCAGCTATCTGTGATTCTGCAAATTACTTAATGATCTTAATCACACAAGGAATAATCATCCTGAAAACAATTGGAGACAGACTAAGATGAGGGAATATTTAACTTTCACTCTCACATTCATGTGTCATTTCACATAATAATAGCAAAGTCTACTCTAATGACTCAAAAGATCTAACCTGCACTCTGGCACTCACCTAGAAAGCATCAACTGTTCAGCTCTCAGGAAATTCCCAGGCCTCTAATAAATGTTAACACTCAAATAGTAGAGTTAATCAACCCTATTCATTCTCCTTGTTCCACAACACAAGCTTCATCTTTTTCCAGAAGACCACAACCACATGGAGCCCCACCAGCACCATCTGTTTCTAAAGACAATGGCTGCTCAATATTATGTATGCAAAGTCTTCTGAGCTGCAAGGAGGGGCTAAGCATCAGTTCTGCTGTACACTGACTGAAAATCTGGGTAACATACAAAATAAATGCTGCCCTGTTCTCCACATTGCATTACTTATTTAAAGCAACAGAAAATAAAAGCATACATTTCTTTGGAGATTTAGAATAAGAAAGTTAAATTTACATTGTAGTATTTTTATACAGGACAGAGCATTAAAAAGTTACCTTGGGGAGTCTACCATGGCCACAGTTACTCTCCATTGATTTAAGCATCACAAAAGCCATTTTGAATTTTCATACATCTTAATGAAAAACAATTTTCCTTACTGATTTCTAGCAAGCAGAGCATACACATAGAAATCCCTGTAGGAAGAATTCCGTTAAAACTGAATTTTACGAAAATAAAGAACAGTTATTAGAGTAACAAAAGAATCTATAAAGAACATAATTTACCATGGTTGTATCTCTAGTAAACTACTGAAAATCCCACTCTAATGCTCCAACAGATTCAATCACTACATTTGTTCTACTACAGCTAAGCTGCAGTTTATATTAATTCATTAAAAATTGTCATGTAATAGTTTATGTAATTATTTTGTTTTTTATCCCCACTGGCAGAGCAGGATCCTTCTCATCTCATCTACAGGGAGACAAACTGTGCTCATCTGAATTCATATGGTTCTGAGGGCCTCAAATTTTATCTCACCTTACAAATTCTCATTTTCTCTTCAGACAAGTTTTGCCACTTCCTATACAGTTGCAAAGGGCTTAGACAAGGTGAGCCTATTCTCACCTAGCAAATGCCATTATCAATGCCATCAGTCTCCAAAATATGGTGCTTCCTAAAGGAGGCTGCCACACCTCCCTCCTCTGCTTTAGAAACTTTCTGGTTAAAGTTAATAGCAGTGTTACTTAACTCCAAAATCCATGCTTAACCTCTGCTTTCCTCGACAGAAAAGGACTCACAAAATGGAGCCACTGACAGACATTTCCATTGCATTCAGCTCACAAGAATTATTTTTTCATACTGTATTTTAGTTTGGTATATTGAGTTTTGGGTTTGATGGGGGTTCTGTGGCATGTTTTCCATCCACATGAACCATTGTTATTTTGAGTTGAGGATTTGGTCTCTATGGGTCTAATCACTCTAAATTGACTTCATTCACCACGTAGATGCCAGCACTGAACTTAATCCCCATTTCACTGATCTGACAGACATTAATGCCATTTTAAAGTAAAATTTCTGCCTTTGTTAGCCACTGTTCACTGTGCTAAAACACATGATGATGTTAATCCAAGCCTGACAATTATCACTGACTTAGACGTCATCATTACAGATCTGAAATCAGGGTTATTGCAATAAAACCTGTGCACACAGATCCCTTCAGTCCAAAAATTCAGTACACTTCCTAGTAGTCCCATTAGTCTCACATTCTTCTTAGGTGGAATAAACAACTAATCCATGGTTTATAGAGTTGTCCAAGATCACAAGATGCCACCTGGAAAGCTAAGAAGAGCACCTCCAAAATGGGGGTCCCCAACAGGCAGTGGAAAAAAAAAAAAAAAATTTAAAAAAAGCAATTCTATTTAGAACTATCCTGTTCTAAATGCAAATTACTCTGATGTGGTTTTATGTGTGGTACTCCAAGTCCAACTAAAAATGTATTTGATTTACAAAATTTATTATCTACTGATTTTGGTAAAAATTCAAGAGGCTTACCTATCAAGGGGATATAGCTTACCCCACTACATTCTTTCCTCATAAGACTACATCCTATTTGTCTCTTTTAATAGACAGACAGTTGAAAAAACCAACTCCTGAAGTCAGCTGGTTACAATCCTTTTAACACCAACTGCCTTTACATACTGTACAATTACCACATGATTTCCAAGCCAAACCCACAGCTGCACACAGGAAATTCAGAAAAAAAAAAAAAAAAAGAAAAAAAAAAGGACACCCCCACGCCCCTGTAATATTGCATGTGCCATACCACACCATGTATGTGGGTTGGCACAAATGTTAAAGAGAGTCCTGAGATTAAATACTCCTAGAACACAGCTACACTGCATGCTTACAATACTGGCTGGAATCAGCCCTCCTGGAAAGGAAGACAGAAGGCTCTTGCCATAAAAAGAGCTGGGATTCTTAAACATCTGAAGCCAGGCTTAGGGGGAAATGACTGACAGGCAACAGCTGAGAGTATTTTGCATTGATCCTGTAACATCCTGACATTCCTGGGAGGGTGATGGTGAAGGAAGCTTTCTGATGACATAAATAAACCCAAAATCTTAAACAAGAAAAAAAAAATTTAAATATTTTTAAATTATTATTTCCGGCTCAGTTCACCCCATCCCACCCGAAGGCCCTACTTCTTCCAAAAATACCTCCATCACCCTCACCACGCCCGCCCTCCCACCCTTTCTAAAATGAAGCCCAAGCAAATCCCCGGGCTGTGCATCTGCTCCCCCGGCCCTGCCGGCGCTCTCCCTTCCCCACACACCAACCTCCCCCGAGGAGCCCTTATCAACCCTCCTCGCCACCACCTACCCAAGCCTCCGCCGCCCCTCTCCATCCCCGCCGTTCCCCGGTCCCCCCTTTCCCCTCACGCCGCTTCCCAACACCCCCTTCCCCGCACAGCTCCCTCCCCCGCCGCCCCCACCACACCCCGACACCTTCCCCCAACGCCCTTCCCCCCCTCACCTTCCCCTCCTCCGCGGCCCGGCGCTGGGCCTCCCCCCGCGGCCCCCAACGGCCTCCGGTCGGGCGCCGAACCCCCTGGGCGGCCTCTCCCCGTTCTGCCCCCGCCGCCCCGGCCCCGCCGCCACCCCCTCCCCCGCCGGTACCTTGTAGAAGGCCCCGTTAGAGCCGCGCACTTCCACCGTCAGCTCCTCCATGTTGAGCGCGCAAAGGACGCCGGGACGTGCTTCTAGAAACTGTCACCACGGGGGGGAGCGCTGACGGCCCACCCCTCCCCCTCCCCCTCCGACCGCCCCCCGCGGGGTGGGGGCCGCTCCCGCACCGCCCCGCACCGCCCCGCACCGCCCCTCCTTCCCGGCCGGCTGCCGGTGGCTCTGCCCCGCCGCTGGGATGAGGGGGGGGGGGGCTCACAACCGGGCAGAGCGGGGCGTTCCCTGCGGGTCTTTCGCTTCCCCCCTCTCCGCCTCCCCCGCCCGTGGGAGCGGTTCCGATCTCGGTCCCGGCCCCGGTCTCGGTCTCGGTCCCGTTGCCGCCCGGTGCCGGGGTGGAGGGGGTTCTGCCGCGCGCTCCCCGGGGCGCAGGTGTCGGGGCGGGCGCGGCCGCGCTGCGGTAACGGGGAAGCGGCGGCGCTGGAGGCCGCAGTCAGCGCTGCAGGGAAAATGTGGTGTTTGGCTGGTTGGGTTGCTTTGTTTTGTTTTGTTTAATGAATAACGATTCAGAAGGCCGGGCCTTAGGGGACACCTTCTATTCCCCAGCCGCCTCAGGCAGCCTGGCTCGCCGCCCGCTGCAATCAAGATGGTGCCCGTCACCATCTCCCCCAGCAGCCTCCTTGCCTCCTCCCATTGCTCGGCCGCCTTTGTCGCTCCCGCTGCTCCGGCCTGGGGCGGGGAGCATCCCCGGTTTGTGCCTTCCCTCATGTACCGAGCAGCCCGGCTTCTCCTCATGGCCCTCCCGGCCCCTGGGGAGGCTGCCCCCAGCGCCGACCTCGTCTGCAGAGACGCCTTGTCTTTCTTGAGTGTACTGCTGCAAGAGAAAAGTATAATAATAATTAAAAAAAAAAAAGAGACTGTGCTATTGGATGACCCTCACAACGCAATCAGTCCCGAATTTTGTGCTTGATGCTCACATCAGCTTAGTCATGCAGAGCCTGATGAAAGGCCTGTATCTCTGCCAAGCAATTTTTGCAATAGCTTGAAATATCAAGACAACTTTCAAATGACTTTTGAGCTGATCTTTCCTGTTAGACATCAGCCTCAAAAGAACTGGAGTACATGATGGTATTTTACCCATCAAGCATTATCATTCTTGGTTTCTCCATGTTAATCTCCCAGCGTAGCTTCTTCCCCAGTTCTGTCAGAGCGATGTGAATTTCAGATAATGCAGTCTTAAAAGTTTAGAGAAAGCTTGTGGCTGGATAAGGAGGCTGACGTGCCACAGCAGAAGGGCAGATGCCTGTTCAGCATCCTGGGCTTGGCTCACACACCAGGGGTCAGTCAGGCTCTGACCATTTATACTCTATTCTTGCATTGTCCAGTGAGTAATTTGAGGGCATGGGGAGGAGCTGGGAGGCTTATTTTGGGGAAGAAATGAAGATCATAGGTGGAGCTGAATTTATGGGCTCTGTGGACAGTTAAGGCCTTGAGTCATTGTGGTAAAGCTTGAAGAGAAATGAAACTAATTGGAAAAAAAAGCCCAATAGGACCTGTTTGTTCCAGAGAACACCATGTTTCTTTCCACTCACTAACTCGTATCTCTGGCTACTACGAGGTAGTATTTAGGAAAAAAGCAATTATGTATTCTAATCTTTCAATGTATGCATTAATATTCTCATTCTTGTGTAATATTTATTCCACTGGAATGTTGCTGGCTACCTTTCATTATAAATACTGTCTAAATCTTCAGAAATTACTCACAATTTGTTCTGTCAGTGATGCCTAGGCCCCACAAAGATGAAAGAACCCTTCATGCAAAGTAGCAGGTGCCCCCTTTCCTATTGGCAGAAGGCACTCAGGACTTCCCAGGATAAAGTATGAAACCTGATCATCTGAAGCAAAGAGTTGTGCTGCAGGAATTCTACACCAAAAGTTAGTTTTCATTGCCCCAAGACTGAATAGCCTGCAGTTCATCCACCCAGCTTCCAAGACACAGACTCTCAATGTCAGCTGCTAAAAAGAGATGTTTGGAACTTTATAAAAAAAGCAAAACCAAACTATGCAGAGCTACTGTCCCCAGGAGTAAAAACAGGACACAGATTAAAAAAAAATATTAATTCAAAACTACATGAGGTGCCTGGATGTCCCCATTTGCAAAACAGGACAGTTCTGGTCAGTAATGATAACGAGAACTGGCTTGAGCCCATACAATCTGCATCTAAATTTGCCTGATAAAATTTGTTTTTCTGGAAGTGCACATACGATGGTAGTTAAAAGTGACAGGGTTGTTTACAGATTAATATTGAGGTATATTGGTAAACCTGGGTGAAATGGATGTAGAAAAGGTTATTATTAAGTTATGGACCATAATAGTTTGCAGCACATCAGACAAATGGGAAAGGATGAATCTCTTCTAAGCTTAGTTTTCACTTAATGCAAATTAGAAGTAACAACTAAATCAAATTACTTTTTTTACTGAAATAAGGGAGGATCTTTACTCAGCTTCGGGAACTCAGGCTTCCTCTGGATATCAGCTACTTGCAACTTTTTTCACAAGGCTACATAAGGTGATTATTTTTTTGTTTCCATTTTGCAACACCCACGGTGAAATTGCCACCTACATTTTATAGAGCAGTTCTGGTCAGGGGATGCTATGAGTAAATCTAGTTGAACCACTCTGTCCTCTGTTGAAACTGTTCAGCAGCGCAGGAGGGAGAACAAGTTTCATCATGCCAAAAGGGCAGAAAGCAAGATATAGCAGGATTCTGTATCCTTGGAGCCCTTGGTGGCAAAGAGCAGAAAAAGGATATGTACATTTAAGTGAGGACAACAAAGAGTGAAGGATTAAGCACTCAAGGATTAGGATTGTTGTCTTCAAATACATCCAGGTGTGCAGAGGGGATAAGCATCAAGGAGAGACAGAAAGCAAGACTAGCAAAAAAGTCTCCAAAATAGGTATAGGCCAATGGTTAATAAATTTAATTTGGAAAATAGAGTTTCAAGTGGAAGTTGAAAATAGAGTTTCAAGGCTGAAGGAATTTCTGTAATAGCCTTTCAAAATGAATGAAAGTTAATAAAGCCTGCCTACTGGAAAAAGCATTTATGGTGGTGATATAAACAAAATAAACCATGTTTTCAAGATAGGAGAGTTTGAAAGTATTGATTCCAACAATTAATCAACCAGCCAATTCCAACCCCAGTCCTCCCAAAAGCTGTCATCTAAATTCAGGAAGCATGTGGACAAATTGCAGAAGGTTCAGGAAAAGCCACAAAAACAAGGATTGAAAATGTAACTTGTATTGAAACAGTATGACAGCAGAGTTAATATTTTGAAATAATTATTTTTGGCCACAGTCTGCAAGTACTCAGGTAGAAGAAAAAAATATAAACATCTCTTTAGGTTCCCATCACTAGCAGTTTTAAAATCAACACTGGACATAATCTGGTTCATACAAAAATTAATTCATGGAAATCTCACCACGTGTGTTACTGAATGTCAGTATGGAATTGTCATTCTAGGACCTTCTGACATCAGATTTAAATGTTCAACTTACCCTGAAGCAGACCCATTTTCAGGGATTTGGGAAAGAATGTGAGCATTCAGCAACAGAATTCCTCAGAATAGTGATATTTCTAATTAATATTATATTTAGTTATGAGAAGATGTGCAAATTGATAGTCCTCTTAAACTCCTAGTGGGCTGATAGTTTTTATTTGAATTTTTTTTTTTTGTAGTTTCAAAACCTAATAATTTTCTTCTATGCCAATTAATTTTAGTGTCTTTGCTGGTACCAAAACAAGGGGTATTGCTGTGTTTTACTGAACATATTCCCTACCCTTCAGTAAAGTAAAACCCCAGAAGCATACATTCTTAGCATATTTTGTAAAAAAATAATTAGACAGAAATCAAGGTCAACTGAATTCACACTTGTGCCTTTACTTAAAAATGCAGAGTGTAATAACCTGGCTCTTCTATTACATTCAGTGAAGGGTATGCTGACATATAGCAACTTATGCCATAAAAAAATAAAGTAATGATAAAAAATTAATCTAGCTTTGCCATTAAGTGGGTAAAAAACTCTTTGGTTCACTTTATTATTCTGAAATTTTGGCAGAAGGCTGATAGCTGTGAGACATCCACCCAGAGACTTCCAGCCTTAGCAGAAGCTTAGGCAACTGGCAGCACTTGGATGCTCTTTAAATTACTGTGCATCTCTAGTCCTTAGTGGAGAAAAGCAACACAGATTAATATGTGAAGGATGTTATCAGATAAATTCATATTGGTCTCATGTCTTACCAAATGACAAAACTACATGGCAACACAGAAAAAATCTTGGAGAAGTTATTTTGAAAAATTATGTGCTTCCCAGTGTGGGGGAATACTCATTTATGTTTGTTCTTTGTTCTATTATACTTGGGTAGCAGAAGGAAGTTTGTGAGATATGTAAAATCATCTCCAATAGACTTGTCCAAGTAGAGCAGGGGATCTAATATTTTTGAGGCACAAAACTGGTACTAAGGCATATGGTCTTGATACAGACTGTCGTGTTGGACTGCCATGGTATAAAGTGCCAGAGATGTGTTGTAAAAAACTCCTAAAGAGAAGCTTGTCTTTTGTTTTATTTTGTTCTTCACTGTGCTTTTTGCACTACTTGAATACTGAGCTGAAGAAGAATCTTTACCAGTTTTCAATGTTTTCCTGACCTTTGCAAATTAATGAATATTTGTCTGGAGGTTTAATGAACTGAGCATGCCATACCCAGATACATCTGCAAGTACTGTAAGCAGACACCACTTCTGAAAATAGGATCCACAAAAGGTGTTGCTAAGTGAGTGTATGTAAAAACATTTTTTGTGCAGTGCAGTGTAAAACCTTATGTCTGGTAGGGAAATAAGAGAAAACAGAAATCATAAGAGTTCCTATAATTGCAAATAAACATTTCCTAAAAGGGAAAAAAACCCTTTACAGACAGTTTATTTTGTGTGTATCACATCTGGTAGCCCTCACATTTATATTTCTCTAGACACAATGCATTTAAAATGTTTCACAGTTATAGGGTTAGCCTCCTCCTGTGTTTAGTAAGATAAAAAGTGTTAATAGTCCACAGAATGCAGTAGGTGTTTACTGTTACATTCTACTTCCTGTTACTGCAGTTTAAAAAAAAAGAAAAAGTCACTGAGCTAATTAAATTATATAAGGAAGATTTCAATATTAAAAGGAAATCAGCTTTGACTATAGTCTGTATTTACACTAAAGTTATGATTAGTATGATTCAGGCTTCATTTGTTCAAAGTCCACAAGATAATGTGCATGCTCAGCAAAAGAAAAATATACACCCAGGAAACAGACTACTATGTGGAAGTAAATTCACAGTGAATGACAGTATATGAAGCTTGTGTTTTCACTCTGGATGAACTGGCTTACCTGTGCTTGGCTGGTTTTCCTATTTTTGTCAGTAGCAGCACAGGAAAGTGAGCAAAATAAAACTAGAAGTTTGATGCCATTCTAAAAGCAAAGAGAAGCACTAGGGCAATGCCTTCATGCAAGCGCAATGTTAATTCTGGCACAAAGCACAGAAACTGCAAAATCATTTCACTGAATTTTTAATGAACTTAAATGAGAACATTGTTGTTTAATGGACTGTGTGCAATGGCCTGAAGCTCGTCCATTCACAACACAACTTTTTGTGGGTTTGGCTTGATTTGGTAATTTTAATTATCACTTTATATCTGCCTCTCTTGAATGCTAGTGCAGATGCAGCTGATGAAAAATAACCTGGCTTGTACCTGACTTTGTTCCAAGGCAGAAAGTGAAATGAAATGAGCACCATAGAGGGACCTGTGTGGTCTTGTGGAATTACAGTGCATATTGGTGTGGAAAGGCCTGTCATAGGATAGCTTTAGACATCCAAGCCTAGAAGTTTTCATCTTCAAGTGTTAAGAGTTACATCCTTCCTGTTACTGACAAATGCAAATGAATAATTTCTGCTTGATGAATACTTTCAGTGGAAACCAGAAAATAAAAGTTTTGGGTTTTTTTTTCTTCTATTTCGAATCCAATCTTGCCCTTTTTTGATCCTCAGACAAGTCTAGATTACCTTTGTTTTGACTTGACTCACAGGCCAACTTTTAGTATCAGTGTTTGGCTGGGACAGTTACTTTTCTTCGTAGTAGCTGGTTTGGGGCTGTGTTTTGGGGTTGTCCTGGAGACAGGGCTGATAATGCAAGGATGATTTAGTTACTGCTGAGCAGTGCTTCCATAGAGCCAAAGCCTTTCTGCTTCTTACCCCACCACTTAGTAGGCTGTGGGTACACAAAAAGTTGGGAGAGGAGAGCTGGCCCCAAATGACACAAGGGTTATTCCATACTGTATGGTGTCGTGCTCAGCATATCAGGCTGGGAAAGAAGAAGGAAAGGAGGGGTACATTCAGAGTAATGGCATTTGTCTTCCTAAGCAAACATTAAGTGTGATGGAACCCTGCTTTTCTGGAGATGGATGAAAACCTGCCTGCTGATGTGAAGTAGTGCATAAATTCCTTGTTTTGCTTTGCTTCTCCATGTGGCTTTTTCTTTACCTCTTAAACCGTCTTTCTCTCAATCCAAAAGTTTTATCAATTTTATCTTGGTTCTCCACCCCATCCCACTGGGAGCAGTGAGTGAGAGCCTATGTGGTGCTTAGTTGCTGGCTGGCATTAAACCCTGACAGATGTGGAAAGAGATCTCTGCATTTCTAGTGTTGGACTGGTCCAGAGGAGGTAAAGTAGATTTATGTCAGGCTTGAAGCAACCTGGTCTGGTGGAAGGTGTCCCTGCCTGTGGCAGAGGGCTTGTTAACTAGATGATCTTTAAAGTTCTTTCCAAACAAAACCATTCCATGTTTCTACATAGAATAGCTACTTTTTGCAAATATCAAAATGTAAATGTATAATCACCACTTCTGGGTATTAGTATTTAATTTCTTCCACACATCATAAAAAATAAAACAGTAGAACCTAAACAAAGATATCTGTGGTATACTGGAGGGATGCACATCAATACAAGTGAAGAAATGCAGCACAGAAGAGAAAGAAGGGAACTCACAGGTAGGAAGAAGTTAGCAATGCATCTGTGTGAAACTGTAAACTTATTTCTGTTCCTCTAGTATTACCTGATATAATCTAAAGCACAAAGTAATATAATCTAAAGCACAAAGTAGACCATTTCAAGCAGAGATCAGTTGTCAGCTCAATGTATTCTGCTCTCAGGAGTTCCAAAAGCAAGTTTCTGTCTTGCCACACTTTAAGGCCCAATATAGCAAATACTTAGGTAGATACTTGATTTGCTATCTGACTGAAAAGGGATCTAAGAATTACTTTAAGTAGTTGGCTTAATCTGTGCTCCTCTAGAAAAAGAGAGGAGACATTAATTTGTTGGAACAACAATAACATAACACATTCTGAATATAGATATTTCCAGATTCCTCTGAAAGTCCCACACGAAGAACAACAGATAAGTTTTATATATATTTATTGTATTCATTGCTATTTTATATATATGTTTTTGTATATATGTAAAACTGGTGGATAAATACTGTGTCTCAATGGCCTAGGAGCAAAGTAGTAAGAATATTCATGTATCAGTGTCAGGATCTCAACATATGTTATTCTTCCACAATAGATAATATTAAATGCAAAAAATCAGGGGAACCTTTTCCATTATGTTAGTCATAGGCACTGACTTTAAGAAATAAAATACTAATACACAGATTAAGGGATGAAATGTACATTTTAAATTTTGCAAGTAATTGATACTACATAAGTGTACATACATTACCTGAAACCCAGCTCTGCTGTTGGATACAATGAGGCAGTATGGTACAGATAGTAGTTCACTGAAATGAGTTATCAGAAAGCTAAAATATGTTTCCTGTGGCTTTTGTGATTGCTTTCTTAACTGAGATGACCTTCCACTGGTACATGTGTTCCAGTTGTATCAGAAATGTTACTGAAGAGAGTGGGATAAAATCTGGACTCTTGCCTTTTTCTTTTTTTTCCATCTTTCTAAAAATACTGTTCCATTAATAGCACAGTATTTTCCCAGACTGCCTATCTGTTGAGAGGAAAAGGGGAACTCATGAAATTACCTTGGTGCTATAGTAGACAGTTCTGATAAATACAACAAAACCAACCATCCTTTTGATCTAATCATTAATATTTTTGCACAAGTGCTCAGGACCTCATGTCTTTGACATACTTCCACTTTTTTTTTTTTTTTTTTTCCAGTTGTTTGACACACTGATAACAAATGCTTTAGGCTGTCTGGCATGATAGACACTGCAGTTCCTGACTTCACCAGAGATTTGTTGCCACAAGAGACATCATCTGAGCCCTAAAAACTGAGGGTGCTTTAACCTGCTCTTTCTACAGCTCTTCATGCCTTCTGGTTCTGGGCTGACTCAGTGGGGTTATACCAGAACATTGTATGTTAGCACATTGGGAAACATAAATGTAATTCCAGCTTCTTCTGTAGAAGCTGTTCTACTTCCCAGAAATACTGTGCCCACAGTTTAGATTTTGAGCTAGTGAATCCTCGAATGCTGATAACAGTCACAACTACACCAGCTTATTCTGTATAAAATAAAAGTGTACTTATCTGAATCAGTTTGCAGGACTGCAAACAACCTGAAAAAAATTCAGAATTTCCACTTTATGCAATCATTCTCAATGACTTTTAATTCACACGAGAAATGTTTTAGAAATTAAACTTTTTCATCATTAACTGATATTCTATTTTACATTAAATAAAATGTGTTTTCTAAATGCATTATTATAATGCCTGCTGTCTTAGCTACCTATAATTGTTCCTGTGAGAAAACAAAGTCTCAAATACCCCAAATTTCACACTCTGGAGCAATTTAGGTCTCCTTAGAGATCACAGTTTGAACTACAAATGCAATACGGGCTGCATCCTGCTGTAACTGAAATCCTTCCTAAGTCTACTTCTGCTTTTCAATCTCTCTAATTTTTCATTAGATCAAGAGTCACACATTTTTGTTGGCAGTAAAGCAATTCCAATTTGAACTGCCTTCTGTCTTCAATAGGAATTTTCCCAAAGTACAGAAATAAAAATGTAAAACTTTGCTGTGTTTCATTACTTTCATTCTTTTGAACATTGCTTCTCTGAAAGCTCTGTGTGAAATTATTAGAAGATAGGTTTTGAAATGCTTGTGAAAGTAGATGCATATATGGGACTCAAAGGGCCTTATTTAAAAAAGAAATTTGCCAGTTACCCAGATCTCTGGTTGGTTATGCCCATTCAAGGATACAGAATCCATCATTCGTATGATTATTTTTACATCTGAACTTTTTTTTTTTTTATACTAGATAGACTTGAAACTTTCAGGGTCATTTGCCCAGCATGTAGTTGAATGTCCTGTGCTATAGATTCCAATTAGCAAGACCATGTTCAATGGTCCTACACCACCAATGCTGTCTAACTGCTTTCCACTTGGCTTTATATGTTTCTTCTTTGTTGCAGCTGCAACCAGGTCTATCTACCCTTTGACAGAAAAATTTCAATTACCCCAGGGAGAAGCTTTCAGCTTTATTAAGCATTGAAGTCTACACATTTGTTCTTCTGTTGAAGAGCAGTTCAAAAGGAGAGTTTCTGAGGAAGTAATCTGATAAATTAGGGTAAATCTTGTGGACTTTCACTGCTAATGTTTTTCTGTAACCTGAGCCTAAGAATCTGCCAACTCAATATACAGTTAAGCATTTCTTTAACACTTTTAGCCCCTGACAGATGTTTCTTATACTTTACAAGTAAATGGCTCCTCAGTGTTTTTAAGACTGCTGTGCTCTCAGCATAAAATTGATGTCACAGAAGGCTGGGCAACTGTGCTTTAGCCTTGATAGATAGTGACAGAAAACTGTTCCCATCTGGTAGCTTTGTATTGGCCTCTGAGTAAACTAATGGTTTCCTTTCTTTAGATGATGGGTGTCAACTCATCACCTCCTCGTTGCCAAGAGTAACCTTAGTTATCTAAGAAAATGCAAGAACTGCATACACCAGAACTCTAATCTGCCCTCACTTTGCAGTGATTGGCCTCTTCAGGGAGTGGGGTGGCCAAGTGATGTGGTAGAAAGCTCAAAATAACACTGTTGTAAGTCAAATCTCTTTGTAAATTTAAAAAAAAAAAAAAAAAAAAAAAAAAAATTTTCTTTCTAATGCTGTCAATCTTGTATTTTACTTCATTGGTGGGTTCATTTACACAAGTAAATAAGGCTGTCATTTATCCTTTTTAATGTTTGAGAATTCCATAGAAGTTCCACATCAGTGGTTTGAAGTTGAATCTTTCATTATTGTCTCTATCAAGCAAATTAATTTATTACTGTATTTGAAGTCCTAAATGCTTCTTGAGAGCTGAACATACAGTCTAACAATCTACCCATAAAGAGCAAACAGGAGTTACACATTTAAAGAAGATAATCTTTCAGTTGTATGGAAATCCTGTCGCTCTTGCTTTTCTGTGTAAGCTTCATATAATAAAGCCTTTCCTTCTGTTTTCAGAAAAGTTTTGGTTCTTCCTCACTCATCTCTGTTCTGAGTGGCAGAGAAAAGTGGCACTTAAAATTGAGCATGTGAGAAGGGCACACAAGTATATGGAGTTAATATTTGCAAATGAGAGGAACATGGGTGTTCTTGGATAGAATATATTTTTCTAGGAATCCTGAATAAAGAGTGAGGAGCAAACAAATACCAGACCCACAATCCCAGTGAACTCTGAGGTTATGGCATACCTTTTTTTGAGTAAAAGCCACTGTCACTTTCAACCGTAGGTAGTAGAATTTACATAAGCAAATCTCATCTGGCTAAATACTGCCCTACTAATATACGTATTATAATTTGTCATTAATACACAAGATAATATTGTCATAATACATCAAAATACGACAACTGGGCTTTTTGAATGAATGATCTCTTATCATCCCCGTGCATCCATCACAAGGCTAATATGCTACTGACATCTCTCTTACAAGACACATATATCTTCTACTGTCCCTCTGGACCAAGGCATCTCACTTTTTTTCAGCAACTCAACTAACAATAAATACTCCACTAAAACTAAAACAAAATTGAAAAAAGAAGAAAGAAAAAAAATCCCCAAGCTGCTTGCTCTCTCTTAGGAAAACACTATTTCATGGTGAAATAAAAAAAATTAAATCAGAGGAAAAATAATTAAGATTACAGAAATTAATTCTCTATCAAAGTCCACAGAAGGACTCTTGTTGACATCAAAGCATTGGCTTCTCTTTGATAATGAGATTACACATCATACTTGATTTTCTACATTTTCTTCTCTAGAGAGTAGATATATTACCACTGTCTGTCAATGATTCGGCACAAAATTCAATCAGTTTAAAAGGAAAGGATATAATTTTTGTACCACTGGGTTTGGAAAACCTGCAAACCAAGACCTGACACCGTAACATTTGGGTCGAAACTGTAGTTAGAGATTGTGTTTCCAGTGTTTTATCACATTGTGCACACATAATATTTTAGGCTTTCACTTCCAGTCAGTCAAGATCTCTGCCTTTTAAATTTCAACTTGTATCACCTATCCAGCTGCATTCAATACATTTGTACACACACATAATTACATGAGAATTAATAAACAATTAATTTGATGGGACAAAAAAAAAGTGAGGGAAAAAAAAAATCTGTCACTTTTTGACCTGGTTAGGTCTGAAAAATTTAGCTGGAGTTAGATGCTTTAGATAAAACTGACCTTAAAGAAAATAAATATTACTTTGATAGTCTCCATTTTCTCAATAGTCTAGTAATATAGTTTGGTTACATTTTGACATGTAAACTTTTAAGAGAAGACTTCACTGTAAGGGAGTACTCTCCTTCTGAAGCTGTATTAGGCTCAGGTGCCAAGTCACCATTCCAAAGTTCAGGGCATATGTTGCTGAATCAGTCATTACTAATGCTGATGTTTAAAGCATAAAGTACTGAAGGAAAGTCTTGCAGGTGCCAGACAGAGAGATGTCTATATTAAGACTTATGCTGAATTGTTAAATTTCAGTTATCAGCAAAACCAAACTAAGAATCTGCATGATCAGCTGGGAATGTTATCGGTGCAGTTTGTTCATGATTCAAAGATATCAGTTGCTTTCAGTATGAAATGCTGAGATTTTATTTCTCTTAGGTTTGAGCTCTTCAGTTCAAAACATACCCCTCAAAGTTGGTTACGAAACAAGCAATGTAATTTTTCATGTTTACATCAGTGTAAGATCTACTGAATTTTCTGAGATTTGAGGTGACTCAGTACTGTCTGCATGCTTTGAGAGGTTTTTTTTAAAAAAAGCATTTAAAATCCACTTACTGGGAACCATAGAGTTTATTAAAGATGAACCCAAGGTATGAAGTTCAGCAGAATATGGACTAAAGATCATCATCTCAGTCAGGGTTCATCTGATCTGTAGCTAGAGAAGCTCAACTTCATTCTTCATGCATGAAAACACTACAGCTCATGGCACTGTTGGCCCATAAAGTATTCCCATTTTCCCAGAACTCTAATGAAACATCCTCTTACAATCATCCATACCAGGGAAGTTTATTCTACTACTGCACAAAAGTCCTTCTCACTACATAAACTTCACATGATAATAAGCAAAGATATCTTTATTACTCAAATGTTAGTTGGAGAATTTCCCTGCTCCTACTGATACTTCCAAGATGCTAACATAAGAGAACATCCAAAGGTGAATCACTTTATGTAGGAATTATGGTTACCCAGCACAGCCTACAGTGTGAGACTGTGAATGGGCAGGGGGTGAGGGAAGGCTGGAGCTGTGTGTTAGAAATAACAGGAATGATCTACAAAGAATAAGGAAAAAAAATTGAAAAGTGCTGGAGAACACTGCAAAGAAGCCAGATTCTGCTGCAAGGATCCCATGATAATCTCAGCCAGTGCTTTTCATCATCTTCAGCCATTGTCTCATTTCAGTAAATTAAGACACCTCTCTGCTTGATCATTAAATTAGTTCACAAAGCAAGGAGTAATTCATGTCTCTCTGGCTAACAACAGTACCTCACAGGCTGAGAGGATGACCTCAATGGAGTGGCATTGTATCAGTGAGCTGGGCACTCGTGCACATGCAGAAAACCTTTGTCCCTTAATGCATTTTTTCCTCTCCAAGAAAACATAGATTCTATAGCCTTGTATCATTCCTCTATCCACATCATTTTGCTTCAAGATATTACTTCAGTCTTTTCTCAAAACAACTAAACAGTAGGTCAGACAGTGGGCAAGTATGTTATAGTCTCAGGCAAAGGAAATCCCCTCTTAAAGAAATATTCAAAGTCACTGCAATGAAGAGGAAATAAGCCAGATGATGAGTCCTGCTGATTAGTCCCTTGCAGTATACAGCTGCTATGCAGCTGACAAATTAAATGGCAGACAGAAAAGAACACTATTACTATATATATATATATTAATTTTACTATGAAGAAGGCAGCAGTAGTCCTTGCCCTTATCCCATCAGCAACATTAGATGGCACCAGCTAATGGGATCTCTACTATCAAGAGTTGTCCAAGCCTTGAAAGTATCTATTCAAAGCAGAGAAGGAACAGAGAGATGTTACCCAGGTGAAGGATACAACGCTTTTACTTTCACTGTGCTTTTTCATCCCACCAGTAGAACAGCTTTGTCTGTGAATCTGGCTACAGCATGGAGGGAGTAAAAGAGAGAACGTGCACGTACACATCTTGCAAAATTAATGCCGCGGTGTTAAGTTCAACAGGAATCTCATTTTAATAGGAGAAAATACTATTTCCATGGAATCACTGTCTCTCTGGAATGACCCTCCCAGCAGGTACTTGTACCCCCAGGACAAGGGGCTAAGCTATGCCTAATCCTCAGAAAACTCTGATCTCATACACATCACTGGCTTGCAACCATGAAGGTATATAGGACTGCCAAAGACATATGTAGCATCCTTCACAGTCCAAGTGGCACCTGGTATTCACCAGAAAATAGAAACCTCAGCACATCTAATTGCAGAGCTTCAGAGCAGCCTGTGCTGCCCAGTGTCGGGGCTTATTTTTGCATTGTGAAGAAAGCCTGTAGTGAAGCACAGTACCAGCACTACCACTTGGTTCTGGGATTACTTCACTTCTTCTTTCAAGAGACTGTAAGAACACAGAACAGAAGAGTTGCATTTTTTTCCCCCCTGTACTCTTCAATATTTATTTTTCCTTTATCTACTTCTATCCTGCTTTTCCTTGGTGAGAGACGTCCAAACTATTTCCAAATTAAATTTTGGATTTGAAAATGCAGTAAGGCCTTTTCATTATAAGCAACTGGAGGTTATCTGGGGAGAGTGCCATAAAGCGTTGTAATAGTTTTTAGTCTGAAACAATAGTCTGATAAGCTTACATTAGAGAAATGGAAGGTGTTACCTACTATAGAGGAAATGAAAGGAAGCCATTCATATCTTTCTCAGAAAGTTTTGCTCAGCTGGTAATGTTTTGTTGTTTGTTTTTAATTTCCCTATCAAAATATTAACCAGTTGAGGTTCAGCAGATTAAATTTTTTAGGGCTTATAATCAAAGAGCTCATAATGAATTATTTAGAGTTTACAGTCAGCCTTTGGAACTGACGACCTGATCATTTAAATCCAATCCAACATCAATAGCTAACAAACATCTATTTATATAACAAAACACTTCAGTTAGTATTCATTCAGTAAGTTAACTTTAAGTTAAGGTTTACTTTCACTTTAGCTTCATGCTGGTGATACCTGCTCAGTTTTAATTTTTAGTCTCCTTCTTTCATTTTTTCCTAGAGAGATTTAGTGATTTTAAAAACAAAATAATACTTCAATTAAAAATCCTTTTTTCCCCCCAGTAAGCAGCATGAAGAGTGTGTCCATATGTGACCAAGAAATAACTTGCTGGGCCTCTGGTTAATCTTTGCCTCTCTCCTGTAGTCCTACTCCTAGATGATACAAACAGAGCACAGTGTGTCACCTCACTCAGCATACAGACTCGTACCTTTAAACACAGCACGGTCCCAAAATATGTCAAAGGAATCACCTCCACAGTGTGACTCTACAATGGCACTGGGTAACAATCTGTTTCTGACAAAATGTGCTCCTGGAGCAGGAAATGCCCTTCCTAACCCTTAAGAAGCCACTGAGACTGAGGTTAATATTGCCAGCTGGAAAAAGTGAGTGCTCTATTTTCCTTAATTCTATCCTCTTCCTCAGCAGTAAAATTAATTCTTCCCTTCCTCCCCTCCCTGACCCCTCACTGAAAAGAATCTCTTCATGCACTGGATTGCCCTTAATATTCAGTGTTTACACCTGGTGATGTATCACACAGCCTGTCATGCAGACTCTGGTGGGCACTTGCTCTTTTGGCTGTAACAGCAGTAAAATTACACAGGGCTGACACCCACAATGACCTGAATAACAAACTTACTATACTTTAATAATTTCTTTTAATTTTTAAAAGTCCTTTGACCCAGACTTATGCAGATAAAGTCCACTTGAACTGATACATGGAAAAACTTACAATTTAAAGACTGAATACCTGTTATGCTTACTATTGTTGCCTTCTCTTTAAAAAGCTTTAATTGTCCTAATGCACAAAACCAAGATCCATGACAGGGATACCCAGGTCTGTACCTGGGCATTCTTAAGCATCACGATACTACACCCAGCTGGAAAGGTGCTGTCATGTACCTTTCCTGCACATCAGTTCTCCATTGGTAAAACCCAGAATGTTCTAAGGCTTCTAAAATGTAACCTTACTTCAGAAACAATTTGCTTCTAATACATGTACATTGTACATAATATTTAACAGTCATTGTTAGGTTTTATCTTTCTTTTGTGGTGGGAAGGTGCCTACAGGAAACCTGCATTTTGACTTCTCCAACTTTAACCTCCAAAAACTTGAAGAGGCTCTGTATTTGGACACAGCATGAATACAACGAATTTTTTTTTTTCTGTATTTTGTGATGCTGCTGCCATCTAGAGTATGAAAGTAATATTGTGTGAAGAAACACCATCAGCAGTATTTAATTAGTGGATTTTGTATTAACAGCGAGCAAGGATAATCATAATCATAGTCATACGTTTTTCTCTATTTTGTTCCACTGCTGCCACCTAGAGTTATAAACCAAGTATATTATTTCTCTAACTACATCTATTTAATTAGTGGCTTTTTATATTTGAATATTTATAATTTAAATTTGTGGTAAGGATGATACCTTACTTTTCCACAGTTTTTTCATTGCTTTGCTTTTTCTCTTTGTCCTGAATATCAGTATAACCCAAGTATCACATGTAATGTTTTTGTTTGTTTTTATACAAAATTAGCAAAGTGGTTAAGACAAATAATTTATTGTGATTTTAGTTTAGCAAAGATAACTGTTAAATAATATTATATAGAGAGAATATGTAATAGGTCAACCTGATATTTTTTCCCCCTGGTTGCAGGATGTAATTTAGCATTAAAATCAGCTTAATATCCATAAGACACCCCCAATCAAAATTAATAGGGGAAAAAATAGGCTGCCATTGTCATTACACTGACAGGCAACTGCTGTTATTCCTGTAAAAAATGCCAAGATTTTATTTTACAGAAACCCTTTTTTTTTTTTTTTTTTTGGTTGCACAGAAAGCAATACACACGCCTTGGGGACTGTAAAACAATCAATAAAAGAAAATAATGGATAATAGGTTACCAAATCTGCAGTCACTAGTGCATGTGACCTCCTTGTATATTTGAAGGTTCAAAAGAAGTCTCCTTTGATGCCTAGTAGGCAACTACAGAAATTCCTGGAAGAAATCCTAGGCATTCTTGTTCTTTTAGCCTATTTAATTTTTAGACAGCTTTGGATGACTGCACTGGAGGTAACAGCAACCCTCCAAGATCAAACGTCCACCAACTCTTTACCTGGATTGTTCCTTCCTCTTTGCTGATGTAATCACTTTCATTATCCCTCTTCAGGTGGCCTCGACAGCTTACTTTGTTGGGAATCCTTAGCTTGTCATGTCTAGTGGAAACAGTAGCACTTTCTATATCTTTGTTTGACAGCTCTATTACAGTGCCTCAAAACTCAGGAATTTAATACATAGGCCTCCTCAATATCTCTAATGGCAAATTTCATGAAAAAAAAACCACCTTTTCTTGGACTTTGATCACAGAACTTTCTCTAGCTGGCTGTTCTTGGTTCCCAGTTCCTCTAGCTGTGCCCCTTGCCTTCTTTCACCTACCTATAAAGTAAAGCCGATGTCCTGGTTTTGTCTTTTCAAACTATCTTTATGAGAACTAGTCACAGCTTTTGTCACAATGGCTTCACCTTAATAGCAACATTAAAGTCACACATGCTTCTGTATATCCTCCAAATAGCTCACCCCAGGAAAACTGCTGCAGATAACACAGGTAGTCAAATGAAGGAAGGTTTTATTCTCAGGTTGGTGTCATTTGTCTTTTTGGTTTTAACATAGAAACTTTTGTATAATACATCCAATCAGTTCTACATTTTCTCAAAGAATATCCTAGGCACAAATGCACAGGTATTTACAGATTTAAGCAGAATCAAATGAGAAAGAAAGCTAAATGGGATATATGAAGCTCAGATGCAGAGCTGTCAGAATCACAAGCTTCAATATGATCTGCAATTGTCTACAGATCAAAGCTATTAACAGCATGCAGTATAACAACAAAATATCTCATCTCTGCTTGTCCTCTCACTGTAGAAATAGAAGAATTAATAATGTCGTTAAAGATAGGTCTGGAGGAAAGGGCTACAAGAGTCCAATATATGTAAAGGAAGAAGAACAGATAGCGTGGGTCTGGAGAGAGCCCGTGAGGCTGGAAGGGAGGATGCAGAGCTGGTGATGTCCCAGCACTGGGAGGGCACCCATAGTGTCTGACACAATGAAGGAGAGGGGCACTTCAGGGTGTTACTTGATTTTTACCAGAGTGGGGAAGAGGTAGATTGGATCTTTGCAAGCTGGTCAGACAAATTAGAAATTACTTAGTGCAAGGAAAGGCCTAAAAACAGTCTTCTGAAGTATTCTTCACTGTGAATATTGATTACCACATGACATTATAAAAAAAAAAAATCCCATGCAAGCTTAGAAATAGCCTTTGTTTTAAAGATATAACAAAAGCATTGGCAATAGGCTGTTATCTCCTAGCCTCAGCTATATTTGAATATTGACTAAAAAAACCCATGTAAACTACATAATCACTCCTTCTGGCAGCTATTGTAATGTCTCACTCATACTGTTTATATCCTCTTAGTCTGTCCTGAGTTTTGTCTCAGGAGCTTCTATTCTTCCTGTAAAATTGACCCAGGGTAAAAGATAATACATGACTTTTATGAGAATAGACTACCTGTTATCTTCCTGTATTAGCAACCACTTTCTGAAATTTATCGGTTTTTTCTGCTTAAAATAGGGCTTGTTTGTTATCCTGTTTAATTTAATTTGGTCTGTGGTGACAATCACTTTGGGACCTCTTGTTTTTGTTAGGTATCAGCAACGTTTTTCTTTCCTTCTAAGTCTCAGATCATAATTCTACTAGGAAGTGATACTCTCCATTTAAGTAAAAGGTATTGTTTTGTTGATACTATACTGTTTTAAAAAAACCAATTTTTCTAGTACTTATGCTGATTTTATTTCTAGTACTTGTGACCATACAAGCCAGTGTGTCTTATACTTCCACTGCTCTAACAGAGAATTACAAAAATGAGGCAGTTTTAACTTGTAAGCCATTTATCTGTGGACTTGCATGGAACCCCATCTTGTTCAAATTACAATAAGTCTTTGTTATTCAGCTTATTTGCTACAACTGAATATTTTAAAGGAGACTTGATCAGAAGATTGCACCATTGGGTCATTCTCTGGCAGAAGAATTCATCCCATATAAGCTCCTTGAGGGTTTTTTATGCTTTGTTAAACTTAAAATCTAATCAATAACATGTTTCTGTAAATCCCTTAAGTTTTTTCCATGTGCCAGTCTTCCTTGTAGCATATCAGTCATACTGTCCTCAAAATCCAGCCTGAGCAGTACATGCAACTGGTCATTGCCCAGATACCTCAGCATGTAATGGACTTTTTTAATGGCTCACCACATTGTGTGCCACTGTGTCTCTGCCTTTTGGTGCTCTGATGGATTTGCCAGTGAACAAAACTGCTATGTAGTTAGTATTGTTATTCTTTTCCTGATATTTGGTCCCTATTATATCCCTGTGTCCCTGCCCAGTCCATCTCCCAATGTATGGGACTAATCAGTTTTACTTCAGGTAAGCAGTCTGGAGATAATTACTTTTTTTTTCCAGACCCCTAAAGACCCCTCAACTTGTTTTTTTTAGGTGTGCTTTTTGTTACCTTAGTAGATGTCTGAATTTATTCAGTAGGTCTTATTTTGAGCATTT
The DNA here is from genome assembly GCA_023637945.1 of Phaethornis superciliosus. Classification (NCBI taxonomy): domain Eukaryota; kingdom Metazoa; phylum Chordata; class Aves; order Apodiformes; family Trochilidae; genus Phaethornis; species Phaethornis superciliosus. Next base: position 17,884,302 of record JAJQWJ010000010.1, read on the forward strand.
AATTTTCTTCTGGCATTTAACAGTTTATCACAATGGAATGTGTATCACTGTATGCAACCTTTTGATAAACTCATGCAAAGAATTTAACAAAATGCTTAAGAGATTTAAGAGAAGAATTTGAATCCTGATCTGCAAACAAGGTCTACCCAATACATGTAGCTGATAGCTTGATTCTGCAGCCTGTAACTACTTTCAACTTGTAATGAGATTCAAAATGGTTCAGTTCTCATTCTCTACATTATTAAACAAACATAGCTTTTGCTTTTGACAGTAAGTGGTCAGGCTCATAATGCCTCTAGTAATTATCTCTGACCGAATGCCAATATTTATTTTAAAATTTACATCCAGGAACTAATCAGCTACAAAATCCTGCTTTGAAAAGGTATTTAGAGCCTCAGAGAGAACTGCTCCCATGTGATCACAGCTTTGCCTTCAAGCTGTTTGTTCACATGTGTGTTTGCTCTTACACCTCTACAATTTTTCTGGAGTTGTGAATGTTTGTATTACATAAGCAAGTCATACAAAGCAGACAAGGGTAGTTCAGTTTATCAGACCAAATGCTATAAATGGGGAAAAGACAAGCTTTCCAGCATATATCCCTGTCTTTGGGTTTGAAATAGTCACAGCAAAATGTAAGCTGAGACTTAATACAATTATGCCAGCTTTGCTAGGCACACTATAGAGTCCCTTTTCATGGAGCAGTTTTGAAATATTTTACAGCTCTCCTGCAACTTAGAAAACCAACTTGTCATTTTTAACCTTTTGCTAACTCTGTTTCCTACAGTTGTGCCAAAGTATATATTTCTAGTGAATGTACTTTAAGTCTGTAACTTTGCTAACAGTATCATTTGGAAAGAATAATTTTTCAGTAGCTCTCAAAATATTCAGCCAATTTACTGCAGTTATTGCTTTGGCTTCTTTATTCTTTTTACAATAAACATTTAATCTGATCAACCTCAGACCTAGTTAGGTCTGGACCGTAATGATGATTTTATTCAACAGTTTAATGTAAATAAAAAGGAACTTTTTATTTGTTGTTGATCAAAAGTTGATCAAAGAACTTCGGAAAAAATATTCCCTTTGAAAAAAATTATACAGCAAAACACCTGGCTCCCATTTTGGATTGCTTCACTACTTTATCCCATGACTGCTGAAAAAGACATTATTGGCTGCAATTGGTTGAAATGTAACAATTGAACTAATGAATCACAATCATCCATCCTTTCTTTGGCTCTTGTAAACGTCTAAACTGCAAGTCTCCACAGCAGAAAGCAGCACCTGGACTCCCCTTGTCTTACCTGGGAGGGGGCATAATGCAGAGGCTGAACTCGAGGCAAAACTTTAGGCATTTGGAGAACCTGAAAGCATGTACAGCCATGGGACATACACATCTCCAAAATCAGAGAGCAACTACACAGATCACCTGAGGACATCTGAAGAAATTTTGGTAGTTAAGTCCCACTTTAAAAAAAATGCCATCTGTATATCTAACTCTACAAGAAATAGATTATAAATTCCACCTAAGATTTTTCATCAAACTCGTCAAAGTTTGTGCCTTAGATTTTATCAGAATTGCACATCTTTGTTTTTTACTGTTGCAGTTGTCTTGCAGAGGAGGGCAGGCAGTATGAGTGTGGGGGATGTTCAGTATCCACATTAGCTTTGAATAAACAAACAATCTCCAAAAGTTCTTTACTGGTTGATTGCAATATCCAAAAATATTGATTTTTAACTAAATTTTAGTATATGAGCTAGGAGCTCATGTTGTGTGTCTAGATTTGTCCACTTTATCAGTGGATAATCTGTGAACTCTGTCTATGTGACACTTGCAATTGTGAACTGGACTCAGTGAATAAGGGGACAATTTCCAATGTGGCATGTCAAAGCTATCTTGTGGTATAACAAAGTACCAAACCCAACAACTAGGGTAAAAAAGGTCTACTGGAACTCTCCAGTAGCTTAGCAAAATAATTGAAAGGCAAGATTCTAAGCATTACAGAATTTGTTTTTGTCTAGCCAGCAAAAAATAGTCAGCCAACTGCATCTCCAAGCAAATTTAAACTCATTAATTTAAATGTAAGTCCAGACTAAAACATTAGATGAAGGACTATGTCATCATGTTGGTCTTCCTAAATGGTTTTGTCAAGATGAAAACAGGATTTTGTACAATACTGCCAGCAAGTCCATACTCTACTCCCATATTTCAGAACTGCACCATGAAATGGTATTTATCAACTAGCATCAGTGCTAGTTTTTATCAATTGCCAACTGCATGATTTCTAGAGCAGGCCCTGAACAGAGTCATGCTTTTCCAAGCAGTGCTATGCATTTCAAGAGCCAGGAATTCAAAATGTCCTTGAACTCCAACTCGCATCTAAAAATCAGTGACTGGTATTTGTAAAGCAATCCTCAAATTTATTCTCCTATTAAGTTAAATAGACAGTGCTAATGCAGGGGAAAAAAAAAAAAACAAAAAAAAAAAAGCAGGATGCACTTGTTTAAAAAGGCCAGACTTGCAGTCTGTCTAAATGGAGGATCTACCAGGTACCTATCAATTAGGTATTCTAGTATATATTTTCTGTTGTAAGGAATTCCATTCTAAAATAATTATAATTTTCAGAGGAATTGTTGTTCTTTAAACCAGAGAAGTTATTTCAGAAGAATAAAGTCACTTGTAATCAGAAAGAACCTACTCACATGGTAAAATTACTTCATGAGAGAAAAAGTGAAATAATTATTCTGGGATGGTTATACAAACCAATTTCAAAACATAGCCAAAGTGTGAATCAACAGAATATGCCCCAAATGCAAGCTCTTACATGCTTGAGGTGGCAGATAAATACAGCAGTGCAAAGGCAGAAAATTCATTGCAGTCCTGTGTTTGGATGCCTATTTCCCATCTATTAGCTATGTTTACAGTATTATTATAACAATTTTGTCATCATGTGCTTGTGCTGTATTAAGTCCAGAGCTTGAATCAGGCTACTCTGCTAGGCAGTGTCCAAGCAGTCTTGATGTGCCCATCCCTTCCCAAAGCAAGCAGAGAATCCAGGTAAGTAGTAACAGTAAAATAATAACTTCAGAATGTGTATGGGGAGCTATCCCACTGAAAGCAAAGGTTTTAAGCCTGAATTTAGAATCAAATTGCCCTTGTTCTTAAACAAGGGCTTTTACCCTACTGCCTGATTCTTTTTTTTCCTGTCTGATTTCACTGTGAGGACGCAAAGCTGAATTTACAAAATCACAGCCATTCCCATGGCAACAGATGTGATGTTTTGATGTCCACTGTTGTAGCAAACAAAACAAGTGACCAAGCTGTTGGGATGAGGAAGGAGTAGGAGCAATTTATAACCCTAAAGATGCATTTCTAAAATCATTCCTAGATGATTTCATATTCATTTCATAGACACCCACTACTATTTTCTCCCCCTGGCCATGATTCTTAATGAAGTTACAATGAGGAGTTAGAGGGCCAATCTAATACACAATAAAATCAACAGAAAATCTGCTACTGTTTTTTTTGGGAAAGGGGGTTGGATAAGAAAGCATGCCACTATGAATGGGATGTAGTTAAGTAGTGGTCTTCTTGTTTAAGGGGGATATAAAATAACTTGATGCCATGTGGTTTATACAGCAACAAGTTCTAGATCTCTGAAGGACCTATCATGGAAGTGATAAATTACAGAATTCTTGTCCTTTTAAAAAATAAATTACAATCTAGCTTTAACGTTCCACTGATTATTCAGGTTTGCATCTGTCCAATAGGATGACTCTACAGGGAGGGAAACAGTGAGTTTCTATATTCTTTAGGACAGAAAATAATTTTCAGTGCTATGGGGTTAAATTTAATATTTGATTTAATTTTCAATATTAAACTCATATTGAAGTTCCAAAAACTTAGCACAGAGTAAAAAAACAAATGAGAGACACAGAGAGAGGTGAATTCTGATTCCAGATATTAGCAACTTACTGGAATATAACATTATTTGTGGAATTATAAATGTTATCTTTAAAACTATGGAACCCAGTTCTGCTGCCATTGAAGCCAATGGAGATTTTGTCTCAAATCATTCCTACTGTCAGGTTTATATTTGAAAAAACATTTTATTATAAAGAGATATATATTTCAAAAGTGGCCCTTTGATAAACGGCAGCAGCAGAATGGAATCTTTGAATAAGCTCTTTGAAGCCTGCAGTTTTATGAGCTCAGTGCCTTCAGAAGCTTCTAAAGTAGTTATAGACAAATGGAGACAGCTAAGGCTTTGCACGTTTACTTCAAACATAAGTGAGTGTCTAACATAAAATTGTAGTGGCCATTAAAACTTCAAAGGAGAAGTGTGACCTGAATCTTACTTGTCACAGTACAGAATTTTTTCCTGGAAGAACTTATCAATTTCTTTAATTACAGTATCTCAGCCAAATGTCAAGATCATGGCTTAGATAAATTATTCTATCTCAAATAATATTTTATTCCTGAGCTTTCACTTATGATGCCACTGGAAGGAAGCACTAGCGGATACCCATACAATGCTGCTTCCTCCTTCTTGCTTCCAGCTAAATCTTGACTCTGTCTTCCTAAAGCTGCTGTCCTCACAATCTATTCTACTTTCTTCCTACCACTCATAGTATCTTTGCCCAGAAAGCCTTTCCTTCTGTTGCAGCCCATAAAACTGTTCTCTTCTCTTACAAATTCTTCTTCATAACTCACTTTGCCCCCAGTATTTCTTGAACTATGACCAAACTTTATAGCCAACCTACAGACACAATCCTAAAATTACTTATAGTTCAAGAGGATTAAGAAGTCCCTCTTACCAACTCATCTGTTGGTTATTTCCTCCCATCAGAAGTGTGGTAACTGAAGGTGTGAACTGTTATCCTTTAAGAAATCTCATGATCTAGCAGTCTGGCATATACTTCTCTTCCCATCCTTTGTCTGATATATGTCATGTTTCTTTGTCAAGTCCTACTGTATTTCCCTCAGTCTATAAGATTCTTAAATGTAATGATTTCTTTAATTACGTTAAATAAAAAATAAAAAGATGTATATATATATACAGTGAGGTAATGGTATTAACATCTTAAAAGGTAGGAGCCATTCTCTGAAAAACAATCAGAAACAACTAAAGAATATGAATAATTTTTATATATATAAGGAGAAGGAAGGTAACCTGGTCTTTTACTATTTCTCTAGGTCTCAGAACTATGTGTAATTTTTTATAGATCCTCTGTTTATACATTAAATAATTATGATCTGTATTTAACCTGTCTTAGACTTTCATGGTGCCTGTAGTGAAGTTATTTGGACAATTTATTTGCATGCTGAGTTGGATAATTGAACCCAAGAGTTACTGGTTACTAGCCATCCAGAAAGACTAAAAAAAAAAAAAAAAACAACCTGAGAATGTTGTTACTCATATGGAAGGCTACCATTTTGATAGACCAGTCACAGGAAGTCTGGAAATGAGCCAACAAAATGTATACCAACCACTACTGAGAGTGAAAATTGGTAGAACACACCCTGGGAACCTCTGCTACAGACAAAAATAACTTCTATAGAATCTGCAAATCTTTCATTTTTAAGTATATTGTTTAGAAAACTGTATTACACATGGTTGCACATATTGGTGTAAAGAAATAAATGAGGAAGCTGAAAATACAGGATATTTAAGTGGCTTTGAAATGGAAGTTAAGACTTGCTATTATAGACTTTGGTTCCATTATTGAGGTAAGCTTTCATGACTTAAAAAAGTTTTGAAATCTGAAATCTTCAGTTTAGAAAATATAAACTGTCTCTAGAACAAAACAGGACCCTTCTGTTTTCAAATGAATACTTAGCCACTCCCTTTAGCTGCAAGAAGCCTTTTAGCTTGCCAGAATATCTGCAGGAATGTCAGTCATAGTTCTAACTGCAAGCAATGATAAATGGACATATTTCTTTATTGTTTTAGCAAGCAAGGTTCCATATAATTAGAAGAATTCAAGTGCAATGACATGAGTCCCTAAAACTGATAAAGGGTGGGAAAAGTAATTTAGGCAAAACATTGGGAATACCAACATTTCAACAATTGTTTTATTAATAAAATGTGTCTCACAGCAGAGAAATGACTGTGAGTTTGATAAGATGCAATGTTGAGTGAGCATTAATTGTTATACATGTAATAAAATAGTACAATAACTTTCAAATATTGTTGAAAATTTCCCCTGTGCAACTCCTGATTAATAACACTGACACTAAGTAATCCTTAAAGCCAAGCCGTTCCACGTCCATTAGTTAGAAACCAATCTTCAGCAATAACACAAACAATATAGGGCTGAGTCACTAAAATCACATTCTCATGAGATTAAAAAAAAAAGGGAAAAGTTTTTTAAAAATTGAATTCATGTTGGAAATTCCATGATACAAGCAGCAGCTCAGAGAAGCAGCTACAAGTAAAGTCTCAAAAGTACTATCATGGGGCAAAATATGATGAAGTTAGCCCCTGTGGCTAAGTTGTCTGCAAGATCCAATGTGAGAAGCAGGAAAGGATTCCATGATCAAGGGGGATTTGTTCTCTTTGTAATTATATTTTCAATTTTGCTTTCAAGAATCTTATCTTTTTCTTTACGAGAACTTCTGTATTATTTTCACAGTTAGGATTGCATATTATTCAGAGTAAATTCAGATGAATGTGGCAATCATGGCAGTGTTACTTCTCTGGAAGGAACCCCAGATGTCTAATGAGAAGAGAGCTTAATTGCCCCTCAGGTAGTCTGACAGGAGGAAGTTTCACAACTTTTATTTACAAATATTATCTTCAATAAAAATCTGCTGTAATGAATATAAAGTAGTGATCTCCTTGCAAAAAAACCATACATCAAATGAAGGGACTATAATGTTGACTGTCCCAAGTTTCACAGAAGACAGTAAGGCATTGAAATAGAAGTCAGCAAAAAAATTTGAAATCAAATATCAGTTTCAAGTTCTACTGTGTTAATACTGTACTTAACAACTAGCAGAACACATTTTTTTTCTAAAATCTAGGAAATATCTTATTTCAATCATTCACCACTTGATGCACCTGTTTACCTCCTTCTCATGCCTGAAGAACAACTACTTCTTTACACCTCCATAATTAAAGGAATTTTCTGTGGAGATTTGTAGTTTCCAGATACACAAAGACCTATCTTCTTTCCTTCAATACTCTTTCAAATGTTCCTTTATTCAATTAACAAAAAAGATATATACATCATGAGCCTTAAATTTATACATGTGTGTATATGCAGACAGAAATTAATAGTTATTTATATATACACATAGAAAAACAAACAGGGATTGCTTGAGATGCTTGCGTGAGCCATGCACAGTAGCTTGTGTTGAGGTATAATGAAGCACCACTAGACAGAACAGTCACTTGTGGCAGGTAGCTAAGAAATTTCAATAAAGTAAACTCTCAGTATTATCAAAATTATACATTTGGGGCTGTTAGCATGGCCTAGAAAAAGATGAGGACAGGCTCATCTCATTAAATGAGAAGAAATAGTGGAATTAGCTTGAATCTAATTACAAGCCACACTATCTAATGTAAAAACATGACTGTTTTTTCACTCCCATTCATTTTGGCTAGTAATTAGTTTTGGCCTCTAAAATGCCACCCTTTAATCATCCAAACACAGATGTGATTTGCCGTGCAATTTAATCTTGCTTTAATGAAGAACTAATGGACGCATCGCAAATTACTTTCCCTGTTGGAGAAAAATTCTATTTCCTGCTTTTCAAAAGATCAAGAGTATCTTGTGATAATAGCCCAAGCGGCCCTGGCAGCCTCGTCGCACAGAGCAAACAAGCTCTTTTACTCAACTCCCAATTCAATGGAGAAAAAGAGGCTACAATTAGCAACAAAGCAGGGGAAACGCAGCATTACAGCCGAATCACTTTCTGCAGCTCAACCCCCAGCAACCACTGCCTTGTTAGAGCCAGGTCTAAAGTGTCAGGAGCGAACAATGTGCTGTGATAAATTACTCTCTTCAAACAGCTGCACTGCTAATTTTCAATTATACACACAAATGGCTCTCAGATTGGAAGAAAATGGAGTGCATGGGGAGAACAGTAGTAGATTTCTATGTTTGTTTGGTGGTGAGTGTGGAGGCGGGAGAGTGACATCCTGAAAAGAAAGCTGTAGCATGCGGAGTCAGTATTTCAACACCAGATGATGAGCCCTCCCTAATCTTACAGAACCTGGTGGCTTCCTTTTCCCATCTCTGCTAGCCTGATGGAGGAAAAGAATCTGAACAAGTTATATCCATTTTATAGTAAAAAGTTTTAACCATTGCCCGCATCACTAGCCTTGGCAGTAGCAGTGAAACAGCTGAACAATTTGGAGACATGGGTGTCAGAAGAGCTGATTCCCTTTTTCAGCTTCTCAACAGAAAGGCAGTGGATTCCATGTGCTTCTTTAAATGTGAAATGTGCTGAAGTATGTGAACACAGGATTCTGTGTGGACTCTGACCATATGACATGTTTGGTGGCAGCACCAATTTCCCTATGACAAATGTAAAACTCATTGCCATACAAGCAACTACTGCACCACCTCTTGATGCTGTTGGATTCAGATGATCAGTTGTACAGAAATTACTTGGAAAAAGGTGCTAGTGAAAATAATGAGGTGTTTTGTTGAAGTCCCAAATCCTTTTTTTAAGTATTTAGGATGAAAAAGGTAATATGGAGGACCAACTAGGATTAGGACCCTAATTTTGATGAATGACAGCACTGGGGAGCTGTAGGTGAGGCAGGTATGATTTATAATTTTTTACCTGCCCAAACGGACGTAACTTCTTAAAGAACAGCTTTCTTTAAAATCTGAGACTCAGATATCATTATTGGATTGTTGCTATCTAATTGAATGTGCAAGAAGTAAACATTTCAAATCTTTTAAAAATCCAGGGCAATTTTTATATTTTAAAAAGTCTAGAGAGAGAAAAAAGCAATTCTGGCTGATGGGAGTAGGGAATCTACAACTGGAAAATTATAATATGTTACCTAAAGCAATGGCAAGGTTCCTAAAGTTCTTTATTTGTATACAGTGATGATCATTTGCCAAAAATGGCTACTGATCATAGCTCACACAAAGACATGGGAGAGAGAGGAGCCCAGTATATAAAGAGAATGATGCAAAGATGGATTTTCAACAACTGTAAATTACTATAGTTCCTTTGATTTCATTATCAAGCAAGAACATTGCGATTTACATCCTTTAAAGTTCTGGTTCATAAAGTTTTCTCTTTGCATACCTTCAACAGCTTCATACTAACCCTAAGTTCAGAGTTGTGGAACATATTTTAAGGTAATTGTAGTCCACAATATCCCTGAGATAGTTAAATATGACATGTTATTAAAATGTTTATGGAAAGGGTTGGCAAAGTCATCAGATTTGTTTTATAAATATCTATCATTTCAAATTAAATGGGCAAAAAAAATCTAGTTGATTTTAATACTTTTCAGCCTAGCTTTTTTTCTGCTTCCAATAAATGCTAACATTGTGTCTCCTAATTATAAAGCGCATTACCATACAAAAAGGATTATTTTTAAATTTAAAAATGCCAGTCACAATTTAAAATTACTTTTCTCAAATATGGTTCCTCAGAGAAGCTGAGAGAGACAAGAACGTAAAGGGGGGTTGGAATGAGAGAGGGGGAGAGAGAGGATGCAATATTGAATTGTAACAAGACACTTTTATTTTTTTGCTGAAGTGGGATTTCACTCCCTCTAGTTTATAATCGTTACAGAAATTTAAACCTCAAACCATTTCAGTCCAAGCTTATCCTAAGCTTGTTAGTGGTTTCTGATGCTGCATATGATAGTGCTACAGCATTACCATAAATCAGCAGAATTAACTATGATCTTCAGAAGCATGCCTGAAAGTGGGTGACAGAAGTCTGCAATTTGGTGCTCTGAATATTATGATAACATTCTATATTAAATGTTTATAATCTACTTAGAGCTGAGCTTCAAGTATATTTTATATTTGTGATTTACCCAATATTAGAAATCATGGACAATTATGTCTTTCCATGCCTATGTTGTTTGTAATATCCAAAATTAAAGAATATATAAAAACACAAGGTGAGCAAGTTTGTTTTCCTACCAATGCAATGATATTAATATTAAGAAGTTAAGGTTTACCTACGGGTTCAAAAATTTAAATGCACCTTTCAATAAATACACTTTACTTCTTTCCATTCACATATAAAATAATCTACAGCACTGACCGGATTTCAGAAACTCCATCCTAATACAATTTACAAACTCTCTGCTGGCATTGGAGATACAGACTCAATTTTCCTTCCAGTCTTCCTAAAAGTAACATATCTAAATTATTCATCTAAGAGTAAATAATGATGATGATTTGCAGAGAATAAAATCACAAACTCAACAGTTTTGATAGGACGAAAGTCAATGTTACCACATTACACAAAAATATGTTCTGATCCTAAGCAAGCATGATCCAAAATTACAAAAACCTCACTGCCTGTACTAGGTGTGGGATCCCATTTTTTCCCTGTTCCAGTTGCTATCCTAAAAAAAATTAGCAGCTAGCATTTTCCTGCATACAGATATAATTACAACTGGCTGCAAGATGATCTGTTGTCAGAATGCCTAATTATGAATATGATAGTCCTGCTGCCATAAGAGTCTAGAGAGACAATAAACTCTATCCTATTATAAATCAACATATCTCTGTGTATCCTAGCAAAAGTAGGTTGAATTTGTACCAGCTGATAATCTATGTTCATAACTCTTCAAGTAATTCTTAACATGAGCTACAAAACAATGCAGTTTTTATTGTTGAAAATTATGGTTTGCACTACCAGAAATTGAAACTTAGTAGGAGAACCTGGTTTATTTTTTTTCTGAGGACCATTTCTCTACAAACATCAGCAGGCTGAACTTGCTGTGCCAGCTACCAGCCATGGAAGGTAAGACAAGGATATTTGACAAATCTTATTGTAACAAGGTGACTTAATCCTGATTTCAGAAAGCTTTTATAATTAATAGACAACAAAAACAGAAGCTGAAAAATCCTTTGCTGTTTCTCCACCATCTTTAGGCCCCAAATTGCCTACTATCTACTGAGCCAAATGCCAAACAGAACCAAAATATGACCTCCATATAGTGTATGAGTATTAGGTTCTTGTGTGCACCCATATTATCAGCACCCTACCCATGTAGCTCCTGAGCTGGTGGCCAAAGGAGGCTAAGAGTGTCATGCTGGGGGATGCTGAAAAGGATGCTCTTCCAGAGCACTGCAGGGCAGCAGCCAGGAGTCTCAGGGGCTCAGCCTTTCTTTTGCCAACATGTAGTTCACACTGACAAGCTAGACCAACAGGAGCACAACTGGAAGCCATGGCAAGTAAAACAGAAGAAAATGCAACGTGTTCTTTCAATAGTCCCCACCCTAGACTATTCTGAAGGCTCAGAATACATTAAAGAGCACTCCAGCAAGTTGGTTTGCTGTAAGTTTTGCTAGAGCTTTTAAGTTTCTCTAAGCTGCAGCTTTTTCCAAGTCAAGGACGAGAGTAGGGATTCACCCTCACAACATTGACTGAAAAGTATTTTTTGTGCTAGTATGAAGACTACGAATTAGCATTTTGTGATGTTCCTGAAATTAGAAGCCCCATGAACTAACCACTTTATGATATTTATGCTTTGCTTCATAATGCATTCTCCACAGATGAATCAAAGGGCCAAATGCAATTGCTGTTGTGAGATAATAAAGCATGAAGTGGTGTGTTTGGAATTAAATTTACATAAGACGAAAGATGGTGGGAAAGTTTATGATGACACTAACAATTGGTGATCTCACTGTGGTGCTGGCTTCTCAGAAACTGCTGAACAAAACACTGCATCAGGAGCATGAATAATTAAAGCAGTATATGGGGATTTTATAAATTTAAGAAGGAAGAATAAAAGTTTTCTAATATTTTTGTGAGCTTTATGATCAGGACTATGTATAGGATCTGTATCAGGGTTTTTACCCCCAAAATAGTCTCATAATGCTATGTAGTCTCCTGTTTTTGTTTTTGCCTCTCTCATAGAGACATATTTTATAGTTAGTAGAGGGTCTCTTGAATTAACTGGGCAGAATCCTTCACAGAGCTCCTGGATTCATGCAAATGTAGCTTCAGACTTTCATTTTTCACCTTTCCATTCCGTGAGTGTCCCTGACCCCCCTCTGATGCTCCAGAGTGGCACTGGAAGGAGGCAGCCCCTGCCTTGCAGAATACTCCCTGCAATTGCATCACAGTGTTATACAGGGACTGCAGCCTGTCCCATTGCCCAATGCTTTGTGAGCCCTCAGAATGGAAAAGCACATGGTAATAAATAGTATAATTCACCTATTCAGTGTTCCTCATTGGTATTATTAAATTAATATCCTTCTTACCCTCACACCATAGGTTTCATCTCATCCTGCTAGCACCTCGAGAAACTGAAGCACAGAGAAATTAAAATGTTTCAAAACGAGCTTTCGCTTTCTGGAACATGTGAGGCATCTGGTTTCAAAGACTTTGCATGTCTGCAGTTTTAAGCTGAAATTATTTTTGAGGTGTATGAATACTTAGGCCTTTTAAAGGCATGGGTAGTTATGCACAAAAAAATAGACATTCCTTCAAAAAACAAGTGATACTACCTATCCCAGCAACACATCCTGCTTGGCATCACGTGCCACTTTGGTGGAAGAGGCAAGATTGGAATTCAGGATTTCTCAACTCTTAAATCCATTCAGCAAAAAAAGCTACTTAAAATAGTTGTTATTATTATCTAGGAATGATACTTTTCAGTTCTGTTCCTCTTCAGGATAAGTTGAGAGGCTGGTGACAGCTGTAAGTATCACAACTTTTTAGTTCAGAAATTAAACTTCTGAAAAGTTTTAAATGTATCATTTGCCACATGCTCAGTTTCTTTTTCAAATGAGAGCACTAGATTTCTCTAGAGCAAGAGGGCAGTGAGCAGAATTGCAGGCAGTAAGTGAATATTGTTCCACTAACCTATGCATGCTGAACCACTGCAAAGTAACTATGGGAGATAAGGAACAGAGGAACTCATCCTTCCAAGGAGTCTGAAAAAACCCTGCCATGAGGTTTTTTGGGACTGAATGTTTTTATCAATTTTTATCCTATAGATAGTCTCACTGGAGATAAGCACCATGAGAGCTCATCAAGACACAGTTTGTAACCTCTCAGTAAAAAGTTAAAAAAAGAGAAGAGTTTCCTTTGGCTGATGAGAGCAAAGGCTTTTGCAGGCTTTTTGCCTGGGCCCAGGTTATGCAACCTTTAAGGCAATGACAAAGCCTCCAATCTTATTCATTAAGGTCTGACTGAGTTTCAGAAAACTCTGAAGTTGGAAAGTATTTTCAAATGTATGTTTCTTAAAGAGATTAGAAAGCAGAACTCTAGTTAGCTTTTGTCTGTCTGTTTTGCTGAGGGTGTTATTCTAAGAGCATGCAGGAGATGAATGATCAACACTGAAAACCTTGACGCTTCTTTAAATGCCTTATTTTCATTTTTTAAGAAATATGACAGCAAGAATTAGTACTGGCTCTTCTATTTCAATAATGGTAGTCATGTTGAAATGACAACAAACATCATTACACTTACATGCACATTTATGCAGACAAAAATTGTCATTACTTATTTTGGTGGAACATTTTATAATTTGCCCTATAAACAAATAAAATCTGTATAAGCTGTTTTTAGCCTTCAGCAGTATGTCAACACAAGCAACTTAGAGCAAGACTTACTGACACTGGAAAGTATCTCCTTCCATTTTTAAAGTGCTTAAGATTAAAAATCTAGCATTTATTTTTCAGTTTTCAATAATACAGTGAAAATACTTTTTGATTGCTGGTTGAAAATATAAAGCAGATGGTGGAATGCCATGAAATTTTCTATATTTAAATGAAAATGGGGGTAAAATAAAGGTATGTCCATGTGCCTGTTATGACTTTAAAGTTCTAAGTAGGAAATTAAATATGATATAAGATAAGATGTAATCAGACAGATAAGTATACTTTCTCTTAGTCCATTTGCAATGAACAGTTATTCTAATGTTCTCCCACCATATTATCTTTCTTTGCTCTGACTTGTGTCTTTTGTTTATGCTGTAGTAGCTGTTATAATCAACTTAAACACTTTGTACTACCCTACGGAAGTCTTATGGTTAAGGCCCTAGGTACTAGAACCCTTCATACACATATCTGTTAAGCATCAAAGGTAAATGGGCAAAAGCATTTCCTAGCATTGAAGGAGCTCAACTGGATTTTCTAAGAGTTGTGTGTTTGAATGTGCAATTGGATAATGCCAGAAGACTCAGGAAGCATATGGGCAGACTATGCATTAGCAAGATGGAGCTCCAGATCTACTGTGCCAGTCTTTCACAACTAATACTGGATTTAAAACAAAGGTAACAAAAGAAGGAGATAAACTACTAAACTAGAGAAGACATCATGGGAACAAACTTGCTGTTACATTTGATTTGCCATGAAAATTTTTCATGGAAGGAGGTTTTGGATCATCTTATCAATAAAAGGGGGCCAAAGAACATAACTTGCTTTAAGATGGATTTTCAGAAATTTATGATCAGAATTATGTGACACATTTGTGACTGCAAGAAACAGATGTAGTGATCTAAACTGCTTCAGATAGTCTTGCCCTAAGTCTCTATGATAGATAATAGGATCACATAAAAATTAGCATGGATCAGATCATTTGACAGAGAGGTAGGTACAACATGGCACAGCATGGAGAAGAGCAAATCTGGAATGAGAACATTCAAATGTCCTTATGTTTCAGCTCTTCCATGCCACCAGGATACAGATGTCAGTAGAGGGTGGCAAAATGTCTGTGCACCTCGGTACAGAAGTTTAATATTTTTAATATCTCTTACGTTATTCCTTCTCTCTCTTTTATACATTTGCTAATAGTTGCAAGTGATTCCAATAGGGAGGGACTTTATGAACAAGAGTTTCTAAAGAGCCTTGCAATCTATCTGCCTGAATGTTACCATCTAAATGTTACCAAGACCAGCATTTCCACCTGAGAAGAGAACTTAATGGCTCTCTTTAATATTAAGTCTATTTTCAATATTGGTTACAATGGGTCAAACTCTGTTTTTTAAGTAGAGTGTTATATACCTGGGTTAGCCTCACTGAAGTAAACATAATCATTCTATATTTACAACTGTGCAGCTTACCTGAGGATTTTATTTTCCTATTTCTCAGAGCCTTTAGTAGTCAAGATAGCTCTGTAGAAGTACTGAATATGGAGGACAATATAAACTTTGCTATCAGAGTAAACCAAGTAAAAAGTCATGTAAGTGTGACATACATGAGTGCTGATATAAGAAACTGAATAAGCAGCTGAAGAACAGCTGGACACAGTCACCTCACCAGGGTCAGGGTGACAAAGGATGACTATCTCTGCCATATGACTTGGGTCAGTGTCATTGGTTCCAACAACACAGTCATATCTTCCCTCCTTTTTTGAAATTCAAATGTGGACAAAATACATTGCCAACCACAAAGAATCAGTACAACCCATTAAAGGAGCAGCTACTGCTAACTCCTGGTAGTTGTTACTATTGCTTCTTGAATTAAAAAAAAAAAAAGAAAATAAAATTAAAAGTTTCACTTTGAGACAAACTACTTTTTGTTCCCTCATCTTCACAGTAAAAATTATGTAATATTGCATGGGATATGGACTTAAAATAGTCTTCTATTTGTTTTCCTTGCCTCAGAGAAAAATACTGTGTGGTAATAACCACTTATTTTTAAAGAAGGCAAGAAGGCGTAAATGTGGAAAAAGGCTTTATTCAGGATGTACCTTCAGGTATGAGAATTAATAGAAAAAATTCTTAACATTTTTTAATGAGTTAAAAAAAAATAAGGAAAGCTCCATTTGGTTAATTCAAATGGTTGCAGCATATTTGTTGCTGTTTTAAAATACTTTGAACAATATGTGCCTAGATCGTATGTTAATGAGTAGTGAATATACAGCAAGTTGAGAAATGTGGTCTGCTCCTCTCTCCTCATTTAGCTTAGAATAACATTGACAATGCATTTATTTAGTTTTAGTGTTGTCTTTTTCAGAAAGATCAAGCCTCTCTTGAGGTGGTACAGGTGATAAGACAAGCATTTACAATTGATTTACTAGCAATGGGTGAAATAACATGAGGAATAATTTAGGCAAAGCTTGATTTTTAATCTTGAAGAAGAGTGAGAGAAACCCAAAACTAAAACACATTCTCACCAGGAGAAAAAAAAAAAAGTAAAAAAAAATGCTATTTAAAAGCTTGTCATAAATGAAAACAATTTACTTGTGCCAGTGTCCTTAAGTGCCACAAACTCTTCTGCTTCTGCTGCTACATTCTCTAATGCATATAGCACATCTCATCTAATCTGTTAGTAAAATCCTAAAGTCACTTATGTCAGTCTCTAATGCAAGCCAAATGAGTCTTCCCAGTAATAAGAAGCTTCGCAGAATTAGTTTTCGTTTCGCAGAAAATTGCCATTGGGGCTGGCACTTTTATCTAAAAATTTCACTCGTGCATAAGCAAAAAACTCATATATTATTTGGTTACATTCCATCAGTATGAGAAATAACATTGTGAGAATTCTATGCATGCTAATGATATATAGAAATCCACCTGCTTTCAGATAAAATGAGTTTAATTTTCTGTTGCCCACTGCCTGGTTGGCCTTTCATAAATTACTTATGCACAGCTATTATTAAAATAGAGGGAAAGCAAATTAGAAAGTCCTCATATCTCTCCACTGGATTTAACCAAGGCAGGGCTGTGACAGCTAGAGTCAGCGTTTTTTGAAAAAATTCTGCTCTCTTGAAAAATTTTGCATCTCTATACAATTCTATGCCACTGTTGTAAACGTTCTGACCTGCCTTCTTACCAAATTAACCTAAATCCTTTCTATTTTTCAACATTAATGGAATCCTCTAGAGTCCTGCTGATATATATTAAAATATATTTATTGGTTAATTTGAATTCCAGCATTTTGTACCTCATTTCCCAGTACTTCTGTTATATCTGAACAGCTTGGAGCTTTAGCATTAGAAACTTACAAATTAAGATAAATACATCGGGCAATTATCAGATCAAAACAACTTAACTTTCATTGGAATATATGATTGCACATTTTCCTTCCCAATGAAAGAGAAAATGAGGACTGTCTGCTTGAAACAGTTAATTGGATTTGAAAGTACTGTACATTTCAGCAGTCGGTGCAGCTTTTGGTTGGTCAATGACTACTTGACCTCCTGGTTTTCCACCAGACAATTGGTTTTCATTTCTTGAGGGTCTTTTAAGTCCATAGTTCATGGTGACTTTACGTTTAATTTTCTGTTAATGATATTATTTTGTTCTTTTAAGATAAAACTTTCTTGTGATGTTCTGAGAAGCAGAGGCAATCCCATTACTGTGCGAGGAAGGACACCTTCTCAAATTGCATTCTTTTAATATTTCCCGTATTGTTAAGCTATTTTTAAATGTAATTTTAAAACTTTGGGTTTGTATTTCATGTACATTTAAACTGACACTCCGCTCCTTGAAAAAAATACAAAGACAAAAAATTTTAAATGCCATTGTTGTCACCTGCTCAGTCAAAATTCCATTTATAAGTGGCTGGGTCCTGATTCTTATCAGCTACTGGTTTAATGCCTTCCACTTCGGTAGACTGACTCCTGATTAGAAGGGGTGTGGGTTAGTTTGGGCCAAGTATGTGCCCTACAGGTGTCAGGCTCAATCTCTCCATTTTCAAGGCCATTAAATTTGCATCCACACCGTATAATAGTGCATTAAGCCTGCCCACGCAGCAGGCAATTTTTTAATGCTGACAACAATTTTGTCCATAGCTGACATCCCCAGTGCTTTGCTAAACCCAGCCAATCAGTGCTGGCACTAAGAAGTCTCTGCAGTTTGCACACTAAAGCAGCTTTCCTAGAGTCTCAAAGCAATTATTTTGGAGGAGTTTTTCACTAAATTTACATAAAATGCATATTTATTTGTTAGCTGCCATAGGTATTATTTCATATTGCATTTTCAGAGGGGACTAGAGACACACAATACTGGCCAGCTTTCTGTCTGTTGTTTCATGTTAGAGCCCTGCAAATCTAACAGCTACCTGCCACCAAGGGGGACCCATCTTCCTCTGCCTCCACCATGCCAGCTCCCACAGTGAGGCAGCTCTCAGAAGTAAACCAGGAGAAAATGATCCACTTTTTTCATAAGTTTAGTTTTCTGATCGTTGAAGTTCCTCAGCTGATTTAGGTGGAGCCTGCATAAATGCGAATCTGGGGAACAGAAGCAAGAAAGAGAATATTGCTGGCAAAGAGAAGGAAGAGCAGACAGCAGGCAGCTATTAGACTGACTTAGGTACAAGGTGAGATCACTTTCCCTGATTCTCTTCAGCAAAATCAAGTTCCAGTGAAGAACAAACCATTTCTCAATGAGGTCTTTTAATTGTCCATCCATGAAAGAAGGCTCTGGATAGATAGGAGAATGAAAAATTAACAGTAGTGTTAAACTGGACATAGATCGCAAAGAAACAGAGCTCTGAAAATCTGCTGGAAACAAAGATAGAAGTCTGGGCTCTTTGTAAAGTTAAGTGAAGAAAGAATCAGATTAAAGGTCTGTTTATGAAAATTTGGTTTCTGGGTCTTAATTTCGTGCAAACACAGAGTGAGCAGGAGGTGCTCAGTATTGGGTGCTCTCTATGGTGGGTGGCACAGTGTGGTGACACAGCTTTGGTAGCTTTCTGGACTTGGCAAGCTTGCCCTCTGGTGATGTAATCCCCTGGACCAACACTCAAGATCTTTAATTGAGTTTTAAGACACTTTTAGGCACAGCTACCAGAAGTACTGTTTGTGGAGAGTGAGTGTGGGCCCATCTTCTTGGACAGAGAACAAAGAAGTGTGACCGTTTAAGATTTACTCATATCAGTAACTTTTTTGTCTATGGTTCTGAGAATTTTAGACTGTACTTCCTTCATAGTCCAGAGTTAACACTTGGTGTCCATCTCTCTCCACCCTTCAATGGCAATTTAAATTATCATAAATTTACTTGAATCCAGGAATGTTCTCTAATGGAAAGTATATATTGCAAAAATAGTGATAAAATTGTAAAAAAATAGGAGGTAGGGTGTAGTGCTGTGTTTCACACATTATTACATGGTTGCATGCTTGAATAAATTGAAATGTACAAAACATTACTGAACACTGCTATCCACAATATCTGATTATTCCCTGCAGTTTCCTATCCCTCCTGACAATTCAGTATCTGTAAATTACAACATACATTTTGACATAACTCTTACCCTATGAAGTCAGGGCCTATGCAGTTCAGCTTGAGGCCTTAATGACACACAGATAATGCAAAGGCTTTAAACACAGTGATACAAATCACCTGCAAATTATTGTAATTTATGACTCACATTATGTGTGCACACAGGAAACCTGGTCAAGACCCCCACTATGAAAGAAGTTTGACAAAGAGGGGGAAAAAATCTTGCCAGAAGTTCGAAGCCTAATAGAAGTTGTAGAGGTATCTATGAGCATAATACAATATGCTACATAAATAGCTTGTGAGACATCTGTAAACTGAAATAAATTGTCCTAAAACAATGACAGAAAAATTTGAGCAATAATGAGCAACAGCATTAAAAAGAATTAAAAAGGCAGTTTCCAAATTGTTCTTGAACAAAACAAAGTCTTCACCTTATATAATTTACCCGGATGCAGCAGACAACACTGAGTAAAAGCCTATCATGAATTAAAAAATGTTCTGGACATAAAGAACATAAAAATCTATGACTTCTTTCTGTACCCTCTCAAGTACAGACTGTCCTGTGCACTAGTAGAGGACATCCTATACTATAAGTCCGTTAAAGTGCTATAATTAAAAGTCTGTCAGAGTTTCCATTAAATCCCTGATTTTCAGGGTTTAATTAATAATAACAGTGAAAATTAATGTGAGTAGAATTAAAGCCAGTGTGATAGCTCTACTGCATATTAATTCCTGATTTTAAGTCTCACAACATGCGGGACTGATCCAGCTTCCTCTCTTCAAGCAAAACTCCTGTCACAGGGGAACCTCTTTGAATGTAAAATTCCTCATTGGAGACAGAGAATATTTGTCTGAACAGAGACAGTGCAGTCAGGATCTGAAACACCTATGGTATTTACATGGTAAGTTAATTTTTAGAAAGTAAAAAATTACTAAATCACATAAAGTTAAATGGTTAAGTTCAAGAAATGTGTTAAGAATGGTTCAAACTTAAATACCCTACATGCCATGAACATTCAGACCTCCTCAGTGAATTTCTTCCCATCAATTGACTCAATATATGGCTCTGCATTTATTTTTTAAATATCAGGATTCTTAACTATTTCTAATTTTCCCTAGAAAATAAAGCCCTATGCTAGAAGATGGAGAATATTTGTAAGTATTGGGAAATGGGCTTTATCTCAAAGCATGACAGTAAATCAGATGTTCTGTTACTGAAACAAAGGCTACTGGCACTTTGGATTTGGGTGCAAATAATTTCAAACACAGAACTTTGCATAAGATTATTCTCTGAAAATAAGTGCTGGTATCTCACCATACAACACAAGGAAATTTAATCTTTGGCATAAAAGGATCAAATAAAACTATCTCAGTATAGAAGTCTAGAGAGGGACCTGGCAGAATACTAGAGGATATTCATTTCTCTTCCAAGTAAATAGTATTACAGCTGAAAAATGTGAAAGCATGAAATTTTCTCAACAGTGCTGTGAAAAACAGACCCAAAAATACCAGATTTATGCAAAATACTACAGTGAAGGGTGGAGACAGTACATTTGGAAGTTGTTAAATATGTTAAAGAATATTTTGTTTCATATAAAAAAACCCTATCATAAAATACATAAGTTGTTGGGTTTTTTTTTCAGATTCCAGACTAATAGGTGGCATCATTTTCTCTTAAAATCCTATGTTGCAGTGTAAACCTGTATCACACACTTCTCTTGTTAATAGAAAAAAAAGGGATCAAAACTAATTGTTGCTAGGACTGCTAAATGGGTACATGAATTTCACAACTAGCAGAAATTCATGTTATAAAGAAAAGCAGGTATTTACACAGCTAATGAAAGCTATGCTTCTCAGAAGAAGCACTGAAAAAAAAAAAAAACAACAAAGTCCACCTAATAAAAAATTCCAATTGTATCATAAATAATAAACTGAAATACAACTAGCAGAGGATATAATCTGTTTTCAGGAAAGCTTGGTCTGCTTGCAGCACAATCTAAAAAGAGTGTGATAGAGATAAGCCTTAAAAAAAAGCATGCTGCTTCTTCTGTGATCTTTTATCAGTACTGTCTTGATATCTAAATGGGGGGATCTGCTGTGGTTGCCACTGGGTGATTCATTAAAAGACACAGTCTTTGATCTGGAGAGCTTAAAAACAAAACAGAGAAAATGGACAAAATGTAGGAAATGAAAGTATTAAGAAAGCTTTATCAGTCTAGAATCTAGGCTGTAGTTCCACAGCAATCTACATTAGAAATGTAAGCACCAGGCACTGCCTCTGTCGTCCCCTCTCTAAGTGCTTCCCAGGCATTTTTCTGAGCTGTGTTATTTCAGTGTTCCAGCATCAAACTCTCCTCTCAAAACTGAGCATACTTTTGCCAGGCTGAAGTACTGACATATAAAAGTAAAGGAATTGACAAAGGACAGCAGGGGACAGATGTGTGGCCAGGTGGGAAAGGATGGAGGGGATATCATATAATATTTACATTATCAGAATAAGTACCTATAAACAGATCCTGAATAAGTTTAGGGTGGAAATTTCATGAAACTTTTTAATACCTAGAGCACCAGAAGTCTGTATCAGGCATCCTGTGAGATTAATAAGAGCAAAAATCATATGGAGATTTTAGATGGAGCTTTGCAATATATAAGATGGTTGAAAGAGATGATAAAGGGAGGCAACTTGGTGTCCTTCCAATTCTGTGCATTTTGAAATGGCTCAACTCATTCATAACTAAGAGAAACTGGAAAAAGCAACTTTAAGAACATCGCATTGGAGGAAGTTAAATCAAAGTAATGCCAATGCTAAAGCCAGGAAAAAGTTACAAATCCAATTCTGCTACCTTTAGGAGCAGAGAATAAAAGTCTCTGTAATTTACTAACATCACTGTAAACCAGGACACAAAGAATTATTAGGCTATACATAAAGACAAAGTAATAATTAAAACAGAATAATCTGTACTATTACTCTGGACTATACCTTACCTTGCTTTCATAGTCTTTCAGAGTTTAAAGAATTAAGAAAAGTTTGCAAGGGGACATAGTTTGCTGTAACCCATGTCATGACAAAACTAGGAAACAGACAAAATGGATAAAGCCAATAATTGTATATATATATATTGCTGAGCTATCAGCTCTTGTGCTAGATTTAAGATAAGCATCACACCATCCACTTTCTCCTCTCTTGTATTCTCAATACTCAAGTCAGATGATAAACATCTGGTGATCAAAGTGAAATCATAAACTAGATAATTTCTATTTGGATGTTATTTTTTAGCTCCACTTATTCCTGCAGCTGGAGCATTTCCTTCCAACAGCTCTGTACTGGTTTGTGAACAACGCTGGCAAGATGCCACGAATTTATGAGAAACTTTGAAGGGGCTTAGTGTTAAAGACTTCTCCTTTCAAATCAGTACAGGTTGAATCAATAACGCTGCTACTAAACAGAAGCAGGTATAATGGAAATGTAACAAAGTGAAACCATTTGTATGTCACATCAAAACCAGCACAAGGTCCTCTTTCCAAGAGTGCAAATCCTATTTAGACTAAGGCCAGAGAGAAAAGCAAGATTATTTCATAATGATTTTCTGCAAAGTTCACTACACTATTGCTCGATAATGAATTCCAGTCGTACTGCCATGTACTTCATGCTTCATCAACAGAGTGCTACACTGCAAAAACCCTATGATTTTAGTACATTCAAACAAAGGTGAGAAAAAGGAAAAATATTATTGCACACACCGTTATTTGATTTCCTGCAAGTCAGAATTCATTATAGTATTATTTTGCTTGAAAGTAAATTCATGTTTCTAATGCATATTAACTATGGAATCAGAACTCCTTTAATGGATTTCAGGTTCTCAACTTTCACAGTTTCATATTAATTGCAGCAGATTTTTGGTTTTACTTCCAAACGAGCAGTCAAAATACAATATGCATTTTGTGGGGGAATAATGACCAGAAAGAGATAAGACTTTTTTTTTAATGCTGCTTGAGAAAAAACCTTGCTCTAACCACAAATTTTGGAAAAGGGAAGGAAAGGGGAGGAGGTGAAAGGTGCTGTTGGAAGAATGGACATAGATGCAGGTATATGAAATATTGGATAACTCTGTGGTAAGATTTCTGCTTTCAACAGATATAACAAATGGGAAGAGATCACTAAACACATTTCCACTGCCAAAGAAAAGAAAGCAGTTTCTCATATGCTGCACTTTTAACAATCTTCATAAGTAATAAATAAAACACAAACAGCACCTTCTGTTGACTCTCAAGTCATACTTAGATGTGCTCTCAAGACCAAACTTAGGCACATAAGCATGGCTTCAGGCACACCCAGAGAAAGCTTTATGATCAAATGCACACTGGAAAGCCTTCCAAGCACAGCACACACACCTTGTCTGCAGGCACACCAGACAGTGGTTGGGGTGAATGGGAGATGAAAAGATCAGAAAGCACATCACACCCATGGCTGCTCTGAGTGTGCTCTTTAAGAGCTCTGCATGCTGAACTATAACTGGTTGAATTGGTACAAGAAGTCTTCTCCTGGCACACAATAGGAGGTGGCTAGATTTTTTGGCTCAGATTCCCAGTTAGAGTGCTACCCAGCTCTCAGTCCCCCTCCTCTCTTACATTTAGACTGTGGCTGCTCTTGCTTATACAGCCACTCTTCTGAAGTCCATGGCTTTAGAATTAGTGTGAGGAACTGGACATGGAGGCAGAGAACGGGTGCTTTTACCACAATTCTTACAAAGAACTAGCTAGGAATTCTTCAAGAATGCTGTTCTTCTCAGAATTGAAACTTTTCACAGGAGTTTACCAATGTTAGTGAAGCTTTCAGAGGAAAAAGTATCTCAAGTCAAAGACATATTCCTGACAAAGGTAAGAAAGGGAGGCCTGGTCAGCACCCCAGGATATAGGTACTAGCATGGAACATCAAAGACAGGTGCTCAAGTACACATTCCTGAGACAGCACTTGTAATGTTGTAAATGTAACACTGTACTTAACAAAATATCTGCATTTTCCAGATTGTTACCAATACAGAAGCTACTTGAATTCATGAGACTCTTGGATATTGACTCAAATTACAATGGTTACAACACTGACAAGATTCATAAAGGACTATTGCTCCTGAGACAGTTATGGGTACAGTGCTGCTTGAAAGCACAGCACAGCTAGAAACTTCAGGGAAGATGTAAATAGACTCTTACCATGAACATTTAGAAGCAGCAACTGGGAAGTTGCCTAAGGACTGTGAAAGTGTTCTCACAATGCCATTTGGTTACTCCAATGAGTTCAGTGAAATTAGCCTTACTTTACACAGGGGTCAGAGAAAAATGAAGTTCCTTAAACTGTAAAAACCTACCTCGTAAATCTTATCATGCAAATTAAATTAAAAAATCCAGTGGAAAAAAGTCCAAAGAAGTTTCTCTGCATGTAGCTCTAAGTCATTTAAGTCACTCAGCAAGAAAGGATAATGGCCATTGTTTTTCAGTTGGACAGTACATATTGTGACACTAGGAGAAAGACAGTCAGTCAAGTTTTTGTCTGCAGTGTCTAATTTTTCACCACACTGCTCCTGCCCTCCCTCCATTGTGTCAGGAGTACATTAGGTGTTGGAAGGGCAATGAGAGACTCAGCCAGTGGGTGGAGAGGCTGAAGAAGAGGGATTGAATTATAGGCAGCCTCCAGAGTCTGTCTGAAAAGCTGTACTGTTTCTCTTTATGGCTGGTAGGGATCAATGTCCCCATGCCATATTACATGGAAGGAATTAGAAATAGGATCTCTGATATTTCAGCTGACACGTCAGGAGTTTCACGCAACTGCCTATGGTCCAACCAAAATTCAAGTATTCTACCTTTTAAAGGGATTGTATTTATTTTCATCTGTACTCCTAGACTCAGGACCTTATTCTGCAATGACTGACACTGCAATGAAATCCACATGAGAGCCAAATACACAGGTAAGGTTTTGTATCTGTAGATGTACCTTACTCCCCACTGACATAAATGACAACATTTTATATAAGTTTTAAATAAGTTTTAAAATAAATAAGTTAAAAATAAATAAGTTTTAAAATAACCCAGAAATCTATGTGTATCGTGGTTTGAAAAAGTTTGGAAGTTCTTTTGTAAAGCAAAAATCAAACTATTTTTGTTTGTTTGTTTGTTTATAGCTAAGGCCAAGAAAATAAAGAAACAAAGTAACAGAAAAGTATTTTCATGTGACTGTAAGTGCAAGGTATCAACGTCACTGACTATAAATATAAATAATGCTGCTGCACATTAATCTCAAATAGCTTACTGCAACTACTAATGTAACTTTAGAGTGTTTACAAGATTAATCTCTTTAAAGAAAATTACAGGATCATAATATCAAACAAGATTATGCAATGTCCTACATAGTATTTTACTTTACATTTAACAGTAACATGACAGCAAATAAGCACTTTAGAGATACTGAGTAGCTATTGCATGAAGATGGCACCATGGCATGCCAAACACTAAGCTGAGCACAAGTCTTCAGACCATCTGATCTCCCCATACAAGATATTTTGTTAAACTCCTTATAGCCTCACTGTATGTCAAATGGGAAATGCATGAGTTTGCATGCCTCCATAAAAATATGCATTGAGTATTCCAACTATAAGATACAGATGAAAGATCTTCTAACCACTGGCTGTTGAGACAAGCAGAAATTCCAGAAATACCACAATGTATGGTATCCTGCCCTTACGGATAAATGTAACAGAATGGAGGTAGTTTGCCAGGTTATATGCATTTCTAGAATTCTTGTCATGGCATTTTCTATGTTAAATTCATGTAGTCCACTGTCTGCACCAGGTAAAACTTAGCATGGTTTTTCTGGTTCAGATGAACTGCGTGTTTTATAATAGCCTAGCATTCAGTTCACTGTTTTTTAAGTTTAGCCAGCATAAGAAACAAATCTCCCAGTAAAAGCAAGAAATATCACCATAAGAATGCAGTTAGTAGCTTAGACCAATAGAGACCCTTCTTCTGGAGCACTGAATAGTGATTAAAATATTAAGTAAAAAGTTTTGCTTGCTTAAAGTTCTAGGTAGTAAAGAAAACCTTTTCCCAAAGCCTAAAACCATTTGATTTACACCAGTATTTTACCATGGCCATCTAATGACCTTGCACAAAAGAACAAATATGCTGAAGAGAAGCCCAGTTTTGGTCTGCAATTATATAGCTGTTTATATATGGAAACATTTCTGTCAGAAGCATAAGGTCCATCTCATTACATTGCATTGTGTGGAACTTCTAGTTTCACTAACCCATAAATAGATACTGTTTGCAGTAAAGGGACCACCATGCACATGTTTATATGACACACAACAAAAGACCTTGGTTCTCTGGAGGATGTTCCTGGCACTTTCTCTTCTGTGGCTCCCCAAGCAAAAGCTGTTGCCTTGACAACTCTGGGGCATTCTCTGACTCCACGCATGCCGGTAGGAGGAAGGCCAATTTCCTTCCACAAAAAAAGAACAACAGCTAAGAAATAAATAATTAACAACTGTGCTGATCCCCTCCTGCCAAAATGAGGACAAAATGAACAGTCTTATTACAGCCACAGGGTTTTATAAGCCAGAAGTAGAAGGATTGAAGCACTGAGGATTCACAGACACAAATGGGGAAGAGAAGGAATCGCAGTTACTCAAGACTTCAGGAAAACACCAGGAATGGCTATGGCTAAGGTCAGGTCAAGGCTCTTCTCTTTGATCAGCTACTGTAAGACCACAGGCCTTCCATGGCATTGCCCTTGCTTTATCATTACACTGTTTATTAAGAAAGTGACAGAAATAAATATAAAACAATACAAAAATAATATTAAAAAACCCTAAAAAGGATTCATTTGCAATTTCCACTGCTTTTGCCTAAGTTTCTTTATCTTACATTTTTTGCTCCATTTTTCTTTATTGGGTGCAACTCTTCTGCAGTTAAATATGTTTTGAAGTAAAAAAGAACAAGAAAATCGATGGCCAGAAAAGAGATGACAGTAGCTGCACTCCTCTAGAAAGAACAGCACACAGAGCTGCTGTTTATGTCTAAGACAGAGAAAGATGTGAGCTGCTGCCTTGAAGCTCTGCTATCTTCTGTATCCTGTAGCCGAGCTGGGGCCTATTCAGCTATGGGATACTCAGCTGTGTGGTTGCTCTGATCCAAAAATCTCACCACATCTATGAGGAAAATCACATTCAATGAAAGTCAAAGCTTGTATGTAGAAAGACAGATATGCTGTTATAATCTTTGAGTTCTTCATGACTTTAAGCACATATCATAGCTTTTGGCATTTCTCTCTTAGCAAACCTACTCCTTTAAGGGTTGGTCAAGGCACAAGTTACCTGCCAGCAGGTAACTAAGGATAACAGGCTATTTGTGACCCCTACCAAAATGAAATTATTTTTGACAGTATCCATTAGTAATTAGAGATGGATTTGCAGAGTCAATAAGAGCTAGAAGAACAGGAGAAGCTACTCACAATTCCATGATGACAAGAGAACCTCTAATAAGATGCAATGCACTCTGTATGCCAAAGAGACTGCAGTATTTCAGTCTACCAAAGGCACAAAACACCACTGAAGCTCTAGCATGCATTCTGTTTGTTTATTGTATTTTATTCAAGGAAAAGACAGACAAAGGCTACTGTAATAACACTTCTCTTGGCAGTCAAATTTAACATGCTACACAAATGGCCAGGCTTCACGAGACACCAACCCGATAGTTAAATTAATACCATTTCTATTTTAAGTTAAATGGAAGGGGATTAGGGTAAGAAAACTCCCTCTGTTGACCACTGACATTGTTTATTACATTAGAGGTAAATGCTTAGAGAAGATCCCATCTCCTTTTGCTGCAGAAAATGTATTGGTTTGCTGTTAACCCATCTCCAATTACAGTATAGCCACATATGTACCTCTGCTCACAGAAACAGAGAGCCTTCTGCGTGATTGAGGGCAGGAACTTTGTAATGCATTACCTTTTATCTGTCATATTTTGGACTACAGCAGTAAATTTTGTATGCTTCTACTGACTACTCCCTGGAAATATGGTAAAGATGTGGCCTTTTATACAAAGATAAGCTACACAGAAACGATATCCAGAGAAAATATGGTAATAGAAAAGAACAGGCTCAAACAACAATGAACAGCTCACAGTCAAATTCAAAAGCATTAGAAGATTTCAGGCTGTGTTGGTAGAGTACAAATCCATCTTGGATCAAATTATTCACCCATTTACTGTGGTCCTTTGCTTGGCCTGGCAATTAGTTCAACTGTGGAATGCTACTTATGAGTACATTCACAATCCCTGCACATTCTCTACAGCACAAATGGACTTTAGATAGGAGGAACCGGATATGGGCTACCAGATGCAAACAAAATAACAATTACTTTCATATAGAGTTTAAAGTTGTGTCTGAAAATAAAACACAAATAGAAAATTCTCATCTCCTAATTTGTATTCTGGGCAATGTGAGGCAAGTTGCTTAATCTCTGTGTATCTGTTTTGTCATCTTTAAAATAAGGATCATAGCACTACCTTTATGGGTTTAACTGCCTATTTTTTGAGCCTGATAGGTTCATCAATTTTCCTCTTACGTGTAACATACCTGTGAAGCTTGGCATTTCTGTGCAGTCTTGTAAGACAGCACTTTCTCATCAAATCATCTTAAAATGTGAAAAAAATGACCTGCCAAGCAAAAAGTTATGTTAGTGAAACTCCTTTAGGCAAAACAACATCCACAAATAGGAAAAAAAAATTTACAATCTGATGGTTTTGCACATTTTTTAGGAACTCACCTGAGCAGACTGGTGTTAGAAACTAATGCCACTGGATAGGCCTGATCTACAGAAAAAGATTTTTTCCATTCTGTTTGAGAAACAAAGAGAAAGAAAATTATAATTTTAGAACTACATTTTGATATGCCTAAGTTAAAAAATTATGAAAATCAGAAGCATACTCTACGCTCTTCCTAGCAGTCCTGATTCATCATTGCATAACACAATTTTCACAAAAACTTACAGTGAAATATTGCAATTAGTTTAATCCTGTAGGGATGTAAGCTACTGCATATGTAAGTAAATAAAATGAAGTCTCTCTCTCTTCCCCAAAACCGTTTACAGTAATTTTTGCTTAATTAGCAACCCCTCAGAATGCAATTATTTTATGACTTGCAATTCTGCAGTAAAGACTTCATTCCTTTCAGATGTGTTTTAAACAGAAAGGTCATTTTGGCTAGTAATTTCTTTGATTTTATCTCCTTCTTGCCCACAAAGTTGAAAGATTGAGTTAACACATAATGTCTTAAGGGAAAGGAACATGTTTCCTTCTAGTGTTTTAGAAATGTACTATATACTTGACCTACACGAATAATTTCTGGAGGCAAAAGTGCAATTTTGTTTCTCAGAGTAAGTCCTAAATTCCCCAGAAGGCTGCTAATCATAGCATCAAACAAAAGGGTGATTTTTAACAAGTTTCATGCTTGAGTCTATAGGATTTGCTCATCTAAAGATCAGTGCTGCTTTTTCTTTTACATTTGCCAGATTCTACTCAATGTAAGCAGGTCCTTAGTTACCTTTCAGCTGACTAGTATCAAGGATAATAACAATACATTTTTATTTTTAGAACACTCAAATCTAAAGGCAAGTTAGCACTGCACATGTATGCATGCACACACAAATGTAAGTAATATCTGAACGTTTCCAAAGGGCAACAAGTCCTTTTGGAATAGTAATGAATAGAGAAATCATCTTGTGCCCTGCATGAGATAGGTGCATTTCAAGATTTTCCTGTATAGCTTCCATGAAAATTGGCCCCTAAGCAAGGGTGTGAGTCATTGATGAATACAGCTCTAAGGCTTCACGCTGTGCAGCAAGAGCTGTAAAAGGCATTAGAGGAACACAGGGGAGGAGGAGGAGAGAGAGTGGGGGTTAGGAGGTTATTAAATAAAACCTAGTAATGGTTTTACATGGACATTTTCTGAACAGTGTTTTGAAAACGTACATCCTAACCCACTGGGCACCATTCAGACTGCTGGCTGCAGTGCCCTCTGTTGGCTGATGCTCAAAGGGGCTGTGCAGACCTTTTGCCACTGGCAGAACAAGCTTTTGTCTATACTTAAAGGGATGTGCTGTCACAGCTACCCTAGCAGACTTTCAGAGAAAACTCTAGTAGTACTAGTAAAATAAATTACCCTATGTTGGTGTAGCTCACGGTAATTTTTCAAGTGAATACTGCAGCAAAAGGATGGTTATTTCTCCTCTGCAACCATATCCACCACACAAAAGCCCATGCCCGCAGCACTGATCCAGCAAAAGTCACAGCCTTCAACACCACACCAGTGCAAAAAGTATATAACAAACCAAAGAGAATCTATTGGTGACAAATTTAAACTTCTTCAGACTTCAGATGTATTTCATTTTTGGCTTACAATTGTCCTTTTTTCCTCTAAAAACATTGAATTCAAACTGCTGCCAACTTATATCACTCGTTGGTTGGCAATGGAATGATATGGAACTGATAAACAGAAACTTTCTTTTTTATGCAACTGTGTTTCTCTTATCTAAGTCAGAAGATCCAGGTTGCAACAAAAACATCAGATTTTTAGTCAGCACATAAGTCCTTACCATGCCAGATTCTCCATCTTTCAAACTTTCTGCATGTTCTGATCTCATACTCCCTTGTGCAGTCCCCTCCATTTCTCTTCCCATTTTTGCTTCTTCCATTGTGTTAGCAGTCTTAGTGCACCCATCTGAAAAAGAAGACAAAATGTGCCCTATTACATCCCATTATCAAACACCCTGTGACTTAGAGAGGACAAGGTTCACATGGGAAATTTATTATAAGCAGTGATTAAATGACATTAGCTGTCTATATTGGTTTAGTAATAAATAACCTACTAACCCTTTAAATGAGCCTTTTTTTAGTAGATGTCTTATATGCACAGTCAGGAAAAAAATATTTTCCTGTATTTTAGATAACAAAACTATCACTTGCTAGAAAGAAAATGAAAATCCTAATTGAAATCCTTATTTTCACACAGATAACCATTTAGGGAGCTTGGGCAGGGGGAAAAAAAAAAAGAAAATTTTTTTAACAGGCAACAAAAGGACCCACAAGTCTTTCAAAGGCCAGAAACAAAAGTTACACATTTGTTATACATTTGTTATACATTGAACAAATAGGCCCAGTGACCTATGTAATAGAAAACTCAATCCAAAAGGAGTGCAAATAGAGAAAAAGTTTGTCATAATACAATTAGTTTTGTTTCTCCAAAAGCTTTAAAAATAAAACAGATTTTAGAAAAAAACCCAAACACTTGTGTATATATGTTTTTAAGAATAGTAATTATGTATCCCCATTACATGAAGAGTCGATAAGTGCTGTTTTTGAAAACAATTTTCTTTGGAAAAAACCCCAAACCTTGGAATACACAGACATGCAGCACCATCTGCTGGATTAGCACCTCTGGCAGACATTTATGCACTTCCAGAGTATTTTACCACAGGCAGAAGAAGGGAAAAGCCATACAAACAAAAGTCTAATGTGGACATTTGTATAGTCAGGATGAGGCAAGAGTAATCAAGGGATGTGTAATTTCCATGAAAATTTTGACAGGTGAGTTGCACTGATTTGTCACAGAGCAAGTAAAGAGAGGTTCACATTTTTGGTAGGGAAGGAAGAGGCCCCTAATATTTACATGGTGTTGTGCCATTGTAGTCCCTGCTGTCTTTCTAGTAGCTTGTAGTGTCTTTGGAATTCAACCTTTTCATTCAGTCAGGTCACCTAACTGCACTCTGCAGTCCCTTGGCACGCTCCCCTCCAGCAGGTCACAAAGCACAGAACTTAGCAGGCAGCCCTTTCACCTGACACCTTCCAAGCAGCTGGAGCTTCCACCTGCTTATTGCACCCATGCATCACCTCTGCACTGATCCCTTTTGTGCTTATCCCTATTTCTGTTACAGTCCTGAGAGCTGCTGGTCCTAAGGATTCATTTTGAAAAGCCAGGTGTCTATACACATCAATCTTCTACAAGTCTCCTCCACATATACTAGAATCAAGAATACATATATCTTCAGGAGCCTTATTTTTCTGCCCATAGAAATTTCCCTCTTTCTTAATGGTGACCTATCAGTTATCCTTTATCCTCCTGCAGCTGACCATCTTTGCCTTGCTCACACTGGTAATAATGGGTCAAAGTATTTCTCATGCCTCTGGAAGACACAAACTGTCCTCTGCACATCATCGTCAGCATCAGATGGACACCATCACTGAGCTGCAGACTGGAAAAGACAGTCAAGAACATCAAAACAGATGACTGGCTATCACAACAGCCACGATGATACAGATATGTATATATATGTGTATAATTATACAATTATACATCACAGAGGGCAAATAGGAGGGTGACAGGAGGCTGCTTGCTGACAGTTGCTGCCTCAAGCCACTCTATTTCCCTGTCAAGCTTACATCCTCAAAAATATTATTTGGAATATCTTCAAACCATCCCATAACCCTCATGCCATGTAAGACAAGAGAGGCAATAAAGATCTTCCTCATGACCTTTCTATCTGTATCAAGTTCACAGATAACTTGAGGCACTCAACCTCATACCATTCCTCTGTTTTTAAGAAAATAGGTTTCCTCCTCACATTGTTCTTCTTTTTTTGTTCAATAATTTCAAAAATTACTCAAGACTTTTCTCAGGAGAATGATCAGTGAAGTGACCAGCAGTCAAGGACCAGCAGTAATCTGCACAATGCTGCAAGTCACCATTTTGGTGCATCCTCATCAAGTCTGACTTCCATGGTTCTTCAGCCATCTTTTCTTCTCTAAAATATCACTACACAACATATGCAGATATCTCGCATGATCAATCTTTTCTGCCATGGTCAGTGTTGCTACTGTGCCATGGGTTTGTGTTTTCTAACAAACCTCACTGCAAACTCCTTCCTCCTCCAAACCACCTCCCAAACATCTGACAATGCTTATTGCTGTTTGTTCAGGCACTTCTTAATCATGCTTTGATTAATTCCTTTAATGTCTTTTCAGATGTTTCAGCCAGACAATAAGGAAAATAACCACCAACAGAGGGTTTCTGCAGCAAGACTGTGCTTCCTACCAAGACCAGTGTGCCTTTCTCCACTTGTGAATTTCAGAACCGAATGGCACGGGATGATTTGCATCGAAGAAGTACAAATGGGTTCCAAAAGGTAACAACCAAATTTATAAAGGGTACGGCATTAGTGTTTATGGCCACTTGAATGCAAGGTCTGGCTCAGGAAACCCACTATTGGTCTCTGGGAGGTAAAGCCAGAAATCTGTTGAGAACCAGGACGTGTGCCACCACCCTCCTAGACATCTGCCACCGGGTGTCACCGGCAGGAGCAGAACTGCCCCGGGCTGGTGCAGGCTGGCGCTCCGGTGGGGAAGCACTGAGCGGGGTCTCTGAGGCGCTGCCAGCCCAAGGTCAGCCGAAGGCTCTGGGCCTGGCGCCTTCCACTTCAGGAGGGTGACAGATCCCTGCGGGCAAAGCCATCGCCCCCGCTCAGCGCCGGCAGCCCCGCTAACAGCCCTGGTTACCAGTGCTGTAAGCACTCAGACGGACATTAACAAGCCCGGGACTCCCGGCTCACTCCGCGCCGTTCTCCTCCCCGGGGCGAGCAGCCGGGGTGCTGAGGCAGCCAACGGCCGGGGCGGGGCGGGGCGGGAGGCGGCTCCTGCCTCAGCGCCTTCTCGTTGGCTCCGCCGCCGGGAACTCGCCGTTGCTAAGGGGCCCGGAGACGCTAGGCCCGGTCCGCTCCGGTCCAGCTTCCCCTTTGACTGCCACAGCGGCCATGGACAGCGTCGGCAACCGCTCCACCGCCTCAGTGCTGGCCGAGCTCCGCTGGGACGATGGCTACGCCGTCCCCGTGGCCAACGCGGAAAACAAGGCGCTGGAGGAGCAAGTGAGCAGCGCGGGGCTGCGGCCGGCAGGGGAGGAGAGGAACCCGCCTGCCGACAGCAGCCCCGGAGGGTTCCCCAGGAGGGTTCTGCCCTTGTGAGGGTCGGGTACGAAGGGAAGGGGGGAGCGAAACCCTCCCCTTAAAGCCTGGGACCCCCGTCCTTGCAGGATGTGGGCTGCGGGGCTGCTCCCGCACCGAGCTCCGCCGGCGCTCCTCAGGGGAGCCTGCCCGAGGTGCTGTGGAGCCCGCCCCACGGTGTGATGCTTTCCCCCGACGGTATTGTGTATCCTCTAGATGAGCAACGGTAATTAATGGCGAAAGTATTTTTGCCACTGCCCTTCCTTCTGAAATTTCAGTGCTTCGGATGCATGTGGCCCATACTTCTTAAATGGGTTGCTTGGCAAATGCAGTGTCCGTATTTTAAAGTTGCTGCAGGTAATAAGCACTCAGCTAAAATTGAAAATTCTAACCCTTAAATAGCTGCAGAAGATGCAAAAAGAAAAACTAAATCTGCAAAATGAGTTGACTGACTTTGAAGAGCGTATAAAAGCAATGACATCTCATTTGAAAAACGTCAGACAAGAGTTCAACTTCACACAGGTAACTCGCTCCCTATAGGAGATCCGTGTTGTCAGACTTGTAGCCTTAGTATCTTTCTGTTGGAGGTATCCCTAGATATTTCTCCAGCATTTCTGGATATTTTTCAGGCTTTATTTCAGGATTTCCACAGGAAAAAAACCATTAACCTATATAACTCAAGTCATATTATTTGATGTTCATTAAAAAGATCTTCCAAGATCAGTACCTAGAAAAATGCCAAAAAGCCAAGAAAAATGTATTGAAGAATTCTTTATGAATTTTTGAAGATGCTAAGAAAAATTTGGTCAAGGAAAATAAACTGGCAGTGTAAGCAAAAAAACAAATATATAATGGTTTATAAAGTTTTCATAAGGGTTGAAGAGTTAGTTGTGAAATGCGAGTAAAGAGTTGCTTCATGGACATGAAAAATGATCTGAGATGGGTAAGGTGTAAGTCTCTGTTTGCACTTCAAGTTAATTGATCAAAACAAGTGGTTGAGATTTCCAAGAAGTCCTGACCCAAAGCTGCACACCTTTCAGGTAAAACATATCCAAGGTGAAAAAGCCTTAAGAAGTTACTGGCAGCAGAACAACTTTTGTTTGTTTGTTTATTTTGGGGGTTTTTTTGGGAGGGTTGTGTGTATGTGTGTACTAGAGCTAAGTTTTAATCTCCACATAAAGATACAGCTTATAACAGTCTCTGTATAAAATAAGCTTCTAATAAGTAATAATTTGTTATTATACAAGGAGGAAAACCTCTGTTAAATCACTTCTGTCATATAGGTCAGACAATAAAGAGATACTGCTGTAGGCAGCCTGAGCGGTGTTCTGTCTCTGAACAAAACAATAAAATTTTTTCATGTGCTCTGCATCCTGAATCTGACATAAAGCTGCTGGTGATCAGGAGACACAGACTTTGACTCTGAAAGGTTCAGATTCTGAATCTTGGGTGAAGTGTCTTTGAATTTTTTTGTTAGTGCTGTAAATGGTTGATGTGTGGATATCCAATACCATACAATGTGTGTGCATGTATATATTATATTAGAATACATATATTTGAGATAGTAAAATCCAAACAATAAAGTTGTTGTGAAAATTCTTACATTTACTTGACAAAATCATATTATCTCTCATTTGGGATTTGGTTACATGTAAAAAAAGTGTTGATTTTTTTTTTTTTTGGTAATATGCCTCTTGTTTATTGTAAAATGCTGAACTGTATTATTCTCTAGTCTCTTTACAAAGCCAGAGAGAATGAAATTGAAACTGAACAACACTTTAAAGCCATTGCTGAGAGAGAATATGGACGTCTCAAAAGTGAGATTAAAAGACTGGAAGATGAAATAGTTTCCTTAAGAGAAAAGAAAAACACTCAAGAAGTAAGGTTTAAAAATTTTTGTAATAGAATACTCATATTGCAATTAGATTTTGACTTGCCCTCACTTCCATGTACAGACATAATATAAGTCAAGAATATCTAATTATAATTAAATCATGTAAACTGTAATAAGTTATCTGGATGTGCCCTGAGTAGTCAAGTAGAATGACACTGAGAATCTCCTTGCATAAACTGTCCAAGACTTAGCAAATAGTAACTAGATATTGAACCAGATATTTAAAGGCTGCACTTCATGTTCTTCAGGCCCTTAATACCAGACATACAGATACACATCCATATCACCATCTTGTTAATGGTTTAAAAATTGGTGCAAATGTTCTTCCTCATACAAACTTCAGACATGATTTCAATGTAAAAAAATTGCTTTGCATTGAAAAAATTTAATTAATCAGATAGTATCTAATTACAGGTGTTTTTCTGTTTAATCGAACTGTCACTTTTTCTTTCTACAAATAATTTAAATTATGTTCTTTTTTATTTATTTTCTGTCTTTCATCTCACTAATTTCATTTATAATCTCCAGTCTCTCAGAATGGGCAGCATGATGAAAATATCCTTGCTATTCATCTGGATCCAGAGTTTCTCATATTTGTGTCAGAAAGCCTCTGCCTCTTCACAGTCATGTGGGGCCATTTGCAAATTGATGTCGAGGATAAGGATCTAAGAACTGGGCCTTAGTGTGTGAGGAAGAAACTTTAATGTGTGATGCCTCAGATCAGCTTATTTATTATGTGGAATAAGTATTCTACATATAGGTATATCTTGTCAGAGGCTGACTTTAAAATTATTTCCATTTTAAGGTTATGGTAATCTAATGTCTGGTTCTTCTTTAAGACTAGGATGTGTATTAGCATATTATATTCAAGCGTAATACACAATTTAAAAATGAAAACTATAAAATCTTTGACAATGATATATTTGTAAGCTTGTTTCAATAGTTTGAACTATTTTTCAATTCCTATTAAAAGAAAATATCAGATGTCTAATATTAACCCTTTAATTTATCTCTAATCTTATTAGAATACTATAAATAAAACCACAAAGAAGCTGGAAAATTTAAAAGAACAGATGAACTGTGGTGAGGAAGTTCTGGAGAGCTGGATAAAGGAAATCAAACGTAAAGACAATGATACTATCACAATACAGAAGTATGCACAACAAGATGAAGGGAAACTGGGAGTAAGTAGAAATGACAGCAGCTTTGAGAAACAAACCAGACAACCATTGTAGCATTTGAAGACTTTGTTATTAAGTAAGATGGACACAAAATGCTGTAAACCAGTGCTTTTTCACTGCTTTCCACTTAGCACAACAGTGCAATACAATATGAGGTTCATTTTAAAGGAGAGAGAAAAGAGGTTTTACAAAAAGTGGAAAGACATTCATTTGTTCATCTGGGTAAAATCAAAGCCTGAATTTTTTTGAGAAAGTGCAGTTATGATAACAAAGTCTAGAAAACAGTGTTACTGTATTTAGGGAAGAGTTTGTTCAAAAATGCATGCCAAACATAGAAAAATAATGTAGATTTTCCCATTAGAATTGAATTTGTTAATATTACTGGGAAAAAAGTACATCTGTTTCAGTAAAGTTGCCTACAATAATGTATATATAAAGGTATACCTTTATAAAGGTATAAATAGACACTACAGTCACAAGTTCAGACTTTAGAACACTGGGGTTTTTTAGTTCTCAAGTGTAATATTAATTTAGAGATAAGCATCCCATTTAATATTCTTTTGAGCCTTTAGATACAGGGAGGAGAAAACTGATTTTTTACTCATTAAATACTAAAGCAAAAAACTTGAGCTTACACAGACAGCCTGAGTGCCATCATTTGTGTTAGCAAGTCACACAGCAGAGTAGGAATAGTAAAGTGAAATAGCTAATGCTAAAGGCACCATGTACACATTTATACATGGTGGAGGGTTACTTTAGCCTAGCTCCCTAGCTCCAGTTTGGTCCCAAGAGGTGAAAAGAGATTATAGCCTCTTCCATGACCAAAAATTTGGAATTCATGCCTCAATAATTTAACTCCTCATAGCAGAGCTTTAAGAATTCACAAGACATTATAGATGTTTTTTCAAATATATTTTCACATCCTGTCTTTTTAGGCATTAACTCTTCAAGTAGAAAAGTTGACTGTGCAAGCAAATCAGAAGCGCAGAGCCCTTGATAATGAGCTTACAGAAACCATAACAGCTCAGGTTTGTGCTTCAGGTTCTTGAAGATATTTTGTTATATATTAATTTTTTAAATCAAAAATCACAGGTGTGCTTTCTTTTAAACAGATAGAGCTTGACAAGACAGCTGAAGATTTTCGCAGAGTTCATCAGGAAAGGCAGGAAGTCATCAGGCAGTGGGAGAATGCAATACATCAGATGCAAAAAAGAGATCAACAGATTGATCATTGTGCTTTGGTAAAACTGCTGTAACTGATCCTTATATCAGCCCACTTTTGTATCTGTACTATTGGAAGGAATTTTTTCAGTCACACATAGAATGATTGGGTCTTTAAGATGTTCAGGGTTCTTTTTGTGTTTATCCCTCTATTTTATTAAGATATTTCCTAGTTCAAATATTACTGAAAAGTTTTCAGAATTTATTTTCAAAGCAGCATCTCTCAGTGTAAGTAATGGTGCTCTGCTTGATCCTATGTAAGGTTTAATTTTTAGTTTCAAGGTTTCTGGAAAATACAAAGCAGTTTCAGATTTTTTCTGTGATTTAGTAAGAAGCAACAAGATGGAGTGTTATTTCTAAGAGTGTAAGGACAGTCAACTGCAAAGAGGGCATTCCGAGCCTGGGATGCAATATAAAAAAGAAAATAGAACGTTTATTATTGAAGAAATTAGCATTACTACCTCTATGAACAAATGCATTACTAAAATATATGGCAGAATCACAGCAAATAATCACATTAAGGTTAAAAATTGGTCCTTCAGTACATTCTGCAACTGTAGAGAAGCAACAGCAATCTTCTAATCCAAAAAAGATCCTGTTGGGTCTTATGACCTAATATAAAGATACGGTCTTCATTGGTTTTGTCCATGTCTTATGCAGAGATGACACAATGGCAAGAGGTACAAATTAAGTATATTTTGCAGTGGCTTTGTCAGAACAAAGGAGAACTTCCCAGAAAGTTCTGCAGGGCAATAGCACAGATGAACCAGAAAAAGCCTGAAAGATCAGTGTAAAGAAAAATTAGAAATGTGAATTCCAAAGTAACAGTGTCTTTTTTTGAAGGGAAGGGGAAAGCATAATTACACATACAGGAAGGCTCTACCTAAATACTGCTAGTATTTTCCTGCTGAAATAATATTAGCTTTGTTATGTTTCCCATATGGGTATTAGGTTCATATATTTCATAAGATTCTAATCCAAAGCAATGGTAGTATTTTGTGTGGTGATGTACTGGTGGAATAAATTAGAGAAATAAAGTAATTCAAGAATGATGTGATAACTGAGCTGTCTAATGCAAAGAGTAGTGGTAACAATGATCTTCTGGTTGTACCCTTTATCAATCCAACCCATTTTAACTAATGCAAGCAAATCTAAAATGTTTTTATCCTGACAGCTAATAGCAGAGATAAAACAGGAGATCAGAAATAAAGAAATTGTGCTGAAAGAGAAGACTTCCTTTTTGGTAAATGAAACTGTTAATAATATGGAATATGAAAAGAAAATTTATTCGGCTGAACGGGAAGCTGCCAGCCTCCGAAATGATTATCAGTATCAGGATACTTGCAGAGTTCAGCTGCAGGATGAGGTAAGGATGACCATCAAGGTCAGAAAATCAGACTGGAAATACAACTTCTAAGTACCACTCGACTAGATGGAGGAAATATAGGAATAGCATTTGCTTTTCCCTGGTTTTATACTGGAATCTTAATAATTCAAGAAAACTTCTGCTCTTCTTGGTCCACTGATGATTATTTGGATCTGTCCTCCTGGCTTAATCCTTTCATTGATAGTGGTGAGGAGATTAGCTTGTATTCTCTGTTGTGTTGGTATAGAATGGGCTATTATTTTCTTAAATGTTTCAGAAGGAGGCATAGCATAGGTAGTCTGCAGTATGGTATAAAGATGAGATAAATATCCTCCAGATTCTAATCAATTTTTATCCTGTACTCTCAAAAGTGAGTGTTGATGGCCTGAGTCAGGTTAAAATCCCTAAAAAAATCGAACATTTTCCCATGACTTTCTAATCAAGGGGCAGTAGGATCGGGCTGCCTTGTAAACAGGCCATTCTGATGCTCTCCCTACTTTGTTACTTATATTTAACCTGCACTTAAAGCTAAGTATGAGCTGCACTGCTTCATTATTTAAATACCTGTAGAAGTTTTTCTAAGAGGTAATTGAAGTCTCATGGCTCTGTTGAGAAAGGATACACTTGTATTACCTGAGTAAGTATTCCTTTAAGAAAAGGGTAATATAAGCAAGCTTGGTGATTTTAAAAAACTGCTGTTACCTTAACTTTGGATAGCTTCTCTGCAGCAGGTGGTTCATAAACTGATATCCTAATTAAACTGTAGGTAGATCAGGCAAGGTGCAGGCTATTACATTACCCTATAATTCATGCAAACTTGGTTTTCATCTCTAAGCCATGGAATTCTTGCTTGGCTTTTTTTTACAATTAATACTACATAATGTGATAATGAGAAGTCTCCCATTTTTAGGTAATTAGAACAACTGGGGCATGCAGATGAGAAACAAGGAAAGAAACAGACTTACAGTTCAACTGACAACTTGTCACCTCCAAGTTTCTCATTCTGGTAGAGTCCAGCTATTTTCCCTTGATCAGGTTTCTTCACCTGTGAAAGTGAAGACAATTAGACTTTCACTGTTAAGTGATACTGTGAAGACTAAGAAGCTACTGATTGCAAAGTATTATTATCCTGTTGAATTAGTGTATGCTACCATGTAATTTTTACCAAATTAAATGTCTGTTTATTTTTGTCACAGCGTTCCCTTATCTTAATCAAAATAATTTTATATACAATGATGTTTGAATTGGAAATATTTCATAGATATAAAACCAAGGTTCCACTTGCACAGACTCTGTTGGGCAAAAATTGCAGCCCACAGTACCTTCATAATTCTTTAGATTACTAAGTATTTTGTCCCAGTATTCAGATGATGTAAATTAGATTTACAGCACCTCGGAGTTTGCAGTGCTTCTCATTTGGAAAACATTGTTAAAAAGAAACAGAATATTCTCCAATAAATAAGTCCTTTACAATTTTAAATAACCTAACGTACCAAAGCTTGATCGCTCCATTTTGTGATTAGCTAGATGCTTTGAAATCCACTGTGGACAAAACTGCTTCTGATCTAGAATCTTTGAGAACACAAGTAACAAATCTGAAGAAAGAAATTCTGAAAAAACAAGCCAGGTAAGAAAAATATCTTTAAAAATACCAATTGGAAGGATTAATAATATAATCAAATCCTTGAGCTACCAATGAACCTTAAATAATGTTGGTGACTAAAGCCTCCAGCTTTCTGGTTATTTCATGTCCTGCACAGTTTCTGTCGCTGGGCAGTTAAGGAAATACTCCTGATAATCCTTGTTTTTAAAAGGCATGAAAAAAATCAATGTCTTAATTATCACAGGGTAAAGGCTGTCCTGCTTTTTTCAGGCAGCTGCTCAGTGAGGTATGCTGGTCGGTTTTGGCAGTGTTCTATAAGCAATACCCATTTAATCTGTTAAATCATGTAATTCTGTTTAGATTAAGCTTTCTAAAAGAAAAAAATGCAAGTCTTTCCAATAAACTGAAGCTTGTGACTGAGGAGACACTCAGTTCAGAAGACAAATCTTTGAGGATGGAAGAAATACTAAAGGAAGAAGAAAAAATTGTCCAGGTAAAATGTTTTTCATGGTTTCTGCAAATGAGGGTTCAATGAATTTGCAAGCTCTAGCTAGAATAAACATTTATGCATTTAAAAGGAATGCAGTTATTAATATGACATGTAGGTGTTTCATAAACAATGAAGTAATGTGCATGTTCATATGTCAGTATCAGTGCT
The DNA here is from genome assembly GCA_023637945.1 of Phaethornis superciliosus. Taxonomy (NCBI): domain Eukaryota; kingdom Metazoa; phylum Chordata; class Aves; order Apodiformes; family Trochilidae; genus Phaethornis; species Phaethornis superciliosus. Next base: position 17,926,594 of record JAJQWJ010000010.1, read on the forward strand.
GGGAAAACCCTGGAGGAAAATAAGTAGTCCTAGTAATTCAGGAGGTGTCCCTCACAGACCTACAAAGAGCTAAGATTTTGGAAAATCTGGATTAAAAAAATAGTTTGGAACCTTCTTACCAGATTCAGCTGGCCTAGTCTCTCTTTTAATTGTCTTAATTGTACTACATGATACTCTTATACTCTTATGGAGTGTTCAATTTAATTTCTTGCTGACTTTAGATTTTATTTGCATGATGAATAAAGGATTTTGTCTGGGAAATGGCATGTACAAGTTGTAATATTGGGACTATTTTTTAACATATGGGATTTTTTAAAAATCAAACCTACTTATGTTGCAAGTTAAGCATAGGAATAGAAAAATCCTAATTAATTGTCTGATTACTTGCAAAGGGCTTTTAAATCAAATATTGCAATGTTATCATCTGAACTTTCCTACATTTCAGAAACAAATTCTGTTTTTTCATTTTGCTGCTAATCCTCTCAAACAATTTTACAACTGAGCTTGTGACTGAACTTTATACAAATATTTTTTATGTTTGCTTGGACAACTGAGCACTGGATATGCTGAAGCTGTCTTTACTGTAAGATGAGCAGGTTAAATGAATGAGAGAGCAGGTGTTCCCACACAGGTGACAATGTGCCTCATTCTGTGTATATCAGTGTATAGTAACTGTTCTTTCTTTTCCTAATTTGTGTTTTCTGTAGCATGTGTGTGAAATAATCCCTTGGCATCAAACAAGTGTTATTTTTTCAAACTTTTGAACTCCACAGGCATTAACATTTTAAATATAAATAGAGAAACTAGAGAGAGAATGTCTTTCTGTTACAGAATTTCTTAAATTACAGGTCTTACATACTGTTTGGTTTTGGGTTTTCTTTCGTTTTGTTTCTTTTTTTTTAAATTTATTTTCAAGTCGGACTGATTTAATTAAAATGGGAAACTTATTTGCTTCCCCTTAAGACTGTTTCCAGGGTGGCTAAACAATTAGCAGGGTTTCTCTACTTGCATCTGTGCAGATAACCTAAGATGACGTTGAGCTTTGCAGCTCTACAGCTTCAGGGTAATATCCTAACTGGGATGAACTGTTCCTGAACAATGTCTGTAATGCATTAGTCAGAAGCATGCTTTCCATCACCATTAGACACACATGGCTATTTGCTGCATCTATTAATTTACTGTGAAGAGATATTTACAGGAACAATGTGGATGAAATGTCACCATTCTGTGCTTTAGTTCTGTGATACTTCTCCCTCTTCAATCTGTGGCCAAACACTGCTGCACAGTGGAGCTTACTGAGTAACCTTATCTCTAACAACAAACTCACTTAAAGGGAGAGAAATTATTTCTATTTAAATAAATGAATTTAGATATGCAAAAAAATACTCTGAAATGAAGGTCAAATCATGATTCAGTTTTAATTAGTGCATTCATCATTGTTACTAGCTTCAGAAACACAGCTCAGAATTGGGCACGTGCATAAAAACTTCAGAAATTAAATACCTTTGTTCAGGCATGATCCAAAAGCCCACTGACACCAGTGTAAAATGCTACAGACCATAATGATTTCATATTAAACTTACACCTGCTTTTTACTTCCTGAGTTTTTGATTTGGAATTGCACCTGCAGCAGGCTCAACTACAAAAAAAATCTGTTTGGTAGAATGTGATGAACTGTTAGAGAAGTTGTTAAATTTATCCTTTGCCATTATTGAAGTCAGCAAGATTGTTCACAAGCAAATTTCAGAATATATACATATAAAATCAAGGATAAGCACATTCTTAATGTAGAAAAGAAAAAGAAAATTATCCCAACTTTGTTTGTTTTCTGTACATATCAGGTCACCTAAAATATTCAGCAGTCTTAACTGTAGCAGACACCACTTAAATCTCATTTCCTACACTGATTTAAGGCATTAATGACAACTTAACACTCAGAATAAGGAAGTAATTCTAAAATGTTTAATTTTTCAAACAAAATTATTCCAACTTATATAAACACACATATGTACATACATGTGCATGCACAGGACAGCTTTGTATTATATGGCTCCAAATATTCATGTATACTACAAGAAATAAGGGGGGAAAAATAATTAAATTCACTTCAAGCCAAGGACTTTACTTGCCAAAAATTTGAAGACCTGTAAGACTCTGTATTTATATTAATAGTAAGGTATTGAAAAATTTTCATCTTTCTGTATATGATCAATACAAGCAGTAACTCCTCAGAAATCACATTATTCTTACTCCTTACTCACTAGGAAAAAGAAACAGAAATCAACCAGTTAAAAGAATTATTTTTCAAGAAAACTCAGGAGCTGAAGCTGCAGAAGGATAAGGAGAAGTGTGTTCTTGCAGAAATTGAGGGAAGTCGAAAATCACTTAAAAGTCTTAAGAATCGACTGCACAGATTCAATGCAGATGCATTAAAACAACAAGAATTAATATATAACCAGGTAAATATATAATTGTGTCAAATATTAATATATTTAATACTAGGATTATTTCTTGGGTCTAATGGGAGTAAATTGCTTGAGCTGTGTAATTTTTTTCAAGATCTTGCCATTTTGGAAATACTGTGCAGTGTAATTTGAAGTTTGAATTTATTTCTGTCTCTAGATATATGGATAAAATTGAAATAATCAAAATTTGCTATAGTAACATAAATTATGCACTTTTGTATTTCATTATTTTTTGGATCTTCTGCTTTTCCCACTAATTTCTCAAATCAGTTCTTTACTTTGATCCCTCTGAACCACAGACACCTCAGGGTAAATTTTTGAAGAAATAAAAGAGGTACATGCCAAAATCCTGTTATTCACTAATTGGATTTTGTGCATATTTCCTATGCATCACTTTGAAAATTTGTTCTTTTACTTCAGCATCCACTGGTAACAGCAAGATGGCAACTCATCAGTAAGCCTCCCTACAGCAGAGTGTGCTGTGTATGCTTTGTTACTCTTCTAGAAGATTACTCCTGAGCCATCACTGCACATCAGTCATCTAAGAATATTTTGCTAATGAGGTCTATAAGCCATAAATTATTATAAAACAATAGCTTTATTGGGTGACTGTCCTAAAGCCAACATTTAGATCCAAGCTAATATCCAATGTTTTGGCTTTACAGGAAGGCTATACTTGCTTATCCCAAATTATTAATTATCTTTAAAATTACTTTAACAGGATTTTTATATTCAGCAAGTACAGAGGCGGCTGTCACGGTTAGAAGGGGAGGTTAATGAAGATGAAAAAAAAGTTTTGGAAGCAAAAATTGCTGAACTTAAGAAAACCTTAGAAGAAAAGCAAAATACATACGATGTTTTAAAAGCACAGCACAGGAAACTTCAGGTAAGTTCCTTGGAACATCAGGTTGACTGCATTACCTCTCGAAAACTGAGTGAATGAAGCAGATTGTGTCTTATTAATTAATAAATTGGTATTAGATAAAAAAGATAACTGAACTTCGTGTTAGCCTGTGTAGAATACTTCATACTTTCCCTATACTTTGCAGAAAAATGGGTCATTAGTGCACAACCCAGACACCTTAGTGTGAAGACTTTGAATGTCAAGGTGTCATATCAAGATGAGACTGAGGGCTTGTAAATGTCTGAATTTATCTCTAGGACCATACAGAAAATGGAGAACGTTATGCTGTGATGCTAGTTGGTATATGGTTACATTATGCAATTGAAGGGACAGTATTTGAATTAGTTAACCCCATCCAGATAAATAATTCAGAAATATCATTTTTTGGTGAGAATTTTGCATATAAATGCGCATTCTCCTGTTTTCCACTATGCAGTGACTATCATTAATTCTCTAGAAAATGTACTTACCTTTAATGTACATGTGAACCAGTCAGTTATTCTGTACCCAATTTATAATTTATATTTCTTTTTAGCCAAAATGTATTTATTTCTTAATCAGCTACATTTTAGCACATTCATAAAACTCTCATGCAAGACAAAAGTCAATTTTTTAATAAAACACCACAGCTGATTTCTCAAAGTGCTAATTAAGGAAAAAATGAATCAATTTATTGTGGGGAAGGAAATACTTATAGGAGAGCTTTTTAACTGGAGAACTGTGCAATAGCAAGGTTTAATGTTGGGCAACTGGTGCCCACACTTTGGCTTTGAGGAGATGCAAAACTTGAGCTGTGAGTATAACCAGACATTGAAGCACACCTTCAGGAATTTGTTCATATTCTGAAGACAGTTTTATGAAGACAAACTATGGGTATCAAAGTCATAGTCACACACACCAAGAGCTTTTAAATATTTTTTTTATATATTGACCAAAATATGCGATTATACCATGAGTGCCTTATTGGCTGAAAGATCTATATTGTGTAATTAATAATTACTACACTCTAAATAAAATCAACAATGGCATTAATATTACAACAGCACTCTGCATGAGGACAGTAATGCTCTAGGCACTGTTTGCAGAGCAGCATATGGACAGAAGAAGATGATGTTCTCTGGTTCCAGGACTTCAGGACTTAAAATTTATCTAATTTAAAATTAACTGGCAGCTTTTGTTGAAACCTACATCTGCTGAAATAAATTAAATATAACTCGTTTGGAAACAGAATGATGTCCATTTGATCAAGAGAGCAATGGAAAAGACAGGAGAAGAAACAGATGGCATGATGATCAAGATAAATGAACTAAATATTTTCAATGAGAGATCAGATCAGGAGTTAAAAAAAGCTAAAGCCACTAAGCAGGTACAGTATTATTTTGAAACTTTGCGAATAGAGAACACATTGGTTGGTTGGTTTTGGTGGATTGGTTTTTTTGAAACACAAACTCATTATTTCATCTGGAGGCTACATTATTATTCTCTCACTACTATTATCTCACAGTGCTACATTATTATATCCCTAAGAACCCTCTGTGTAGTTTCTCGACTTACACCTTCCTTCCCAAACTATGAAGTAATTTCTATCACTTTTATCTTACTTGGTTCAAATAAAATATTAATTGCTTCAGAAGGCTCCTTGTAAAGTCTGCTTAATTTCTTTGAAACCTCCTAAACTGAAAGAAGGTTGTAGATTAAGAAGTCTAACAACCCATAACTCAGTCCAATTAGAAAGTTTGAGGAATTCTTGTAAAACCATTCAGGAAACAATCTAACCCTATCACACTCACCCTGGAATCTGTTAGCAAAGGAGAAAGTGAGAACACTTTTAACTGCAGAGCAAAATGAGTCTTACAGATGTATATACATTAAAGATAAAATAATGGATGCTTTATAAAAAATCATTGTCATTCAAAATGCTTTCTTATTTTGAGAACTTTTTGGCATTTATTAGGAGATGATGGTCGAAGATAATCTCCTAAAACTAGAGCTGAATCGTCTTCAAGATATTCTATGTAATAAGACAGAGAAAGTTCTAACACTGGAAAAACAAAAACTGGAGTTGAACAAAGCCATAGCACAAAGGACTGAGGAAATCAGGATACAAAAGGCAATGCTGGATTCCCAGATAAGACTTGTGGATCAGGAACGGCAACACATAAGGTACCTATTCTTGAATTAAATTTGTAAGTTTGTTTGAGTACATTTTATATGGGGACTTACTGAAAAAGAGAAGCATTTTACCCAGTTTCATCAATTAAGATAAAATAAATCTTGTTCCAAGTTATATACCAAGACAGTTGAGGCTAGCAAGAGATCCCTGCTCCAAAATCCAGCCTACATCTTTAACCACTGGGTGAACAAGAGTACTGTTTATTTGAGATGATCCTCTACAGTACTGAGAGGAAACCTCAGTTGAAAACATTTTTTAAAGTAAATGTTATGCGTGTGACCCTGTATTTTTCAGAATAATCAGGTAATGGGAAGTCATGTGACTGGCAGTATAGCAAAGTATTTAAAAGAAGTTAAATAGGGTTTACTCCCAACTGCTTGATAAAACTAATTTCTATGACTCATAGAAAAAGTCCATCTGTTTTGGAGCTTTTTGTTGGGGACTTTTATTTGGTTGGTTGTTTTTTGTTTGGGTTTTTTTTTTTTTTTTTCCCTTTTTAACAAATGAGATGTCCCCTATGTGCCCTACATAACAAAATTAAATCTTCTGAGTTATGTGTGTACCATGTTATAAAACATGTAATAACATCTCCCTTTTGTAATAATCAGTGCAAAGTATCTGGGACAGTTTTAGCCCTGAAATCCCAGTATCTGTATCCAGCCAAAAATCAATGCTGAACTGCTGAAATCTGGCAGGCTTTTTATTCACTCCTCTGCTCACCAGACCCCACACAATAGGAAATTAGAGTGATTTAGTGTGACTGAAGCTTAACTGCTCACCGAGGGTGCAGACTGTGTGGCTTTTTTCCTTTGATAATTACACAGCTAATTGATGCTTCCATGTAATTTGATTTGGGGTTGTTGCCTCCTGTTGCAGATGCTCATGTAGCAGTGGCAATATTAAGATAGTATCAGCAGGGGGCAGCTTGGCATTTAAATCCCACAGCTGCACAAACCTTTCCTTTGGAGGACTGGGGCACATAGCCTCCCAGGACACAGTGGTGTGATGACAATAAATTTGACTCAATTTAGAACTGCAAAACAAGTGTAGCTAACCAGGAAAAAGGATGATTGGAACCGAGAGAACACAAAAAACTAAAAAAAAAATAAAATGTAGTAATGCAACTGTTACCTTCCTGCCTCCTGGTATCAGTGCAGACTGATGAAATAACACCAGTAATTTAATTTGTTATAGCAAGTACTGCCCACAAGACACTATCCAAACACTTTGTCAACCTGTTGCATTTTTTTTTCCAAAATAAATCAGTGCTGCATTTCAAGATCGCCTAAGTAAAATTGATAAACTGAGATGCAGATATGAACTTCTTACTTTTATGATGATGCCACCTGAAGGAGAAGAGGAAAAAACTCATATCTACTACATAATTAAGGTATTTGAGTAACATAATTTATTTTAATTCAAGTATTTAAACTATAGATTTCCCTAGGGTCTATTTAATTCACTAAGACAACCTCCTTGCCTAGTGCTTACTTTCAGTCTAATTGTTTCACATTATCCAAAAGTGATGGTTATTTAAATGCTGCAGAAATTTCATATAAATCTCAGTGGTCAGTCCTAATGTCAGCTGAGCCTTAATTTTTAGCTGTTTGAAATTTTTCACTTCAGTGCTTGTTAATTTACACACTTCATCACAGTCACATGATCTTAAACTCTTCTGAACTTCAGTGTTATTTTTAGGTATTTATTTCATCATTAGTATTTAAACCTTAAGGAATATCAGCGTTTTTTTGCATACTTTAGCTTTTCATAGGGAAAAAAACCAGCAAAAAACCAACACTCTTTATCCATAATACAGTACCCTGATTTTGGAACAAAAATTCTTTTTTTTTTTTGATCTCTACAGATTCTCTTTTCCTCTTAAAGCAAAATGCCATCTTGGCTCTTAAGTTTGACATTTTTTAATGATGTTATTTCTGCTAATGTAAGATCCAGTAGAAGACCCTCAATAAATCCTTTGTAATCACTGTGGGGGTATTCCATCTACAACTACAGAGATTTCCCACCAGATCAGATTTTCTGAGGGACTCTAGACTTGTCCCTTGACCAGCTGACTGTGTGTTTTAAATTTCACTGATAAAGACATTAAGACTTGCAAGTGAGTAATTCCTTGACAAACTGGCTGACTTTTAACACTCTGTGTATCATTTTATGTAATGTACAATCTCAGCTCTTACTTTGATATTGTGGGTAAGAGAACAGCTGTGAAGTGTCTGCTGCAGTTCACATCAGCAGTGCAAAGCATGGAAATGGCTGGTACACCCTGTGGCTACTGCTCATCAGGACTTCATGAGCAGAGATGAAGAGGCAGATACCTATAATGAAATGCATCTAGATGAAATACCTCAAATAACTTCCAATACTGTAAATTACACCTTGAAGTTACCTAGTAACTTAAATAAATCTCAGTACAAGCCTGACAAAACAAATAAAAGTTCAATATCTACCTTGTATTTTATACCCTAGGTACTGCAGGCTCTTTTTTTTGTATTATTTTCCTAATATTAAAAGTATGTGTTCAGTTACCTAAAATACCAGTATTATTTTCAGGCTGCACAGGAAAAGGAAGCACTTAAACGTGAAGGTGATGATTTAGATGCAAAGATCTGCAAAGCTGAAAAAGAAATTGTAGCTCTGGAAAACACTTTGTGCATAGTTAATAACTGCAACGCCAATTACCGAAACTCATTCAAGGAAGTCAGTGAGACAAGTATGTAAACCAGAAATTGCTATTTGCAGTGTGAGCTACAGATGGTTTAATTCAAACATATAGTGGGCAAATTCCATGGCACAAAAGAATGAATCCCCAAGGCAGACTGAGCTGGTAGTAGCACAAAGAATGTAATTCACATGTTTCTGCAAGTAGTTTAGCAGGTTAAGCACAGAAGTGCAGTAAGGTTTAATTAACTAATATTTACATTTTTACACCTGACATTTTTGATCTCTAAGTCTACATAGATTTTGTGAATTGTCCTAAGTAGCAGCATTCAGAAGAGGTAAAGCATAAAGACAGTTACAGGGGGGGAACAAGTCATTACTGGGAGAAAGGACTGAATGCTGAAGTATGTAGGTCTAGTGGATAAAATTTTGCATGTACAAAAAGCATGACTTTCTCTGCAGTGCTGCATCACACAGAGCTACTCATTCAAATGACAGAAGCAGAGTAAACTGTGGTTGCTGCCCTTCCTCTAAGTCAGCTCAGGCACAAAACTGTACCCAGAGCAACAACACAGGCAGCATAGATACATGTACTCCAGGGATGAAGAATGATCCCTTGGCTACACCATTATTGCTGACTTCCAGATGCAAGGAGAGAGGAAAAGTAGTAGCCTATTATCTGGGAAAGTGATAAGGAAGGGTAAAACTTGAACTGCATTATTTTGGTGTAGTGTCAGCAGATTTTAAAATATGGATGACCTAACTACAAGTTTTTGAATACTGGCAATTCCTCAGAATTCTGGAAATTGTCTTCATCTGTCATTTCCACTGAACTGCTGTGCCCTCTGCTGGCTCTGGAAACAGTAGGGCTTAAATCATCCTCTATCATGAAGCCAGTTACTTTTTCACAGTGATACGGAATTAGTAGTAAAATATTTAAAAATACTTCAAACCAAATTTAAACCTTGAAGTCTCTATAATACTCCCAACACTAATACAGTAGTACTCTGTGATGCAGATAATTCAATTTGCAACTTGAAAATCAAGTTATACACACACCTTGTCCAGCACTTAATGCTGCCTCATTGTTTGGGATCGCAGGTGAGGAATATGAGGAAAAACTGAAATTAGAGGGGGAGAAAAGGGCTGCTGATGAAAAATACAGATACAAGAGAAGACAGATCAAGGAACTGCAGGAAAATCTCCAGGTAGGCAAAAGGTCCAGCCACATAGGCAAGGCTGCAGCATTTAGCTAAATCTTAGTAAAAGAGCTGGAAACTCTAGACAAAAATTTTGCCCACTCTCTTTATATAGCTAGAAGTTTCAAAATCCAAGGTGCACACTGACAGATGCTCTTTTCTGGCACCTAGCAAAGCAGTTGTATTTTTGTGTGGCATACTCCACAGTACCACATGATCTTGTTCAGTACTGCTAAAATTAAAATCCACACATCTTGTGTCCTCTGGAATCTAAATCCCAGTTTTTTTCTAGGAGAACGTACTCCGTTCTATTAGCATTAAGGGTGCTCAGTTTAAATGGTATTATTTGAGCTAAAGCAAGCACTGCTAAATTAGGCACTGCAATAGTTGTTGCTGTGCCAAGGAGACACTACTCACAAGCACATCTGAAAATACATACATACCACTTCACGATGACTACATCATTAAAACTATTTTTTTAAAGTATTTAAATCACCTGGTAATCTCTTTATCCAAGTATTTATCCACTACACAGCCTGAAAGGCAGTCAGTTTGAGTTAGTTTAGTGTTGGTACTAATTGCTTGAGCTACATTTAGAAACAAGTAGTAGCTATAACAGACCCTTCCTCTAAGTACTACAAAAAGTGAAAGGATATCATAAGTACTATATAAGCTAAAACTACTTTTCAAATGAATTTGCAGAGCATGGAAAAAAATTTTGATACAGTGCTGAAGCAGGAGGCCCTCTTCCAAGAGCAAAACAAGGAAAAACAAGCTCTTATTTTGCAGCTGAACAAAGACATTGAAGAGCAGAAGCCAAAATTAGAGAGGGTTTTAAAACAGGTCTGTATATTCATTAATAATATTTTCTAACTTTGTATTGATAGATGTAGCATAAAATAATTGAATTTACATTTAAGTGGTACCTGAAAACATGTATAGCAATGTTTAAAAAAATTATTTGTTATTTTGTTAAACTGTGTTAAGTGTTCCAGACTATCCAAAGAAATTCGGGCTCTGAGGCAAACTCAAACAGCAACACAAGAAGAAAGAGACATTGATCTACGTGAACTGAAAAGCTTCAACAGAACCATTGATAAATTGTTAGCTCATGTTCTAGAATCAAATCCTGATTTAACTACACCCTTTCAAATATACTTTGACCAGGTGAGCTTCCTAGTGAGATGCCAACAAAACCTTGATTGATAGGTCTAGTCTACTGATGAGTGTCTTCAAGGGCAACTCCTCACTTCAACAATAAACTACACTCGAACACAATTTTCTTTTTTACCTTATCTGCTTACAACATCTCTTACAAACCCTTCTGATATAACCCCAGTCCTATTACACAACCCTAAGGTCAACTTTTTTTCTTTCCCAATTTTCTAGTCTAATTTAGAGCTTCCTACAAGTGCTTCTACTGGTGGTAGTCAAAGTTCTCGATCACCATCCACACACTCCCTAGCTTCTACCAGGTAAGTGCTAGCAATGGGTTTTTAGGTTTAGTTTGGTTTGGTTGGTTTTTTTTTTGGCTTAAGCCAACTAAATTAGTCCTTAAATAAGAAAATTTCCCACTCCTGAAGGTCCTCTCAATCTCACCTCTACTTCTTGACCATTCTATAAAATAAGCATTCTCCTTACACTGTCTCACCTTTATGTTTAAATTTAATTTTCTTGCACACAATTAAGTTCCCTATGGCATCCAGAGTTTAAATAAAGCAGTAATTGCAGAATAATAAAATTTACTTTTGCTAACTGTGGCCTAAATAAAAAAAGTCATTTCACATTATATAAGCAGAAGTTGGAGCATTTTGTGAGCTCCTTTTCCTATTTAGGCAGGCAAACATGTATAATTTACTGATACCTTTATCCCCATGCAGCACATTTCAACTGATAGTGCATTTAACGTGTTGAACCAGTTATGATCCAACAACATGCCCACAGGTTACTTCAGTGACTTGTGTTAATGTCTACAGAGATCTTTGTTGGGGATCTTACCTAGAGTAAACACTACTGCTGGGAGGCCTTATTGTAAGCCACCAGTAGATGCTCTGTTTTAGATACAGGGATTTCTGTGTACTGATGAGTAAATTTTTGTCTTTCAGATCTTCCAGAAGCACGAGTTCAGGCTCTAGTCAGTCAGCTTCTTCAGCCAAAGTCATCGATCTGAACCTGCCTTTCAGCACACCTGCAGAAGCAGCTGCTGTTGGTTCTGAGACATCCAGCAGAGCTAGCACCTCTGGTATTGGTAAAAACAAAAAATAGTCTTAAGGAATCTTTTGAGGGCCACAGTCAAGGCTTCATGATAGTTAAGGCTTTTTACCTAGTTTATCTATAACTTATTTATCAAGGTAGCATTAGCATTAATTTCTATCAGAAATGTACACTCAACTTCTACAGTGTGCAAGAAATTATCTACAAGTTTTAAGCACACACTTTATATAATAAAATAAAGTAGCATTTATATTTTTCATTTTCCTTTTGGAGAACTAAAGATATGCAAAAGCCTTCAAAAGCCATTAATTCACTTATCTCATAATGGAGAATTTTGATAAAGCTGTTAATTTTCATAAACTGGTATCTTCACTGCTGTTCAAATAGATTATATTGCAACAACCCAGGAAGAAAAACACATGCTTCTTTTTTCAAGGTCAACTTTGACTGGTAGTCATATAACCATATCAGATCTAAATGTAAATTGAGATGATAGTTTATGATTAAAATCAGTAAAACTGTCCTTTTTCTGTTCAAAATTCCGGAATACCTTTTTTGCAACTGACCCACATCTATAGAATTACTTGGAAAACTTGCAGCTTTTGGTATTTTACAATTTGCCACATTGTAGCTCCTTAGAATGTCTGCCACCCTTCTTTGGAGATGTCATTGTAAAGAGAACACAACGTTTTCCACAGCATGGCTGCAGCTAACAAGCTACTTGTAAAGCAAATACCTAGAAAAGAAAAACCCCCAAAGATTCATTCAAACTTACCTAGAAAATAAACACTGTTTTAAAACTCTCTTTACTTCATTTGGGTTTGTTTTTTTACATTACTTAGATAATGGTTTTGATGCATTTAAAGAATGTAATACACTTGCCTTCACAGATACTGGAGGGTTCCGTTCACTTAGGCAGCATATGCACAAGCATGAAACATCCCAGCAATGTTAACAAAAAAGTCAAGACACGAAATTAAAAAAAAAAAAGGAAAATTTAATGGTCAGATCAACTATATACATTGATGGCACATGACTTTCATTCACTTATCGTCCTTCTGTAGCAGGAAGCTAAGTTTGATACAAAAATATCAAGTCAATACCCCAGAGGATGAGAAAAAAACCACACAAAACACACCTATAGTCAAAGTGGATATCTGATGGAGTTAGAGCTAACTACGGTCCAGGGGCATCAAAGGATTTCAACCCATCAGACAGAGAATATTGTACAGGAACACACCAAATTAAGAGCATAAGAAACTTAAGATTTTAAATAATGGATATTTTATGTAAGATATACTTGCATCTCTTGCCACTACACAATCTTTAACAATTCTTAGACATTCTGCAAGACAAAACAAATTCTGCATTACTATTCCCCTTCATATCTGTTTCCTCAAGAGACACTCAGATGAAAGTTTATCTAACTACACTCACTCATCAGAACAGCATTTTCTTAGGCCCCTTACTGTTTCTTATGCTTACTTCCTTTTTCCCTTTCAAACTCAGCTATTTGATTGAATATGTTAACTAAGTTCTGAGGCAGGTTTCTTTTAATGCCACTTTCTGTTTCTGCTGTATCATTTGAAGACATTTCTTCATCTGGTTCCTTTATTTTATCAGTCTCCTCATAACTTCTTTTCCTACTCTTATGCTCACTGTCATTTTTATGCTGACTTAAAACATGCCTCTCACTAGTGTAACTTTTCTCACCTTCACGTGAGCAGGTGCTGGAGTATGATCTGTACTTTCCCACCGACTTGCCAGAACAGTCAGACCCCACTGGAGACATGTAATACCTGTCTTGACCTGAGCCATATTTTTTATACTGCTCTTTTCTGCCCTCTACATCCCTGTCGAATTTCCTAAAATAATGCATCCTGGCTTTATCATCTGACTTATGGTATGAACCTGAAGAACCTCTCCAGCTGGAGAAAAATCTCTCTGTTTTGCCATATTTTTCAGTTTTGCTACAACTTGGCAGAGTTCTAGAGCTACTGTAATGATCTCTTGAATCTTCAGACCTACCTCCAAAAGTGTCTTCATCATCACATGAAGTTCTTGAAAAAGAGAAGTGTCTGTCTTTCTCTTTTACCTCTGTTTTGGGATACACTAAACTGTCCTGCCTTTCAAGCAGTTTTTCTACATCAAAATTTTGGTTAAGAAAGGAAGCAGAGGTATTGGCCGGAGGTGAATACCACTCCTCTTTCCTCATCTGATCTTTATAATGGGAAGAAGCTCTAGATGAACCTTTTTTGGAGCTGTGGGCAGACTCGGATCTATTCCGACGCTTTTTCCTATATTTCTTGTGATCAGAGGAAGAGGAGGAGGAAGAAACTGATACATTTGAGGAAGAATCACTTGAGGAGGAAGAGGAGGAGGAGGAAGAGGAAGTTGATACCTTCCTTTTTTTCTTCAACCTAGAAAACATAATTAACCTGTGAGATAATCATCTTATGGCAAAAATTCTATATAGAAAGCAAATCTGTACTCCCCAGAATTTGGCTGAAATTTGACTGTAACACATGAATGGAAACTGAACCTGATCTGGCAAGACGATGCAAATATAATTTCTGTACAAAAAAAATTAAGATTAAATCCACTGAACAGTCCATTATAAAAGGCATCTTTCTCAGATTAATCTGGCATTACACTTTGCAAATACTTCACAGTACATTTTTAAACATCTTCCTCCACATCTGTCTCCATTAAAGGTTATATGGACTATATGACACAACCCACAAAATGTGTGGAGGAAAAGCAGCTTACCTCAGGACAAGTTCTACCTAGCTTACTGCTGGGCAATCTGTTTGGAAATGGAGTGTTCACAGTCTTATCTGCACTTACGGCCACATAATCAGAATAATGAATATAACAAAGTTACCTTTTTTCTTCTTTTAAGAGTTTACGTAATTTTTCTGCACTTGTTTCTACTTTCTTTTCTTTCTGTCTCTCTTCTTTGGCAGCTTGTTTCTCCCTCATTTCCAAAGATTTCTTTTTTGAACCCAAGCATCATAAAAAAAATTACATTAGAAGTGTTAACACGGGTGTTTTTCCCCCATGTCCCCAGCCCCATTCAAATGTATAACCACACCAGGGATGTTTTACCAGGATTTCCAGATCAAGGATAAATATTGTTCAGGAGTTTGGCATTAGCCATTGTGATAATCAGGGTTACATTAAGGACCATATTGCAGTTTTTGTTCCATTAAAAAGTATATTCGACCAGCCATTGCAGTGGTACCCGTGATCCAGCACACGTGAAGCATGGAGCCCAAAAGGCATAGATAAAATAGGCAAGAAAACCACAGTATTACCAACACACAGAAAAGAAGAGGGGTAAAAAAAAAAAAAAAAAAAAAAAAAAGAGAAAGGTTAGAGGGAAAGTATCATGGTGTTTGGCAGGACCCATTTTAAAATGTATTCAAGTTGGCCATGTTTGAATACAAACCGTTTTGTACCAATTTCACAGACCAGTTTGAGGCATAGTTTACGTAAGAAATCATGTTCCAAGGGTTTGTTGGTGATGAGCAGCACCAGATGTCAGATACAGGAACAACGGTCCAATTCAGAAGAAAATGCATTGGAGAAAAACACATAATCAGTATTACAGGAAAACTTAACTTAACTAGGTCTAATTAGGTCTATTAGAGATGATATTTCTGCCTTCTATAGCCCTAAAGAGTAGCTCTATTCATACTGAGTGAGCAAACAGTCTATCATTTTCAAAACTTAGCCACTCTCTTAACAGATTCAATAAAGGAAACCTTAGTTGCCACTAATGCTATGCAAACCAACAAACAATAGCTAGCATCATGGTTATGTCTGCTCCATCTATGACCCATTATACCAGGAAAAGGCAAAAGGAGAGTAAAATTCATCTCCTTGCTGAGAATATTCTTCATAATTCTGAGACCAACACCTCTTTCCTAGAGCAGCCAGCAACAGTTTATCCATGATGCAGTTCACTTTTATTAACAAGATTTTCATATCTCCACTTTCCCTTTCTTTCAACACAACCTGTCAGCATTATGGCTCCACCCACTGAAGAAGTGTTGATCAAGGCCATCTACCCCAGTCTAGGTTCCTCCTTACATGCAGAAGCATAGAAAAAAAATAACCCTGTTCCTTAGTTCTCTGGTTTACTCTTTGATCCTCTCTGGAACACATCACAAGGAAAGGAGGTAAATAAAAGAAAAAAAAGTAATAATTCAGATTAACACAGAGCCCCAGCAGGGCTCACCTGGCATACATGCTGCATGCACGAGAGGAAAAAGAGTCAGCAGAGGAGAAAGCTAAGATACAAGTGCCTGCCCACCCACCCTCCACCTCTTTCTGTTTTCCTTTAAAACACACCATTATTTCCCCTCTAATCTTCCTGTGAGTTAGTTTTGACTGGTGTTACTCTGTCTTTTCATAACTACTCCAAATGACAAGGATCTGGCTGATATGATGGGGTACAATGTTTGTGTGGCTTGCCTAAGCGTTTAACTCACTGCATGTTTACATTCACAGAATGGCTTAATTTAACATTAATCATGCTTGTGATTAATAATCCTTGCTTTAGCTGACAGGGTTAACAGGCTTTGCTCTTTCCTCATATCCACTGTTTGGCATTTCTTTACTACCCTCTTCAAAAGAAGAGTGGAGTCATCAAGAGGTACATTTCTTCTGGTAGGTATAGCCATAATGCTCACTACAAAAAATTTACGTTGGAGAAGGGAAGTAGAGAGTGAGACAGACCATTAACATCAACTCTCCCTGGTCAAAATATTTAGTATGATTTTTGATATTCATTTATTTTCATTGGGAGAATTATATGAAGAGAAAGTAAAGAATCACCTGCATATGCTTACGGAGTTTCGTTAAGGCCTCTTCCGCCTCCTGAAATGTCTCATCCAAACTCAAGGCTTTTTTATAGTAATTCTCAGCATTTACTAGTTTGTCTTCCTCTTCCAACCTAAATTCAAGTGACAATTCAAATACCAGTTTAAGAGACAGATTTCGAAATTTTTTGTTATTTTTGGGATTACCTTCTTATCCACACTATGACACTACCACTGCATACCCATCAAGATCCTAGCTACCATCTTAGTCCACCCTCAGTAAAGAAATAAAATCCTATTTCTGATGTTATAATGTTTTAATCCTCATCAGAAATGCTATTTGAAACTTCAAGTTTCAAAAATACTTTATTTTCCTAACACAGAGGTCAAAAGAAATTAATTTTCAAAAGTAAAATTTTTGTTAAGAGTGGTTGGCCAGTATTTCAGTAGAGCAAGAGAACATCATTCTAGTACAAATACTTACTTTAAAATAAACCCTCAAGCCATTGGAATATATTCAAACATTCCATAAGCCTTTATGCAGGCAAGGTACCCTACCAGTGAAAGGATATCAAGGATAAAGCCTCAAATATTTTGCCAGGATTTTAACTGGGACAGCAGAGAAAGAGTCAACCAACTGCAGAAGCAGGTATATTCTAACAAATACTTTTTTTGTTTGTTTAACACAATCAGAAATAAAGATTTAGCTCTGTGTTCTAACCAGAATAGTATGTGAGAAAAAACATTAAAAATAAACCCCAACACTTACTGTCCACCTCTTTCCACCAGTGTCTGACAGAGATATTTTCTTGCATTCCTATGGGTAGGACAGTTTTCTAAAGCAATTTCAAAATCACCTATGGCTTTGTTCAGACTTCCTTTTGTTGCATAGCTAGAAAAACAGAAAAGTTGGAGGTTTTAGTGATGTTTTCTTTCACAATGTAGAAAAAAAAAAACCCAAACAATGAAACAAGAAGACTTACAGAGCTCCACGTGCTACCAGAGCTTCAACATTTTGTGGGTCGATTTCCAAAGCCTTGTTATACTCATTCATGGCTTCCACGTGGCGCCCAACTTTAAAATAATCAACCCCGGCCTTCACACTGGAGAAAAATATTTAGAAAATGTTACGTATGATTAACCTATGCAGATTTTATTATACTGCCAATTAGTCACAGATTATGGTTCCAAACAAGTGACAAGTAATAAAACCTGACCTCATTATATCCTTAATACTGGTGTTTCAAATTAATGTGATATTGACATAATTCCACAACAATATATTGTCTTTAGTCCAAAATCTTAAGTCACTGGAGATAATTTCTGCAGATGGTGCTACTACATTTCGATATTTTTCATTTATGGAATGAATATTTAAATACTTTCCCACACAAAACTCTATGTGAGTTACTACCATTAAACTAAAACTGGTTTAATTATATCCAAAACTAAAAATAACCATTAGACTAACGACAGGAGGTGAGATGGGTAGATGGCACACACTGAAATCAGTTCATCTCAAGCTCAAATATACTGAGGTTTGATATTTCATATTACCTGAACTTTTCTTCTATATTTACCAAGAGATTAACTTTTTGGAAGAGAACAGAGGTGAGTAAAATTTCAGAAGTTTTCACTAGACACTTTTTAAAAAATTAAAAGTTACATTTAACATTATAAGCAAGATTTTCAGCAATGAATCAAGGTTGCAGTAAGCAATACGCAAAGAAAAATACTGCATACCATTTCAAGGCCCAGGATGCAGACTGCTTCTTCCTCAATGCAGGGGCAAAATCTTCTTCATTGAAATTTTTCCTTCAAGGAAAAAACAAACTAAACCATGAAGTTTGCCTTCTAAGTCTACAAAATTATACTTACAAGTTTAATTAACATTAAAATGAAATGGAGTTGAAACAACCTGAAGTATTGCTTATACAATGCCTTACTGCTCTTTCTCAGTCAAGAATGTTCTTTCTTGTTTCTGAAACCAGCTTTTCCCAACCTAAAAGTACTGAATTGAAGTAGTAAAGCTGCAGTACATTTAACAAAAATGTACCATATTCACACCTGCTTCAGGGCCTAATATTTGTACAGGGCTCACAACATCATTCATTGCATATGTTTGAATCTACTTTACTGAAGAAAGTCAGATATATTATGAAAAACTGATAACATTAAATTTCAACATCCTGTGTTTCAGTACAAAGACACTGACAATATCTATGAAATAAATTCCTAAGGTACATGGTATGAAACATTTTATGTGATAAGGTCTCATGCTTATTCAGAGCAACAGAATTTCAAATGTAAATTTCCTACTCTGGAGGAGGCTCAAATATTTAAGGACGTGTAAGCTGCACTCATGCAAATCAAAGTGAAAAAGGTTTAAGTACAAGCGGTCTAGGACTTGCACACACATCTCTATTTCAATGGATTAGAATAATCTCCACAGAGCTACAGGACAGGAACAATGTAAAAATCACTTACATTTGAAGACTCCTCAGCAAAGAGGGTGGATTTGATTCACTTAGTCCTAGTTTTTCTGCTAAATATTCAATTAATGATGGATTAGCAAATCCTGGGGAACGATGCAAAACCTCTTCAAATGTCTCTGCTGTATTAGCAACTTCCAGGCTTCGCCTCAAAAAAAAAAAATTGAGCAATGTACACAAACTTCACAGTCTATACTGAATTCTACGATGCTTATGTTTAGGATAAAAATGCCTACAGTGTTACATGTTATAGCTCACAAGCTGCTCTCTTGTACAAGCAAGGACTTTCTGACTTAGCAGTATCCCTGATATCCTTTAGCCTAAATGAACTTTTCAAACCTATTTTGGCACCCATCCAGCAATCTCCAGGACATACAAAAACATTACAAAAACTACAGTTAGTTCTGTCCTTCTGTCTTCCAATAGTAATTTTAAAATTTTATTTTATTTTTCCATTCTCCAAAAGTTTTTGTTTCTTGGATGGGATTTCTGTTGTTTTGTGCAGGTTTTTTGTTTGTTTGGATGGGGCAGATACCTCGCTCTGCTTTTTGATTTCCTTCAGCAAGGATGCTAAAAGACCAGCCACACCTGATAGTGTAATTTACAGTCTCTCAAAGATCCTTTCCAGACACTCTAAATACATATAGCAAGGACAGCTCAAGAGCAGCACGTTCTTACCTATAATGTAATGGGAAGTCATCAGAAGTAATTACACCTAGTTTTGTACTGGAAAGACTGGGGGGAAGAGCTGAGTTGTAAAGTGACACAGTGAGCTTCTCGTGGTAACGATCAACGTCTTTGATTGCAGCTATAGAAACAATAAAAGTCAGGATAAAATTACAGAAATGTCTCAAAACAAAAACAGATTCCTGACAACTTTCACAGCTACTTACCTCGTATCAGGTCTCCATTTTGATAATAAGATAAAGGATCTCCATGGTTGCTTTGAGGAGGAACATCTCTCAGAGGACAAAGAGCCTATAATAGAAGAGAGGAGTAGTATTGTAAACAATGGTAAAAGTTGGGGTTTTTTCCCACAGGATCAAGCCAGAGGTGAAGCAGTTTAACCTCCATGCATAGCCGAGCCATAATAATTAGAAACATGATTTGGCTACAACAATAATGTACCCATAAATTATGAAGTTTTCAACCCAAAATATAATAATTGAACACGGGTCACAAAAAGAAGCATTTGCTAGCTCAGTGAAACATCATAAGATGTCAACAAATTCAGATATTACCCACCATCCTGAAGGTCAGTTTCACCTGTACACACATCGCTCCATTAACAGATGAAAAAGGCTGTTATAATACACTAAAAAATTACTCATCAATAACAAAATATTTTAAAAACTGTATCTTACACTAATATCTAAATCTGATATGTGCCGTATGATGCCACTTCCCAGACAAATCAACACCATGAAAAAGCCAAATTCCCGAATGGAGGTAATCCTCCCAATCACAATATCGCCACGTTCGATGTCTCGAAAAAACAATTCTCTCCTGTCTTCCCTGGGCACCTCCATGAAGCATTCCAGGGGAGGCATGACAGCATAGTACTCTGCAACAAGAGACATTCACAGTTAGGAAACGACCAAAATACAGCCTGACAACACAAAACATTTCACCCCAGCAAAAAATAACGCGTTAAAAAATCCATGATGCTAACAGTGAGTTTACGTAGTGCCTCCAAATAGCAAAAAACCCCTTTCACCCTGCTTTTAAAGACACTGCTGACTTAATGGCAGTGTCCTCCCCCCCAGTGGCTGTTCTCCTCTCACCTTCATTCTCCTCAATGCTCTCGCAGGGGGGGCCGTTGGGTCTCCACGAGTGAGCAAAGAGCAGATCGGCCTTTTTGGCAATGAACCGCTTGATCTCGGTGTCAAGGCTCGACGTCTCTTTCCTAGGGGAAAGAAAACCCGGTGAGAACCCTCCCTGCCGGTCCCGGCTCCCTGCCCTGCCCGGGGCTCCCTCACCAGGTGGCCGGCGGGTGCGGGGCCCCGCGGGGCGGCTCCAGGGCAGTGCCCGGAGGCGGCAGCAGCCCCCGGAAGTCGGGGTTATCGTGCTGCTCGGAGCGGAGCAGGGAGAGCAGCGCGGGGCCGTGGTAGCTCAGCGCTTGACGCAGCAGCTCCCGATCCATCCCGCCGGTACCGGTCCCGGTACCGCCACCACGCCCGGAACAGGAAGCGGGCCCGGAACCGGACGGACGGATGAGGCAATGCGAGGGGGAGGAGACAAGAGAGGAGGGTGGAGAAGCGGGGGGGGAGCAGCGCCCTCTGGCGAGCTGGAGGAGTGTTCTGAGCGGGGCAGAGGCAGTCCCGGTGCTGACGAGACCTTACTCTGATTGCGGGCCCGTTCCCGGGGCTCCCGCTGCCTGCCTTTAAAAAGCGCCGCGGGAAGAAGGAAAATCCAAAGGGAAAAAGAGGCAGCGGTGGCCGGCGGCTGCGCCAATTCCCGCCGGTCGGCAGCGCCGAGGGAGCTCTCCTGGCGGTGTCGGTAGGGGGCGCTGTGCCCCCGCCGGTCCGGCAGAGCCGGGGCGGGACCGCGGGTGGGTGCCGGGTGGGGGGGGGCAGGGGTCCCACGGGTGAGTTCCCGGTGGCCGGGGACGTCCCGCGAAATAATGTTTAAATGTTTTCCTGGACGTTAGCCGGGAGCGTTGGTTTTGCAAATGATGCAGACTGCTCGTGGCAGCGGGGAAGTTGCCCGTTGGCTGCGAGTCAGTTCTGAAAGGTTGGCGCTAATGGCGACAGGGATTGAGGAATGGGTGCGGGAGCTTACCGGGAGAGGAGGGGGATAATGCCAGGGGACAATAACCCTCAGGTTCCCAATCCCGATTTATTTCAGCTGTCCCGTCGGAAGTTCCTCCCTGTGAAGCCAAGAGGCGTGCGGGGGGCAGGATGGCTGGGCTGAAACAAAGGGAAAATGGGCAATTGTCTCAGGAAAAGGTAATGGGCTGGGATTATGGCCGAGCCGTTAAAATAGGCCTAAAGCGGTCTGCCAAGGCGAATTATAAATGCTAAAAAGACACTTCAGCTATGAGGCTCTTGATGCAAATCACCTCTTGTGGCTAATGGAGAAAGGTGCTTAAAACCAGCTGGAATTAATCCAGGTCTATTAGAACGATCCCAGTTCTTCAGTCCTCAAGAATAATTTGTCCCTGGCATCGCATTTAATAATTAATTTTAAAAGGCAAAGAAAACCCACCACAAACAGCATAATGTCACTTCTACTCTCAGTACAATGTTGAAGAAAAAAATAGCAAGCTGGCTGTCAGCAGATCAGTGACACTGCTCCTCAAAAAGCAGCCTGGCTGAGAGGGCAAGGCTCATATCAAAGGCACTGGTGTCAGAAGTTCTGTTCAAAGCCAGCAGGTTTAGTACTGGTATAGCAGACTTGAGGAAGACACTAGAAGGGCAAATTTATGTTTTACTTTCATTTAATGTCCCCCTGTTGTAATGTAACAATAGATTAAAAAAGCACAACACTTTGTATGTACCCAGCAGCTGCCAGGATTTTGATTTAGTGTCTTTGTGATCTCTGTAAGACCAGATGTGTCCTTAGATTTCTGGTTATAATGGTGGAAAAAAATCCCATGAATAGTAGATAGAAATTTCTAGGCATTAAGACTGATGTCATGAAGAGGTCAATGCCCCTTCAAAGATCTGGTGCAGAAAGGGATCCTTTCCTGAGTGAATCATGCTGCAAGTGCAAAGTCCTAAACTGAGCTGCACAATTGCAAATAATGGCAGTTTTATTTGAGGGAATGGTATTTTGAGGAAGAGTTAATTTGTGTTGCTTATCAAATATGAAGAGCTAGCAATAAAAGTTGTTTGAAGCACAAACTCTGCTTGTGTAAGCATTTCCCCAGTCTAATATGCAGATACACACACACAATGTACAAGAAGTAAGACATTATGAATAAATACTTCAAGTGTCTTATAGCTTCTGGACTTAATGTACCAGCAAAAAATCATGGCAAAAGCTGAATCACTTATAATTATGGACTCTTCTTATAGACTTTTTATTCTATGAGTAGAAATCAATTGCTTTTTAAGAAATTCAGTAATTTATATCATATTAACACAGAGAATGTACTTTACTTGTCCCTGAACACAAAGGTTAACTGTGAAATTATCACTTCATATAGTGTTCCTTTATCTGGGTCCAACAGATTCTGAAGGTCTCTTAATCAAACAAACTGAAAATAGTCCAAATAATTCCACCTTCAAAAATAGGTTTGCCAAAGCAGGGTATGTGAGCATGAAATTTAACTTTCCTGTTTTTCATGTTGGAGTAATGAACTCAGAAGTGAATCAAGTCTATCACATTGTGCATTTTTCCATCCTTATCTCTTATAAAATGCTTCCTGGGTATCTGCTGGGATTTTAAAAATATTTCTGCATGTTTTCAGTGGTGAATTTCCCCCTCCTCCCCCCCCCCAATGTTTGCTTTTTTTACTTCAGTTATCCAATAGGAAATATTTTTGATAAAAGGATGTAGCAGTCCCCACATTTCAGAAAGGGACAATGCTAAATGGAACAGTATGGTTTAAACCCAGTGGTATAAAGAGTGCTAAAAGACTCCAGGTCTGAGGAGGAGGAATGCTCCACATGCTACAAAGTCATTAATCCTCTGTCCTAGTGACCTAGGAACTGCCTGGATGAATAGTGCTTCATCCCATCTGTAAAATAAACAGAAGGTCGACAGGAAGTGTCCTGATTGTGCAGGAGAAAGTGGTAAAAGTCAACACAGTGCCCTACTCAAAGAGGTGCATTCAAAATACTTTGAACCCAGACATGCCTGAATGAGTTTGATATGAATTTTCTGACATTTTAGGTCAATGCATGATAAGACAGCTCCCAAAATCCATCATGCAGCCTTCTAACTCTCACTATACAAAGCTGATGCATTTACACCAAGCTAGCTTTGAACTCAGGGTGAAACTCACAGTGATAAGGCCCCTGAACAACCCAAGAACTGATAGGCATGATAGAATTTCAAAATATATATGTGAAATACTAAGAAGATTTTCATCAAACTCCAGTAAGCACAGTTTGAATGCAATAAGGTCAAGCTGCTTTTCAAACATTCCAAATTATCCCCTATCAGTGGTAATGCTCACAAGAAAACTGCATGGACTTTGTGTCAAGAGCCACATTGTACCACTGACAAAAAGAACAGATCCTCCTAGATCATAGTTTTCAGTCTCATTTTCTGCAAAATTTGAGCAGATTTGAGATAAATTTTAGCCTATTGCAAATGGGAGAGAAACGTTCTTTGGGCAAAGAAAGATGAAACCAGTAGTACTAATGAGCATTAACATAAAGAGCTATACTTCCAGCTGTGTTGTCAGATTTTTGGCAAACTCTGCCAAAAGCAGTCTTGTTGCCCAGTCTTTCTGTTAGCTTATGAAGCTGCAAAGGGATTGCTCAAAGCTGATATGATACCCAAGATATTATTTTAGACCAGGAGTGATGAAGGGAAGTCCAGTACAAAATAATTGCTAGCCAGCTAGTAGCTCTAGTCTGAGGAAAATATTATCTCTGGAGGCAAATTATTCTGCACCAAATATCACAGAGGAGATGTGAAACAACAACAAAAACAGTCATGGAACAACCCATGTCCATCCAAGCATTTCCCTTTTTAAGAAGTCCAACTTTGGCATGGTCTGTGAGAAAGGGTACAGTTTCAGTAACTCACCTGGATATGGATCTCTGCACCTCTCATGGATCTCTGCACTTCTCAGATTTCTGGAAAAGCAGAAAAAGAATAGTCAGTTGCATGTAATAAATATGCAAAGACAGACTGTGGGAACTGCCCAGGCTCTGAATCAGTAATTAGACCCTGTTGGAATTCAACAGAAATAATAGTTAGGAAATGTCAACTGTGAACCCCCTCTGACTTCTAGTGATTTCTGTCAAACTGCAGGCAGTGGCACTGCTGAGCCTTTGTATGGCTGTAAGGCTTGTGCACTTTCTGCAGCATTTTCTGCCTGCAGATTAGTGACAAGTGTTTGAAGGTTTCAAGTAAGACTGAAAATGTTACTGAAGGAAACATTGGCATTGACTTTTGCTTTTTGGTATGAAAAACCAGGCTGTTGTGAATAAAGGTTTGTTTATTTGGCAGGAACACCAGTCAGGAAGCTTAATGGCAATCACGACACAGACAATATGTGTACACCCACCTGTACAGCTTGCAACTTATCTAGAAACACTGCCTACAGAGCAAATTCCTATGATATATGAGAGACTTGGCAGAAAGTATGTTGAGCAGACAGGTTTTTGTGGGGATTTTTAACTGATTTTCCAGCTTCTATCACTCTACAGACTGATCATATCAAATGCTTTGTAGCAACAGGGACTTTTAGGTAAGTTATTGCAACTTACAGTAAGCAATAGCAACTTTCTAGTTAGCAGAGTAGATCCAAAATTATATTTCTAGCATACAAAAAATACAGTAAGAACATTTGAGCTCAAGTCTGCAAGCACTACAAGGAGATGTTTAACTTTAAGCATGCAACTACTTTCAATTATTGTGTCTCATACATAGTAGAACAGTATTTAGGTTTTCATTGTAAAGTCCTTTCTCTAGCAACTCTCATGTATCTAAACAACTATGTCAGATGTATGAACTTTCCCAAGGTACTCAGAGAAGTCTCTAAAGTATTTTAAACATCTAAATCAGTTGGAGTTCTTCTATTCCTAGTAAAACAACTTATTTTTTTCTGTATCTCATGGCCAGTTGCTCTAATATTCCATTTGTGCAGCATGCATAATAAATACTGGCTAAAGAGCAACGACCTGCTGCTGTTTGTCATGGGAACTTCAGGGCTCCTGATGGATTTTGGATGGAGACTTTGAGGGACTTCACCAGGTTTCAGGTCAAACACAAAAGTCAGAAATCAGTCATTAACCTTACTGTGCTTTCCCTGCTGTCTACAATTAGGGAAGCATTAATACAACACATCAGTGCAATCAAGTGCCAAAGTCCAGGCACTGGCTGGGGCTGTTGAAATGTAAGTAATATACATCTGTTGATTTTCTCTACATCCTTGTCTTTTTACCAGTTGTACTCAAATACAGAATCACAGGGAACAGAAGCTCTAAGACAAATGAAAATCTGAATCTGAAACATGAAAAGAGGAGGTAGCTTGAAATGTGATAAAGTAATACTTCTGTAAAAGAAGGATGTGTACATGTGCAGGTAGCAATCATGGACTTAGAGTAGAATTAAGGGACCCATGACAAAAGTACTACAGGAGTGAGAATTTCTGCCTTTAAAAACAAAACAAAAAACAAAACAAAAAAATGAAACAAACAAACAAAAAACCCCCAAAAACCCAGCCTCTAGTATTGTGTCCTGAATAAAATGCAGACAAGCTGAAGTGAAAATTATGCATTGCACTCACCTTTCTTTTGTAACATATTCTATGACACTGATACCAAATTCTGTTTTTGAAGGTATTGTCAGCTAAAGTTGTAGAACAGCACCTGAGACTGTTTCACAAAACATAGAAGTAAATTAGGCATGTAAATACCTTTGCAAATTCTGCCCCATTTGAGGATAGTAATTAGTACCACAAATGAAGTTTTCACATATGCAAATGGAATTGTTTACTGTCACAACTAATTACAGATGTAACTTTGCTGTGTTGATTGTGAGGGAGGAATAAACATACACATTTTAAACAGTGGTATTTAAAACTCCCCTCTTGTAATTGCTATCATATTACCCTTCTAAAACTGGCAAATATATATATGTGTACCTGTGTAGGAGAACAGTAAGTGGGAGAAAGAAATACAGATTTTTCCATCTGTACAAAATA
The DNA here is from genome assembly GCA_023637945.1 of Phaethornis superciliosus. NCBI lineage: Eukaryota > Metazoa > Chordata > Aves > Apodiformes > Trochilidae > Phaethornis > Phaethornis superciliosus. The sequence goes on from JAJQWJ010000010.1 coordinate 17,953,371, forward strand.
TCAACATACTGTCTATAAAAAACAATCAACAAAATCCTGATTAGCACAAAGCTGTCTGGTCAAAATCTAAGCTGTACCTTCAATGGCTGTGAGAGTTATTCAAAGCACAACATTCAAAACAATGTTTCCTTAAGTTGGAAGGAAATTATGTAACACTTTCAAAACTGCTATGAGGCTTGCTAGATAGCATCCATACAATCTAGACTTTAAACAGAAGTTTAATAGTGCAGGAGAAGGTTGGTCCTGAGCAGTAACACATAAAGCAGATGTGATTGCACTCACTTGCTGGCTCCCCCTGCCAGAATGTGCCCTTGGGAAATTTAAATGACAAATAAGGAAATAAATTATTGTCTGATCTTTATATTCCATATTCCTTTATTTTTTATCTTTCACTTCTCTAACGTGGTTTTTAATCTCAGGGTGCAAATTCAGTGCTTTGCTTTCCTAAAACTGAAGAAGTCTGCCTTGTGTTAGGAGTGATCAAAAAGTACATGTAAAAATACAAGGAACAGTTTTTCTTCAGAATCAATGAACTGAAATAGTGTATAGCATCCATACAGCATTTTTGGTCCTGCAATTCAGAAGAGTTAGGGAAATTTCAAAATATTAGAAGCATTTCTCCCTAAACTGCAAGGGTAATTTTGGCACTGAGTGCAAAGATAAATGGAAAAGTCTTCCCCAAGCAGAGGTAACAGTGTCTTCTTGCAAAGGATGAGCAGCAGAGAAGCAATATACAGTATCTTGTGGCCAGAAACTATCTAGAGTCTTTGACAGACCATTTGTTGCAAAGGGCTGTCAAAAAGCCCCAAAACTCTACAACAAGTAAAGGGAGCATAGAAGACAGAGAAATTACAGGGGGAAAGTAGATTAAGATACCCAGTCTCCTCAGTAGGGCCAAATGGAGGCATCAAAATATAACAAGAGCTATAATGAGAAGTCTAAGATATTTTAATTTCAGACTCTGAGCAGCAATAGGTTCCTGCTGGTGCCTATAATGGGCCATAGTCTTCAGTATTCTACTTCAGCAATTGCATCTGACACAGCTAGGAAATAAAACAGTCATTTGGTCTCTAAAAATTTCATTAGAAGCCGAAAAGAACAGAGGAAAGCCTGGCTAGTGTGATATACAAATCTTCTTTTCACAAGGAAAACATAATATTGCCTTCATGGTTTAAAATAATGATCATAGAAAAGAAAAATGTAAGATAACAGAACAAGAACTGTATAGCTTCCTGATACCAGACTGGAGATGCAGACACTTTTTTGTAATTTAGTTGGAAAAAAAGCCATTACTAGCAAAAATCTGTAGACTCCTTAGATAGAAAAATATACAGCATAAGTAGTTTACATTTTCAGTGGGGGGCATTCTTTGGTGCATCAAGTTGTCAAGCAGTGTAGCAGCATGACACAATTTTGTGATTACATGCTGGTTCCCTGGCAAAACCCAAAAACCAAAACAAATGAATTTTTCAGTGGAAAAAGCCACAGTCCTCTTATCTTGTAGGATGGCTCTCACAGCTGAAAAGACACAGCAGCAGGATTGTAGAAATTAAAGTCTATCAGCAGGAAAACTGTAGTTTGAGCATACCACTTCACAGGGTCTCTCTTATATACCTTCAGTCTCCCTCATCCATTTGGGCAAAATACACCAGATTTAAAAACTTGCCTTCAGTTGCTGACTCTGCAACATGCTGGACCTTGAAAGGCAGCTGTAATGGAAGTCCATGTATTTTAATCTGAATTCACAAAACAGAGTTAAGCCAGCTACTTAGGTACAGTGGAGACACAAATTGTCAAGAGCATCAAGGACCACCTGCCCGTGGAAGGGAAGGTGAGCTGGGTGGTGTGCAGGACAAGGAGGCCTGTGGCAGCAGTGACCCCACCAAGGAGCTGGGATGTAGATGAGCAAGACAAGAGGGTATGAACTCTGTCAGGGGAGGGTTAGATATTAGGAAAAAATTCTTTACAGAGAGGGTGATCAGACGTTGGAATGGGCTGCCCAGGAAGGTGGTGGATTCTATATCCCTGGAGTTTTTAAAAAGAGACTGGATGTGACACTCAGTGCCATGATCTAGTAACCACGGTGGTAGTGGATTAAGAGTTGGACTTGATGATGTCAGAGGTCCCTTCCAACCTGTAAAAAAAAAAAATAAATTAGAAAGCCAGCATCAGGATCAGGGCTGGGAACAGTAATCAGGCTCAGACATGGCCCAGTGATCACCTCACAGACCAGGAAGCTCCAAGGCAAGAAAACCAAACTGTCAGAGGGCCTGGTCCAGGTCCAGTTTGGAGATTATAGCTTGGTGCAGGCAGATGCATCGTGGCTGTAAAGTAACATGGGGAAAGCAATGGTAAACCCACAGCTTAATAGCAACTCCCAAAGGATAGGAGGGGCAGGCCTTCTAGATTTCTTTGCAGTAGTTCTTGTCATCAAAGGAGCTAATTTTGGGCTCAGCCCACTAAACTCCAGAAGTCATGTACTCAAGGCCCTGGCACAAATTCAGCCTTTGCACTTTGACCAATGCAGAATCAGTCACTGCACAGTGTTCAGGCTCATTCCATCATGCAGGTGCCTTCTGTGTGAGTTGTCAGCCAGACTGAAAAGCAGAATTAGCTGCATTTCTTGAGAGGATCACATTTGTTTATGCCTCTGCTTGTTCACTTTTACCAGTCCATCAGTACATTGCCACCTGAAAAGTCAGCTTATGTTTACTTCAAATGGAACAAAATATTATTTTTCAGTGACTTAATTGTGATTTTACCCATGTTTGATTTCTTTATGTTGTCTGCGGTTCCGAAGGGGTCACATTCAGCAGCTGACCATGAAAAATATTCTCCTCAGATTAAAGGAAGTTCCTGGGATTTCAGTGCAGGAGTCGCAGTCACATGGGGGCTGATGAAACACACACACTGACACTTGACAGGACAGCAATTATTCTGGAGTTTAATAATAACATGTTAATTATCTTAGAGTCATTATTCACTCCCAGGCACATGCTGTAGTCCCATGTTGATATTAAAACAAACAAACCACACCAGAAGACATTTTAGTAGAAATCTGTCCTAAATGTTCTAAAACATACAAAAGTACACTTGAAAACTAGAAGGATCTTGTCCTACAACAGAAAACCAAGAGAAAGATGGTAACAGTTTTGTGCTACTTCATGCCAGTCACCCCAAATTATTTGGGATATACTCACATGGATGTTTAGTTACTAAATTTAACAATAATGTGAAGGTAAAAAAACAATGTAGTCTTGGCATCATACTAACACACTGGTAGCATCAGGAAAAACTTCCCCTTCACCAGTGTCTTACTGTGTTGCAGAAGTTCCCATGGGAAATCTTTGATTCATCTTCTGGTGACACAACTGACTGTGGCTTCCAGCACAGCTGACAGAGACAGGTGCAGCAGTAGCTTTCAGTACTTTTTTATCTGGATCACCTGTGATTTAAGAATGCACAAAATTTCACGTTTGGTACCAAACAGTCCAGAGACTTTTAGTTTTGTCTGAATCTGCCTGAACAACAGGTGGGAAGTGAATGAATACTCTGGGAGGTTGCAACAGACAGTAAGTGTTTGATTTGGGCTTTCTCAGCCTGCGAATATCCCTTAAAATCTGTCTGAGTTCAATGGACCAATCTAACCCATAGGGAGACCATTTCTTCCCACAGAAGCAACTGGGCCTGTTTGGTGAAGATAGTCCCAAAGGCACAGCATGACAAAAAGAAGAATGAGAAAATCACAGTAAGAAGCTTTGCCTGTAGTCAAAACCAGTCAGATGCTGAGTGCTTTCATGAATAAAACGCCCAAGGACCAGAACAGAAAGACACAGAGCTGTCAAAAAGTAAATCTGGAAGGAAAGACACAATCTGCAAACTCACAAACAGCAAAACCAGATGTTATTTTTTAAAACTGTGTTCACTTTAGAGTTTGTTGTAAATAAAGAAGTTAATTGTTGTAGATTATACACTAACAGAAGATGATTTATGAATTTAAGAGTCTTTTGGGAGTACTGACTCAATGTAGATCTATACACACTCATCTTGGGGTTGGACTGGTCCCAAGTCCTGTCATGGGTCTGAAGTGTTTTTGTGGAGGTTGCTGTATCCCAGACAAGTGCTAACAGCCAGCCCAGTCCCTGCTGCTGCTTCATAAGGCTCAGACAAAGTGGACTGAAGTTAATGGGAGTTTGTGAGAAGGTCGTGTCCTGATGCTGAAATAAATAAATTATATGCTGACATATATTTAGTCAAGACATTGTCTAAGTCTTCAAGTAATGAGGTTTAAATAGTTCCCTGGGAGAATTTTATACTGTACAGTTCATTTCTTTATTAGAGCTTTTATTTTAGTATCCAGCATAAATTTTGCATTTCTTCCTTCTATCTGCCTCTGGACTTCCTAAATAATTCCTCCTCCTTCTTGCTGCTTACCCCATTTGTAGATTGTTGGCAACTTCTTTGGTTCTCAACCACTTAACCTTCCTTTCACCAACCTATAAATATTGATCCATTGCAATCTCCCCTCTTTTTTATATTCAGAATCCCTCAGTAGCTATTTCTGCCATACACCGAATGACCTTCAATTTGTTTGCTGTAATGACCTACCCAGAAATGCATGTATTCTGTCAGAGCTGTATGGAGGTGAGTAATTACCTCCTTAAGCATGTTGCACTAGTACAGGCACTCCAATAATTTCTCAGTCCTTCACATTACTTCTTTCCAGATTCGTCCATCACAGTTAAGTATGAACAAATTGAATTATTTTTCTTGAGATAGATCAGCCAGCATTTCCTGGGTTGAACCCAATTTTTGTTGCATTTAATCAAGTTTTGAAAACATTCAAGAAAGAGATTATTTGTTTCCCAATTGCTCTCTATCCCTTTTTTTATAACTCATCCAGAGCACACCCAAAGCACAGTCAGGAAGTTTCATTAACTTGTGATTTACTTATTTGCCTAGGTTATTAGGTACTGTATTTTCCTAGGAGCAACCACTGTACAATTAGTCACCTTTTTCAAACCCAGCATTTGCCCATTTACTATACTAGACCCTGATGTTACTCTTCACTCACCATTAGGTTTTAGGAAATAAACAACTGTTTGTCTTACATTAAAAGCCATCGTATCAATTGAACCATATTACAGGAATGAAGACAACTCCAATTTTGCTGTATATAAACACAGATGTATTTATGATAATGAGTATGATACATTGCACAGATTATAATTTTGAATTCAATATTCAAAACTACATACATCAGCTTCTAGTAATATAGTAGATACTGCAGCAACTGCTGCCTCCAGCAATAGCTCAAGCAAGCCTGCAGCCTTATACAGTATAATATACTATTTAACTATAGGATAAGCTGCCCTGCATGGTGCACTGGAATAATCAAGAACCTTCTGCCAATTCTCAGTAATTAAATTTGCCTTAGTAGTCATAGAATTTCTTCGGTTTTGATATCTTCATATAGAAGCCTGAAAGTCTGTTTGAAGAAGTTACTCTTACATCCGTCGTCTGCTGTGAATAAATTTTCCTTCTGCATCCGAGCCAGAGCAAATGAGATACCATTGAGCTCTTGGAAGCAGAGCCCATAGCCACCTGTGTCTTCCTGGCCTTAGCCTAAATCCTTTTTTGGATTTAGACAAATAAGACATCATGTAGCAAAATCCCACTGTTCAGGGCTCACAGCAGCTGCTAAGAACATCTGGTTATTGCTATTTAGCTAGAACATGGAATCTTTTCTGCCTCATGTTTTTCCTCAAGTTTTTCCTCACAAAAGATTGAAAACAGGAGAAACTCCTCTCCTTTTGCGACCCATGTATAATCCTATTGATTTACTCTGTGTTCAGCTCAGTTAATTTCAATTTATCCTTTTATGATCTGTTTTCCTCAAAGTTAATAAACCTATGCTAACCATTTTAGTCCCAGCTATTACTTGTTTGTGCCAAACCACAGGGGAGAAAAATAAATGGAGATCTGTGCTGTGCCTCTAAGCAATGCAGCACAGAAATCCCAGCCCATGGCACAATGATCCCTGATGGTTTCCACAGAGCTGGAGGCAGCTGCAGCAGTGCTGGTGAACCGTGAAGCTGCTCCCTGTACAAGCCCACGTTAGAGGATACCTGTGGTTCATTCTTGTCACCCACTCCACTCAGGAACACCTGCCTTATGGCTTGATAGGGTTTTCAGCTTAAGTTTGGTGAGTTAAATAGGCTGTGACATAATTCAGGATCTACACACTAACATACAGTCTGATATATGGTATATTTTTCAACTTTGTTGCCTCTTTCACACAAAAATTCTGCAGGCAGCTTTCTATGGCAACAGCTACGCCATGGGAGAACCCATTGCTACTGCTGATCAGCACCAGAACCTTCAGAGAGTGTGCAGAGCACTGAGGTCTTGACAGCAACATAGCTGCTCTGGAATGATGCCAAATCTGAGGTAAAGACACTTCTGCTTCACAGGCAGACTCATTAGTTCAGGAACATTGCGTTAAAGAAGTAAGAGTGCTCTCAATTTCACCGTGTGGTATAGATGTGCCCTTCACGATGCCTGAGCATGGGAAGGTCTCTCCTGGTTAGCACCCCCTTCTGCTTCTTTCAGTCAGATATAAGAGCAGAATCTACAGAGCTGATCACATACAAGACAGAAGAAATCAGGAGAGATCAGGATATGTGCCAATGTAGTCTGGAAGCCCCTGGACCAAGTATATATATATATATTTATATATAAGTGAAATGTTGAATAAGGACCCATTCTTAAGGAATGGCCTCTGCATACTCTCATTAGCCCCTCTCAATGTATTTTACAATGCTCTGGGATCTACTCAAAATATGCTGAAATCTCCATGAATTCTGAAAGCTATGTCAGTCTCCCCAGGTTTTCTGGTAATATTGATACAGGCAGGTCAGAATTTCATGATAGCAAACACCATTGAAATCACAACACAGGGCATCAGTGAATTTAGCCCAAATGCCTTAGACCACAGTTCTATTTTTCAAACCATTACAGGGAAATGAATCCATGTATACCCTGAATGTTCCCTCTAAAATCCAGTTACAGTGGATGTCTGTATCACCAGTAGCTTTTTCAGGCAGCAGTTATTTCAGCTTGTCTCTGAATCCGAGGCCTGTAGCTTAGAGCAAAAGAAACATTTAAGAAAATATAATCTCAGAAGAATGGTATTAGATGGCAAAGTAGGGTGAAACTTATCATAGTGTGACCTCCATTTTACCCTATTGCAGCCAAGGCAAATATTTTTCCAAGAAAAACAACCAGGTCACCATAGATCCTGTATCAGTATTGTTTTAATTAGATTTGTAGGAAAGAAAAAGCCTAATATATAACTGCTGACTAACTAAAATCCAGCTTCAGGTATAAATAAGAAACAGGTTAGAGCAGGACATAGTGCCTGAAGATTTTACCAGGCAGCAGATGAAACAGCTGAACTCTTGACAGACTCTGCAGCTTTCCTTTGCCTGTTTTTTTCTGGAACAGTGAATGGAGAAGCCATGTGTGAGTCACTGGCCAGTTCATCATACAAACCATTAAAGTCATGTCTGAGCTTTCATATTTCCCACTGCTGGTAGTCCAGGCTGGCAGTGACGACATCAATGGAAGAAGTACCAGGGCGATTAAAAAGGACTTCAAGGCCCTGGGTCGATTAGTTGGTGGATCAGGAGCACAGGTGGTGTTCGCCTCAGTCCCAGCAGTAGAGCAGATGAATGAGGAGAGGAGCAGGAAAACATACCTCATCAATAGGTGGCTAAGGGATTGGTGCCACCGGAAGAACTTTGGGTTTTTTGACTATGGGATGAATTTCAGCGTACCAGGTGGACTGCAACTATCTAATAGGGGAAAAAGGACTCTAGCCCACAAGCTGGCAGGTCTAATAAGGAGGGCTTTAAACTAGGCTCGAAGGGGGAAGGGGTTGAAACAAGATTCTACGGAAAGGAGCCCAAGGGTGGACAGTGCAAGTTAAGGGACAAACCAGCAGCCCAGCTGAAGTGCATGTACACCAATGCACGCAGCATGGGCAACAAACAGGAGGAGCTGGAAGCCACCGTGCAGCAGGAAAGATATGATGTAGTCGCTATCACGGAAACGTGGTGGGATGACTCCCATGACTGGAGTGCTGCAATGGGTGGCTACAGGCTCTTCAGAAAGGACAGACAGGGTAGGAGAGGTGGAGGGGTAGCCCTGTATGTTAGAGACTCTCTTGACTCCATAGAAATTGAAGTAGGTGATAATAAGGTGGAGTGCCTGTGGGTCAGAATCAGGGGAAAGGCCAACAAGGCTGATACTGTGATGGGAGTCTGTTACAGACCACCCAACCAGGAGGATGAGGGTGATGAACTCTTCTACAAGCAGCTGGCACATGTCTCAAAATCGTCGTCCCTTATTCTCGTGGGTGACTTTAACCTGCCGGACATCTGCTGGGAATTTCACACAGCAGAGAGGAGGCAGTCTAGGAGATTCCTAGAGTGTATTGAGGATAATTTCCTGATGCAGCTGGTAAATGAGCCTACCAGGGATGGAGCCCCACTTGACCTACTCTTTACAAACAGAGAGGGGCTGGTGAGGGATGTGGTGGTCGGTGGGCGTCTGGGACTTAGTGATCACGAAATAATAGAGTTCTCAATAATCAGGGATGCAAGGAGGGCTGTCAATAAAACCTCTACATTAGACTTCCGGAGGGCAGATTTTGGCCTGTTCAGAAGACTAGTCCAGAGCATACCCTGGGAAACAGCCCTTGAAAACAAAGGAGTCCAGGAGGGATGGACATTCTTCAAAGAGCAAGTTTTGAAAGCTCAGGAACAGGCTGTCCCGGTGTGCCGAAAGGCGAGCCGGCGGGGAAGACGACCACTCTGGCTCAACAGAGAGACTTTGAAGGAAATTAGGATCAAGAAGAGGGCCTACCGGTTATGGAAAAAAGGGCTATCTACTCAAGAGGAATTCAGGAATACAGTTAAGTTATGTAGGAAAAAAATTAGAGACACAAAGGCACAACTTGAACTAAATCTCGCCACCTCTGTGAAGGATAACAAGAAGTCCTTCTACAGATACATCAGTGGCAAAAGGAGGGGCAAGGAAAACATTCATTCTTTAATGGACATGGACGGGAATGTAATTGTCAAAGATGAAGAAAAGGCTGAGGTATTTAACGCCTTCTTTGCCTCAGTTTTTAACAGTAAAACGGGCAATCCTGAGGACAGCTGGCTTCTGGAGCCTATAGGAGACAAGAATCTAAACACCCCCCCTGCAATCCAGAAGGAAACTGTCAGTGATCTACTGGGCTGCTTGGATCCCCACAAGTCTATGGGACCGGATGAACTCCATCCAAGGGTGATGAGAGAGTTGGCAGAAGAGCTCGCCAAGCCTCTCTCTATCATCTACCAGAAGTCCTGGCTCACCGGGGACATCCCAAATGACTGGAAGTTGGCGAATGTCACGCCAATCCACAAGAAGGGCCGGAAGGAAGACCCGGGAAACTACAGGCCTGTCAGCCTGACCTCGGTGCCTGGCAGGGTTATGGAACAGATCGTCCTGGGAGCAATCACACAGCACCTGCAGGATGGACAGGGGATCAGACCCAGCCAGCACGGGTTTAGGAAGGGCAGGTCCTGTCTGACCAACCTGATCTCCTTTTATGATCAGGTGACCCGCCTGGTGGATGAGGGGAAGGCTGTGGATGTGGTCTATCTGGACTTCAGCAAGGCTTTCGACACCGTCTCCCACAGCATCCTCCTGAGAAAGCTGGCTGCCCACAGCTTGGACAAGCCTACTCTGCACTGGGTTAAGAATTGGCTGGAGGGTCGGGCCCAGAGAGTGGTGCTGAATGGGGCTGCGTCCGGTTGGCGGCCGGTCACGAGCGGAGTCCCCCAGGGATCAGTGCTGGGCCCAGTCCTGTTCAATATCTTCATCGATGACTTGGATGAGGGGATTGAGTCCATCATCAGCAAGTTTGCTGATGACACCAAGCTGGGGAGAAGTGTTGATCAGCTGGAAGGCAGGAGGATTCTGCAGAGAGACCTAGACAGACTGGAGAGATGGGCTGACTCCAATGGGATGAGCTTCAACAAGGCCAAGTGCCGGGTCCTGCACTTTGGCCACAGCAACCCCATGCAGCGCTACAGACTGGGGACAGAGTGGTTGGAGAGCAGCCAGGCAGAAAGGGACCTGGGAGTCTGGATTGACAGGAAGCTGAACATGAGCCAGCAGTGTGCCCAGGTGGCCAAGAAGGCCAATGGCATCCTGGCCTGTATCAGAAACAGTGTCACCAGCAGGTCCAAGGAGGTGATTCTGCCCCTGTACTCAGCCCTGGTGAGGCCACACCTCGAGTACTGTGTTCAGTTCTGGGCCCCTCAGTTCAAGAAGGATATTGAGGTCCTCGAACAGGTCCAGAGGAGGGCAACCAAGCTGGTGAAGGGACTCGAACACAGATCCTACGAGGAGAGGCTGAGGGAGCTGGGGCTGTTCAGCCTGGAGAAGAGGAGGCTCAGGGGAGACCTCATTGCCCTCTACAACTACCTGAAAGGAGGATGGAGCCAGGCGGGGGTTGGTCTCTTTTCCCAGGCAACTCTCAGTAAGACAAGAGGGCATGGTCTTAAATTGTGCCGGGGTAAGTTCAGACTGGATATTAGAAAGAATTTTTTCACAGAAAGGGTGATCAGACATTGGAACGGGCTGCCTGGGGAGGTGGTGGACTCTTCGTCCCTGGGGATATTTAAAAAGAGACTCGATATGGCACTCAGTGCCGTGGTCTAGTGACTGTGGTGGTAATTGATCAAGGGTTGGACTCGATGATCTCTGAGGTCCCTTCCAACCCAGCCTATTCTATGATTCTATGATTCTATGTCACAATGAAAACAGCTACCATTAAAAAAACTGAAGAAACAAACAACGAAAACAAAAAATTCCAACTCAGAACTTGTCTGCTTCTCAAGGAATAGCTTCACTAAACTTTTTTGAAAGGATTCTGCAGTGTGCATTTCAGGTGATTGATAGTCCTATGGCTGACATAAGTTTGGGTGGAAAAAAAATCTATATAAAAGCCCTTAATGGCTCTCTTACAGTTATTGTTCCACTGTATATATATTTTTATTATTTTTATCATGATCAAGCATCAAAAGCAAAGGGACACCTCCTGACTACTTGCTGAGGGCTTTTAAATTTTCTTTTATTGAGAAAATTAGTTCCCCAGGGAACTAATACATTTTACTTCAGAGAGAAGGACAAGGACCTAAAGCTCTATAAATATGTATTTTTCAAACAATTTTACTCATTGATTTTGTGCTTTAAGGAGTTCAGAGTTCAGAATGGCCTTTTGAGGCTGCATGGAAATTCCAGCCAGGTACACTTACAAATCTTCTATTAACTTTTCATACTTGTATGCCTAGGCTATAATGCATAATGCTTTAAATCACATATCTAACAAAGTCCAAACTAAAACATGACAAAGATGATGATGATAAATCATCATATGGGGATAAAGAGCCAGACACCCTCCTGGCTGCCAGCTCTCCAAGGCTCTGCTGATTGATCAGCAGAAACTAAGGCTGAGCAGGTTACCCATCACACCACTGCTCCTGTTCTTGTGCTGTCACGTGTCACCAGGACACTATTTATCTTCAGAACAGTCTTGTTAATGCCAGCTCCCCAGCTGGGAAAAGCAGGCAAAAATGGGAATAACAGGAGTTCATTTCTTGCTCATCAGCAAACTCTTAACAGGAACCCACCTCCTCAGATTTAATTATAGTAAAAATATCCCTCTCCACTGTCTTATGGAGAGGGATGGAGTAAATCTTACCTGACTCAGAGCTAGAATTGGACTGAGACCATTGCCTGCTGGAGGAACAGGTACTTTAGCTACTTTAATGTTTGGAGTTTTATTGATAGTCTGAATCTTGTAAAATATCTAAAATACTGTCAGTATTTACTGTCTATGAAATTATTAGAAACAGCCTTCTAAGAATATCTAAGACTATCATTAGATGCTTCCCAGAGCAGCATACAGAATCATAGAATAGTTTCTGCTACAAGGGACCTTAACAATCATCTAGTCCCCCCTCTCTCATAGGCAGGGACACTTTCCATCAGATCAGGTTGTTCCAAGCCCTACACAACTGGGCCTTGCACTTCCAGGGATGAAGCAGCCACAGCTTCTCAGGGCAACCTGTTCCAGTGTCTTACAACCCTCACAGGAAACAGCTTCTTCCTAATGTCTAACCTAAATCTACCCTCTTCCAGTATACCATTACCCCTTGTCCTACTGATACATAAATACTAGTATTTGAAAACACTAAGTATTACTGTTTGTCTTGAAGACTCTAGTCCTATAAAATTATAGTCCTCTTTCTTATAAAAAATACTTTCTTACCTCATGATTTTCACAGTTTTGGCTCCCTTGCCATTAACTACATATCTATTTCTTAAAGTTTACAAGTAACAGCTGCCTTTGAGATCAAAGCTAGCAGGGGGTCTAGGGACAGAGTTTTATTCTCTGTTGTATATTCCCATGGTTTTGATCAAAGTATGCAGAGCGTTGCATTAAGCCGAGACTGAATTTCATGGCATGCAGCCATATTCAACTGAAAAACAGGAAAATAATCTCCCATAGTTTATTGGATACATAAGTGTCTATGCTTATCTTCTTTCTGTCTCCCATCTCTATTTTTTCCTATGAACTGTTCATTATATATGTGCAAACTGAATTGTTCAGGCATGCTCAAGAGTAGAATCTAGCCCATAAACCAATTAAAATCACAACTGCTTTCACTTTACTGTCTGCATTATATTCTCAATTGCCAAAGTCTGTAGCCATCACAGCATGGCTCTAACAGTGCAATGCTGAGTTGCATCAAAAGGCCTTAGCAAATACTGGAGAGTAATTGTTATTGTAGACAGCCCCAGGCTTTGTTTTTGTTAACAGAAGTATTATATCTATGCATAAATACACACTTTGAGAGCAGAATTTAAATCTTAGATAAGTTTTGCATTGCTTAGGAAAGGATCCAGAAGGCCATAGTCACGTATGTTTGAAATGGAAGGAAATAAGCCTTTATATGACTACTCAGATTTACCTGAAAGAAAATGGATTGCTAAGAAGATAAGATAGACTTTTTAAGGTTGTATTATTTTCAAATGTTCACAAACAGATCCTACATCAGAAACAAGGAAATCTATAGGTATCATTATATTTTGCATATCCTATTATTTTAGCGAGAGGAGTACCGTGATGCCAGCTAGATTAAAATGTTTCTGACAATGTAAGACTAAACAGAAAAAAACCAAAACCACTCAAACTGAACAAAAAGAAACTGCACTAATCATATGAGATTGAATTCATATTTAAAATCATACCAGTATGGTAATAAGTATGTTCATTAAAAACATGGAAACATTAATGGAATACAAAGCAAATGAAACACACGGTCACAGGCTTCAAAAAATAAATGTTCCTCCAGAAAATTTCCTGTGAGCTCTTATCATGAGTCTGTATTGAAATACCAGCACAGACAAACTGCATTTTTCAAATTTCATTTTATCTATGCACTTCAATTCTCCCTTTTCTATTTGGGATCTCCCCCTCTTCCTGTCCTGAACTCAGCAGTGACAGCTGTTACACAACTCTGCAATGCCCTTTTGCCCTCTCAAAGGATTTTGTTAAGTGGTAGATTATTACTCATTTATAGTCAGATGGCTACTCACTTATAAAGGGCCTAATTCTGCTTTTACAGTCCTCTTAATTGTGAGCCACTGCATAGAAAATACATAAGATGTGAACAAATGGGGAGAAAGATAAGGTCAAACCCGAACTGATGAGGTTCTCTAGAATAAGAAGAAGTTATATAAATAGAAGATTATATTTTCTCATTGACAAGGAAGATTTTTTTATTTTTTTTCTGAGGCCTTGAATCTTCTATTGAAGTCACTGTGAACTTTTGTTGTTTCTGAAAAACTCTGGTGTTTCTGAAAAACCTTTAAAAAACAGTTTAGTTTCCAACCTACTTGCTGGCAGATGGAGAGCCCTGGGACTAACACATTTCTCAGGATGAAAAAGTCTCTAAAGTTGAGTACTTACTTCTATCTTAATGCCTAGTAGCCAAATTCAGCTTGTAGATTCCTCAGCATAAATCAAAAGTAACATTATTACAACCATGGGTATTAGAAAGGTAGAATCCTAATAAATGAGAGGAAAACAAAGCCTCAGGGGGGTGTGAAAAAGTGGATTAGTTTAGGTAATTTTGAGAAACTGTTCTCAAGGAAACACTTGGGGACAGTAAAGTTTAATTAGGCTATAGCCTGTTGTAGCTGCGGGTGGTTTTGTTTCTGCCTCTTCCCTCACATGTACTAGTGGGTAGCACTGATAAACTACTAAAATAGCTCCTGTTTGACAACAAAGAAAGGTAGAGGTGACTGGGCCTTTCTATAAAAGAAACAGAATCACACTGCTTGATTTGGAATTAACTGGAGCTAAGTCTTACTGCGAGAGGCAGGCTTGGGTGGGAAGAGTGCTTCTATGTGTGTGCAGAGCTGAAGAACCTGCCTGATCTGCCTCGAGTAGCATTGGAAGTGTGAGAAGAGCTGGGTTCATGACTGCTCCTTTCATCTGACCATTATTTCTGCCCAGGAATCCCCCAGAGTGTTTTGTGCTCTACCGAAACAATACCCTATTATTGACATTTTCCTACTGGGACTTTTATGAAAATGCCATATTTGCCTACTGGAACCTTTACTGCTATTGTGTGTTTGGAGACGATGCAACTACAGGAAGAAAACTTCAGCAAGTGTATAAGGCTGGGAAAGAGGTTTTAGGCTGCTAAAAGATTTTTTTCAATTATTTTTAATTTATTTGGGTTAAATTTTAATCAGGCAGAAAAATGTGAGTCCAACAGCAGTCAGACTTAATTATATTTTATGTTTTCTATGTTCACCCTCATTTTTTTTTAATGTGGTGTCCTTGACATGTTTCATTTGTGACAACATGGCAGAATGACTCAATTTCATACATAATTTATTGAAATTTTTTAAACGCTACATTCCTTCAGTCATTTTCATGTATAATTGAGTTTAACTTGGCTTATTCTAAATTATAAAATCTTGTATTGGATCATGCCTGGCATTTAATAAGAAGACAATTCTAGGTCTTTACTAAATTCTAAAATACCCTTGAATCTTATTTAAAATGAAATTGAATTGCTATGATTACGAAATTTAAACTTTGTATGTGAATATAGGAAGACAAGGATTATTTTTTTTTTACTTTGAGTATTTTCTGACTTTCCATTGAATTATGATGTTCTCCCCAAAAAGATGATGATTTTGTCTGGTTTTAAAATATTTATATTAGTCTTAAAGAATAGCAGAAAACAAATAGACTTCTATTAAAACAAACAAAATATATTCCAGGCCTAACCATAGTCCTCATTCTATCAGGCATTCCAAAGTGTTTGCTGAGAAAATCCATTTAGATTAAAGAGTCTACAATAGAGTACACTACATTACACAGCATACATAAGGACAGCAGCTTCTTTTATACCCTTGCAAAGGTAGCTGCTCTTGCACAAAATGGGACACAGCAGAAAAATGGGTGCATAGAGACTGCTAATTTGGGAAGATGTGAATTTGCCTTTCCAGTCTTCCTTGTCACACAAACTCTCACAGAAGTCACTGAAGTATCAAAAAATAGGAGCTTTCAGACCTAACTATAGCCTTGTAAAACAACTACAAAACTCATAGCATCTCTTAGAAAGATTTGCATTTAGAAAGCAGATAATTTGGCACAGCACATCTTATCAAAAAAGTGCCAGAACATTTCAAAGCACAACAAAGCTCAGAAATACAGTTCTATCATTACAATTTTAATAAATTTCAGGTTTTACCATGTCAAATGCTTTTGGCCTAATTTTGATGCACCTTGACAAGCTATCAGGAAGTAGGGAGGATGGGGAAAAGAAAAAAGGAAAGAAGAAACTGCAAGATATTAATATTCATGTCAGCAATTATAGAAGTCATGCTAGTATATAGTAGGTTCTTGTACCACCAAAGTGTAAATGTAAGGACAAATAAGGACTTTAATAACAAAGGCAGCACTTGGGAATGTCACCAGGTTTATATTGATTACAGAATTTCTATAAGACATCATTTGCTTTCTTTTTTTCACTCTGATTGGATCTTAAACACTTCTTCAGTTCTGCAACTTGGAATTTTGGTGCCAGCCCAGCAGAAAATTTTCTTAGAAAAAAATCTAGAATGTCAAATATCTTCTGAATATTAAATAAAGCACGGTTATTTACACCCTTTAAAGCAGTCTTGTTCTGATAAGAAATCCTGATACCTTCTTGTTCAACAATGCTACTTTCTGATATGGCTTCTCACTTAAATGCTAAAAGTAAAATTCTGCTCTTGAACACCTAATGGAATTGACACACCTAAGAGGGAGAAAATTTGTTTCTATTACTATTTTGTGGAACAGCAGAATTACTACATTTTCATTACCTTCCTTTGTGGGGTCCTTCTGAAGGCACTGGGATTCCATAGGTCTAGAACTCCATAGAGCTCAGACTTCAGAGACTTTTTCACATCCTGGAAAAAAATATTTTTCTCCTAAGGCATAGTCTGTGAGTTACAGATAACCTTTCATACATCATTGAAATATGGTGGAGTATTTTGACATTTTCTCCACTGAGATTTTATATTAATGTAAAGTCAGGTAAAAATCATAGTGATTTGCAATAAATCTCCCTGTAATATAGAAAGGATTTTTCCAGTTTCACTTTCAGCTTACTTATGTGCTGTCTAATATAGACTTGCTAGGAATATACGGGGAGATGGCACATGTTTTGCTTGGAACAGATGCAAACTTGGATCTAAAATGAGAGGTGTGTTTTGTAAGTTGTTGCTGATGACATATGGGCATGACAAATTCAGAACAGATTTTCATTTACCACCACCAAGAACCTTACCCTTCAAATGAGGCTGGATATGACCCTATCTGATTACAACACTGCCTGCTCTCCTGTCTGTGTCCATGAAGAATTGTTTCAGCTCCCCTGGCATTGTGACAAATTCACAAGATACATATGTCATTTCAAGGAATGACTTTGATGACCTCTATACTGCTGCTAGGGCCCTTGCTCTTGAGATGCTATGTGTGTTTTATCTTCAATAGTATGTACACGTGTACAGCACAGAACATGCACACGGAGATTGTGATGAAGAGGACTGCACAAGATCCTCAGTCCTCGGTGAAACTGAGGCTTACACAAGGAATTCTAACATGAAGTACCCTGATACTGACTGCTGATTCCCTGATTCCACAGTATTTAATTTCCAGTTTTGTGTGTTACAAAGCAAGTGAGAGCCACTCTGCCTTCTCTCTGTCAAAGGGTGAGAGGAAACCTCACACACTTTATTCTTATTAGCAGCTTAGAAATGCTGGTTAGAAGAGGTATTAGGCTTTAGCTGCAAATCTGAAACTTTTTGTTTGATAGAGAGTGACCTACAGGTGACTACAGATTAATAGTGGGAGAGATGGCTGCTTTCCATGTGGCTGCTTTTTGGCTTGTAATCAGCTCCTTATTGCTTTACCAGCCTAGGCAAATTTCCAAAGAGAACTGCTGACCCTTACTCCAGAGCAACATGAGGAAGAGCCATCAAAAGACAGGGACAAAGAAGAGATCAGTAACAAGTCACTTTCTATTCTGCTCTACAGACACAGAAGTTTAGAGATGAGCAAAGAGTTGTGTGAGTTGTCCAGCTGCTGGAGAAGGAGACAGAGCAACCATCTGAGTGTCTGAGCATGCACAGAATACCTGGATCCATGCAACTGCACATTTTGCTTGCATGTGAGTCTGGTCCTAAGTGATGTTCTCAATTTCCATATTAATTCAAGGACTGTCGCCGAAGGTAAAAAAGCCAAAGTCTCCAGGGAAGGGAAACAAATCACTTTGACTTCTGAAGGGAATCAATATTAGGCAGTGCATTGATTAAAGTGTGGAAACCCATGGATCACTTCCAGATTCTGTGTCACAAAATCCCTCAGGAATTCTCACAATACATCTTCATTATATTCAGCTTAGAAACACTTCAAGCAGGAGAAAAAGCTGGACAGCTCTGCAAGTAGCTTGTCTCTTGGCTTAGAAGCAGAAATATATTTTAGTGTAATTTAAAACAGTCTGCTAAACCTGTGAACTCTACCAGCAAAACCACAGCTCTGCCTACACGATCACCTTCCTGAGAAAAGGAGTGAAAGAGCAAACCTCAGAAGTTAAAATGTCCCTTTTCCAAATGAAAGGTTAGAAGGCACTTGGATAGTAAGTGATAGGAGGATTTAGATAAAATGGGACATCAGAAGACCATCTTCAATTACATTCCAGCTTACAAACCTAGATCCTAAAAGACCACTCTGTGCCCTAATGTGAAATTAGAAGGAAATACAGATGCTGGTCACAGGAATATGAACTTCAAGGAGACAGAAAGCACTCTCTTGGTCTAACCACTCTCAGAAAGTAAATGGAGTTTCTCTTCAGGTTCTGTCTGTACCCACGCTGCCACCTTCAATCTAATCCTTGCTGCAAAACATCAGATTTCCTGTGGCAGATTTTATGCTGCTTCAGAGGTAGTGCCAGAGCTGCTCACATGACTTCTCCTTAACCTGTATCAGTCTAAATGAGGCCTGTTAGCTGAGATGTTTCAGCAGTACATTTTTTCACTAATCCATCTAATTTTGAAGAAAATGGGTTAGGGAGCACATGCACAAGCAGTCCTGCTGGCAGTTTTGAGAAGGCTGTTACCTCCAGCACAGGAATAGTAAGTGCTGGGGACCGTTGAATTTTTGACAGAACTGTTTGCAAAATGAACCTTCAATCTCACCCTTCTTCAGTTACCTCTTGGATCTTCTGCCTTTCAGTTTCATGCCCTTAATGCCCTAAGCAGTCAGGAAAGTTAAGCTTAATAGTACAGAAAAAAGAACAGAAAAGAGCAAAAAAATTAAAGATTATAATAGTATTTTGCTCTGTCCAGTCCTACACTCAAGGCTTGTTACTGCTCCCATTTAATTAAAAATCAACACCAAAATACCCCTTTTACAAAAGCAGCATTCATTTCAGAAAACAGCAAATAAAATTTTCAGAGCTCCTGAAATCTTTAAAGAGCCAGTAAAATCCAGATCATCATCACACATGTTTTCATATTTAAACACTTATTAAAACCTAGAAGCACACATACACACTCTCAAAGTCAAGCAGCATACAGAGATCCATGCCACACTCCATTTACACAAAAGCCTGGTTAAAAAAGGAGCAAGTCACCATCTGCTGAACCATCTGTTTCATCCAAGTCCTGTTCTTCATTTACGGTCACTGGGATAGGAGCTTCCACAGGAAAAAATATTCAGCATCATCAGAATCCACACATAAATATTTAATACGTTCTAATACCACCCTCAGCTTAGTCACATTGTGGTTTCAGGATAAAATTTTGGCTCAGGACACAGATTTGACTTAGCTGGCTATATACTTGAGGATTAAGGACATGTTTTTAAACAGCACTTCAAGTAGTAGAGAGTTGATCTGAGGGGTTCTGCTATTTCTTCTTTAACACTTGCTCTTGGGCTGAGTAGATCATAACCTTGGCAGAGGGTCATTTGCAAAAAATGGTGAGTTTTGCCTGTTGATCTTGCTGCATTTTAGTTTTTAAAAAGTGAAGAAGTCAGACTTTCAGGCCATTTATTCCTTTCCAAATATCCTGGCAGATACATAGTATTTTCCTACATAATAACTATTTAAATCTAAGCCTGCCATAATGTTTAGCCTACCAAAGTATTTGAGCACTCAGAAGGAAATAACTTTCCTGCTTTTCTCCTAAAACTGTCTCCTGTGGAAAAACTGTCTCTCTCAATGTGATTTGAGCAGAGAGGAGTAGAAGTTTCCTTTGATGGTTCCATATCTCTTCATCAGTTCATTCTTGTCTGTGCCTTAGAAGCTTGCCCAGGCAGGGAGAAAACCAGGCTTTATATATTTCTGCATTGAGAATCCCTGCATCTATATCTAGGTGACAGCTTTATGCCTGTGCTATTTACTGTGCAAACAGCAGAAGATGAAGCAAACAGCTATTCCAGTACCTCTGTCTGTAAACAGTTTGGTAGACATTTAATCCAAAGCAGGCCTGTTTGATGATGACCAAAATGGGGCATTCCCTAATTCCCAGATGCAGATGTTACTGCAGTGGTTTAGTGGAGGTGGGAATAGGCATTATAAAGGGCATGAGGCTGTGGTGGCAGAGAGATGTCTTTTTGTTACAGTCTGAAGTAGTGACCACTCCTAGTTTTGTGCTTCACCCTCCGTTGGACTTTACTAAAGCGAAGTAGCAAAATGGATAAAATGAGCACTGCTTATCTCCCCCAATGCAAAGTGCATGAGGTAGCTGAAAAATCCCTGTCCAGACCTCTCTGCTCTGACACCCCACATGAGCTGAGCTGTCACAGCAAAGCAGCTTCCCACTGCTCAGTTACAATATTCTGTACAGCCTTCTCCTGTTCAAAATGTGTTTTCTTCACTGTAAAATTTTTCCATTTAGTTTAACTAAACTTATCTTGCTTTCAAACACCAAAGAAGAGAAAAAATTTTTTTAAAAAAGGAAAAAAAAATTTAAAAATATCCTTTCCCTCCTACTCTTACTTTTCCTTTTGACCCTTTTCTGAACCTGTTTCAGTGGATTCTCCCAATGAGGACTGACTTTAGGGTCTGCACTCCTCACTGCACTAAAGCAGGTACACCTTAAGGTAACGTGGCCATAATTCTTTTGCACCATGATTTTTTTTCTTTCAGCTAGAGATTGGCTTGGTTTCATGGCACAAAGCCATCTAATAGAGGTTGCTCTGGTACATCATGGGCTGGCACAGCCCCAAAGGGATATTCTTGCAGAAAAGGACATGCTGGGCTGACAGGCATTTCCCCAATCGCCTTTCAAGGACAGGAGCTAGAAGGCAACAAAAACATTCTGCCACTTTGTCACTCTCTCACCTCAAAGCCTCACTTACTAAGAAAAAATTCCCAGATTTACAAGTATTTTGGTAAGTTTAGTCCCCAGAATGGCAGAAGGGAGTTGAAAAGGTCGTTATCTAACTGGGCTTTATTTTCTAAAGTGCTGTAAGCTGCTTCCCAGAGCTCTGCAATGCACAGGTGAACTTGGAAGCCTTTTACAGTCAAATTTCATAAATATAAATGATAATACAATATGCAAGATATAAACAAACAGATTTTATGATCATGCTAATAATCTGGTTTTCAGTACAAAAGTAATTTATTTGCATAATTTTGTTAGCCAATATAAATTGTAATAATTTATCATAAAATCCTTATCTTGAGGAATGATGAACTAGTGATTTTTTGCGGAGCAATTCTCGAGGCAACTGTTTACTAGAAAGACAATCAAGATCTAAAATGAACACAATTTTGTATTTGGAGGGGGAGCCCAGAGCAGCATGCTCATTTAAAACTGAAAGAGTGAATTCAGCTAATAGCCAAAGCAGGCTCTCTTTCCACAGCATAATGATTTAATGATTCTGTTAGAATTTCCTCGAAGCTTGAAAGCAACACTGAGAAAAATGGCACAGAGCTGTGCACTGGTGTAGGAAAAATACAGCTCTGCTTTGAGCATAGGAACCTGCAGAGGTTAGGATAACTGGACAATGGGAGGATTAACACAAAAAATCACTGCCCCACTTTTACAGTCCAGAACCATGGTTTATCCCTCTCTTGAAGAAGGGAGAAGGCATCCAGGACAATATGTCTGAGCTGGAGAAGACACATCCCCAAAGATATCGTGGTGCCTATTCTGACTGTCCTCTCCAAAGAGTGAAATTCCATAGCAGCAAGGATGTGGCAATTATTGTTCACTCTTGTGACTGGCATATTTGGGATCTTTTTGTGTTGGAACATGACGTTGTCTGGAAATAAGATATTTATCTTTCTATAACAAAACATCATGGATGTATTTTTTTGCTTTACAGAGCATAGACTTGCCTGATTCAGCCTGATTTTAGTGGAAAAGAGGTAGGACTGTCATAATGGGGAATATTCAGGCCATAAAAATGGACCATACTCCTCTCTGGCTCTTTAAATCCTCAATGAAATATGCAAGCATGATCTGTATTTCCAGATCTTCTGAAAACTCTGTCTCTCAGATTTGGCTTCTTATGAAAGAAAATTACACTGCCCAGCCAAGAAGGTTGCACATATCCTAGTTTCTGTACTTCATTTCTATGGAGGATAATGATAATAAGAATATTTAGAGACAGCAGTTTATGGGAGAAATTCTGAGAGCTATGCATTTGGCAACATTTTTAGAAGAGCATGACTGTATGTAACTCTATTTTACCCTTCCTTGTGCATAGGTCCAAAGAGATGGCAACATACAGCCCCCTGGCTACTTTGCCTTTTCACAAGTTCATCATTGTTTGCTTGGTATATTACTGAGAACCCTCATATTCAAAAGCCACCAAAACAAATTAATGTCATGATACTCTAAAATTAGATATTTAAGATTGTTAACTTTGCTCACGAAAGATTTGCTACTGCTGTCTTTTCAGATTACAGCTTGTTTCTGCTTGTCACAAAATGAAAATTTTACTGAAGAGTCACAGCTGGAGGATGGGGAGCTGACTGCTGTTCCAAGTTTTGCTTTTCCACCAGATTTTCTTCCCAAATTTAAGCCATTTGTTTTTCATTGGCAATAAAGAAATCCCAAAGGTATTTGGCACTGTCTGCCCTGTAGCTTTTACCTACAGTAATGATGAAAACTGAGTCAGGTTCAGTGGCAACACCTGAACACTGCAGTGTAGCTACATTTGGCTGGCATGAAGGGAAGAAAAAATACATTTAGAGGAGTACAAATTGTAATACTTCTGCGAAGTAAGGGAAGATTAAATCTGTATCTCTAAAGCATCATCACTTTCTTAGGAATATAGTGAATAATTTCTTACATTTTAACTAATCCCACTTCAGAACCAGTTTCCTCATGAGGAGTCTTAATTTTTAAGAGCAAACTCCATTGTTAGATTAAAATAAACATTTTAGCTAAGTCGTTAGGAAATACTTTCTGCTTTCTTGTCACACTTGTACAATTGCTAGACTCATGAGCTTTTGAAAATTTTGGTTGTGAAGATTAGATGTCTTGGTGGAATTAAAGGCTAATGAACTTTATAGTGCACTGCACTCCACCATAAATCATCCCAGGCTATGTAACCAACCTAATTAGCATTAGCAAAAGCAATATTGCTTCCTATAGCATGAAGCTATTTAACAAAATTCAAAATCCCATGCCCCCAGTCTTTCCATCATTTGAACCAGGAGCTTATATTTTTGTGTAAAAAGACTGTTTCTTTTACTTTTCCAATAGAGCCAACAGAGGGCTTGAACTGGATGACTCAGCAAGTTCTTACCATCTGTAACTGCTGTGGTTCCATTTAGCTGCCTTACAACAGAAGTATAAATGCAACCTGTGGAAAGATTTCAAACCTGCAGTGTAAAAGGGTGTAAACCCATTATTTTTAAAATTTGAAAATTAAAATTTATTTGGCTTATTTTTCTCAAGAAAAAATGACTGAGTAACACAGCATGTAAGGAATCAATTTTAGGTTTTCTGCTCTCTACAGAAAACCTGTGAATAGCCCTGACATCTGCCTTCTGCAGTGAATAAACAGGACCAGGTCAGAATTAGAAGGACAGATGATAAAAAATGATACCCAGAAATTTACAGCAACTTTCCTAGGATTATAAGCAACAGTGGCAAAGCAAGAAATAGAGCCAGAGAGCAGCTACATTACGCTTCAATAATAAATTTATCACTTTCTTATTATGAAATGTGTGGTATTCCCTGTTTAACAGACACTCAGTAGAGACTCTTTAATAGAGACTCCCAATATAGTTGAAGAGAATTTCATAATACCTGTCTCTAACTGGCAAAAGGGGTTTAAATATCCTAATAATTAAAATCACTGAGAAGTTATATATAAATGAGATAAAACAGAAAGAAAATAGAAGGTATGGCACAAATCTGTTTTGAGAGTTACAGTGTATTACAAAGACCTTATACAAACTATCTGCACAGAAAAATAATAAATCACACAGCATCTCCACTCAACTCTTGCATGCTGCTGAACTGCACTGATGGAAAGGCTTTATTTTTATCTCTTTTATTTCCAGTGATGCTGATCCCCTTCTGTTTTCTTTCCTCCCTTATGGCTCTTTCAATTAATAACTTTTAAATGTTCCTTTCCTGCAGAGATTGCATCTTTCCATGAATTTTTCTGCAGTGTTTAGATTACATGTGATACTAGCAGAGCTTACCAGTGAAGCCTGCAATTCAAAAAACTAAACTCTCCTTATGCTAATGTCTCTTTAATAGTACTCCAGCAGCAAAAAGGCCATAAAGAAGGGGAGATTAATTTGCTGAAGTATCAGCACAGCAGCTCCTCTTCTGCACGCAGAGAATTGGAACAGACTATTCACAGTGACAGGCTATGACCAGACTCCACCATGCTGCTTGTTTCCTCATCTTCTGGGGTAAAGAACTCAATTTCTGCATCTCCAAACCACATTGACACATGTCAGAGATGAAGCAGTTCCTCAGTCATTTCAGTGCAAGGGTACATAAAAGGTGCCTGGACTCCAGGCTTTCCTTCTTCATTTTGCTTGCATAAGATGTCAAAGCTGAGATCAATTTTGTAACTGTTTAATTCCACGGACTTCCACGAACACATTTCTGCTTTCAAACGAAAGCTGCATCTAAGAACTCAAATTTGCTAGAAAACTGTCCTAAAATATTCTAGTAGGCCAATCTTTCTTTCCCTGGCACTGCTTTAGATGGAAATATGCATGTGCATGCAAAAATTGGTTTAGAAGTTTTAGCTAGCTTTTAGCTTAAATATAAAACATCAAATTTAAGATTACAGATTCCCATGGGTTTTGTTTATTGATTAACAAAAGCAGAATTCAATTATTGCCTGTTAACATATTATTAAAAACATAAAAATCAATTAAAATGATTTTGTACATTTCACTTACAGCCAAATGCTGACACAGTTTAAACTGGCTCACTACTTCCCTCAATAGGAAAACCAAGCTAAAGATTAATACAGATGTAAGCACTCTAAGAAAAAAACTTCAAGTGTTTTTACTCCCACATTACAAAGTATCTGAAGAACAAGGAATAATTAAAAAGCTGCATACCTTCCTATTACGAAGAAAGTATCTGTGGCTTGCAAAACCTTGTCACTGCAGCAACAAAGGAGCCTACGACCAGGATAGCTCACAGGGAGTATCAGAGTCTACACAGGCTTCAGTTTTTGATGGAGATAACTCTGCATTCCCAAAGGATTCCCTTAATTGTTGTAGAATGTGACAATCCCTGGAGTTTCTAGGTTGTCTTTCCCCCTTCTTCATGGATTAAGAGCATCCTCTCTACTTAACCTCTTCACTGATGGACAAGAGATCTGTCTATCCCAGTCACAGCAGAATTTAGGCCTGTGAAGCAGGTGTGATGTGATAAATACTGAGTCAGGACTCAGATTTCAACATTAAGACAAAGTCGTTATCATTCTGATAGGACATGCTTTGTTCCCCTTTTTGTTATGGAGATAGATATTAAAAAGCTCTGAACTCTCCATGGATCCTACATTCAAAAGCCAGTGAGAGCCTACTACTAAGCAGGAATTAAAATTCAGTAAGGAAGCCATTTTCTTTTTCATGACTTGACCAGTTATTTTAAGTAGTCACTTATTTCAATAATCAAGAGAAATTAAATGGTTAGAATACAGTGGCTGATTTTCAAAGGCATTTTGCTAACAGCACAAGATATGCACTACTGTATCTTTATAAATCTGCCTCACAGTGTACTTCCTACTAGTAAATCAACTCAAAAAATATTAAACTGTGTTGGAAATGGGTAATGGTGCTATGTCTCCATGATCAGCAGGTCCCAGGAGGGGAGTCACAGTGCAACACAGACTTGTTTCTACAGGGGAGAGCTGCTTCTGCTCCCAGCTGCTGCTCTGCTCAGCTGCTTTGTGGACTGAGCCTTATCTCAGGGCTGTTTGACTGTTTTTACCTCTGCTTCAAGCACTCATTGATTTCCACTGTTTTTCCCTCTCCGCTATTGTTTGGGAGAAGATTTTTATTCAGACATTTCATGTTTAAAGTTCTACACACCCTACAGTACTTTTGTTGCAGTAAACTCACCTCTTGTACCCCTGACATACATCCCAGCTCTTTCCATCTTTCCTGATCTTTTAAAAGGCACCAAACAGTGGCAGAGGTTCATATGCCTAATAAGTTCATTTATTATCTCCAATTTTTCCATGTCATTAACTCTTTGGTTATTTATTCACTTTAAAAACACCCCAAAATTAATGACATTCATTTCCAAAGCAACTTCACATGAGCTGAGGTACCATTATGTAGGCAATATTCACCCCAGCAGAACATCATTAAAAACTCATAAATATTCCATGCCCTTTTGTACCCAAACTACTAAAATTTCAGATCAGATCAAGTTCTTATACACTGAGACTGCACACTAGGTACACTTGAATACATTTAGAACTTACTGGTCTTTATGTTTCCCACTGTCTGCCCAACTATGAGTCTCCCTGTCCCTGGACTGTGATTTGCATCTACATACCCAAGCTAAAAGGTGTATCAGCCTCAGCTGAGGCTTTAGTGATATCTCTGTAGCACTCTTAAAGTCTGAAGCTATCATTTCACTTTAATGAGCAGAATTACTTAAGTCTGCTTGAGCAGAATTTACTCCATCTTTAAGCACCATCTGCACATGCTTACGCCAGAACAGGTATTTTTGCAGTTGTACAATAATCCACAGGGAACGTGTGGGTGGGGAGGTGATTTTTCATTTCCCTCCTGTGTCTTACCATGTAGCTAAACACGTAGAGGGATTGATGCTGGTGTGGATACAAATTGCCAAGGGCAAATCATATCCACTGAAGAAGTGCATGTGGGAAGACAGTCTTTGATAGTTTGAACTTTCCTGCTTATTATTTTTTTTTAAACTTGGTTGTTATATCTAAATGTGTTTAGATTTTCAATTGTTCTTTTCCCTATGAATTATATTTACCCAGATCCCTACTTGTTAGAAATCCTGGTCACCCACTGCATATCAATAACCACATGCAACAAATTAAAGAAGTCCCCCTTAAAGTCAAAGGCAAGGAGGGATTTAAGCAACAGCTTATCTTTAATAGCACGTGTATTCACAAAAGGCAATGGGATTGAAGATGTGTAGCTGTTTTACTGAATTATGGCTCAATGGAAAGTCTAATGGAAAGAGCTAAGCTTCCTCTGTCAAAACTATCTGAAATAAGTTACACAGATTAAAATACAGTACAAGAGCTTAGGCAGAACCTGTAAAAAAAGCAAGAAGCTAAATACCATGTTATGGGTTTTCATCATTTTTACAGAGTGGAATTAATGTAACCAATGTCTGTGCTTTTGGCAGAATACTGACTGAACAATCCCATTAGAAAAACAGAAATTGAATGGGCAGCCAATCGTAAAAATAATTGCTGAACCTTTATCCTTTCCAGCTGTTTTTTGACAATCTGAACTCAAAAGCCCTCCTTATGCTAAGCATGACTGATTTGTCTAAAATTGAATTAATTTAATTTGTGACCAATAAAGTTTGAAGACAAAATGTTGTTTGACCAAAATTTATTAATTTTATCTCTGATTTCTGTGTAAGTACAATCAGAAAATGAAATACCTGTATTTTGAGAATTATTATGTCTACACATGAGACTGCTGCTTTGTTATACCACCAGCAGCAGGAGCAGACTATTTGCTAAAAAGACCTTTATACTAACAGCTTTAATATGAAAGCAAGATGCACAAGTCCCAGAGCTCCATTTTCTCAATAGGCACTGGTAAGATGCATAACCTTTCTATATTTGCTTTTCACAGAGTAGGAAAAAATGTATCTTGCAAGCCTAGCTGTCAGCCATGCTCTCACATATATTATTAGTTTATATTATATTTATTTATTATATTATTATTAGTTTATTAAATAATTTTACGAAGACCAACAACTGTAATTTGAAAGGCTTCAAAATTAAAAAAAAACCATGAGTACCTGTAGATACCTGTAAGCTGACCCTGCATGTCAGAAAACATCACAAGATTATCTAGTTCTTTTTTAGCTCTTTTAGCTCTAGTTCAAAGAAAACAGCAGCACAAGAGTTGAAAGGAAGAATTTTACTCCCGAATCTGAAATGAATTTACAGGACCACAGATGTGTTAATGATTTTATATTAGCTAAAATTGCTAAACTCTGCAAAATAACTGTGAAATTATGTGATTCTAAGGCTGCCATTCAGGAAGATTTTAAGTTAGACTAATAGATCCCAGTTTGTAGAACATGCTGTCTCCACCAGCTTGCCCTAGAAAACTAAGGATGCTTAGCAACTCGGGACTGCTGTCCAAGTCTGGTCTGAGACACATTGCAGAATTTCCCCATGTATTAGCACATAGCTGCAATGTGTCTTTTCTTTTTCAAACATAGACAAATAGTCATATGAAAAGAACTCGATTTCTTCTATCTTTTCACCTGCTAGACACCCCTGATAATTTCCATTGGTTTTCATCACAGCAACAGTCAGGATCCCAATACTGAAGCTCCCCTGCCTTACAATTTGTTCACACACTGATTTCTGCCTGCATGTTCCATGGTTGTTCATATGCACTGGAAGTGCATGCTAATTTGTTTGGGGGTTTTGGTTTGGCTGTTTGTTTTTTTTCTGATTTGCTAGCATTGTAAACCCACTTTTCACGTGAAAATTCACTATAGAAAAAAGCATTTCTTTCACTGTAGATCACACACTCTTTGGGCATCCAGAAAAACCATTAAAGAATAGACACTATCCAAAAAACAACCAATTCCCTTTATTTGCTGGCAGCATGGTCTAGCTCACTTCTGGTACAGTTACTCAATGTTAAAGGCCATAAAAGCCAGTCAGGTGGTCAGTGGATAGTACAAAAAAGACACTTGCCAGAGACACAGGAGAGGAGAGTTACATAAAGATTTATAAGCTAAACATTCTGCTTGCAAACCTTTGAGCTCTCCTTGTGTGAGCTTTCTCAGCAGGTAGACAGAATGGAGTTCCCAAAGGGAGAGCTTCTCCCAAGGGGAATCACAAAATACTTGTTGCAGACACCCTGTACTGATAAAACTTTCCTCTGTAATAAAAATTTACACTCCCCAGGCCCATGTCTTTTTATTCATGGTTTGGGCAGCATTTTGCAAAAGAGACTTGATCTATTAGAAACAGTAACTGGCATGTATATTTACTTTTTCTCAAGTCATATGCCTGGAGGCCTTAAACAACTTTTTAGGTATTCTTCATTACCATTCAAAGGAAGCAGGCCTTCTTCAAGAAGGAAATGTATCCCTAAATAGAAATTTAAAATGGAAAAAGATTAACTGACAAGTTCAGTAATCTTGCTGAAATGATGAGCTACAATTAATTCTTGCAATTGTTAGTAGAACCAGCAATAAATAATTATTTAAATCAATGGAACCTAAGCATATATTTTGAACACTTTACTGGCAGGGGGTGAATGAAGAACATAGGAAAAGGTGTTACTAGGTTGGGGCCTTACTGGATAGTAAATGAAACCCCTCAGTTTATGTTAACTTGTCAGGACAGTTCAAAATTATAAACAGAAGATTTTAGAATCAGCAAACTCCTTAAGATATGAGAACAGTTATCTTTTCAAGTCTAGCTAAAATATATACACATGCTTCAAGCTGTTTCATATCTCCTGATAGTTTTCAGTCTTTAATGAACTCTTCAGTAATTGGGAAAGGTCCTTTCCAATTTGTTACATGGTTTTGGATTGCTCAACAGATCTAATTAGCATTAAGTCACTTTATCTCTGAATCAAGCGTTACTGTGCTTCTGCTTTCTTCCAGCATTTAATGAATTAGTGATTCTTCATGTCTGTAGGCCATGATTTGAAAGTTTGTCCTTTAATCTGGAAATTTGAATTGATGGTCCCCTGACTCCAAAAAACCCAGTGCCTGTGAAGTCAGGGGAGTGAACGTGAGAGAGGTACCCAGAAAAGTGCTACCTGCAAAGGTAGTGAAACTGCACAGAAAAGAAGCAAGTTGCTCAACAACAATCCCATCACTAAGCTGAAGTCTGATGTAGTGTGTGAGCTGAAGGTGACTTTCACACCTCCCACTCAAGACTGCAGTAGGTATCTCAGAAATCCTGCTCTTCCCAGCATCACTGGCAGACCCAAGACAAAACCAAGGAGCTTCCAGCTCTGTGTGATTCTGGACTGAATAAGCTTTCAAGAATGCAGATAAGTAGCTACTCAAAGAAAATCTGCAGTGCAGAGTAAATTATATAAAACTCAGGAACTACCACCTATTTGTGCAAACTGAGAACTTATGAATTAGCTTTCTGACCTACTCAACTAATTTTTCACAGAAAAAAAAACAACCTGTGGTACATACAGGAGGCAGATATTGAAACTCAAAACACTGATAAATGCACTAACTGCAAAAACATATAGGTACATATAGGAGGCAGACATTGAAACTCAAAACACTGATAAATGCACTAACTGACATGGGGGAAGACAGATATCTACATAAATAATATAGAGATTATTCAGTATTTGGAGACAAGCTCAGTGAATGCTTCTTGGTTAGAAAAGTATAAACGATCAACAAATGTGTCATCCCAAAGAGCCTTCTCAGACAACACATAGTGGTTTTTATTTGCAAATCCTGAAAACCATCCTATCCTATTCTCATTTCACTGAACTATTGTGACTTTTTTTCCCTAGAGAGCACAGAAAACATCATGCTTTTGTCTGAAAAGGCTAAGTGAAACTGTGAAAAGAAAGAAACAGCAAATGAGGTGTTTTCTAGAGACCACTTCTTCAACCACCTTTTTGGTTTTTGCTTTTAGTGATAGTCAATGTCTCAGTGGATAATAACAGTAAAAGCTTGATGGCACCCACACACAGCATCCCAAGTCTGAAATACTAAAGATAATTCAAGGAGCTCTATTCTGAGCTCTGAACAGACAGATCTGTCTCAGTCCTTTGGGCTCTTTCTCCTCACTCAGCATTTATTTCCTCTCTTTGTATCCGTCAGTTTGCATGATCACAGAAACCCCTTCTCTTCCACAAAGCTGCTCAGACAGCTGCCTGGCTGGAGATGAAAGAAACCTGCATTATAGGAACTGGAGCAATGTCAGAGCTTGCATTGAGAGGAAAATGTGGCACCCAAGTGCAAACATGGCCTTGGTCAAAGTACTGTGGCCTACTTGAATCTCAAGTGTTTGTTTCAAAATCAAACAGCCCATCTCTTACTTTACCTCATAGTTTAGCACCTGAATTAATCTCTTGAAATTGAGAATTTTACCATCCACTTCAGTTCGAAGACTGCCTGAGAAATCATTCTAAAGTACAGGACTGGTTTGTCTGAAAGGGCATCACATGGCATTTGCAGTTTATCCCTAGGGCAGAGCACAGCAAGGGCTCACCTTGCAGGACTATTTGAAGAGGCAAAATTCCATTGATTTCTCAGTGCTGTGAAGACATGTTACATTAGTACTTAATATTTTTCACAATTTTTTATATTATTTCTACCATCAATCTGCTACACCTCTTGGAGATGCTCCAGGTCATAGGCTTATTTAGAGCCAGACCCTGGATTCAGTCGTCAAGGCATAGGATGTGACTGACATTTGTGGCTACCTCAGAACAGGAGGCCTCCCTCACCATCTCTTTGTCCTTGCTGCAAGTTGTCTGTATCAATGTGCAGGCTTCTTGATTTTACAAAAAAGATATATTATTGTTTGCTTTATATAAACCAAAAACAACAGGCACAGAGAGAATATGCATCTGGCTGTGAAGTCCTTTCACAGTAAACTCCTTTCCAACATCCATGAGCCAGGCTGGACCTCTTCCTAATTTTCAGAAAAGTCTGTATATAGCTTTCATGGATGCCTGTTGAAGAACAACACTTATCTCCCATGATGATCCAAGTGAGTAGGATGTGTCTAAATCAAGTCCCATGAGAAAAACCCATCTTTCTCCTAGAGTCACCTTCCCAATCCAACACACACCCTGAGACCACAGCTATAACTGCCAACCACATAAAAAGGTTTTGCCACTTGATGATAAAACGTAAAGCTATTCCTTCCACCTCTCCACAGAGATTTTTTGCCATGGCTCTGATGGTGTTTGCCCTGGGGACATACTGCCCAGAATGCTTGGAAAGAAGAGACCACCTAGAGGTGTTTCCTGGATACCCCTGCCATTATAAGAACAGTGTCTCCTTTCCCACTGCTGCTCCCAAAGTCCCTCCCTCGATACCTATCTAATCTTAAATATTTAAATACTCAAAAGTGAGACATATAAACTGCATTAAATTCAAACCTTATGCTCTTCTATGCCGAGTAGGGGTTCTGCTTCTCCCAAGGCAGACAGGCTCTTAATGTGGATCACAGGAAAAGCTCACACAGTTTCAACATTTTTGAGTGCAGGGAACTTTTCCATATTCTACAGTGTGGAAGGGCAGCCTTATGTGACCAGTCATCTCTGCACCTGGAGACCTGGATACAGAACGACATCCAAGAGAAAAAAAAATGTCTTGGGTAAGGATTTTAGCCATTAGCTTTCAAATAGCAACAGCATAAGCTGTTTGATAGGGTTTTTTAATCATTGTGAAAAGGTTTTCAAGCATTTCAAAACCACTTAAAAATGCACTTGGTGGATTTCCATACAGCTTCCATTTTTCACTGACAATGCAGCCTGGGTTGGCAAAGGTTTATGTATTTGGCTAGTGCATTTATCAGTGTTTTGAGTTTCAATATGATTTCCTGGTGTGTTAACAAATTCCTTAGGCAATCTTACAAGCAGGTTATATTATGGTTTAAAAAAAAATATAGGATAACCGAAAAGGACAGTCTTGTAGATAGAGCAATAATATCCACCAGAATTACAAATGGAAGAGCCATGGTGACAGTGCAGACAAAGTCCAGATGTAGTTCAAGACCACTATTCTGACCAGCTTCAACCTAACCATCCCAGCAGATGGGATCTCTGTTTCCTCCAGTTTCTTCAAAATGTTCTTAAAGTATTTTCTTATGGTTCAGTTATTTTAAAATACATTTTTGAACATCAAAATCCATCAATCACAGAATTTTCAATTCCTGAATAGATACAACCTAAGACCTGTAAAAATATATGCAGAAATGCCCTATTTACTGAGCATATACCCCCATGGGCAGGACATCACTTCATGAGTGTGATTTGGTGGTTTGATCAAAGTTGCTTTGTAGAAGAAACCTTTCTATAGCACAGATTTGATTACAGCCTTCCTGCAGATCACCTACTTCTTCATGCTTGAGGTATCAGAAATATCATTAAAGCCATTTAACTGTGACACCACTGGACTACCATAGAGAGTAAAGGACACAGCAGACCACAGCCTTTCTAATGCCAACACTCATCAGTCAGAAGATCTGCTTTGGGGTCAGGGAGGAGCATGGAGACTGAAGCACCGAGGGAGCTACAGGAGATGGTGACCATGAAATGGGCATCAGAGAGACAAAGGATAACTCCCCTTAGTGTCTGAGACCCAAGGAGTCTGATTTCTTCTTTAGAGAAATTCCAAATCATATCATGCCATTCTAGGCCCTTGGTTACAAGAACAGCATAATGTTCCATGGTATAGTTACACCATTTAGAAATAGTTTACAGAAGTAATTAGCAATGATTTTGAGACAAGTTTCCTCTTCAGTCCTTCTGACATGCGTTGGCAAATGCCTCTAGCACTCAGAGAGTTTTGCAAATGCAGCATTAAAGCTTTTATACCTCCTGTCACTAGTTATCACAGCTCTGTGGGATAACTTTTTTGCAAATGGAAAGTAAGGGGCTGAATTCTATTTACCTGTCCAGTACTGTAGTACCACAAATTCAAGATGGCTCTAGCCTTGAGCATGTCATAAGAGGCACATTGGAGATCCTAATATTGCTGCTTTTCCACAAGAAAAACTTAACCCTATCTTCTTGAAGAATATCTTATAAAGACTAAGACACACTGACAATTTCTGTTTTTTCTATTGCAGATAGTAATGAAAAGATGGGGACTTAAATTGAACTAGGGGAGGTAAGGAAATGGTAACAGAGAGAGGGAAACAGAAAGAAAAGAGGACAAAAGAATTTAGTGAATGCAGATACTGCTATGCTCACCATCACAGAACAAGTATTTCATCTATCTTTGAGAACAGATGAAGGCAGTAGAAACAGCAGGGAGATGAAAGAGGCAGACTTGGCATGTGTGTAGTTGGAGGTATGGAACTGGCTGAGAAAAGATGAGTCTGGTGTCCTCTGGGCTCAGAGCTGTTGCTCTCTGCTCTCACTTGCATGCTGGTCTTGTAGTGCAGCAGGGTTGAGTATATAAAGGCTCAGTAAGGCAGAGGCTGCACTCAGTTTAGAGACCCTGCACATTAAAGGACTCCTGTGCTCTGTAAGCAGTCTTCCCTGGAAAAGAAAAGCAAGGTGAACTTCACACCAGAAGACTTGAAAGATGATGAAATCTTCTATTTTGAAAACTGCAGAACAAAAAATTTCAACTCTTCTCCAGAAAATAATCCCTTTCTTCTGTTATCAGGAATTATAGAAAAACATAATTACTCATACTAAAAATATATTTTTGGTGATCAAACTCTTTGCTTAATGTCATCCATGTTTTTTTCTGTACCCATTACTGTAGTGCTCAAGAAATGAGATGTTAGTATATGCCAACAAATACTGAATAGAGAAAATTCATTATATGGGACTCAAAGATTTGTAATGCAGTTCCTCAGTCTGTAGGAATAAAAAAGCCCATAACCCAAAATTGTTATTGTGTATAGAAGAGAAAGCTAGAAGAGACTCCCTTTTACTTTCTGCAATGGGCCTCTGAGAAGAGCCTGAGAAAACACACAAACTTCCACAAAAGTGAGGCTTAAAACTCCCCCTGATTGCAGATGTTTATTAATGGGCCCTAAGGTGAGAAGAACACATCAGAGAAAAGGAAAATAAATTAAGAGTGAGTGGAGAGCCCTTCTAGCAGATCCTGAGAGATTTTCCAAACCTGGAAGGAGGAGAAAACAAAGCAGGTGCTGTGTATACATTAAGCATGCAGTGGGTATGGCTGTGGCTTTCTTGGGAAGCTCATCTATACTGTGGGATTGAACCTGCTACAGGGTTCAGAAGTTCAGAAGCCCCCAGATGTTTCCTCAGAGCAATGGTGTTGCTCTGAGTCACTGCGTATCGACCAAAGAGACTCAAATGTCTGTTCAGATTTAACATCTGAAATTTGACATGATTCTGTTCAGCCTTCAAAGACAGGTAACCAGAGCAAGGAGAACACAATAAAACTCTATGCCAAAACACAAAGGTACAGAACTGATCCATGTAGAACAGTGACACATATCAACATAGTCACATCTGGTAGATGTGGTTGGTTTAGGATAAGTGAAAATGTGTTCTATGCAGCAATGTTTTATTAAAAGAATTCATGTATACAATACCTCCTAACCACTTGTTATTAATATTTCTTTATAGTGTTGTATCAGTATAAGTTTGAATTTGATTTTGTGGCTAAAACTCTGAAAGAAACTTATGAAAATATATATATTATTTGAAAATAACTTTAGACATTGTTTTCATGGTACAAGTTGCAAAGGCTGCTGGACAAAAAAATAAAGATAATTTAGTAAGAGGCAGGAAATAAATCATAGATGCTTAGCATAGAAGACTGCTCTTCCTCTCTCAGACATGCTGGCCAAATGTAGAAAAGAAAACCCTAAGGAGACTAGGTCATAATTAATTTGGTTGTCAAGGGAGAATATTAAACGATGAAATCACATTTTCACCTCCATAATGAAATGCGGGAGATATTTACTTTGCATGTATAAATAACACATTTATTGTTCTACTTCAACTTTTCTTCAGAGCACCTCCAAGGTTTCCATAGAAACCTAAGAAAAGCAAAGAGGAACAAAATTTTGTTCCATTTATATTGATTTCAAATACTCTGCACTTACACCAGCAATGTGTGTTGTGAATCCATTTTTATCAACTGAAAATCTCAGTGTTACAATTGATGAAAATAGCAATTTTGATTTAGCACAGTTATCAAAACAATGTGTGCAGTTCAGTCTATCACCTACCCAAGTTACTGCATTGTAGAACATCAAAGATGAGCAATTTTTAAAGCACCTGTAATGAGCTCCATCAAGCCTAAAACTGCTTTGGAACAGGTATGGGCCTTCATGTCCTCTCTTCCTCCCTGGTGTAATGTACTGCAGACCATATATTAAGTCTTTAATCATTAACATTATTTCTCCAGAGAGCCTGACCTCTGTTTCTTACAAGGGATGTGATTTGGTCACTTGCTGAGGATGATGCCAAGTGTCTAACAGCACCAGGCCATGTGATTTTTTGCAGCTTTAATGTCATGATTTCTTTCCTTGGAATTTTATTTATTGTGAAATGTTCTTTTTGTTCTTTTCTTTTTTTTTTTTTTTTTTTTTGTCTCTCACATTTAAAGATCTTTTTAACCAAAGCCAGAAAACAAGGAAATGTAAAATCAATGCTTTTTAAAAAATTCCCATAGGCTTCAAAGATGCAGCTCATTTCCTGTATGCAGTTACTTATTACTTATTTCTGTTGTTCACTTCTGACTCTTTCACACATGCCTGAAACCATTTTAGGAGAACCAGTCCAACAACAAATGAATATTGTATTGTGAGAAGAAGTCTCATGCTAAAATGCCTGAAAGATTCTATGTCTGACCTTACAGGAACACATAAGAAACTTTACTCAAGAACCCCAGTCTCTTTTCTCAAGAAAACTGCAAATTACCAAACCTTTTAGGATTCCAGTTCAGTACAACTTTTTCCTGCTTACAGAGAGCTGAAACTTGATGACCTCTTGCACTATTTACCCTAGATGCCAGCTGCTGAAAGTCAAAGCTGTCTCTGTGGTATGAACCTAGGTTTTACTTTCATACAGCTCAAGCTTTGCTATTCACAAAACCAGAATACAAATAAGCCTATTGCAATACTACACTAAAGGAATAAATTACTTCAGTTTTGTTGCATATAATCCATTACTTCCACTGCCTTATCTGTTCTGGAGGACAAATACAGCTCTGCACACTTTTACAGACAGATTGAGTGAACAAGAAATTATATGTTCCCTTTTTATTCAGGGTGATCAGTAAAGACAATCTGTGAACCGATGTTTTTGCTCTTATTTTTTTTATCATATTTACTTTAGATATGGCAATTTTTTTCTCTATTCTGATTTAATCAAAGGCTTTTTTTCAGGACATCCCAAGGATGACAAAACCCTCGCTGAAAAGAAAACATAGGGAACTAAACCTTCTCCCTTTTCTATACTCTCAAATACCAAGATACAGGAAACATTACAGGAAAAAATGGAAGCATAGCAAGCCATAGCATTATTTCTTGAGGACTTTTAAACTTGATTTCCAAATGATAAGCTCATTCTAAGATCATGTATCACATTGATTTCCTAGTGGAATGGTTTCAGATTTCCTTATATTACAGACCTTTATTTTTAGGTCAGGTCTGCTAATGAGCTCAAAGTAAGTTAAAAAAAATCCCCCTAATGAAATGATGTAAGAGGTATGAGCTCTAAATTTGTGCCCAAGAATGGGTAATGATTTTTGGCACTTGAATGACAGCCCGAACAGGCCAAATTTCTGTTCCTGCCATTTTAAAAAAAGAAACATATTGGCCTATCTTTCCTCATCCTCCAATAGTGAAATGTAAAAATAGAACTCTGCACTCCAAAGGGCTCCAAGGGCTCCTTTCATTAATGTGAAAAATCCATCATTTATCGCTCTGCAGCATGAATAGGTTTGGAAGACATTTAATCACTAGTGAAAATGCCACAACCCCAACCCCACTCCTGCAGAAGTATATATAGCTGACAGCTATTCATCTGTGCTTGTTGGGAACTGCTCGAGCCTTCCATATATTCTCCATAGTGAATGAGAGCAAAGGAACACGGGGTGAGAACTGCTCAGTCAAATACAACTTGCACTAAAAATATATAAATTATCTTTTTGAAAGGTAGGCAAATGCTTTCTAAATAAAATATATTTTAGCCAAGTACTTTTCAGCGACGTACAAATCACATTTTTGATACCTGTTACACTTCTTGGAATGATATGTGACAAATGGGAAAGCAGCTATAAGAAAATCTGTCTTAGTATTAAGAATACGGAGGCTTTTACCTCAAGGACTAACATGTTTTGAATGTCAGACCCTTCCACAATACGATTTGAAGATTCTGCTTTCCATTTACACGTTAAGGAAGACAGAAAAGGTTTTGCTGTGAAAATTACTGATTTTAAATGTTCTATGTGTTATGAGAGGGAGCACAAATAAATTAAACTACCTTTTTATTTAGATCTTGTCTTTCACCCACATGAGTGCAATGCTGTGTGTTAAGTATTTATTTGGTAGAAAAATGCCTATATGTGATTTCTACCTAGTTTGCTCTGTTACTTGCATTAATAAATGCCACTTTGATTTCAGATGCAGAAAATGGCCATAGGTATTGGCTGATACACTCTGTCTACCTTCTCTTCCCATGTTTACTCAGTGTAGGGAACCTGAGAAAAGAAGGTGCCCCTTGCTGGCAGCTCCATTCTCTCAAGGTAGAACAACACAACCACCTCAGCTGGGTCTTTTCACACATTTGCTTAATGAAGCACAAATACATCATCTGCAATGTACATAATTCAGACTATTTGCAGATGAGTTTTCACTGACTTCATCAGAGGAGGAAGACAGCATGTTCCACAGGGTATAATGGAACTCTGACAAATCTAGAGGCAAGCATAATGAGGAATGTCCCTGAATCCGACTGTCATTCCTTCCTTTGTTGTCCCCCTGGTATGTCAAGAACACTCAGGAAAAGAAGCTGAAGTAACCAAAAGGTGTCATTGTAAAGCGAATTATGTAGATCAGCTCTACTAATCAGGTAGACTTTGTCTCTGAAATAAAGGTGGCATAACTTGGTTTCATTAATTAATTTAAAGCGAATTAAACTAAAGCACATTGAGGCCATTTAGATTCTGCCTGCATGTACATAAAGCTATTTAACATGGTTTCATTGATACATTTCAAAACCAAATTCATTTGGGTTAATTTTGCTGAACATCTCTGAGTAGACAAGAGAAGATAAAATCCATCTTTAGAAAAAAAAAATGTCCTGAATTTCCTGAATTCTACTCTTTTTCATCCTCTTTCTTTTACTTATCTACCATTGCTATTTGCATTTCAAGATAAGTGTCCCATAGGGTACTGTGAGGTGGTTTTTTTTTTCCTTTAAAAAGAACCATCTGGAGAAAACCAGCAATATTGCCAACATTAGCATTAAAATTGTGAGTCAAGCCTTAAAAAAATCATGAAATTTATTTAAAAGTGTGAATCTTTCCCACACAAATAATGTATTTACATTTTTTAGTGTGTCTCTGATATTTTAGATGTAAAACCAGCCACATTTTCAAACTGCAATAGAGAAAAAGCAGGCTTACCTATTTAACCAGTGGACTGCAAAAGTCACAGCTTGAATAAAAGCACCAAGTACCAGGAGAGATACAGAGTCCTGAGAACTTAGATTGTGAATGTCAGGAGTTATGTCAGTACTATAATTGTTTATGCTATGGATCATTTAACATCAACCTGTTCTGTAGGAGACAGACAAGATGGAGATCACTGAGTTTAAACCTGGCACTTGTTTAGTTCAGGTCCCATTGAAGAAATGGCCCATTTTCTTATTGCTTGCAAAATGCTGAAGTTGTGGTTGCTAGAAGAGAATAGAAATGGAATGTAATGTTTGAGATTTTTACTGAATTCTGATCAAGTAAGCTTGACTTACTACTTGCACATATCAAAATTATCTCTGTCTCATATCTAGACTTTTTTCCAAAATACCTACAATATTTTGGTGTTTGGATCAAGTTTTGATTTAGAAGTTTTTACTTCTTAAAACCAGTTCAGAAATACATGTTCCTCTTTTAAGTTCCAGGTAATATTAATGGTGGAGAACCTATTTTTTTTTTAGTAACAGAAGCTTCACAGTATCAAGTGTTCTGCAGCTGGGTCAACCAGGCTAAAGATTCCCCTCAAAGGGACTTGTTTAGAAAAAGTGACAACCGCTGCTTAGAGCTGTGGGATTTCAATCAAAAAAAAACTTTAAAACAAGTTAATGCAAAGAGGAAATATTTCCAACTTGTAATCTGTTTCATTCAACAGTTATTAGTTCACCTTCTCCATTCAGAGATTGTGTAGTTAAAGCTCAAGTAGCAGGCAGAAATGTCTCTTCATGAGAGCCACGTTCAGAGCTACACAACACTTGTAGGGTTTGGATAAAGGGATCGGGAATCAAACGGTCATGCTTGGCCCAAAGAGCCTGAAAGTGAAGCAATTCCTATAGATTTCTTATAATATGGTGAGGACTGATCCAAAGCTTCTGAGGAACCTTCCCACAGGAATCTCTCCCAGTCCTCTAGCACAGGACCTGAGCTTTTCGTCAGGCAATGCAGGGGTGGAAGGATGCAGAGAAAAGCTTTGCTATATCTACACTTGCTGACAGTATGACAGCATTGAACCTCAAGCCCACTCATCAGTACAGATGCATTGGAGAGTTAAATGTCTGGGGTTTTTTTTCTCTCTCTAGCCCTACTCAGAGGAATTACTTTTTCCTAACTTATGTTTCCTGAAGGTATTAGCAGCCTCCAGAGTTTGACATTACACTGCATGGGAGCTTTATACTACATTCAGTACAGTCTATATAAGAATAATTACTGGCCTGCATGCTGGGCTCTTTGATGGACATGTTTACTTTTTTTTTTTTTTTTTTTTTTTTTTTTTTTTTTTTTTTTTTTTTTTCCAGGAATAAATATACCACAAAGAGCAG
This sequence comes from Phaethornis superciliosus, assembly GCA_023637945.1. Taxonomy (NCBI): domain Eukaryota; kingdom Metazoa; phylum Chordata; class Aves; order Apodiformes; family Trochilidae; genus Phaethornis; species Phaethornis superciliosus. The sequence goes on from JAJQWJ010000010.1 coordinate 17,994,425, forward strand.
CTCCCTGAAGAAACGGAAATTACTTGAGCAGTAAAAATGATTGCTCTGTCCAGGCCATGTCCCACCAGGATGCAATTTGTTTCCTTTTAAACCACGCACGTCTTTTTCCCTCCACCAACACTCCTATATTTTACTGACTTTCTGTAACAACTCAATAGGCTCCATGAACTACACATCTGTTCTTCTCAAGTTGTGTACAAAATGCAGTAAAGATTTTATTTAAAGATATTATCACAGCCTAGGGTTATAAACATTTTTTACTATGTGAGGTCAGAATTTAAAGTCAGACATATCCTTTTCCCCTGAATTATCAAGCATCTTGTAGACACAGTAACATCTTATGTGCTTCCCTTAAATTCTTTTTGCAGAAAGGTTTTTCAATTTAAAGGGATTTCAATATAAGTATTACTAATAATTTACATGAGGATAAATGAAGGCAAGCATGTCAAATATGATCAAAACCTGAACAACAGCTTTTTTTTTCCTTTGTTTTTTTGATCATATTCCCCTATCTACAAGATTTCTACAAGATTGCTTTCTGACTGTTACAGGTTGTAGTGATAGGGCAAGCATTCATCCCTCAGGCCAGCAATCCCACAGGCACTTTATTTCTGTAATACAAAATGTCCTGCCTCTAGGTAAGCAGTGGGGAGTATTACAAAAATCATGAGGTATCTTCAAACTCACAGTTCCCATGACCTCCATGACAAAAATGCAGTGTAAGACTCATACTAAATCCGTATGTCCTCAGGGCATTTCAAAGACAGACTGGGCATTGTAAGCTCTATCAGAAAGCTATTCACACCTCTCTTTCAGTCATCCTTAGGACACATCCCCTGAATCCACAGATTCTATTCAGAATATCCACATGAAAACGTAGCCATCTGGGAAAGCATTTAAAAAGAAAACCAAACCCAAACAGTCAAACAAAAGAGGCAACATCTATAATGGCCATTTACACATAGGACCATAGAGTCCTAAGGGCTCAGAAGACACAGTATCTGACCAAAGTACCATTTACTTACTACCTCTATAGCTTTTCCCTCTGGTTTGGAATGTATAATTGAGTTGTCCTAAAATCCATGAGGTGTCACAGTGCAGACTTCAGCAATCACAGTGTTCTGCTGCAGCAGGGAATGAAGTCATCACAGATGGTGTGCAAGGCTATACTTGTTTATAATGTGACTCATCTTTTAGAACCACATAAATAAGATTTTTTTTACAGGGCATATATTGATGTGGCACATGGAACAATTGTGAAGCAGGTTCTGTACCCTCTCTTACGTGGGTTGTAGAAGTAGCAGCAGATTGAGGGCTCTACTACTGACACACACTGTACCTCTAAGTCCTGTTCTGTGGGAAGGAGCAACCTGAGCAAACAGCTGCTCACAGAAGCCTTGTTCCATGCTGCTTACTCAAAGTTAGAGCTGAGAAGTCCATCCCATAAACATTCTGCCAAAGCACAGAACAATAATTTGATTCAAGTTTTAATTTTTATCCTACTTTGAAGTTAGCCCCAAATTGGTCTGACCTTCTAGGATTCTGGAAGAGAAAAAGTAAATTATATGCAATGCAATTAAAGTGAATCTAGTCTAGATCAAATACTCAGGAATAGGTAATACTGTGTTTGAGGGAACCAAAGGTGAATTATTCTCCAGAGATAATTGAACAGAATCCTCTAAAGGAAAGAAAACCTGTTTTGAACTTTATTTTGCTAATGAGATGCAACATAAAATTAATTCCTAGTTATTATGCGGAAATCTGTTATGCATATTCAAAAAACATCTCTGAGGAACTGAAACAATTTAGACAAGATGAGTTACTGAATATATGAAAGGAATTGACTTCACTAATGATTAGGTAGTTTCAACTGTTAAAAATAATGACTGAACGAAAAAAATGTACATTCACATTAACTGCAACCACTACAAGTTATGGTAACCTAGACTGAACGGAAATTTAATTTCATTTCAACAGTTTGCTTTTAATTAGTCTTAAATAAACAAGAGTCAATTTATGTTCTTTGCACATGCAGAAACTCAGCATTAGATTTCTGGAGTTCTCTGATAGCTTAAGTATTGTCAGCTATTCTTTTAAGGCAGTGCAAAAGTGTCCACAGGTTTTGACTCTGTAAGGGTGCATATTCACCCACTATATTTGCCAAAAAGCAGGAAGAAAAATACTATCCAAATGCTGTCTGCTTGATACAAACATACAGTACCCTCCTTACCAGTACTAAGGACTTTAACTAGCTCAAAGTACAGCTACCCAGTACTACTCTAGGATACACAGTAGTACAAGCTTCCAAACTAAAACCAATAATTTCTCAACAGAGTTACAACTGATTGTAAACTGGTGGTGCCTGTTAGCAGTGTCTTTGTGACTCTTGATGCTTTTCATCATCCTCCACATGGAAAGTATAATTTAATGTACCCAGGGGAACTTCCAGAATCAGCACCCAGCTATGAACATTTGATCCCTTAACATTTTCTGTGAAGCAGCCAAAACCTTGCTTGACCTAAAAAAAATTTATGATACATAAAACGTACAACAGAAACAACAACCAGACCTGAAAGGCTGGGATCATTGCTCTGTAGGGGAATTGTACTGCTGGATCCAAAGAGGTTATGAGATCCCTTACCTAACCTAGGAACAAGTTGTACTTATTCCCTCTTTATTCCAAATGCTTAAAAGTGGTACTGTGGGATCAGCACTTGAGAATGACATCATTTCCCCTCACTAGCTGCAGGGAACCCTTTGAGCAAAGGGTATAATTGCATTATCTCTTTGTCCACAGTTTAAATAAAAATACACAGCACTCTCACCATCAAAAAGGTGCAGCTTAGAAGAAAGGCTGAGACCTTTACCTTGTCTGTGCTGCTGCACCATGGGCCAGGCTGAACCCGCCTGGTGACACAGGCAGCCAGCCCCAAGCACAGCTTTTTACAGTTAATCCCACACATCCTGGAACCAGCTGAGGAAGGGACTACCCACAGAGAACCCCCAAAGTGGTAGGCAGAAGACATGATGGTCTCTGACATGGATTTTAAAATTCTGTTGCTGACAGGCTTAGACCTTCAGAGTAAGACTGTGAGGACAGGGCTCAGGGAGTCTGATTCATCAATTTTCAAGTTCTACATTAAATCTGTCTCACCCAGGATATTGAATCCTTCTCTGTTTACAGAATTAATATTTGTTTCTCTGACAAACAGAGAAACACAGATCAGCAGGAAAAGCATTCATGAGAGCATTTTTTAAAAAAATTTTTGCATACTTAGAGCACTTAAGGTGTACTTACAGTGAGGAGGCAGGAGGGAGAGGTTAGCAGTGCTTGGTTGGGGCAGGGAGAAATGGGGAGGTTGGAGTGAAAGAGATTTTAAGCAGAAGGTAGAAAGGACATTTAGAACCACCTAGCCCCTAGGTAAAGAAAGGCAAAGTGCCTTCACTCCAGCTTTCCTAATCAAGTTAGACAGATTTGCTGGGTATACAGTATTTCTTGCTTGGGGAAACTGATAATTGCCCAGTTTTCAATGGCAGCAAACTTCTACTGTGCTGACTAGGGCAGTTTAAACATAGAAGTCAACACAGTAGCCTCAAGCTCCCAAAAAGTAGAGAAATTCATTTAGATCCCAATTTGCTATTGTAAGGAAAGCTTAACAAAATCTCTATATTTAAAAATTATGTTACTAAGCCAGCACTCCATCTCTAAACTGACACTTCACCTTGCTTGGATGTCCTGTGAATTGCAGTAGCTGGAGCTGATGCAGCTAAAAGGAGACACAAAGAGAGAAACAGCCATTTGAAACTGTACAGAAATGTATGGGGCACCCAAAACTTCTCTTGGGCAGCCTATCCATGCAGGATGATTTCATGTTTCATAAACACAGGCTTGTGCTGCTTGCTATTCTGATTAATACAGGCAGCAAAATGAAGCTAGATGTGAATCCTGCTCAGCTGTGAAAGATGATGAACTGAAAGGTGCCCAAAGTCAGCACCCAAATGGAAAGTCTGTGCCAGGAACTCTTGGGCTAGGATGGTGTCAGTCAGAGCAAGTCTTTAGCAGTTAAACTTGGTGATAATAACTTGGACACCTTTATGTGGCAGTGTTCCAAGTCTGCAATGTGTCACACTGAAATGCAGTGTTCAGCTTCCTGACCTGAAATTCACACTATACTCACACTGGTCTTTGCTGTACAGTAAATCATTGTCAGCCTTAATGTGCAGCATATTTCTGCTTCCTCAAAGCCTACATCACTTTACTTTTAACATGAAAACTAAAATCTAATGCTCTAAATTGTAAACTCAAATGATATGTAAATAACTCAGGTGGATTCAGAAGAGTCCAACACTCTCCCCTTCAGCTGCATTACCATCATACCACACACAAAAACAAACTGGGAAGGTGTAATTTGGTCGATAAAGTAAATACATCTGATTAATGGCCACAGAGAGCTGACCTATTGACTAAAAGAGTGCCATTATCTTCCTACAGTCAATTTTGTTTTCTTTTTCTTTCCTCTTCACGACTGTCTTTTACACTAAACATATCTTTTGATGACAGAAAATCCATATTTTTTTGTGAAGAGCCTTTGTAACCACAAAGAACAAGTAACCATTGAGGAAAAATATACAAAAATTTTAAAATATTAAACCTGTATTACTCATGTCTGTATCCTTTGAAAGCTAGCTGGTTGTGCATCCTGCAGATTAAATGTTTTAATTGAAAATTTCCTGAGGTTTATAAACATCTTATTCATTCAATCCACATATCTCTTACTACCCACATTTCTTAATAGAGGATACTGTAGAATATAACAAGTTTGGAAGTAATGGCCTCACTAAAGCTGAATTGGGCAGAACATTGATATTCTCTCAGCTGGTAGAGAACATGCAATAAAAATATAAAACTATGGGGAATTCATTTTTACAGTGAAAGGAAAGTATCTTCTTTTAACTATAGTGCTTTCAGGATTTGCTTTTTCTTGAGGGTTGCTCATAACTCAGACTAGTGCATATTACACTATTAATGCATAAAAGCTGGTATGCTCTTGGTAACAAAAACTGGAAATATTTTTCATGAACAATGGCTACAAGGCAGTGCATGCATTTTCAACACAGCTGGCTGTACAGATTCTAAACTGAAATTACTGTCCATAAAGTTCCTCTGATTACCACATCAGCCTTTTTTTACTAACAGGTGAGGGTCATAAATAAATATTAAGAGTTTAGTGTAATACAGCTTGACAAAAAAAAGAATCAAAGTATGACTTCATTGTATCTCTCAGTTATGCACTTCTTTTGTGGAAAACAGTTTTAGCTCTTTCCCTAGCAGCTTGCTTTCCTTTTTTTGATGCAGTTCAGTTGAACAAATAAGGAAAAACTGGCAAATAAATCTACATACGGATAAAAAAATAACATCAAGACTTTGTATTTTTCACATACTTGCTTGCCCACCTCTTGCCCTCCTGCATAGCAGGAGAATAGAATTCTGGTATTGGCCCCCTTCCCATTTATGAAGATAAAGCAGCCCACATATGGGGAGGTAATGGGGCTCCCTACTGTTCCACAGTCACTTTCGTGGAAGAGAAGTGTAAATGGTCATGGCTGAGAACAGCTCTTACATGACAAAGCACTTTCCCTGTTCATTTGAGCCACTCTGCTCATAACTCTGCTTGTTTCTCAGCTACCTCAATGAATAAAATACATGTCAGTGAGCACCAATCTCCAGAATACTACCCAGGGAGCACCTTTGCTGGTGACAATTCAGCTTCACTGGCACAGAGCTTCTAAGATCAGCAGAGATTGACCTGAAGCCAAGATACAGGTAGAAGCCTTGCAGTTTTCTAGTTGGGAAAGTGGTCCCAAGTCCCCAGGTGCTTTTAAGAAAGGAGGGGGGAAAAGAAGCCCAGATGATTATATCTCACAGACAGTTTAGCTACAGCTTTTACAAAGCCATGAGAAAATTGTTGTATTACTTACTTTTAGCATTATGGAAAAAACTCTTACCAGAACTGATCTTATGTTAAGGATTCAGCCCTGATAGACCTGAACTAGAAGGAACTAGGAGTAGAGTAGGAACTAGGAGTATACAGTGACTTTCAATTTCAAATGCTGAAAACAAACAGTTGAATATTCAGCTCATAGTCCTCTGGTTTCATTTTAAGTTAACTGAAATCAGCCTATGCCACACAGGATGATTTAAGCAACATCACTAACAGAACAAAATACCTGAGAAAACCAACTATCAGCTTCAAGTCACTCACAAGGGAAGTCTAAAATGAAAAGCCAGTTAGAGACCTGGATTTAGGATTGTAACTTAAATGCATCATTTTCACAGGCACATACCTACCAGCCTAACTATTCAGACATCAGGAAGTGGGGCTCCCAAGTTCCAGAAAATCTATGTAACTTACTATGCAATTAACAAGCACTGTGGTCACCAGCCCTTATGAACACCTGATATTCCCAAAGCAAGTACATTTGAATTCAGTTCAGAAAGAAGTAAAAGAGGAGAAAATTGACCATAAATAACAAGTATAATATTAAGTATGTCCCCAGACTCAGAAAGATAGTTACATTTTGAAAAGATTTCCAGAAAATTATTTTTAAATTATATTTATTATATTTAAATTATGTAGAAATCATACTGGGTACCACTGTAAAAAGATTCATCAAGGTGAATTATCAAGGGACAATAGAGCTGGACTTAGCTCTGCACATTGTCACTGCCAGAATGACTGAAAAATTCACATTGCCAGAAGGGAGTACTTTCCAAGTTTTCAAGACCAACCTATCACAAACCTGAAGCCATGATTACATCTTTAGATTAAAAGAGGAAGATAACATACATTCTACTCATGAAAAAAAAATTCTCTGCCACCTCCTAAAATTATCTGGGTTTACATGTAAGATAAATAAACTCAGAAAATAAAAAATAATTATGTCTGTTTTAAAGTTTGAAAAGACAACCCCATTGAAGCAGTTGAGTCACTGAACACAGTGGTTTGGCTGAGTTTTTCACAACTCAAAAATGAGATGCACAAGTTGAGAGAATGAAAGGTTTTTCCTCCTCCAGACAGTAAGATGCCTGAGCAGTAATTGATTTTAATCACAGATTCCTGACAATTCTTTGCCCACGAAGGGCTCAATAGCTAATAATACCTAAATCTTAAAGAATATGGTAGTTATTTTCAGTCATTTTATGGTTCAGTTCCCAACATTCAGAGTGAAATTTCAGTGGCAGACTTTACAACATTACTATTCCCTGTTCTGTACTTTACTGCACACTTTCAATTATATGTGCACTTTAAACTGAATTTTCTAAAACATGATCTATCTTTTTCAAGCCACCTATTGAGACTTCAGTTTATAGACACATATTACCAAATGCATTTGGCTTAGCAGGTTACAATGTCTTCTTTTCTATCCTCTTGTGTAAGACATAACCAAAGCTCCTTAATCTCAGGCTTTATAAAATAGCTTCAGTATTCTTGAGAGAAACAGTCACCTAAATTCAATCCTGTCCATTTAATTCCACTATGGCTTTAAAGTGAACATAGTTAAAAGCATTTTTGCCAACATTCCCATCTTTCCCACTGCCTTCTAGGAGATCCACTTTCAGTAAATTTTAATGGCACTAGAATATCTACTTTTCATCTAAATATTCCTGATCACCCCACAAACTATGTGAGACACCCACCCAGAAAAAGGATTATTCATATTTTCTTCTCTTCTTTCCATGTTTTTTTTTAAATGTTTTCTGCATCCCATAAAACCTGAAAGCTTTGTGTATTCCTTTAATACTGTATAAGGCTGTCCCTAAATTCTCTGCCTGCTTCTCCTATACTGCCTTTGAAAACAGTCACAGAATCCAAGGACTTCAGTCAGTGGAAGTGCTTGTCTCCCTTAGGTTTCAGATTATTCCCCCCACCATGAAATACTGAAGAGCATTTTCTGACGATATTCCAGAAATTATTATATATAAATTCTAATGCCCTTTTTAACAAACTGCTGCAAGGGATTAAATAATCACAATCAACCCATTATACTTTTCCCTATTGTCTATTTTACCAGATGAACGAGGAAGAGATGGAAGCTCTCATTGTCTTGAGCATCTCAAGTAAAATCCTCTGTACTTCAGAAAGAAGAGATGTAACTCAGATTCACTGATAAGTCTTTGAACCACCAGTGATGGTCACTTGAACCACCAGCTCAAATTCAAATATTTTTATTTCTTAAATAACTTCAAATATTTCCTAAGCAAAAACACAGACATACACAGGTAACATAAATACAAGTAGCTCTCTGCCCTTCACAGAAAAAAAAAATCTCATTTGGACTCTACAGATGCTACAGTAAAAAAGAAGAGTTAAATGCTTGAAACAATCACAACCTTTTTCTTTATTATATTTTACACTAGAAAAAAATATAACTTCACCACAGGCATCTCTCAAATTAAATGCCACATACAGTCCCTTTGATTGCTACGCTAATGGCATACTGTGTGTAGCCACAGATGTTCTTTACTGGCTTGAGCTGAACCAAATCTAAATTTGTGAGAGAGATGGGGTGTTCTGATTTAAGGACTTGATTTCCCAGCATACCAAAAACATCAAAAGAAGTGAAGCTTCTCATCACCCAGATTTCAGATAGATAAAGCTATTTTTTCTGACATGGCTTCTGCCCTTTAAACATGAATTTCAGAAGGTATATATGAAGGCAACAGTCACCAGTTATTTGGGAGATGTCTGGAAAGCAGAAAAAGATGGCATAGACTTAAAAGCAACATTTAATTAATTACTATTTATGTATGCAAATATTGCTTAAATGTCAATGACAAGATCTTAGATCAGCATCAAAGAATGAGTAAGGACAGTTACCCATAGAATCTTTGCAACTCAGTCTAAGTAGCTCAGGGACTCAGTACTGCGATATGGCACCGTGTGCACGGTCACCTATGTCCTGATTTGACAAGTTGCCAAATTTCAAAGCCATCTCATGTTGTATTTAACATGAACTGGTGGCTTCCATTCAGTTCTCAGTCAACTGATGTCCTCATTTTACCCATTGACACTATCCAGCAGCCTCCACTGAGAAATGAATATTAGAGGGAACTACAACATTGTCCTAATATAGAAGTGGCAGAAAAATATTCTGCTGTTGAAAAAAAAACGGTTTGAAACTTTTGGAGACCATATCTAGCACATTTAAATAGCAAAACCAGTAGCTTATTAAATGATATGGAAAGAGTGTGTGATAGTTTTCCAAAGATGCACCCACACTCCGTGATGCAAGACAGCTCTGAATAATTTTGTGTTAGGACTGGAAGCAGTACAGCTCTGTTTGCAGTGATCCCGTGGCTCGTTATCCCTACTCAGGAGGAGATTAGATAAATTCAAATGGTGTCCTGAACTTTCTATTTTCAAGACTATCTCTGCAAGCACTTCTTGCTGGAACATAGAGGTAACCAGTCTCACAAGCACAATAAATGAGGATGGAGTCAGGAAACGCCAGTCTCTCCTTGCGGCTTTAAGGACCACACGGTTTCTCACCTGCCACAGCACTTGGGCTGTGCCACTGCAAGTCACTGCTGGCATAAAGTGCATCCTTGTACACCTCAAACACCCCAAAGCATCTTTACCATAACCTCCCTACTACCTCTGCAATATCCCTGCTGTGGAGTCTTCTCTACCTGAGTGGTTATGGCCCCCATGTCTCACAATTCTATAATTTGAGAGTCTGATGAAAGTACCATCCTGGATTCCATCAAACAGGAGCTGGTTTTCCTAATGAGTAGCAGAAGCTGGCAATATTTCCCATCATTATCACAGCAAGTAATTAAGGAAGTTTAACAGTAAGGTAAAATAAAACTTTTATTAAAGCAAATCAGTAAGATGATGAAAAATCTCATGACTACAACAGCGATACAGACTGTGACTCTAATGTGGACTAAAGTATATTCTCCTTTATGATGAGTGATAAAACACTGAAATGTTCTCACCCTGGAGAGCAGAAAAAGCAGGCAATTACATCTAATTACAAAGAACTTTTTCAGGCAAAACAATGTTTTCATATTTGAGGACAAATCATGGTGTAAGTTATGAAAATTTGCATTTTATGACTATTACTACTTTTTGTTGTTTTTGTAGCGCCTGTAGGCACCACCTAAACCTGGGACTCTGTTGTAGCAGACACTGCAAACATGAAGACAGTTACTTCCCCCAAGTTTAGGAGAGGGTGAGAAGGTCATAATAGACTTTTCATTTAATAATAAGCTGAAGTACTGAAGTGGGATAAAGGTGATTTGCTTAAATCTTACAAAAATTATGTCAGAGATGGGAATCAAGCCCACATCTCTCTAGAACCATCTCTAGTACCAGGTCTGAAGAAAGCACCTTTTCCCTCTAAGGGGCTCATCACTATTTTACTGGGGGAAAAAATACAAGTGGTTCTTTGCAGGACTGGAGCTTAATGACTTGTCACTGTAGCCAAATAATTCAATACCGAACACCTATGGCTTTTTAATAATTCAGTGATGTATCCAGATCCCATTCAAGTCAGAAGTGCCTAGTTACTGTGCTATCTCATTCTAAGTTGGAGTAGAGTTGAAACAACCTTTACCACTTCACTAATGAAAAAAACTAATCCTCCAGTAGAAGTCCTTCAGTGCTCTACATTAACATTTTACATTTATATAGACTTTGTATCTTGTCACTTTGCATTAAAAGAAATCCTTTTGATCAATGCTCTGGCAACAGAATTGCACTTGCCTGAATGCAGTTCTTCTCAGCCAGCCTGCAGTGCAAATGCCAGGTAACAGATAGAGAGCCATGCTGGCAGGATCAGCTATGCACGTGTTAAAGCTCCATTGTCTCTAAGGTGGTAAGGGCTGAAAAGCCTTTCAGAGAACACATTGCTGTCTGACCTCATCTGTAACACATTTCAATATAAGCAACAGGGCTTCTTTCCTCCTCTTCACTCTGCTTATTTCTCTTTGCATAACAACTCCATTAGTGTAAATGCAAGAACTTTGTCACTTACAAACTGGGAGACAGGGATGAAATCAAGTTATCTAACCAAGATTAATTAATTACTGGCTTATCAAGCTACATCCCTTCTACTGACATCCAAATGTTATGCCAATGGTTTATTCTGCAGAAAGATTTAAAGGAAGTCTTAAGTGTATTTCATCCTCATCAGGGTTACCCAGTGAGGAGTAAGTCCCGAGTGTGTCATACAGAAATGACCAGAGTCACACAGCTCTTCCTCCATTTATCTGGGTGGCATCTACTTTTGGTCCATCCCCTAACAAGAAACAGAAAAGATCTACAAAATCAGTTACTGAATCCTGGAAGTTCCTTTGCAAACACAGCTTAACACTGTGGGGTATGAGATACCTGCAAACCCTCCTGACCCAGGTTTGGACTGAGGGCTGGCTATATTACCACTGGGCAAACTGATTTGGATTCGAAATGTTTTGAGATTTAAAAGAAAATGTACAATTCTACCTTTGCTTTTTCCACACTTCCCTGTCAGCTACAATATTTACTGAGATTTTTGAAAGTCAATATTTGCGCTTAGAATAAAAAAGCAATCAAAATCTTTTTTTTTTTTTTTTTTAAGTGAAGACAAAAGAGTATCATGGTGCAAAAAGAAAAAAAAAAGAGGTTCATAAAAAGAAAATTCCAGTCCATGTAGAAACATGAGTCCCCCTGCCTTGCACTGCAAAAAGAGTAGCCAGGGGTTATTTTTTTATGGTCATCATAGGATCAGGAATACGAGGATCAGTGCAGGGGGAATAAAAGCAATATCAATCCAAAGTGAGGAATTTTATATGATTGGTTATAAAAGGAACTTTATCAGACTTCTATGAGAACAACATTTTTCTGGCAACACAAGAAGCAGAGGAAACAACACTATTAACTGTTACATCAATACCCAGACACATCTCACATTCCTAAAGTTAGTTCACAAAGCATGTCAGCCTGAGAGAAAATTGAATTTGTTTGGGAAGTTCTTATGTAGCTACTGTTTTTTACCATAAAATTTATTTCACAGTACTATCTTAGTCTCCATCATTGTTTCCAGATGCATTTAAGCAAATCCGATTTCCCTTGTCACCATCTGCAGCTGTATTTCCCTTCTCTTTTGCTTTCTTTTGAAAGCAGTTCATTGTGATGAATTCAAAGAAAATGCTGCTTCATTCCAAGGGATTTTCATTTCTTCCACATTCTGATGGTCACTGATCACAGACATTATAAAAAAGAAACTGAGACTGAAATTATACTGAACCCTGATTAGTTTAATATACACAAGGACTCATAGATTTGCCCCTAAAGGTCCAGTTTATGAATGTCAGGGCACTTTTGGACCCTGGTCCTCTCTGCTCATAAGCATACTGGATTGGCCTAGTGTTGCCTTCTGCAGCATTAATACACAGAACACAAGAAAATCTGTACATTGAAACAAGAAAATTCCCCCTCCACACGCACCAAAGGCTCTATTGAACAGGCAAAATGAGAGAATAAATGTATATTTTGCAATGTTCATTCTGTTTTAGAAAATGCTTGCAAAAGAGAGGAGAGGGAAGGGGAAAGATGGCAGTTACTTAATCATCTGCCATCTCTGTTGTACCTCTCATTCACTCACATGCATCCACATTCACACCCACTGAGAGCACTTAGGGAAGAAGGGGGAATGGGGAAGACAGAAAAAGAGGGGAATACATAGAAAGCTAAGGTAATAACAAAAGTTCTCTATGAATCTAATTTACAATGCCAGATTTTTCAAGATATCACAAAGCCTTGGAGACAGAGAGGTGAGAAATTCACCCTTATTCATGACTGATAGCTGGGGGCTGTAGTGACACAGACCTCAACCACATTCACAGACATCACTGAAAACCTGAGGTAAGCTGCTTATTGCCCTAGGATATAATGTGAGCTTTACAGAGATCAGTGTGTTCTCTACAAATGCCTGCTCACCGGTTGAGAAATCAATCACCTAAGGCTCAACCACTGCCAGCAGATCAACCAAGGGCATACAATCTTAATACAAGATTTAAACAGAGATTACAGCCCCTATTTCCCCAGTCAAGTGTTTCCGAATCAGATTGTAGGGACTCCCATTCAGAGCTGCTGCCACAAATTCTTGGTGTGTGTGAACTGTCACTTCTAAGCAGCACAGAGTTTTCCCCTGCTATGTATCCCTCTTTGCTTTGTGAAATATCCTCCTAGCAACCAAACTAAGCCCAGAAGAGTCAAGTGCTCTCAGTGCACAGAACAACTCCATCTCTGCAGTGAAAACATTCAAGGCTCAACTTCCTGATATGCTGGAGTAGGACAAAATCCACCATTGTGCACAGTTACTGATGAAGTAATTTGTTACATACCCATAATTAAAGAAAGATAATTTTGCCATTGCTGATGATCTTTTAGAGAAAATCTGAAAGAAAGGTAAAATACCCAGCAAAGGCCATGCTGAGGTCTGCTTTCCCTCTTTGGAGCTGATTTTGCCTTCTGAAAGCTGGGGGAGGAGTAAGGAAGAGAGTACGAGAAATTCCCAAGAATTCACTTCGCTGAAATGAATTCTTTCAGAAATGCGTAAAACCTTGGTTACTGCATAAAACCACTTCCTTCAAACCCTGTCAAGTCCAGAGCACAGCTCTGAAGAGGACTTTCACTCAGTTCTTAGCTCTCTCTTTCAGGTCTCCTGAATAGCTGCTGCACTCATGGGTTTGACCTCAGCAGGTTCCATGCACTGATAAGCAACTGGTAAGCACGGATCTTCCTAAGGAATTTTGTATTTTCTGACAGTTGAAGATTTGAGATTCAGAGATGACCATCTGCAGGCTGCATTGCAGGAAGACACAGGCAGGAAGCACACCCTTTTTTTGTTCTAATAGTCTTCAATCTATTGAAGAAGTTTCTTCTGATTAATTGAGTTGAACAACCTGGTGTGATTTTCCATTCTTACAAATAAATGAAGTTTTCAGTTCTTACTCATCAGCATGCAAATCTAACTCTAAAGATGATTTAGAGAAGAAAGGGAAAAAAATCAAAAAACAAAAACCAATTCAACCAGTAAAGAAAGTGCTGAGCTCTCCAACTAGAACAGTATCAAGCTCAGGGAGTGTTTGTGTCCTGTTTTTGCAAAGTGTGTGTCTGGGTGCAGCACGTGTGAGGTCCTGACTGCCAGCAAGGAGCCTGCCACACATGGGACACAGAGCAATGCAGCCCTTCGCCCATAAAGGTATGGCAGGGAAGCCTGAAGACCATTGGAGGTTACCTCACCTCCAGGAATGGGCTGGTGATTCACTGTGCACATCTGGTCACTGAAATCAATGCACAAGAGGATCTAGTGAACTTCTGTGAATGATGTATTTATGCCAAACTCACTAAGTTCATGTTAAGAGACAGAACAGTTTCTCTCCACTGACTTCCTGACTAGAATTCAAATGAGGGATGAAAAACTCATATGTTTTGAAATCCAACTAGAAGTTCATATTCCCAGCCTTCGATTTCTTATCCAGAATTTACAATACCAAACTAAACAGATGGTTTTGCATTCAATCATCTCTAAGGAAAGACAGCGTCCCTGTGTCAGCAGGGGAGTGGAAAGGAATGTTATAGAATAGGATGTTCTTATTTCCCCAAAGCACAAAGTTCAGAGGAACCTCTTAAAAGGGAAAAACAGCTACTCAAAATGATCCATGCCCTTGTAAAATAATCATTTCAGTGCCTCCCTGTATAAAACTCCAGACTGCAGCGCACGGGATTTGGGGAGGTAAACAGTGGTGTTAAACAGGATTCCCTGCCTTAAGTAGGGATTTTAATATAAAAACCAAATGAGGATAAGAACATTCTGTAGACAAAAAAATACAAGCAAACAAACAAAACCAACCAAAAAACAAACAAACAAAAAAAACCCCACCCCAAAACAAAAGAAAAACAACAGAGAAAACAGGAATAGAAGAGGAACAAAGTGTCACTGAATTACAAATGAAAATTAAATATTTTGGTGTTTGGTTCCTGTTTCTTACTAATTATATGAAAAAAAAGTAAGAGGATGAAGAAAAGGATTATTTCACAGCTTAGGCTTAGGATATTTTTCCTAAATTTTAAACTTTACACAAAAAAAGTCTATCAAAACTAAGATAAGCAAATTATTCTTCAAAATTCATTCCTTTAGTTAGATATTCAACACCAATGTGTCCAAAACCTTTAGATGGTTAATGACATTTTGGCTGACTGCAAATTCCAAGTCACCCACAAAAACGTTTCTGTATTTTCTATGTTGTAGAATCTTTCACTGAGTTTAATATTTTTATTATGTTCAATGTACAGATATATCTACAAGATGTACCTCACCTAGAAAATAGATTAAATAACTGCACAATCCTAGCATTCATGGAATGTTATCAGTACAACATTTAAAGAGGAGATACTGTGAACTTGTTCTTTCCATTTGAAGTGGAAAG
Source organism: Phaethornis superciliosus (assembly GCA_023637945.1). NCBI lineage: Eukaryota > Metazoa > Chordata > Aves > Apodiformes > Trochilidae > Phaethornis > Phaethornis superciliosus. Next base: position 18,009,903 of record JAJQWJ010000010.1, read on the forward strand.
TGAAGTATCCTGTAGCTAAATGAGAAATGACTCACTTTCAGAATCAGTGTTCTAAAGTAATTGAATTAATTGACATTTGGTACTTTAAGGGGTGGTTTGTCATTTTTCAGGAACACGCAAGTCTGAATGCCTTGCTCTTAAAGGAAAGTTCTTATCTTCCTTACTGGTTAATCTGTCTTGCAAAAGTTGCTTCCAGGAAATGAAATCATTCACAGGGATGTTCAGGCACCTTGAGCAACCCTATGTGAACCTGAATTGCAAATGGAAATAAAAAAAGTGTTTTCTCAACTAAAACAGAGTCATTAGTAGAAGGAGGAATAATTTTTTAGTAAGGAGAATGCATTTTCCTAGTCCTGAAATGGATGAAGTATATGGCTTTCAGTTCCACTATGTGAAGCAGCTTGGACCATCTGAGCATTCTGTACAGTTCTACAGAATGGTGCAAGATCCTGATCCAATTAAAAGTAGGGGCAAAATCCTCTGCAATTTTTATGGAGTGAGGGTTTTAATCAGCATATATATATTTTACAATATGTGTGTATATACATTAAAATATATTGTAGGAAATACAGATCTAATTTTCTCCTGTGATTTCAGCAGGATGGGTCTGAAACCACATACACAAAACTTAAATAAGAACATGATCTATTATGTCAATAAATATTTCCAAAGAAGGAGAATAATAGCTGTTGACTGGAGACAGAGAGAAGTCATACAGGAAACACTTTCTCAGTCTCTCTCATGATCAGCTCCAACCAAAAGCTTGATTCTATTGTCCTTAGAGAGCAGCCCTCATCCCATCTCCCAATGAAAGATTTGCTGGAGTACAAATTAAAGGCTCAGAACTAAACTTCAGAAGGACAATTAAAAAATATTGTCATTTGGAATACTTCTTTTCTGAAAACTTTTCACCTTCTGTGATCACAGTTAACTCCGCTAAACAATTCTTGTTCTACCAGCTAAAATCTAAACCTTTTGAAGATTATCTTAATGCAGTGTTTCTACAAGACCTGATTCAGGAAGATACTTAGCTGCATGACTGATTTTACATGCTGGGGTTATTTCCTTGCAGTCTTGTTCTTTGTGTACTCTGAATCTGGTGTTGGCTTAAGAAGAATTTGAATTTCATCATTGATTTTTTTAAGCCTAGATGGGTTTGTGTTCTCATGTGGTCATTTTCCTATTCTGACCCTTTTCAATTTGACTGTCTCCATAATTAAGTCATTGTTCACTTTTACATCATTATCAAGTAATTAGTTCATGAGCTGCTCCAGTCTGAATCTATTTTAGCAGCAATGGCTAAAACCACTATATCCCTTCATCCCTTGTAAATACCAACTTCTTTATTCCTAACTAGTTTTCTAATAAATGCCTCTGGCAAGTAGCATGTTAGAGCCCTCCAGATAGTCATTAACATATCCCCTACTGAAAAAAATCCCCTGGCCTGATATTTTCTGAATCCTTTTCTCACGTCTCAGAAACTGGAACTGTGTAGCCTCTCAGAGCTCAACAGGGAAAAAATGACAGTAGTTTTAAGATTTTTCCTGGGCTGTCCTCTGGCTATTATTAGTTGGACATGTCTGAGACTCTGCCTGAATCTACAGTAAATATTGTTTACAGCATAGCTTGAGACACTGCATGCAACACTATACTCTGCATTACCTAGCAGGGACATCTTAAATCTTCACAGAATCTGGCTATTATTGACAAGAGTTACTTTTCATCTCTCTGAGAACATATAAGACAATTTTCATTTATTTCTAACTCAGGTTTTATTTCAAATTGTACTTAAATATTTGGTGTAGAGGCAAGGCTACATCAAGTCCAATTAATAATTTATTTTCCTTCAATTATATATTCTTGCTCTCTTGCACCTCTAATGAGACAATCATTTATTTAATCTGCAAAAACACTTGGGGGCAGAATCTGCAATAAACAAAGTGAGAGTACAAGGAATTACGCTTTTTTTTTTTTCTTCATTGTTTTGGAAATGAGTTTGATGTTAATTTACTGGCAATTAAGCTAGCTTAATTTATTCATTGGCAGTTCTCAAAAGAAACTTTATGATTTTTGTACCAAGAGTTACTAATCTGGAAGTACTTTCTCTATTTTTAATGAACTGTTTTTTGCTTTTAGCACACTGCTATCAAGAACTGAAGACATTATTTGGACATGTTTGAAAACATGACTTTCCAGAGAAAGTTTCATCTGCTCATTTAATATTTGCCTTGAAGCTCTCATCAAAGGTAGATGACAGAATGTTTTCCCAGATACTTGCCCCAAATCCTTTGAAGAGGCTTATTTATGTCATTATTACAGTATAAATGACTGTATTGATATTAATAAGGTTTTACCATTTGCATCCTTTCCAACTCTTATGACAAGAATTTAAATGCATGCAACTGTCACTTTTCTTAAGTTTCAAGAACTGAGAGAAGGTTACTTTCAAGCACATTCACTGGAAAGGCATTCTGGAAGTCTGTTTTGGGAGCCTGCACTTCATGAGGAAGGCAATGCAATACCTGATGAAGAGTAAAAAGGGCTTCTCAGCTCTACCTGTAGTTATATTTCTAACCTCAGACTCTAGAAGCAGCAGGCTGTAAGCAGCTGATGGATGAAGAGAGAGAGTGGTTCTCACAAAGGAGCTTTCACACACCTCCCACCATGAGCAGCCCAAGATCCTCTTCCTCCATTTGTCTGACCACTCTGCAACCTTAATGCTGCTCCAGCTGCTGCCACTGTCCTCAGTCTTTGGCACACTGGAAGAGAAAGAGTTGGTGTGGCTGCAGCCCACATAAAGGTATCCCTGCTGAATTCATCCCACCTTTAATTGGGCAGCATCGATAACTGTGTTTTTAACTCTTCATTTAATCTCCTACCATTAAAATCTACTGAAAAAGATTAGTGACATGCTTTTCATCCCGTTCATGTGAAATTCAGAAGAGACAGAGAGCTGTGCCCATTTCTAGTGACAGGGAGAGAGCAAGGCACTCTGCCACCTGGCTGATGGCAGCAGGGACTAGCACAGGTCTAACCAGCTATGACCCTGATCAGTTTTTTAAGTGTTCATCACTCTTCTCCAGTGTAATGTTTTCTACAAAACCATACTAAGAGCTTAGTATGCTAAGAACAGGAGATGTTTTAGCCAGCTTTCTCTAACCAAAAAAAATCTTTTCTGGTATTAATTATATTTTGCTCTTGCTCTGGTATATTAAACCTATCTAGAGCTGAAGATACAGCTTAGGGCTTTACACCTTTAGTAGCACCAGATCTAGGCACCGGTGATCCATTTCCAATGCACAAAGTGCCTGAGGTAACCATTAGAGTGGAAAAGGAACCCAGCATTTCTTTGCATGACGGGTAGAAATGGATGACTAAAAATTTAGACAGGTTTGTAGTCCACTCAATTTAAGTGGTTTTATTCTGTGACACAGCAAAGCTTGAAAATATTATACAGCTTGGGAGGATCTATCCACTGTGTAGTAATTGCAGTTCTATGCTTGCTTTATGTTTAGACATTGTTATCTGACTGCCCATTTAGGAGAAATAATTAGAACTTAGCTAACTATAAATAAGACAGATTTGTTCTTTCTGGCAAATTCCTTAATGCAACTGATTACCCTTGGCAGAAAAGATACCATGGCATGAGCCTCTTAAATAAAACTTGCACAATGATCTTTCCATCTGTCTAACTACCATAATTAAAGACAGAAGCAGCAAAGAGAATGAGAACTTTAGGTTTGGTTCTCAAGAATGAATGGCATCTATTATTAATTTGCAGACAGGCTTTTTACCTTTGTTGCATCATTTTGATCTTATTTCCTGCTAGTACAAGGAGACCCGCAGGGACCAACAAGTCTGGTGGATGCACTCTGCTTTCAGCTACACCAGCAGAATGCAGACTGACTCCATTCACTTGTACCAACATTCAACAAAAAGTAAAACTTAAGTAATTGGGTGCAGACAAATCTAGAGGTTTTTAGTGAGATATATGCCTGAGGGAGGCATAAGGGAAATGCACATTCTTTTTATATGATGTAAGAGTGTAAATGAGTTCTGTCCATTTTCAGATCATCCTGGACCAATGCAGAGAAACCTGCTGCTATAGAAGCTGAAGCGAAGTTTTTCTGACCCTAATTGGGATAAATTGTCACAGTTGCCCATTGAAACAAAAATTATCCTAAGACAATTTGCTCCAGTTGCAAATATACCCACCCATGTATTTCATTCAACAGCTTTTGGCCTGGTCATGTTCTTGATGAAGTTTTGAATCTACTTTCTACATAAATTGCATTCATTCACCATATAAGTTCTCACCTTGCCTTCTCTCTCTCACACCTTGTAGCAGATGAAGCAAAAAGAAATTGTTCCACTATTGTTATTCATCACATCACAAAATATTTGATGTCCTGACCCAAGGGAAGCAATAAAAGATTCTTCTTCATAACATCTACTGGATCCTGGCTGAAGTTCAGAGTACACAGATTACCTGCTCTCTAATAAAAGCATAAATATAATTGTTTCAGAAAATGCCAGTATATGTTAATACTGGAATTTGAAACTTAAATTCTGCAGATAAATATCTTATTTAGATATTTTGTCATTTTTATTCACACATAGCCAATATTATAAAGATCTAAGAACTTGCCTCAAAATGTGTTTGATTTGGTAACTACAGAGATTAGAATATGAAATTAGATATTGGTTAATAAAATATCTATGAAGCATATATCCTTCTGGAAAGAGTAGCCAGCGGGTACAAGTTATGTGTTCAAGCATCTAAGTAGGTTGGCAAGGAAGGGTCCTAAGGGAGGGCACTGCCTCCTGTGGTTTGAATCCAACACAGAACAGTCTTTCCCTGTTGGTAGGAGTTGGCTGGGAGCAGACTCTTGCATGCCAGTTTTCCCTACCCTCTTGCAGATGCTCCCAGCCCCTGCTGTCAGTTACCACTGCCAACAATGTACCTCCCACAGCCATGAAGCAGACAAGTGCAGTCACTGTAAATGTTATGGGTTGCAAAAGATGGCAGTTCTGATCCTTCTCCAAAACACGCAGCTGAGAACTGGCAAACTGATCTCCAGCCTACAGAAAATTTCACACAGGGAAACCTTTTCTCCTTACGTGTGACCTCTCATTTGCCGAGGAAATTTTAACATAAATTATCTTATTTAATGCATAAAATGAAAGGAAAGTGAGCAACTAGGTGCACAGTAAGTGTTTCACTTTTCTCTCCTTGGGTAGGTAGGTAACATCTGCCTCAGAATGATCTTAGATTTAGTGGAGCAAGATATTTTTGTTTAAGAATATAGACAAAGCTTATGTGTGCAGGTGTTCTCAAGTCTCAAAGTCTTTGTTCCCAATTTTCTTTCTTTGTCAGATGTATGTTATTCCAGAGAATGAAATACAGCTTATATTAACTGGAGAGCCAGTAATCAATTTGGCAACAATAACGAACAAATCCACCAAGTACAAAATTCTCATTTATATTATGTTTCTTTTATATTTTTGTATGGTTTTGGATTGGATGATACACAAGTCAAACTGCAGTAGTTTCCTCATGTCAGAGATTAAACACTGGCTTCTTCCTCTTCACCCAGTTTTTTTAGTTATCCTTGTGCAGACCAATGAAACCCTCATACCTGTATCAGTTTCATAGATATAAATTATACCATAGCATTCTCATCCTAATTTAACAGTTCAAAATATATAAACTGCAAACCTAAGGAGAATCAGGAGGAGGGGGGGCATACAAAGTAGAAAAAAGCTCCTAAGCAGAAAAATAAAAGTAGAACATGCACACAAGCAGAAAACAGAAAGCCAACCTTCAGGTTCCATGGGTAAATCCAAAGGAAACTGCTGCAATCCTCCAAATATCTCCATTTGGATATGTGTCAGAGCTTTCCCACACAAGCCTTGTGCTCCTTTCTCAGTTCTGGTAAAATTGTTCAAAAACCTTCAAGATTACGTATCTGCCTCCTCCTGCAACTTCCTCTGTTCTTTTGCTCAAGCCAATGTGTGGTTGAAGCACATCTACCCTGCCTTTCCTGCCTTCTCCATCCAAATAAGCTGCTCAGTGGGATAAAGGACAGGGAAGCCAGAAAACCTGACCAGGTTAGTTTCCACAGCAGCATATGGCACCTAGAGCTTCACCTCCTCCTAAGAACCACAACCAGCTGCTTAGGGACTGCTCCCCACTGCTGCTCTGCGTTCAAAGGGATAAAGTTCAGCAACATCAACAAAAAGCTTTCCTGTAGGCTCCAGCTGCATTGCAGTCTCTCCCAGTTTTAGTAACATGCCCAGGGGGGCAACTTGTCTATAAAAGCCCACTATGTCCTCCATGTGTCCAGCATTCTTCCTCATGTACTCCAATCTGGGATTAAATGCATTCCCTACATGAAGTGTTGTTGAGCTTGATTTCCACATGTGAAATCCAGATGGGTTGGCTTGGCCATCACTACTCTGCCTTCTCCTTCCATGTGCCAACCTACATCAACTCAGTTCCTGCATAGCATCTATGCACACTGCAGAGCCACTTAACTTTGTGTGGAAATACAGTTCAGAAACCCAAATAACTCACGGTTTCAGAGCCCTCTTAGAAAACTGACCAGTCTTGGGACAAGGATTTCTATGTATGAAACTGAAATACATTTCTAGAAATAAAAAAGTCCAGTTCAAATCGGGTGGGAGAGAATCAAGTGCTGGAATTTCATCTAAGAAACAACAATACTTCACATATAGCTGAATTTGTTTTAGAGCCAGGTTTCAACATGTTGGATAAATTAAAGCTTTGATACTCTTTGCTGCTACTCTTTCTTACCAAGCACAGCAAGGATTCTGCTTTTGTAGGTGACAACTTACACCTGGTATTAAATTCCCTTTTAACATCCAAATGCATATGTACTTTGGTGACCTGGGCTTTCTCAGTTAAGCCTACAATTTAGAACAAAGAATACAGTTATAGTAGCAGCAAACAGAGAAGTCTGTGTTGGTGCATACATTTCCCAAGCTGAAAGGACAAGACCAGTCTAAAGCTATAAATCATTCATACCACATATTCTGGCACACTGGGGAAGAGACTTGAATATTCATTTGCTTCAGAATTGCTAAAGTCCCTATAAATTTGGGAAATGTTGAGCCTGTGAAAACTTTCCTTATTTTCATTATACAGGCCTGATGGGACAAGCTGGGCCACAGTGAATTTCACTGATACAAGGTAAGCAACCAGGATAGATCAATCTGTGGATGACTTGAGCTTTGAATAAGAGTTTCTATTTTTTGAAGTACTTTTCCCTATGACAACTGGGAATTCCAGAAATAAGAGAATTATATTCTGAAATCAGACGCTCATAACAGATTGCCAGCTATGTTGTGCTGAAGGTTGTTTTTATGATGTGCCCATGTTCAATAATGTAAACATCTGATCTGTGATTCCCTGTTGCCATAAATCTTCTTTAGCCATTTATAACTAGACAAAATGAGTGCAAAGTGTAACTATTCATATTTGGTGGCAGGTTCCATCTACCTTGCATTAATAAAATTGATTGCTTAATGCTCTTAATGTTAAAAAATACAAGTGCCCAACTATTAAATCTCAATAAAACAAAATAACTATAACATCAGTACAAGTAACTAAATTAATTAAATATTAATTAATAGTATGAGAGTGCCCAGACTTTGCCTTCATTTAATCTCTGTACTTCAGTTTCCTCACTGCAGTATTATTTTTTTCTTTCTCATGATGTGTAATGAAGCATAGATCAGTCCTGACAGCACATTGCCTCTTGGCATACAGTGCAGAGGAGCACTGAGGACTTTTGACCTAAACAGCTGAGAGTGGGCACCACTTCATAAATCATGTGGGTAGGACTAAATGACATGGAGAACAGAACTGATGTTAACTGATGGCTGTTGCAAAGAGCTGTTTTCAGGAGACTGTTCCCCACAATGGGCTTCATAAATGCAAAGCAACAGAAGAGCAAGTTTAAGTAAGTGTATTGATGAGGTTTATGGTTGAGATGATCAAAGTTGCCCTTAAAGTAAAGGCATCTGATTTCTGTGACTGTTAATGGAAAACAAGGATTTTTCAAGTTGCTTGTAAAGAGCTCATCTTCATAAAAGATTTTTTTCTTTTTATGAAAAGATTTTTCAGAGCTCCTTTTTTCACTTCAGCTCCTGAAAGGAGTTGCTGGGGTTTTTTTCAGAACTGGCTTTGAGGCTGTGGTTTTGCTCTGGGCAGCAATACAACCTCAGCAAGTTGAAACAACTACTCCTGCTGTGCTTCCATGTGTATTCCTACCTGTGCTGTCTCTGTAAGTTGCCAGTAACTGCAGAACATCATAATCTCACTCATGTGACCACATATTTGCTTTTAAAGTTGCTGTTCATGATTTCATAGGAAAAAAATAAAATCATTTTTTTGAATTATATCATGAAGTCAATACCGTTCATCGCCAAGGCTGTCTGGATTTTACTGGGGCAAAAGTGTGAGGAACAGTTGTCACAAACACACACCTTCAGCTGCTGAACAGAACTGTAGTCATGAATAATGATATGTGTATTAAGTCTTCCAATCATTTTCCTTCAGACAACACCTTACAATCTTTATTCATCATTCCAGCTACTCACTGATACTGAAAAGAAAAATCACTTCCCTTTAAACATGACAAACTGAGACACAGGAATCTGCTAAGGCCAGTCTAAGTCTAAGAGTCTGGGTATGATGACACAATGACTGTGTCAGCAATCATCATAGAGTATTTCTGCCCTGAGCCAGTCAATGCTGCTTTCTCCTCCCCATTATAGCCTACCCAACACCACTTATCAGATACTCATTAATACTGTTAATAAGGTGCACAAATTTTGCCAGACATATTGACAGCTACAAATACATCAGCATTGAATTATGTGAAGTATCTAACTCAGCAGATCACCTGTATCTGACACTGATCATACACACTGTGTAAAAGTCTTACAGTTTGTGTGAGCTGAGAGATACAACTCTCTCATATAGCTTTACACTGCTATAGACTAAAGCTAAACTACCCTTTTATCACTGTGAAAAATAAGTAGGATCCAGACATCTACTTTAAGTGAATAAATGACCCCTAAACTTCAGTGGCTGTCGCTATTTCAGTCTTTACTGTGAGCTCTGATCCCTGTTTTGGGCCAATGCACTCACTTGAATCTCATGCTGAATATCTACCTTAAGATCATAATAGCACCAAATAAGTGGAAGAGTTGGAACAGAACTTCAATTTCCTGACTCTTGGTATGATGCTCTTAGTGCTGGGTATTATTTCCCTGCTTTTCAAAGTCCTGCAGAACAGATTTTAACTTTTTCCATGGATACAAAATAGGGGAAAAGTTTAAAAAAAAATAAACAATCCTACACTGAAAAGTCATGTTTGTAACTTCCCATTACTTCCCATTCTGCATACATAATTCCCACTGACAGGAACAGTAACGTGGCATTTCTGTCTAGTGTACTGACTATTACACTGCTTAAAGAGTGGAAGCACACAGTCCCTGTAAAGCAGCCTCAGGTAGATTTAAATTACTCTCTGCTCTTTGAAAGTGACAGTTTCTGATCTCTTATTTCCGTTGGTTACTAAGCTACTAGAAACAAGCATATTGTACATGGGTAAACAGCTATTGTATACATCTGGGTCACTAGCCAGATTGTAATGCAACCTGCTCTTAGTGGTACAGCACAATCTGCTCCTCTACATACACTTCTACTGGCTGCAGAAGTTCAGCCCTATTTAGATATCCTGACACTCAGATGCAGAAACACACAATAGGATGTAGACTTTGCTCCAGTGAAAGAAATCAGTCCTGAAAATCCAGAGGATTTCCCCAGATAGAAAAGTTCTTGGAAAGTTTAAAGCTATTCAGCATTTCATAAGATTCCCATTTTTTCTTGGACATCTGTCTCTGCTTCAGGGTACCTGGGTATCTGTAAGGAAATGCAGGTGGGACATTCCTCAGGAGGAAGTTATGAATTACAGAAAGCCTCTCAGAGGACAAAGGGAGATGCATAAAACAGTCAGTTTTGATTTGGGTTTTTATGCACACAAACTAACCAAGTACAAACATTCATGCCCATGGTGGTGTCCTGAAGCCAAGAGAGCAGGAGCAGCCTTTCTGCCTAGATCTCTGAACTGCAGTGTGCACTCAGCCATGGAGATCCTGTAATAGCTTTCAAATAGAGTGAAAGCACAAAAAATCAGTTCATATTCTAATCAGTTCTGTACAGGAAATACACACACTGACAGAGTGAAAGCGCTAAGCAGGTTCTCCTTACATAACAGTGCCCTTCCTTCTGGTCTGTATAGCAATGCAACTTTTTAATTGCTGCAAAGGCTGTTGTGATTATCACAACTTGTTTATAAAATAGGGATCCTTCTAATCATTCTGTATTTCTCCAATGTTGTACTGCATATTAAAATGTTGTAGGCTTTTTAAAATAGATCTTGCTTATATAACACCATGCTCTGAACATGAAACAGAAGATTTGACTCCACAGTAGTACACAGAAAGGAATATCAGTGTGATTCCTCCATGGCTGCAACGTTGCATTCACTGAAAAGCTTTTTTTTCAATTAATTCTCAAAGATCAGTGTATTTAACATTAAAAGAAGTGCATAATGCACAGCTTCAAAGGAGTCCTTGCATACTTTAGCCTAGAATACTATAAAAATAGCTCATTTCTTAAGTTCATTACTACACAGCTCACTTGAACTGGTTCTTCATTGAGATGTAGAAAATGCTTATTTTAAGTAAACCACTGCACACATTTGCTAAGCTTACATTGCTGACTTGTGAGTGGATTAGGTGTAGTGAGTGCTCACTGGAAACCCTCTCAAGGTGGAGGCCTGAGCAGGGGTGGGACACCTGAGGAGAAGTTCTGAGGGTCATGGTGCCTGTGGATGTCAGTTGTATCAGGAAGATGGATAGAGAGGCTCCAGAGGCAGCTGGTCTCTTCCTTCTCCTGTCATTTTCAAATAATAACTCCCTAGCTTTAATCATATGTGTTTATATTTAAATAGTTGTAGGTAATGCAGGGAAAAAAAGCTAGTTCTATAAATCCATGTAACTCAAGGCCTTAGTCAATCTCTAAAAGAGGTGATTAGGAGGGGACTTGCCTTGATAAAGTTGTTCCATAATTAACCTCTGCAATGCTCCTTGGCCCCTTCAGTAAAACATCTATTATCACATTTTCAGAGTTACAATATTGGATTAACATTGATAACAATAACTTTTGCACTTGCCTCAGTATCTTGCTCATGACACAGGAGGGTTTGAATTTGTATGCTTCTGCAGAAACAAGTAAATACTGAGGGAGATTAGAAAATAGACTTGTGCTTAGAAACCAAATAATTTAAACTGCATCTTTATTATTGCTTCAGTCACATCCTTCACAGAGAGCCACAGAGAAACCAACTGTAATTTTCATCCTGATGTGATCCAGACTTAGTCTCTTTTTAGATTTTGTTTCATTCAGAGCCATTATACTATTAGCTGCATTTACTTATGATCACTTTTCAGCTGTGCTTTCTTATGTTTCCTTACATGATCCTCTTTTAAACACTAACTCATCTCTAAATTCTTTTATCTGGCTTTCATGGGTGAACTCTTATCTCTTTTTGTCCTATTTGCTTGAAATAACAGGTCTAGGGCTTAGATTTGATTTTACACATGCCATATCACAGAGCAGAATCTCCCCATTAATTACATTCACTCTTCTATTTTAGCTTTTGTTTTGGTTCAAAAAAATCATCTAACTTTTAGCTACTTAAAAAAAATACGTTTTACTTTCTATTCATGAGCATCCTCTTGCATTTGCTTTTAGAAAGCACCTGTATAGTGTTTTATACCTTAGAGGAATGAATACAAAGTGTTAAGTTTTGGCATTTCAGAAACTTATTGGGTCACTTCTCATTCCACTTCTCCTGCTCACCTTTAAAAGAAAACCACAAAAGAAAGATCTGCTATTCTATGAAATAGGAAACTAGATCAAGTGAAATTATTGGCTTTTGTCTTCATTAATTTAACATCTACTTCATATATGATTTTTGTGCCCCTGCACTGTAAGAAAGAGAGAACCCTAGTAAGCTCTCACAGAGTTCATTTTTAGTCTTTTGCCTAGAACTGCACCAAGGTCACAATTTTGATTTAATCTGGGGTTTTTTTTCCCCCACTATTTTTTATTATTCATTTTCTTGGCAGGCCAGTTGTCACTTTACCATGGCAAGTGGGGACTGGGCCATTGATCTATAGCTATGTGCCTACTAGGACTCACTTTTCTGCAGCACAAAATCAGAGAAACAGAGAAACGAGACAGACTCTCACCTTGCCATCAAACTCACATGTACATTCTGCCTGAAACACTCAAATAACTATTTTAGGCAGCAGCTCTGGGGCTGCAAAGTATAAAGAGCAGGCTTGCCTATGACTGAAATGGCTATCACAGTGCTTCTTCCTTCAAAGTGCAACTTTCCTACAGCCCAAGGTGACCTTTTGTTCAAGCTTTTAGGGTTTCTTCTGCCAGCTCTCCCTATAGCAAGAAGAGCTCTGTTACATGGTTAAAAAAACCCCAAAACGAACAAACCAACCCTCAGGAAAAATAGTTGCAGCTAAAGACTGGTCTGCAAATCAATCACATCACTTGAGAAGCCCATTCCACTCTACCACCCTGCTCATCTCTAACAGGAGCCATCATACACACAAGAAAACTGTGCTCAAGCACCTCCTGTTAAGATGGCAGCAGCTGTGAGGGTCTTGAACACTCCAGGTGCTGAGTGTTCCCAGCTTCAGGTGGGACACAGTGAAATCTCTGAACGTCTCTCATAACAAAGGCAGTAAGAACAGAAAAAATTTTTTTACTCTGGAATATTGAAAATAATTTTGTGGAAAAATACACGAGTTCTCTCTAAAATGCTGTGCTGCTAAAAAAATGTGGAACACCATTTTCTAGTTCTCTATAGGTAGATGACCTCTTTATTATTTCTTACGCATTGCGCCATTAGTCAGCTCTGCTCTTTCTAATTCTAACCCTCTGTGAGCAGTTCTGCAGACTCTTGCTAATTGTTGCAAAAAAATTTATAGTGCTGAAAATTATTTCTGGATCATTGCAATTGCCTGCCACTATGAGTAAAGCCATTACCTGGAAGTACTTTTTATGGAACAAAGCAGTTCTCTGCCATTAGTATGATGCTGTATGAGACAGAAGCACATTTACTGGCAATATTCTCAAAGCTATTGTTCTAAAACTTGCATATAGAGAAAATCTACAGGAAAATGAGCATTGCTCCACTGTTACATGCTTTCAGAATCATCAGATTCTATGGATTATCTGCAGCACAGATGACTTTGTATCATGGGAAATGCTGCAGACATATCTCCCCATCGAGATTTAATAAGGTAGGTTTGTCTAGAAACAATGTGCTGAAGTTTGTAAAAAAATATAATTATTTCCAGTGCCAATCACTGTCTTTCTCTTTTTTCCTTTACCCTTTCTCTTCTCTTTTTGTCTATGTATATGTAGACAGATATACACCCAGAGATGACATCCTGTTATACAAGGACTACATGTGTCACCAGTCTTTGAAGACAAATATCTGGAGTGCCAGTTGGATGCAGCAGAATAAAATGTGCACTGTTAAAAGTTTCTTTGTGGTGCAGAAAATGGTAAATAAAGGGATGCATGTGGAGATCACTTGAGACAACTAAGACAGATAGATTAGATGTTACTGGCAGCCAAATTCATACTATTAAGAGCTGGTGTGTTATTTCTCTAAAATACAGAGAAACAAGCAGTGGAGATGCAGGAGTGACACATGAAAGCTTTTCACACTGGTGTTTCTGCAGCTCTCTGTTTCCTAGGACCACTTTTAGGCTGGAACTCAGAGCTGGACTTGGAAGATCAAGATGGATTTACTGTAGGAAGATATTATCCAAGCAATCAATTATGGTTTTCTATTGACAGGATTAAAATTTGATCCTGAAAATCTTTATTACCTTCAGTATTATGCAGTAGCACTGCAATAACAAAGTGCTTTGTGTGACTACTCAAAGAAGTAAGTAATATACATGGCAGGATCAGGATTATCCTTAGGTTATATGGCACACCTACAGAACAGGAGACCTTGAATTTCATCTTGAAGCTGTAATAAGAGATTCCAGTTCCAGAGGAAACATCAGCCTTTGTGCTGAAGAAAGAAAAAATCCTCAGTACACAATAATTTACTTTTGGCATAAATATTTTAAATTAACATTCCTGAATGGTATTACTTTGTTTTGAATCCATCTATAACATCTGCTCATTTCTCGTTATCCTCCTCTTGCATAAAATTGACCTAGGAGAGAGTACTTTATAATGTTTACTTCTTAGTTAGTTCAGATAATTGAAAACAAAACTACAAACATTTTGATTAAAAAAAAATTGAACTAAACATATTCTCTTTCTCATTTTCATGCCACCTTAACTCTAGATGGGAATGTTGATGAAAATTCCTCATGGATCTTATTAAACACAGCTCAAAACACCACTTTATTCTCCGGAAAAATATTTACTAAATTAATTGAATCAGTAAAATTTGTTTTATCAAGGCAACAGTAATAAGGCAAAAAGTTCTACTACCTCAGTACTACATAGAATATCATCACAGAGCATACGTATTTACACACCCTACAGAAATTCATTAATTTTACTTATAGACTGTAAGTAGACAGAACTCAAACTTTGTTCTTTGTCAGTTTTTGTATTTTCTGTATTTTTTCCAGTTCCCTCATTTACTATTATTCTTTTTTTTTCCTTTTTTTTTTTTTTTGCACTGAATCCTATATTTAAGAGCTTGTACCTTATTTAAATTTATTTTGAAAATAATTTTGTAGCAGCCCTTCCTTTAGAGCTTAAAGTTGAATGACAATTAATGGATTACAGCTCTTTCAGTAACCCTAAAGTTGATGTTTCTCAATGCATTCCCTGCTCTCTTTTTACAGCATGGTTACTCATGCTTTATTTTTATCATTTATTATTTACAAAGTACCATGTGTTCCTCATTCTTCACAAAACAGCAAATGTTCCAGGTCCCTGCCCAGAAAAGCTTATGATTTATGCTCAAAAAGATGTGAACTTTTCTGCTTTGAAACCTCCTTGAATATTACATCACAGAAAAAACAGCAGAAATTTGAATATATCATCCTGGTCCACTGCTGGACAAATAAGCATCATTTGTTATCATAAAGACCTAATCCATTTCCATTATTTCCACTCTATTATTCCAGCACAGTGGAGCTGATGTTTATTCACAACACATCTATAATGTGTGTCTAGATGCTGATCTGTTCTTATAGGTGCTCAGTGCAATCTGAATAAAGAACCTGGAAAGTGACTGTGAGACAAAGCTCTCTTGCAGAGCACAATGTCTCATCTCTTCAGCTCTTTAAAGTTGAAATTCACCAGCACACACTAGATACTTGGTTTAAAGGATCTGTAGGTCTATAATTATAGCTTACAAGTCTATAAAGGCAACTTGCTCAATTAGTCCATGGCTGAGAGTCAGGTACATCTCATTAAATTGCAATCATTGGCCTTTTTTTGCTATTCCCTGATATGCCAATGAAATGTTGGAGTCACCAAGACACTAATTGAACTTTGACTTCTCATCATCCTTTTTACACTGGCTGATCAAGAGTTCTTCCTGTGACAAGTGAAGGTAAAACCATTACCAGGTTTCTATGGCATCTCCTCTGTAAACATTTCAAGCTTTCAAGAAGAATGAATTCTTTAACCTCTGAAATGTTACACTGCTGAGAAAAGACGATGTGATAGATGCTGTCAACATTAAAACAGAAAAGTGATTCTTGTTCAGTATGGTCATGTTCATCTAGGACAATAAGAACCAGGTATTATATAAGAGTAATTAGAATAGCTGCAAAATCAAGAGGGGCTTTCAGGTATGCAAAGCTTTATTCAGGTCTGAAATAGCAGATAACTTTAAAGCTAAATGCAAGTCACGAACAAGTTAATTTGGCACATACAAGGCTTCCTGAGAGAGGAAGTTCCTAGTTTCAAAAAATAATTCAATTGTTACTACCATGAGATAAAGGGAAGTTCCCAGTCTCCCTCTTATAAACCATCCTTTTCCAGATATCATGCAACTGTTCCTTTCTTCCTAAAGAATCAATCTTCCTTCTAAAACAATGGGTAATGATCATCTGTTCCTATCAGTTATTCTGTTGCACATCACTACATGTGGCCACATCACTGACTTACAGAACCACATCATTGTATTTTCTTTATTAACTTCTAACAGACCATATGTATCTCAGTGTTAGCTCTGCTTTGTGACTGTAGCAGTACACCCTCTGACACCCTGTAGCAGAATCACTTGAAAATGGGAATTTTTTGCAGCATGCTAGTAGAATGAATAAAGCTGAAACATGGAAAAAAATCAAAACAAGAGTTCAGCTATGAAAAGAAATTAACTTTGTGACAGTGATTTAGCTACAGCAGAGGTCCATGGCCATACAGCAAGGTTGGAGGAAAAGTCCTCTTCTGGAAGTACAGGAATTACAGGATGAAGTCTCTTCCTCACAGTTCTATTCTTCCCATTGCAGCTAAGATATAAAATACTGAGGAAAATACAAGGTGCTGGAAAAATAAACGTAACTGACTTGAACTTGAAGCTAAATTCAGCTCTGATGATCCTCTGTTAGGTTTCTGACTGAATCAAGGAAAGTAATTTTGGTTGAGGTCAGGAGTACTTCTGTCAGTCCTTAGGCTTTGTATTTGTGGGCATGACAAAACCAGAAAGATTTCCCTCAGCTTGAGAGACATAGTCATAGATCAGAAACCCTTCATGCTAATCTAACAAAAAAAAGCCTCAGGAGGTAGCAAACCAGATTCAGCCTCTTTCTACTCATATGTTTACAGCAGCCAGGAAAGAGTTAATCTTTTCTTTCTAATAATAGCTCAGTTCCTACAGGATGGCCAAGTCAGAATTGGTTGTAATTACTGATTGCAGGAAGTGGTAACTCACTTCTCTTGCCTGAAGGAACAGCTTCAGCCATACCTAAGGTGTTCAGGTATTTCTGGGCTAATATAAAGATTCTTCTGACTTGCTTGGGAAATTGCAAATCCTATTTTAAGAGCGCTGCTTTACAGAAAAGACAAATGATCTTACATTTCAGAGGGAAGACTTCAAAGTTGGAACTGTCAGCACTTCAAAGTTTCCCCTCCAAGTCATTTAACTTTCCTCTGAGATTCAGCACAATCCTTTGTCAAATGAAGATGATAATGATAACCCATATTGCCATATTTCAAGTCTAAAATAATTAAAACTTACAAAATGTTTTGCAGTGTGTAGTAGAAAAATGTTAAAGAAATTGAAATAAGTTTTGCTCTATTAATCAGATGGAGAGTTACAAAACTATAGTTCACACTTTGGAGGGATTACAGGTGTTTTTAAACTGCATTTGTTTGGTTTTGGTGGAATACTCTGTTTGGTCAATTCAAATTTTAGCACATTTATTGCAACTGAAATATATATAAAAACCATAGTGAATTCACAGTACCAATACAGCTCCCAAAGCCATTAGCTCAGCTGGTCTTAGTTCTTCACAGTTACATCTGAAATTACACAGCCATACTGGGAAGGAGTAACATATATGTTGCCTTTGGTATAAGAAAGAACTGTGAAAATTAACATGTAGATTATACGTAGCAATCAAGACTAGTTTCACATCCTGACAGCTCACAATAACTGCTCAATAGGTTAGAGCAGAAATAAAAGATAAGTAGGGGAGCTGAAGGAGTGCTGAATGCACAGGAAGGAGCTTGAATTAAGGTGGGCAGAAGGTAATTGTTTAAATTGGAATTTAGACAAGACAGCAGAGCTAACATGCCAGTAATATAGGAAAACTGAGATGCAGGTACAGTAGATATTTTGATCACTAGTAACCCACTTCACAGTTCTTACAGGATAAGAGCACAGTCTGTTACCATGAAAAGAAATGAAATTTTATATGAATAGATTAATGTCTCTTTATCCATCAGTGGAGTAAAAGCTTCAATATTATACAGTCTAAGGGTATTTTCTGGATCCATAATGGAAACACCACTCAGTTTTTTAACTAGACCTTGCATAAGCAAGTAAGTGAGAAATAATTTGCTTGCTTTGACGTATGAAGGGGAACATTAGCATCCCAGAATCAGCTGTTGGAAGGATTACAACACATCAGAAAGAGACACCCTGTGTGTCACAGGGAGCAGATACACGAGGTTTCAGCAGTAAGTGGAAATTGCAGACTAGCAATAATGCAGTTTCAGTAAGAAATAACTCCATACTTCAGAGAAGGACAAGAGTTCTGAGAGCTTCTGAGGCAGAGAGAGAAAGGCAGAACCCAGCATTTTCTCCACAGTGTCTCTGTCTATGTGTTTGGTTACAGATCAAAGCAGTATGTTTGGTTACAGACCAAAGCAAACAGTTATCCAAATAAAATCAAGAGGAATGCATTAAAACATCAAGCTGTTGACTCCTGCTTGGACCTACCAAGCAAATTTTTTGCCAGAGTATAAATTCTCTACATGCCCTCTAGCTTCCAAATGTCAGCAATACTTTTGCTCTTCATCAGCCCAAAAATTGTTTTACCATGAACTCATCTAATCAAATCTCCCAGCACTCAATGCATCTTCCTCCTTGTCTCATGAAACAGGGACCTTGCATGTTACCTGTATTGTCTATTTGTCTCTAAGCAAATGCAAATGTCTACTCATGATATCTTAATCACGAGTACTTTCTGAAAAAAGTTTCAACATCTGCTGTATCTTAATTATGGCATCTCAAGGGACACCAGCTGACTTTCACATTAGTTAGCAAAGCCTTTCCTATTAGGAATTCATTGGAAGCCAAACTGTTCATCTTAACACTGCCACTACACAGCAGGTGAAACACTCCAGTGAAACAAAGCAGTACAAGACCTTTTTGCCTTCGAAGTCCTTCATACAGGATTTACTTACTAAGCCTACAACAGAGGAGGTAAGTACCCCTCTGCAAAAAGACAAATTCTACCTTGAAAGAGGTGGAGTTGTTCCATAAAGAGGGGTACTTTGTCAGGTATAAATTATCACAACTCTGTTGTCATGGAGCTACAAGTATTTATCCCTGCAGAGGATCTGCTCCACGATTTTGCAGCTTTTATTGCTGTGTATGTATTGCAGCAGCGAAAGGTTGTCTATCACGATGAAAGTAAGCGTAACACAGTCATTTGTTTGTATTTGTAACTCTCTGTTATTATATCTGACTGTTACTTAATCTTTTTTTTTTTTTTTTTTTTTTTTTTCCCTAATCACATCTGCTCTTGCTACTTTTTGAATCTGAAATCCCCCATTAAGGTGAATTGTCACTAACAGCCTTTATCACTCTCTGCTGGCCCAGGGACACGAGTACCTAATTACATGCACGGATCTCTGTCCCAGTTTACAAGTGAGAAAACAGAAGTAGGGAGACTGTCAGTCACAATTTTATTGAAAAATGGTGCTAGGACAAGGTTAGAAAATAAAAGTTCCTAGTCTAAGTCCTGTGTTTCCTTGAGCACATAATATTCCCTGGAAAAGTGAGGAAGCTTTCTTTTAAAATTCTTTCTGAAAATTGTGTAAAGACATTACAGAGAATCAAGAATTCACCTTAAGGGTAAACAAAAAGTGAATAGTAAAAACTTGCAACATAACAATTGTTAGGAATAAGACTTTTTGAAGTGTTCTTGGAAACTTTTTTAAGATTTACTCAGTTACGCACAGTTGTTTGTAATGAGTAGGCTCATTTTGGGGATGAGATTGGCAAATCACTGAGAGATCTCTGAGCACAAATCCTATGTCTTTTGGGAAGATTGGTATTATTGTATCACTCACATTTCCTTTGAAAATCAACTCTCCTGAATCCCATGGTGTTTTTATTGTGATTTTGGTGATAGGAACAAACTGGTTGAAAGTCAGAGTAAAACTGTTTTTGCTTCCCCCGTTAGAGTCTTATATTATTGTATGGAGATTAAAAAAAAATTCAAAAGTAAACTTGGTTTACTTATACTGACAAACTAGAAGCCAGCTTTTAAAGAACAGTTTATCAAAAGACAGACTTCAGAGTCCAGCCATGAACTTTAATTGCTTCTTTCACAAGGTGTGCAAGCAGAGACATTTCTCAGACAGGCATAAGATGTAATTGATTACTCTTGTCCCATCTCAGTCTGTTAAATGGATGATTGCTGCTGATATTCTAGATCACAGGATGTACATTCTTTAAAGAACTTTAAAATCTATGGTGAGCTTCTCATTCTCTGCCAGAGGACTTAAATAACATTTTTCTCTGCTGCCATCAACTCATGCCAAAATGTTAAGATGGCTACTCTTTTACTACCTGAAGAAAAGATAAAATGCATTTTTCCTCTCTATGCAGTGAAAAGAATACCCTGCTAAGAACACACTCAGAATCATTAAATCATGAATTGTGAATTACAGAAAAGCCAAAAAGAAAGATTCAGCGCAATCTGTTTGTGTGCCAGACGAGTTTTACATGCTGAGTCTCACACTTAAAGAGTCACTAATCGAAAGTTACTTCCTTGCTATTGTTTAGCAGTTTTTATGAAAGCAGGAGGAAAGATGAACTGAAGTTGTAATATGAACATAGCAAGAGACCCTGCAGCTTTTCCCTTGGCAGATGTCCATCCCTGACTCCTCCACCTGCTTGTGCTGGAATCAAATGGGGATCCATGCTCTCCTCAGCTAGCTGCTGGACATAGTCCTCTGCATGGTTGCCTTTCTTGCTGGGAAATGCTGTAAAACATGGATGTGTGCTGGCTCTCCACATGGAACTACATCAAGAATACCAAATGACTGAAGCAATAACACTGAATCCCTCAGGGACTGGCCTAGCTGGACTGAAAAATTTGAGATCTTATATTCAGGCATCTGAGCAAGGACATAAGGATTTGGACTACTGAGCTGGTGGGACAGACACATATCCAAGATCCCACAAAGTCAAGTCTCAGAACAGTATTTCCTTACACGGTCCCTTTTCAGTGGTACCCATTTTCTGTGCACCAGCAACCAATTTCTGTCCTGAATGGCAGGAATTTTTTAAACAAGCTTTTCTTCTTTTAAAAGAAAACAACAAAAGAAAAGATCATTGTTAATAAAAATATTCTTACAAGTTGAAACTGAGCACACATTATAAAAAAAATCAACACTTGAAAGATAAACTTCTTGCTCAGCAGAAAAAAGTGACTTTGGGAGCCAGTAAAGCATAAGAAGGCCAAAAGCTGTAATGAAAAAAGGTTTGATGGCTCTAAGGACACTGAGAAAAGCACATTCTCCATCTGATATGAGTGGTATGTGGGAGATTAGCCTTGGCTTCCCAAGAGTCCTCCTCTTCCCTCCCCTCCCAGGGTGACATCAGCTGTCTAGAAAAAAAGAGACTGAGGTTTGGGGTGGCCATGTGTAAGGTTTCAGTGCTGCTGCACTCCCACAACAGAAAGCACAGCTTTGCAACTGGTTCTGGGCAAGGTGCACAGATGGGAAAAAAAGCTTCCTTTAACCTCCTACACTGAGCATGAAAGCAGGTTTCACACACACACACACACACACACAGGTAAACAAATGTGTATTTAAAGAAATCCCAGCCTTTATCTTGTTTAGTTGGAAGTTGTATGGTACAAAGTATAACACCACAGCTTGGGCAGAAGTGAGAGCAGGTACTATGCCTGACTTCTGGCAGTACCTTACTAGGAAGTCTTGAGTAAATGAGTTCAGAGATTACAAATCCAGTAATTATGATGATCAATTGTTTGTTTAAGAAAACTACAGGTCCACCCTAAATCAATTCCTATTTGAAGCAGAATGTATTTAAAAAAAAAAAAGAAAGAAAGAAAGAAAGAAAAAACCACCCAAGGAATCTTCATTTGAAGAACTCCTGGCAGAGGATCCCCAATGATCCTTCAAAAACATTTAAACATTTCAACTGTTCATTACTTTTATTACAAAAATCTGCCCCTAGAGCCGACTGTTGCCTACCTTCTCACTTTTCACCACTTAATTTTTTATAATTGCTATGTTGAAAAGTTTTCCAGTACCACACTAAATAGGTTCAAGTCCTTAAGTATCTTGCTCCAAAGAATGTCTAATCTATTAAATACTCTTCATCAACTCTTTATTCCTCTTGAAACATGAATCCAAATCTTCACTCATACTCAGATATTTAAGTTACTACATCACACAGAAGTAGCATAACTTCATGATTCCTGTTTGAAGTGAGAGTGAAATCCTGAAATTCATTCAGTTATATATCATCTCCCCAAAATTTCTCATTTTTTATTTCTCAGAGTAAAGTAATTAATCCTGCAAATGTAATCTAAACTTTTTGATCATGTATATGGAAAAATACATACGTCAAACAAATATATATATGTATATGTATATGCTATTAACTTCAGTTTTACTAAAGCAAATATAAGTTCACTTCACAGGCTAAATTTATTTCCCAAGTCCCACTCTTGATTCTATCTACATAAATTCACCATTAATTAATGTTTAATATTTTTTTTCCCATTAAAAGAACCTGGAAACAGAGCATGGACCAACAATTCCTAAGGGATCCTATTAGATAAAGATTCTCACTTTGCATATTAAGACTACCAGATAAGCAGTTTTAGGTCCTTTTAATGTGTTGCCCAGTTGAATTCACATCATTTTAGTTTCTTAACCAAAGTTTATGTGGTACCATGACAAATACTCTAAGAATATCCATTACATCAGCACTACAACAGTCATCAAACAATCCTCATATATCATAAGCAAGCTATTTAGTTTGACAAGATATAGTTTCCATAAACCAATGAGAACTGCCATAAATTACATTATTCCAGAGTATTACTTTACTGATATAATGTCCCATATTACTCTTCCATTATTTTGCCAAGGATTGGCACCCAGCTGAAAGGTCTGTAATTACTAAGCCATACCATTTAAAATTCTGGCACAGTGTTTGCTTTCCTAGTGCTGCATCAAAATTAATAAAAAACAACATTAACAGGGACATTATTAAGTGGTCCCTTGAATACTCCCTGATGAGCATTGTTGGAACTGCTGATCATAAAATGTCTCAATTTCAACAGTACCTGTTTAACAACCACCACAGTTAGTGATAAAATGAAAATAATTTCCCAATCTCTATCTCTACTCATAAAAGATGCAGATAACTGCACTAACTCACAAACTACTTTAAGATCAGTAGTTACAAAACAATTCATAAGAGCAAAATATTTGAGTTTTTAAACTTCTCTATATTGCAGTACCGCTCCAGTGATTAAGAATATTCTTACTTCAACAATATTCCTTCTTTCTTTTGTACTGAGTAGGATTTGAGGTATGAATTGTCCTTGTATCCTTTTCATGCCAGCTACCCAGAATTTATATAGCAACATCTTGCTGCCAGAAAATCCCTTATGTAACTCTGTGGAATCTCTCTAAATGGATACTTCACTGAATCTGGGAAATTCTCATTGTTTGTCAAGTACAACAAAAAGTGAAGCAGCTGATGTGGTAAGAGGAATTTGTTTCACCTCTATTATCAGTATCACAAGTGGATAAAATCTGAGTGCAGAGTAAAAATTTTCACTTTGAGATCTGTAAAACACTTTTGTTCTCAAAACATGATCAGAAGAAAATTCTTGCAAATCATCCATCCATTTTAGGTCTCGTATGTTTTAGATACTGGTACTATATAAACATTTTTTAGTTACACTAAATAATTTAAACCAGATTTTCATTAACTCTGTGAGCAAGTACTCTCTGTAAATAATATTTCTGAACCTCAAGGTATACTGATATATTTACATTGCACTCACTGATGTAATGGCAATGTAGTACAGACATATCGAAGCTTCAATACTGGCACCCACCTGGTCACAGACAACAGGAGATGGGAGTAGTAAAAGCATATTTCCACAACTTCTAAAACATTTTTTGGAGCTCTCAGTGAGCTACCTGCTGTTAGATATGACCGGTAACTGGAAAAAACAGATTTAAGATACCTAAGGTCGTCACCTGTGATCAGAAGTCTACCAGACCTAGCACCAGTGATGGGAAACCAAAGACTGGAAAGTCTTCAGGTAAGTTACTTGGTTCTGGAAGAACTACCCCTGATGATATTCACCCTCAGATACTCTGAGCATAGAGTGAAGAACTCTAGGAAGCACTACATGTAACTTGTAAAAAGGTGCAAGCACAGTGCTTATCACTAAAAATAAGGGGAAGAAAGAACAGGAACCTTACTTCCAACGGCAGCAGAAACACTGAAACAATTAATGAAACAATTTAAATATCTAGAAAATGATAAGGGGATGAGTAACCAGAAATGCAGGCTGTTTGTACAGCAGGTAGCAGGTTACAGGCAGACATAAAAGACAAGATATTTTTAATAACAAATTTACAATATTGTCGTAAAGAGCTGTTGCAAACATGGACTAGAAAAATCATTGTTAGATGACTTCTTAACTCTCCTCAGAAAATAGTTATTGATGATTCACTGTCAAACTAGAGGGGGTTCTAACGTGGCATTTTAAAGAACAGTGTATAATTCAGTATTTTGATTAATGATTTGGCTAAAGGAATAGAAAACATGTTTGTTAAATTAGCAGGCAACACAAAGCTGGAAAAGCTTGTGAGAACAGGCCAAGGATGTGATCAGAATTTAAAAACACCTAGATAAAGTAGTGAAATTGTTTTGAATAAGTAAGATTGCCAATAATTACCATGGCAAAATTCTACAGTTAGGTAGGACTTAATCAACCACAAAACCCCCTGGTGGGTAAGTAAACAATTCAGGAATATCACCAAAGGTAACAGACATCAAAGGCTGAACATGACCCAGCAGCAGCTTGGTGTTGCAATACCATATGATGTAGGTGGGGGGATGTATAAACAGAACCACTGCATGTAATGCACACGAAGAAATTTTCTGGTCTATTCCACAAAAGTAGATTAATTTTGGACATTACTAAAGTAAACCAGTCTAAAGAAAGTAATAAGAAAGCTTATGAATGCCTAGAAAGCCCAGCATGTGTGGCAAGTTTTAAGGAACTGGATTTGCTTCCTGTAGAACAAAGAAAATTGAAGGAGATGCAATAATTTTCTTAAAATGTGTACAGCTACAAAGGGAAAGAGAATACATCCCCCACAACAATTTTAACTAAAGCAAAGGGAAAAAAGGGCAAAAAGTTCAGCAATATATATTTAAGCAAGGCAAATACACTGCAATCATAGCAGCTGCAGTGCAGGTGCAGGTTTGGAGATTCTACATGATCCAGGAAATTTTTTTCTACTTAATAAATAAGGGGTGGTCATCTTACAATTCTGCAACACATACATGAAGCTCTATCCATACACTCCATTTCAATTGAGTGAAAAGTCAGTAAAAAGTTTATGTTTATTTCAGCAGAAGTATTTAAAGGTCAGGAAAACCTAAGAGCAGTGGCCATTTGGCCACTGAAATGGGGTTTTCCTGGAATCTGCAATCAGGTGCGTGGGGAAACCAGAGTGACCTACTTTCTCCTCCTTTCTTTGTCTAAATAGACTGAATATCATAGAGCAGTTTTGCTTGGGATAGATCTAAAAAATCATCTAGCTCCAAGAACCTTTTTGTATAAGGCATTTTTGTGTAGAGAACACTGTCACTGCACATAGAAAACAGCCTCTCTGCAAACAAAGAAAATCTCCTTTGCTGGGAAACTAAATAGATGGTTAGACAAACAATTTTAACTATGTTTTTAACATATAGCACCACATAGAACAAAGGCAGGACAGATCTACTTGAAGGCCATTTCCTGCTCTTACGATTTGATCTAAGAACATTAATGGATCACCAAGACTTGCATCCTCCCTCAGACAGGCCACATTTTACAACATGAACTGCTGCAGAACTCAATACAAATATTGTCAGCCCCTTCAGAACCCTCCCTTCCAAAGGCAGTTATGATTTCTCCACCAGAGTGGCACAGGCTGTGTAGCAGCAGCAGTCTTGCTTCAGCACATACACCTGCTTCACCTGCAGAGCACATGGCACTACAGGGACACAGCTGTACTGCTCCCTCCTTTGCCCACTCACAGCACCCAAACATACAACTGGGGTACCACCAAAGAGCATGAAATACAAATCAGGGTAACGACATGGGAAGCTTCCAATGAAGTAAGACTGTGGAGTTTGCATTATGCTGCTCATAATGTGCAATAATGGGGTACTTATTCTGTTGTCAAGTCCTAGGCCAGTATTTACTAACAGACAGAGTTACAGGTGAAAAAATCTGGTGTAATTCCTACATAACAAAGGATTACCCTGTTAGTATTCTCCTCAGACTTATTACAATGTAATCGCTATTTGTTACTGAGACTTGTGGTTTCTACGTTGAGTCTTGTTAATTAAATGCCTTATATGCATCATTAGCAAAACTTTTAGTTTTTTAAAATTAATTTAGGATTGTGTATTGCTCAGACTTGTTGTTCATTAAAGTGTGTAAAGCACAGTAAACATCTTCTTTACATGCATTCTCTAAACACACATAAATCATGCTAGCATATAAAAGCAATGTGTAAATACACATAATACAATTAGGGCTCTAATTGATGTGTGGTTGCACCATTCATCCCTTACAACTGCAACTAGAAAGCAAAGTATAAAGTGCAATTAGAATCTATCAGAACCAACAACAATATAAATCCTTAATTCTGTGTTATTAGTACGATTTAAGACTATTAATAAATTAACAACTGAGTTTAATTTTGACAGTTTTTGCACCTCAATTGAATCTAAGAAAAAGCTTGGTTATTTTTGGTAGTTAATTTTTAATCAGCTCCATGTTTTCACAAATGAGGCCAATTATTTTCAGTTAGCAGAAAATACTATTCATGAAAATATTTATCAGTACTAATGTTTGTAAAGATCTATTCCTTAAAAAAATACAGGCATCAGGCCTAAAAACATCCAAAGAATTTCCATGTACGTTACTTATTATCTCCATGGTTATATGAGTTAATAGATTGATGTTTATTATAAAAACACCAGAACACTAATCTACTATTAAACCAAGAAGCCAACCTGTGTCTTTAAGACCAAACATATGCCATCATTGGATGCTGGCAACACAAGCTGTTGTCATACATACAAAACACCATAAAATGCAGAGAGATCTGAGAAGACCAGTGATGGAGACAACAATCTGCTGTGCACACAGAGGCTCCAGCCCCCCGAAGCCTTCCTTCTGAAGCTGCAGGAATACCACACATCAGAGGCAATGGCTGCCTCCCATGCCACCAAGCATCACCCTCAATTTGCATTTGAAACTCTTCCACTGAACACCATTGGGCACAACTTACAGCTTCAGAAACTCATTTTCCTTCAAATTACCCACCCTCAGAAAAGGATTAAGAAAAGAAACTTCACTACATGTCTCACACTAGATATATATTCACTTTTCTGACTTGGAATGTGAAGGTCAGTTTACCGTCTCATAATTTCCCTAATAAAAATCATGACTTGCCCTTACCATGTGGCTTCTTGGCAGGGAAACCACAGACTTTGCTATGAAAATTGTTGTTAGCTTGGAGGCTATGTCTGTTGTCTTGTGCAGTTTAGTTAAAACTAAATTTGCAGGATGACAAACATCAATAAGGTGTAAAGGAATGTCGTTATCTACCACTATTGAAAATCAAGAGCCATCCTAGTGGGAGTTAAATATCAGGTTTTTGACAGTAACTAGGTAGCTGCCAGGCTCTCCAAAGACACCTGGTGCACTTCTGAATTGCTGAAAATGCCCCTGCACTCCCATTACTATCTCCATGCTTTCTGATAGTCCTAATTGCCCCAGAATTACATTTGAAAACAAATTCTGAGCATTTATTTGTAAAATAGAGGACTTTTATTTGACTTTTTGCAAAATTTCCCCTGGCAAATTAATATTAATTAAAATCTGTTGAGCCATATGGTGACTCCTCTTTTTCTTAACAAACATTCTGACTTTCATATTTTCTAGCATGATTTGCCCAGTTTTCCCATAATAAACAATGAAGCTTAGAGACCTCATAGCATACAGGTATATCTGGTTCTAACATTAATGCAGCCACAGAGACCAAAAGGAACTACAATGGAAAAATTTTAAAGAATTTTAGGCAAGTGAACCTTCTCGATTAAGCATGCCCTGTGACAAAACAGACCTTCACATTCACAAATAGAACAAGAGTCACAAACAGCATGGGTCCTGGCACTCACCTATTTCTAAGTGGTTAAGAACCTGCCTTTATAGTCATGTTAAAAATTGAACATTAATGCTCTCTGTCCCACCCACCATCACATTTTTGAAATTGCACTATAACTGAGCAGTAAATATCTTGTTTTTTCCAGACTAGAACTAGACAGAAAGAGAATCAGTCTTGCTGAAACTTCGAGTGAAGAGCTAGAGCAAAGGCAGTTTATACTTACAGAAGCACAGCACTATATGTGCGTGTGAGTGGGGCTTGCTCTGAAAGATACTTGAACAGCTCCTTAAAAAGAAACCAATGCCATCGAGTTCTCCATGCACACATCTCCATCCATCTCTCCCCTGCATCTACCACTACTTTGCCAGCCTTGTTACTGTGGGTGCCAAGTGACATAGTGCCCTGGTAAAAAAAAACAAAACGTAAAATCTAGATCTACCTTGCTTTACTGGGTCTGTCAGATCCTGCCAAATTGTGCCATCAGTATGTCATTGCATCAACAAATTGAGAGACGAATGCACCCGATTCTGATGCATTAAGAAAAACACCTATTCCAACACACAACGCACTATAAATTCTCACATCCAGCATTTGGACTAAATTGCTAAATTCTACTGATATTTGTCCCTCACCCAAAAATAACATTGCATGAATAATCACTATGAAATTTAAAATTCTTCTACTAGAAGTATACTTCTTGCCACATGAGAAAAATTTAAAACATGATGCATATACCTAGATTTAGAATAAACAGACATCGCTATGTAATGGCATTGGCAAATTTACCACAGCTTCCCCAAGAAAAATTAGAGCCTTCTACTTAACAAAAAGAAGGGATTTTTCACATGCCTTAAAAACATTCAGCTACTACAGAAAACTTGCACACTAGCTCAGGAAAGAATAATCTAGATATACTGCAGACAGATTGAAAACGTTCAAGATTGGTAAAAGCTTCAGAGTCTAATACATCTCTGTTCAACAAACACCAGAGACATTAAGGCTCCAAGTTTAATTAGGACTTGCTTTTTTCATTAGAATAACTTTCTTCTGAATTGAGCACAAAGACAGACAGATATTTATATCTGAATAATCTGTGTTCCATATTTTATATTTTAAGTGAAACCACAATGATTCCAATTCAATATTTTCTTCTATGGAAGTAGAGTCGCCTTTTCTATTACAGTGAAGTTTTACAGTAAGATGTACGTAACGTGTATGAACAATCCTAAAGAAGTATAAGCTCATCAGCTCTTAATTAGAGTTTTCAAAGCTGCTTAAGGGATTTAGACAAAAAATATTCATTTCTTGTTTCCTTTTTATCACCAATACATAGCTAAACTCTTAGCAATTCTGAAAATCTCAGTCAGCTAGATATATATGCATTGGATTTAAAAGGACTGTCACTCTCACTATCTATTTAAAAGATAAAATTTTCAAGCTTAAGTGAAAAAAATAACTGGCTCCATTTTGCTTGTGACATCCCTGACAACTTTACAAACTTGTGTTCTTCAAAATTCCATTTTTTTAGCTGAAAAGGAACACATTAAAAAAGCATACTTAGCTGAAATGGGAGCTGATTGAAACGTGCTGGTTTCAGGACTAAGAAATGGATTTCGCATTGCTCTAGTATTGCACCATGCTTAAGGTTGGATTGGTCTGGTCAGTCAAAAGCATCATGAAGTCTTGTGTAGTTTAATAATAAGACTTGAGAGCTCAGAGCCAAGAAATCACACCATCTAGCAAATTCCAGGCAGTGGATGTTTTCTGTGCTACTGAATATAGATACACTGGGTGGGACAGTAATTTGCAATTAAACCAAAGCACTTGCTCATTTAAGGAGATTAAAATTTGTGGTGGGGAACAGAGGAGAAAAAAAGATGGATCCAAGACCATAAATCACTTGCAGGATGTAGCTAGGCCTCTTGTGCCAGTTTACAAGGTCAGAATTTTGGATGTACAGAATACTGTCAGATTGTTTGCTATATGATGTTATCTTTGGTGAGTGTTGAAAAACATTATCAAGCAATACTACCAGTCCAGAACAAATCTCCTGATATTTTCTGTGAATCATAGCAGATCACGTTTGCTCTTCCTATTCAGAGCACAAGACAGGTCCTGGCCCAAGCATATTACTTCAATTCAGTTCATCGAGGACCACAGCCCGTGCATCGCTCTGGTTCTGCAATGGCAAACTTTTCCTGCTCTGCAGGCAGCAGGATGCAGCCGCCTTCCAGCTGCGGCAGCGGTGGGGAAGGGCTGGGAGCGGGGTGCAGTTGAGCCCATCTTTGGAGGGAACCATTCCCCGGAGTCACCCCGCACCCTGCGCGGCCCCACGCCTGACACGCGGGGAGGTAAAACTCGCGGCCATCCGGAAGGCGCTGTACACCAGATCCAGGTTTTGCTGCGTTCTGGCTCCGGGACACTCCGGTTTTTTGGTTTTGGGGTTTTTTTGTTAGTATGCTTTTTTCCTTTTTTTTTTTTTTTTTTTATTTTATTTTATTAATTGCTGCAGTGGAAGCCGCCAGTGCCTGGCAGGGCGGCGGGGCCAGGGACCCCGGTTCCCCCGGGGTATTGGAGGGCTCCGCCCGGTGGCTGCCGCGCTCCGCGGGGCTCCGCGCGTTCCCCGGATGCCGAGCGCTCCTCTGCGGACAGCGGGAGGGAGGGAGGGATGGAGGGAGGAGAGAAGGAAGGAGGGAGGAGGGGAAGAGAGGAGGGAGGGAGGGAGGGAGGGAAGCCGGGGCTGCCTGCGGGAGGCGGGGGAGGGCCGCCGGGGCCAGGGCCGGCAGGCGGGCAGGCCGGGCCGGCAGGCAGCGGGACGCGGCGAGGTGCGGAGGGCGAGGCCCGGCTGCGGGGGAACCCGCTCCGCCCCGCTCCGCGCCCGGCGCCTCCGCAGCCACCGCCGCCGCCTGGGTCCGGTCCGGTCCGGCCCGCCCCCCCCAGCACCCCGGGAGGAGCAGCTCCTTTGCAGTTTGCAGCACCGCATCACAAAGGGAGAGAGGGAGAGGGAAGCAGAAGGGGAAAAGAGAGGAGGGAAGGAAGCAGCCCAGATCACTGGGTTACGGCAAGCAGGAAAGGAGCTTCCAGGACAAACTGAATCTTTAGCAAAAAAAAAAAAAAAAAAAAAAAAATTGCTCTTTCAGGGATAGGCTTTTTTTTTTTTTTTTTTTTTTTTTTACCTTGAGTGCACAGGAGAAGTGCCCCCACCCCAGCGAACACCCAACCTGTCGGCCTGAGGGGCACCTGAAGCAGGCACAGCAGAATGTACCAGGGACACATGCAGGTAAGAGGCTGGAGAGGAGAAGCCCTTTGAGGAAACGTGATGCTGTGAAGTTCCTGTGGGTTGAGCAGAGGGGAGATGCCACCTTGGCACCGTGCAACAAGTGAAGTGGTGCAATAGGATCCTGGCACTCCTGCTCAGGGCTGAAGGGGACTGCTTGCCCGGGGCTGGCTCTGCTCAAGGGGGAGGACAGAAAAGGGGTTCTATCAACTTTGTAACTAGATGAAATTTTGTGTGTATTTGTGCATTTATTATGCCTGCTTGTTCAAACAGATTGAAGGGAGCGTTACAGGGCAAACATTTTTTATGGCATGCTTTAAGTGACACATGTCTCCTGCCATTCTCTTGATGCATCTTTTCCTGTATGTCAAGTGAAGGGCAAACAATAAGGGAAAAGACAGAGCACTTGCTTTGCAAAATCTGCAAAGATTTCTTGCCATACTGGAGCCGTCGATTTGCACGGCGTGTTCTGTTTAAAGGGGATGGATTTCTATTCTTCCTTCCCAACATGGGATGAGGATTAATTTTGATAAGGCTTGGAATGACTTTGTAGAATGAATTCAAACACATGCCTAAGTGGCTTCAACATTTGAGGCAGAAATCGTGTCTCATGATGCTATTGATCCACATCGCCGTGGCAGAAAATGCCTCTCCCTGATAAAAACACGAGTGCCTTGGACCTGAGTTTAACCTTGACTCCCGCTCTCCTTCACACGGCTCTTCCTTGGAAAGCCAAGTCTATTTTGAAGGAAGAGGAAATGCCAAAGTGGAGTAAAGGTTTACACTTATCTCCCAAATTAATTTTGCTTTTGGTCCCACTCTGCCTTTGTGTTCATTGTCAGGAAGGATCAAAGGTTGTTATCACGTACTGTAACACTCGCCCTGCATGTAGTGTTTGTTTATAGAGAAACTGCAGTTTTAGTTAGTATAAACTGACCACTTCTGTTTGGTGTGATCCTGCACAGCATGTAAAAACCTCCTGAATGGTCATCAGGGATGTTAAACTTAAGTCAGTGTCAGACACAGGGCTGTGTACAATACGTGTGATTTAAGTGAGGACTCTGATTCAGCACTCTGCTTTCCAGAGCTGAATACCAGTTACTCTTCCATGTTTGTGTTATTATCTGGTCTCAACAATAAGTGGATGTGTCATAATATTGCTTATGATAGGAGTACAAACAGCTTTTAACAAGAAACATAATCAATGGAAGAAATATATACGTTACTGTCTGTTTCTGATAAGGTTAAAGTATTCATTGTTTTATGGTGACACAAGAACCATTCTAGGACTAATGATAGTGGATTGGACATTGCCAAATAGGCTTTTATACCCTTAAGGAAGCAGAAGTTCTTTGCTATGAGTAATGCATTGCAACGTTTCAACAAATGTACAACACTTCTTTTAAAAGGAAATGCAATGGAATATTAAGGTATCTGGCAGCTCTGTAAATTTCGAGTCATTAAAAGCTTGAAAGGAAATCTGAAATAGGAAAATCAGGTCAAAATATACTATTATGTTTTGACTGATGTCATTTACATTTTTTTCTTTCAAAATATTTTTATTTTTCTAGCCCAAATATAATTCTAATGAGATTTTCTTTAAAAATTTGCTGAATTAAAAATACTATTTATACTGAGTACCCTTCCCATTGATAAAAATAAAAACCCACCTTCATCAACCAAACTTTTTAGTATATTTCTCTCCTAACAGGAAGCATTACTGTTCTTCAGAAAACTATTTTCGATTAATTACCAATCTGAAATAAAGCGAACCATAAAATCATCCAAGTACAGGTGAATTCAGTCAGGCACCTAACTTTGTACTTGGACTCCTAAACAAAAAAACAATCCTGTTATTAAGGACAGTGAGCACCCCCAGAGCTTCCACTTCTTTAAGTGAAACTGGAATGTTTAGCTGGACCCTACCTGGCTACTGAAGCCTCTAACTTTATACATCCAAATACAACATGATGTGCCAATATATAATGCCTGATCCTACACTCTCTGAGGCAAGAGCCTTCCTGAAGTTAATTGTGATCAAATGTAGGATGTGATTTAGAGTGGCAGTCATCACTTCTTTCTTCCCAAGCATTCTCAGATGTAAAAGTAAAACCTGCAAAAATAATTCCTTTGACCAGTTACTTTAAAAGATGTTCAGGAAATCAGTGTGTTACTAATAACCTGCTGCAACTCATTTAATTCTTGGAAGACTTCTGGAAGGTGAGACCATTAACTACTGTAACAATGGAATTACAGAGACTGAGAATTTACCCATCTTGAATAGGCATCAAGCATTATCAGATTCAGTGGGCAATTTCTAACTAAGCTCAGTAAATTCTGCAAGTGTAAATGAAATATATTTGTATTTAAGCACTGCTGAAGTCCAGCAAGTACTTTAGTACTTCAGGCCATAATATATGTATCTCTTTGTAATTTTTAGCTTATATTACAGACTGTTCAAGGTGGGGTTTTTTTCTGAATGCCAGAAAATCTCTTGGTTCATTCCATAGACATAGGTTTAGAGTTCCCTTTTCTTGTTTTCTAAATGAATGCTCTCAGCACAGAAATGCTAGAAAGGTCCTGAGCTATGTTACTGGGATGCTACTGCTTCAACCTGCATCTTCACACTCCCAACTACCTTTCATTAGGGCTAGGCTTTTGTGTTACTTGTGCACCACACACTTTCACATAAAATACTTAAGAAAGCAAAGTAACCTTCTGCAGGGCAGGTAGCACAAACAAAGCGGATTCAGAGAAGTACAGTGCCACAAGAGCTCTTTCAAAGCTATCTCACTATCATATCAACAAGCATTTTATTTAGCTGTGTTTACCAACCTGTTTGGTTTGCACAGTAACTGCCTAAAGCCTGTTAGGGACTGGCACAGATTATAAGGCATGTAGCTGCCTCCCGAAGCCCAAGTCTTTAAGGTGGGGCTTCTGCAGGTGAGATGCACAGGCTGTTTGCCTACAAGCAGACAGCTTCAGTTATTTAAGAAGTCCCATTTGATTCAGTAAACTTAGGCACCAACAGGATAATACCTGATAGTTCCAGAAGCACACCCTGGGATGACACAGGCATGATACAGAAGAAATGAGTCTAAACTTTAAATTGTATGGGTGACAAAGACTATCTCTCTCTTAGGACAATGTGTGCAACCCAGTGTGTGCTCTTTTCCATTTGAGGAAACAGCAGCAGGCCAGATGGAAGCAGAACATAACCTGAGTTCATCCCACAGTTGCTATTCTAAAATGTCTATCATTTTAAGAACCAACAATAAGATGTTTTTAAGTTTTTTTAAAATACTGTATACCTGGTACCAGTCTCCCCCACTGACTTTTATGAGAGTCCTATATATGGATAGAGATTAAATTATAATTATAGAATGGCATTTTCAGCTGCGTTTGGCTTCCTAGGAAATTCAGAAAAAATGCTTTCAAAGCTGTTTGCCTTGATGCTGTATATAGTTAGCTTTCTCCAACACAAATGCTTGAACAGAATAAGTGTTTTGCCAAATGTTGGCATGGGATTTTACGTGTGGCAGTGCTATTTTTTTTTTAGATGGCTTAATTTAGACAAAGCAGAAATTTTGACCACACATGGCTATCAGAGTTCCTCTGGCATTTTTTCTCAAGAACAGGCTTGTTAGTCACAATGCCTTGGCCAGGTTCCAGATCAGACAGTTAGTCTCCTAAACTTTTAACTGCCTAGGCAATCAGCTTCATGCCTTTAAGTGTTTTGCTGTGTTTTTTATTACTAAAAAGATTTAACATTCTTCATAATGTTTCATATTCACATGAAATGATCCATAGTAATTATTCACAATTCAGTCATCAAACACATACTTAGACAGCTATAGTAGATCTGCAGAACTGTAACTATGTACACATGAAATTTCTTGCAAGATGAAACCTCAAGGGCTTTTTATGTATTACTGGGCCTTTAAAGTGTTAAATATTTTAGAAGTCACAAAAAACATTTCTGCACAGATTTCCCAGCACTTCAGACAGAGCTAAATCACTGGGAGAAGTGAAGCAGAACTGTCTAAAGATCAGCTGCAGATTCATGTCCAATCTTTGCTTATTTAGTATCCTATTAAAAATGCTGTAATAATGTTGGTTACAGGGCCACGTAAAATAAGTAAAATCCAAGCTATTAATAAATTATGAATAAAAAAGATAATCTCTCAGCTGTGCATTTCATACATTAATAAAACAGCCCACAAAGAATATGTACAACATAAAATTGAATTCAATGCTAAATTGAATCTTTGTTCAACAATATTAAGATCAAAATAAACTTAATAACTTGAAGCTACAAAACTATAAAATGCTGGGCACATTAGCTAGAATGCTAACTGCTCCTTAGTCAAGTCCATGAATCCTAGTTGAGCTGGAATTCCATTACTATGACCTGATTTTTCATTACAGGCCTTTTCTAGAAGTACTCACAATCCTAGTAGGGCAGTGTTTATGGTCGTATATTTTCCACTTAGCTTTCATATTTTCCAGTTGCTCACCAGCAGTTTTTAAGTTCTGAACAGAAGATTATGAGCTGCTTATAAATGAAGCAAGCTTAAAATAATCAACTCACTTGGACTGAAATAAATTCATTCAAAGAAAGTGGGTAATATACTGCTTTTGGCTAAGATGCATACTGAAACTACAAATTGTGAGTATTTGTAATGCTGGTACAAGAGAATCATTCCTTGAAGCTGTTAGGCAGTTTTAGAGGAACCTAGCAGAACGTCCTGCAAAAGCTCAGAAGATCTTGGCACACAATGTGTTTTTGCTGGATGCAAATTGAGAGGAACTCTTATAATTAAAGATCCATCCCTTTATTCTGCAATTAAAATAATTCAAAACATAGAAAAACAACAGTCCCTAGCACTGGCATTTATTTATATAACTATGTTAGTCTAAATCCAGTAGATAGCTTTCACAAGAGAGGTACTTTTATTCAAGAAATCGTACTATATATTTTTTATATCTCCCACTATTGTCACAATTTATAACAGCATGATACAGTTGCTGGTCTTCACACATCTAGAAGCCTCTAGTTTACCTTTAGCTTCATCATCAGCCTCAGCAAGCCCAACCACCTTTCCTTGAATCCATTTTGCCCCACCTACGTTTACTCGGATTATCCAGCATTTATGTGAACTTTGAGTAGCAAGTTACTTTTTTGGTTTAAATCATGTTTTCATATATCCTAGAATACACCTGCACACCTACTAAAACCAAGGATTGAAGATCAACAGCAAAACACTCAGATGCATTAAGACCTACAGAGAGAGAGAGTCTATTTTTATTACTTAGCTTATACTTTGCAAGTTTAGGCTTATACATTTTTGAAAACTAATTTATTAAATGGGACCCACTGATTATATACGAGACACAAAAGGCATCCTAGCAGTCTGAAAATGAAAGAATGTGGATGAAACTGCTATGCAAAGGAGGCCAGAATGTTGGGAAAAAAGTCCAGAAGCTAGATCAGGCTGAAAAATCCAAGGAGGACAACATACAGGATGGAAAAGATAACCACGTACAGAAATTTCAGAGTTGCTTTTAGAAAATGCAGTCTTATAAATATTCATCTGTCGAACATAATTCCTAATTTTTTATGTTTTCCAAAAGTAAGCTGCTTCTTCAGAAACTAAAAAAAAAAAGTTGCTTGCTGTCTAAACTGGTTAAGACCATCAATATAGTTTAATTTGCTACTGTTTTTCCAATTACTAGAAACGAAAACGGTAAAAAACATTGGGGAATTACTTCAAACTAATCTGACCAGTTTATTTCTTACATACTCAGAAATTCTCTACTTGTTTGTATCACAAAATATAAGTTTTCACAGTCTATCTCAGAAACAGCTGATATGCAAAACTGAGAGAAGTCATCTTCCAAATCAGGTGTCATGACATGTAAACTAGGAGGTGACTTTCTGTAGTTCTGCATTTTCATCATTGTCCAGTAACATTACTAACAAAATGCCTGAGGAACATAAAGACCATATTCATGAAATTCTTCTACCAGCTTACAGTTATTATGAAAGGTATCATACTTATTGCTTTCTTCTCAGGCTTTTGAAATTGAGTTATTGGTATGTAAGTTTCACTTCCAATGGGTTTTTTGCATATAAATAAATCAAGTAAAAGTCTAAAATACCCAGTAACTGAAACAAATTTCACTAAATGAGAAAAAACATGTCTCATCAGATTATGTATACTCATGAATAGAAAACACAAACTAAAGTTTGCATGTTTAGTCACACGTCTCAGCATTACTGCAGCTGCTCCCAAATATTTTTTCATTAAGCTTCTACCAGATTGGCATAACAGATATAAGCCCTAAGTTTCATTCCTTCACTTCTCCGTGGATTATCAAGACACTCAGCAAGAGTTGCCAGAGTTTCTTCTCTCATTGTGTCTTGTTGTTCCTTTTCTCCTCCGAGTTCAACAGCTTTCTCAAAATGTTTTGTCTCCCACAACATTTGCACTGCACTTTCATTCATGCAGCCAAGTTTGCCCATGTCATGACTGCATGTTATGTGGAATGGAGTCTGGGTCACCTCTCAGCAGCTCTTGGTCACAAGGCAAAAATTTTCCACAGAGAAATTCACTGCCACAAATAGAAAGAAGCAGGCTGGTAGCTGAAAACTTTTCTGCCAGCAGAGCTCACTGCTCACAAACTAAATATGGACCAGGAGACAATACGGGACCACCAAGAACAAGAAAAGAGCTGACTTTCAAATAACAACCTTACTTTTTACTTACAGCTGCTACGACATGTTTGTAGGACAGATCAACATCCATGAACTCTCTCTTCTCACATGATTTTTTTGGCAATCCCTAGAAAAAAATAACACTACAGTCTTTGTGACTTCCTCAGTGAAATGTGGGAACACTCTGCTACCTCATGCTCACTTATGTTAGAGCAGTCTGCTCTCTTCTGTAGTTATTGAAAGAATTAACTTGCCACTGTTGATTTCATTGCAGTCCTTTAAAATGCCTTTTGTCCTGGTATGGGTGTTGAATATAATGGAAGTTACATGAATACAAATGTCTTTGGACAGTATTTTTCAATTAACATACAAAATAAGAGTTATGCATTTAGAATCTGTCAGTATAAATAACAAAAGCACCTGTGATAAGGAAAGTACTAAGTGCAATGGATTCTGACAAGTAATGTTTCTTGATTACATTAAGACTTTGTTATGAGATACATAAAAGAAATTCAAATACTCTTATCCACTGACATTTTGAAATGGCAACTTCAGAACTATTTTGACATGCATTGATTTTAG
The DNA here is from genome assembly GCA_023637945.1 of Phaethornis superciliosus. Taxonomy (NCBI): domain Eukaryota; kingdom Metazoa; phylum Chordata; class Aves; order Apodiformes; family Trochilidae; genus Phaethornis; species Phaethornis superciliosus. The sequence continues at coordinate 18,048,783 of JAJQWJ010000010.1, forward strand.
GACCAAATTTTTTTGTGTTGTTTTTTTATTAGGTCAGTCATTTAGCTTTATAGACTGTTTTTCAAAAGCTGAACAAAATTTGCAACTTGCTTTACCAACATTAGAGCCAAGTCTGTTTTTACATGAGTGACTGTAAGTGGAAATTATACTGATGTAAATAAGAGAATAATTATTTTTCAAAACTTCATGTTCATTCACATCTTCCTAATTTCACCAGTCAGGTTCCAAAGTTACAGAGTGAAGTAGAGACTATGGAATGTCCTGAGTAGAGGCAGAAAAGCTGTTGCAAATTCCATTTCGTAATTCAACATTTTCTAACTGGTATTTAAAATAAGAAAAAGTTTCAGGAACTTCTACTCACTATTCATCAAAAGTCAACTGATCTATAATACTTGCCTGCTTATTAAGCCTGGAATAGAGAGGTATGTTTCTCAATAAGTAACACTACATATTATAGTTTAAAAAAATTTAAGCAGAAATTTTTGCAGAATTTACTAAAGGTAAATTTTGCTCACACAAACAAAGGCATAACCAACTACTATAAAAAGAAGCTTTTTGAGTATTCTTTAGTATTATGTAAAACTGAGAGAACACATTGCTTTTTGATGTGATGGAAAGCTGTCAGAACTTTTTAAAAACCAAGAGAATATCACTTGATAGGAAGATGTGGAAAAGAAAAATCAGCATCTGGTACTTCACACAGAAGATTTAAATTATTTATGTAAAGTAGAGGAGTGGCCTTAGTCTTCACCAAGGCCTTGGGCACTATTGTCATAGAAGTGATAAATAAAAACCAGCGTAGCTTGATTTGTGTCTCAAAGTGACAACTTATTTCTGTTAACATTCACTGGAGTTTAATAAGGAAGATAATTTTCCAGTTACAGGCTTCAGTTGTAGATGAGACCTTTAATCTTTTGATATTTGTCATCTAACATTCTGTCCAAGAACTAGCAGTTTTAAGGAGGTTTTGAAAAAAACAAATACAAGGAAGAATGACCAGCAGTAGACAATAGAACATTAGATGAGAATCCTATTACCTCTGTTTTGGTAGGTGGAAGAAAGTAGGAATACGATCATGTACAACAGAGAAAAACATGGCAAAAGAGCAGAAACTCATAAGGAAGTGATATTATTCTCAAGAGTAGAAAATGTTAATATTGCCACTGTACTTATTCCAGGTAGTGTACACAATATGGTAAGGCATATAAACCTGAAAGGGATGCATGAGCCTGCCTTAGCATCTTCAGCAAAACAAAGGAATCTGAATTATTAGAAAACAGCTGCACACAACATGGAAACACTGAAAGAACACTTACCCCTGGAGCACTCACAATAAAAGATTATGTGCTATTCAGAAAAGACAGAAAATCAAAGTTGTCAGCTGCATTAGGAACAAGGATCCCAAGAACATGGGGTACATTTATTTAATATGCTTTAGAACTAGGATTTTCCATGGTCAAAACCACACAAGGAAAAGGAATGGAGATCAAGTGATCTTCCAAGACAGAGGGGAAAAGTACAAGTTGCCTAGAGTAAAGCTTATTTAGAACTTGAAAGTATATTAGAACTGTTGAAAGTTTTTCAGTTACATGATTAAGAAGGGGGGAGAAGCAAAACATACCCAAAGTAGTGTTGTGTTTCTATTATCTATAATCTATTTGTATTGTAGATAACTTCATTTATAGTGTCAACTCAGTATTTTTAGGAGAGTCCTGCAGTTATTACAAATGTGTGAAGCAGCAGCTCATGCAGAGGTGCACTATATCATCTCTTCCAAGTCAATGATGGAAGTGGTATATGACACTGAATACTTGGCAGCATGTATTTAATAGTCTAGTTATTAATCTGGATTTGGTGTCACATGACAATAGAAAATATATCAAGATTTAAGATAAGGTGAAAAAAATGGCAAGACAACTAAGATCCCAGATATTCACATGGCTACCTGTAATCTGCAGGGGTTTAGAGGACTGACTTTAAGGAAATAAAACAAATAAACATATACCAAAAAATGTTCTTTGAATGTATCAAAAAAGATAATGCCAGGCTAGCTTGACAGAATTCTCTGTTATCATAACTGTGTTTTTAGGCAAGGGAGATGTAGCTGATCTATATGGTCTTTGGTAAGCATTTGTTACAGTGCCACAAAAGGAATTATTACTGAAGCTGGAGAAGGAAAGGAATAGGAGAAAATTTATAAAGAGGGCAAGAAAGTCATTCGTGTGGAAATGAAAAATAGAGCATTAAAGGAAGGGCTGTCAGACTGAGGAAAGTTTAATAGGGAAGGTCTGTGCAGATGAATGTTAGAACTCATGTTTCGTCCATAAAACTACTAGAAACAGGAAGATGTTGACTACATTTGTTTATTACTCGATGCTGGGAAAAATCATCAGTACTAATGAGTTTCAGGTCACTATACTAAGGGAATCACATGAACTTCAAAAATAAAAGTATGATAACATTTAACAGACTACTATGTTATTCAATTTCAGTAACAAAGAATGTCTACCCTTAGATGCACAGTATCATTTAGCAATGATTACAAAAAAAAAAAGAACTTGCACATACAAGATGACTATAAGTCATCAATATAATATAACCATAAAAAAAGACAGATGCTGTTCTAGCTTTAGAAGAGGTTTTTCCAGAATAGTCTGGAAAATATCAGTGACAGCTTACAATGCCACCTGCAGATTTTCAATTTAGATTCTTGCACAGATCTGGTCAAGAAGAGAGGCATGGAAACAAGTCCAAAAACTATAGACTTCCTGTTCTCCTTGACTGTCTTATGAGAAGAGACCAAAGATTTTGGCTTATTTCATTGAACAAAATGACAGCTCAGCGGGAGCATAATCACAGCATGTAACTGCATCAGGGAGATAAACACCAGATACAGAAAAACCTACATTAGCTAAGGACAAAACTGGCAAAGGAACAAATGGATATTAACTGGCTGTGAATAAATTTAGGTTGGAAATTAGAAGAAGGTTTCTGATCATTAGAGCAATCAAGATTTCCAATAGCCTTCCAACTGGAATAGCAGAGGCAGAAAAGCTAATTACTTTAAAGATGAAATGCAATTTCTGAAAGACTTTGAGTGACATGCTGCCTGTGAGAGCAGAACACTGAACCTCAGTAATCTAGCAGAACCCTCCTTGTTCTGAAATTTTTATGACTTCAGCAGAAAAAAACCCTGACTCATGTTCAGTAAGACCAAAACTGTCAACATCAAGAAGTCAAAAGTCTTCCTAATAAGGCTGTGGAGTGTTTGAATGTCTTCAGAGCTTCAGTAGCCTCCTGTGAAGAGAGCCATGCAATAACTGGCAAGTGTGTCTCACTTCTTCTCCTGTTGCCTGGTCCTAGACTTTATTTTGACTACTCATAGAGCTGAGCTCTGCAGTTTGAGTACTCTCTCTGCCAGTCTCCCACACAGCTGAAATGGTAGTTGTGCTACATATAAAACCTTAGTAATCAGAGGAAATGTATTTCCCCCATACAGCTAAGCTCAATGCTAGAAACACTTTTCCTCATCTTGTATTCATGTTCCTGCAAGAGGCAGTGAGGGTTTGAAATCACCAGCTGTGTTAACATTGTGTAAAAGCAAACAAATTTTTTAATCACAGAAGTGTGAATGAGGACCTTAACTAGAACCCATCCAAACCAGCAGGGATATCTTCCCTGACCTCAGCAGAGCCGAGATAGGAGTTTTTCTCCATATTACCACCAGCTCACTTTCCTCTTTTGATCTCCAAAAGTAAATGCAATGGTAATTATTCAGAGCATATACCCTAAATTAAGATAACTTTGTGCTATGTTTTACGGTCTTAGTAAGGAAAAATAACTCACTTTGGACTGTTGTCTTTGAAGGGATCATAAAGCCACATTTTATAGTCAGTCCCATATCCCTTCTAGTAGACTGAGTCAGAAGATTATTTATGGGTTAATTCAGTCTCAAAGAACTACTTCAAGAACTGATTGCTGGGGTGCCTATCACATTTCAGATCATGATGGCTGTGATTTGCATCCTTCAACGTATCAAGCATAGAGATGTCCATGAACACTCCATCACAACTTGGTAACATCAGTACAGCCTGACAGCTCTTCGTTGGTAGGAGTTGCTGTGCTGCAGTTTACTGACAATTACTCTGCTACTCATATTTCAGGAGTCGTGACAGCAAAAAGTTTCCAAATAGGCGAGATCACTGGATAATATCTAAACAAAGATACAGAGGAGCATATTGCTAAATTTACTGAGCAAGGAAATAGGATGGTCATTTGATGAGCTCAGTGATTTTTCCTGCCAGTACACAAACACTTGTTGCCAAAATGTTTTATAGTTGTCAAAGAGTAACAAAATTTAATTGGCCTTTTCTCAAGTAGTGAAAAATTCCAAGTAAATAACTCAGACTCCTTGAAAAAATGATACCTGCAGGTTTTTGTGTAAATATTGTGTATTTGATAAGCCCCAAGCAAAGTAATTTTATGTGATTTAAAGACAGGAGTATTTTGTACTCCTACTTGGACATAAATTTGCTCATTTGCAGCATGTCTGTCATTTGCAGAATTAGGGAGCAGAAGGATGTTACTGAAGTGGCCAACCAGACAAGATAGACACGGACTAGAAAGACAATCTATTAAGACAAAGTTTGTCAAATGAATAAAATGTCTGTACAAAGTGTGCCCACTGAGCAATTGCAACTGGCAGAAGAATGGCCAATAGGAAATACAGGGATGATAGTTTTTCTACAGACTTTTGCATAAATCTTCCAAAGAAAATGAAAGTGTTTGGCTTACACTAATACACAATAAATAGTCAGATTTTTTCAGCTATGAGCTGAATGCCTGTACAGTGGTTTTCATGTATCACTGCCGGCAAGGCACTCTTTGATTTCTAGTCTTTCTTGCAAAATCATCAGTTCTAAAAATTAAAATCTTATCTAGCATTTTAGCAGACAAGAATGTAATTGCTTCAACTGCCTAATCTTTTGGACAGGGGTTAGCATGGTGTGCAAAAGGAAAACATTTCCATTTAAGCAGAAACTTAGCACTGTTAGATTTTTCATTGTGACATTTATATATAGCATATTCTGGTTTTTGTCTAACCCAACACATTCTATGATTCTATATTTTGTTTTGAAACAACTGAGATGATGGCTGAATTATCATTCCCACTTCAGCTAACAAATATATACCTACTAAGCACCTGCTAATAATTTACAGTATACTCTATGCTTGCTAGTAAGAGACAGTTACACATCAGTTGCTTTTTGGTGGTTTCTTTTCTTTGTTTTTTAATGGTTGGTTGAGGTTTTGTTGGTTTTTTTTTAGAAATTATACTTTCAAAAATCACTGGGCTCACTGCTTAAGAGTTAATTTAAGCTTGCCATTGGTTTCTCCTCAAATAATTAACTACTTTTCATAAGGAATAAAACAAATATATTACAGACATTATCTCTGCTTTGACTTAAATATACAGATTTTCACTAAATAACAGAAGTAACAGATTTGTGAGAATCTAGTGACCATTTGTTTCTCTCCAGTTTTAGTTTTGAGCACACCATCTAAATTTGCTTTTATGGGCATTAAAATAATTTCTGAAATTTCTGAAATATGAAAAGCATAATTTCAAAACTGGAAATTAATTTCAGATTCCTGTCCTACATCCCCTTTTTATTAATACATATTACTAATAGGATTATGGCCCCACATACTGCAAGATTCATTATAAAAGATGCTACTCTATGTTCATCTACTCCCATCCAGTGAAATGCTGAAGTCCTGGTTCCAGTCACAAGGCTTATTTACAAAGACACCATTAATTTCAGTGCAATCAAGATTTTGTTTAGGGTCTTCACAGTAGGAAGCATTGTTCCTTTCCTCAAAGTAGTTTTTAAAGGGATTATCTTCATTCTGTGAGCACAGAGAAATAACTAGAGTAAAAGTTGCCTGAATTCCACTTTAGTAATTTGTACCCGTTTATTCTCCATTTCTGTGTGGCACATTATCTACTTTCTACAGAAAAGGTTGAAAGATTGAAATACCTATTGTACAATTTGACAGGTTTTAAATACTATCTACTCTAAGTAAGGCAGGTTTCATTATTGTTAGAACACTTCTCCTAGTAGAAGAGATGAGAAAAGGACTCAATCTACTCTACAGTTTTTGTGAAACAGTAATGTATGGACTTGATTTGAAATAGGCACACAGCACTGGGTACACAAATCACACCATGGAAGGGGGGCAGGATCAAGACTCCAGCCACAGGGAGCAAGGTGGAAGAAAATCATCTAAATCAGTTTTAGTACTAGAATGGAGTGAAAACATGATTTAACAGATGGCATAGGAAACCCCTGTGATTTTATCCACTGGTTCTATGAAACTAGAACTTTTTTTTGCACGAGAGTCTAATACCAAATATGTCTGGCTAATCAACTGTAATGCAATTCATTCAGTCCACTTATTTCATAATTTTTTTAATATTAAAAATCTGTAATAAAAGGTAGTAAAAGGAACACAATAAATATAATGAATAACACTGTAAGACCAGTCTTGATTTCCACAAATGAGTTTGCTGCGCAGAGGCACACTAGGAAATGATACAGCCTTCAGAAACAATCCAACATTGCTTACTAGAAAGTCTTGTTTCCCTGTCACTTACAGTGAAAGATTATTCTCATTTGTCCATTCTTCACATATAATGCAGAATAACAACAATGTAGTGCACCTAGTGTTTTTCTAAGGCAAGATGATTTGGTTTCAGGGTGGCTTTCTAAGGCTAATAACATGGTAATTCATAAGAGGACAGAGAACAGACTGGTGTTGAGCAATGGAATACAAAAAAACATCTACTGTACTGACACATTTTCAGAGTGGCTTTTCAAGACAGAGAGTTGTGAAAAGATATGAAGTGAAAAAGTCTATTCAAAGCAGCAGAACCAGTTTGAATAATTCTGAGAAAGGAAGGCCCATAAAGTGGGTGTACTGTTAGAAACAACAGAGCATACCCACTTGGAGCATGAAAGGGTTCCTAACACAGTAATTAGCATGCATGTCAACCTGAAATTTTCTAAGAACATAATGAGATATCATCTCAGAGACTGCCTGATACCTGATAAAGAGTTAAAGGCTTCAGAGAGTCAGTTCTTAAACAATTAGGATATTTTAATCTCCGTAACTAAATTCAGAAATTCCAGTGTTCACTCATGTTACATAAGATTAAAACCTTTATACTCCCTGGAACAACTCCTTAGCCATGTAGCTCTTAGTTTGTTACAGCATCAAAATCAGACATGGGAGTGGGCCAGCCAGTTAAGTTATCTATGAGGGACATAGCCCCAGCCATTAGAGCACTTCTACAGGTGAAAGAACATTCCAAAGGTGTCCTAAACACCACTGGGGTCACCAGCTGCCTTTCATATTCTGTCTTTACAGAAAGAGATTACAACTTCATAACTGGTATAAACCTCAATCAGTCCTATGGGTAGAGTTGGCTATATACATTCAGTTCCACCCTTATTTCTTAAGTTGTACAAGAAAAGAGTTTCAACAAAACCTGCTGTTAAGGATCATAGCTTTTGCTTTAAGTAATTTTCAGTTCTGAATGCATTTCTTAGTCACTAGACTATGTAAAACTGTAGGCTGCTGCTTGTAGAATTCCAGACCAGCTTCTCTAGGGAAAATCACCCTCTCAAAAAAAAAAAAATTAGTAGGGAAAGATAGATGTTCAGACACCAATTCCTTTGGGATTCTTGTTTTGGAGGCAGAAGGAGTCTGGAGTACTATTATCTCTATACGCTCTGCTGCCTGTAGAGCTTTTACTACTAATGATCATACCAAAAATTATCCCTAGTGGATCTTAGACATGCAAAACAGAATAAAATCAGATAAATCTCTAACTGAATGGAGGCGATCGCTGCAAGTTTCTGGGCTATGTTCCTCCTCTGACATCTGCAGAGACAATTTTAATTTAAAGGATGGTACAAATGTAATTAGAAGAGAACTTGATGCAAGCTAATAGAAATAACAGGTAAATAACAATGTCATAGATTAATACGCAGAAGCCATTTAGCAGTTAAGAAAAGAATTTCATTTTCACCAAATGCTGAAATAAAGAATCTGCTGAAAACATCTAGAAGCCATTAAGAAACCATCCAGGAATCATTGTAAGAGAAAGCTATATAGTTTTTAAGAAGGGAAAAAAAAAAAAAAAAAAAAAAAAAAGAACAGAGGGCACTGCTGCTGGCTAGGTATTTGTTAATTTTTCATGTGAATTTATTGGATATGTAAGTGATTGAATTAGTAGCACTGACAGGAACCCAGGCACAGTAAAAGCTTCCTGATACTGACACAGCATTGCTCAAGCTGCAGAGTCCTGACCATTAGCTATACTGCTGTTGAAACCCTGAGCCTCTCTCAAGCAGAGTCTGCAGAGCTGACTGGAACCAGACTGACTGAGGTATTGTTTCTGCGATGTGAATTCACAGGCATCTATAACAAAGAATAGGATGATTTTTTATAGGAAGAATAGGATAATTTTTTAGATTAATGACCTCATTTGGACTCTGATGCCAGGCTCCAGGGAAGAAAGTCCAGTGCAAGCTAATAACATGCTACCAAAATACTGTAAGGTAAGTTTGGGGCAAAAATGTTTAGAGGATTTTGTATTTTGTGGTAAAGAGACTGAATGCAAAAGGGAATCAGAAACAGTGAGCTGGCGGAGGAGATAAGTTACAGAAATCAAAATTATCTCCCCTCTTTATTAAAAAAGGGTAATTTGCAGACACTGTGATCAGTGGATGTGGACCTTCTATAAAGATAAAGCCATAAATTTCTTCAGAACTGTGAAACTTTGAGAAAACTAAGGGAATGTAAATTGCATATCTACTACTTTAAGCATGCAAGTCTATTGCCAAATATTGCCATCTAAAAGGAATACAGGTATCATGAAGTCCCCTGCTATGAAGTCCCACAGGGAGGCTCATAACCTTTTGGGAACCCTTTTCTACTTCACTGCAATGTATTTATCTTTTGACCATGTTGCTGCTTGGATCAATGCAGAGAATTAAGATACTCAGTAATAGTCAGAGAGCAATAGTAACACAGATGTGCAAAACATCAGAGATGCAGGGTGCTGTGTGAATTGTGTATAAAAACCTCATAGCCAATAGATAGAGATCTAATAAATACCCCAGTATTTCAGATGCATTATGATTGTGCATATGAGCCACCCCAGGGAAACATTTCACTGCTGTCTTATAAACTATATTCCTGCAGTGTCAGATTGTGAAAATTTATAAAATGTAACCGGACATTTTTTAAGAGTAAAACTGCTGAATTTAATGGCACAACTAATGGAATAAGATTTTTCTTGGAGTAAGGGAGCTATAAAGAAACCCCCAGTCACCACTTCCTGTTTACTTGTGGTTTATTCTCTAGACTGAAAACATTTCTCTCACTTGAACCTCCTGTTACAAAAAAAAAAAAAAAAAAATTTGCTTTATAGGTTTTTTCTACACCATTCATCCTTATGGGAAGCATTTCTTTTTAAGTGACTCATTTTACATGTAAAAGAATGAAAAATTACTGTTCTCTGATTAGCAGATTGGTAGAGCTTCATTTAATATGTTCTGGTTTGGTCACTCTAGACAGTCTGCTCTAAAAATTAATTTAGATATAATTTTTAATTCATTTGAACAATTTTAGTCACTCAGTAAATTTATTTTCCTTTTTATTGAAAACTATTGGACTGCTGCAAGAAAGGTTTTTCTTTTTGATAAATTTCCACATAGCAGATCCCAAAGGAGAGAAATCACAAAAAGCCCCACCCAAGTTTAATTTTAATCCAATATAACAGTCTCATGGTAACACAAAAAATGCAGCTGATCAAAAATTTTAACTGAAGTTTTTACCTATACACAAACTACAGACAAAACCAGGCAGAAGCCCCCATGAACCATGTGATTGTGCCAGTGACAAGATTCATGAACTAGGACTGAGATACAAACACAAATACATTGAGATGCACAACTAGTAGTAAAATTAGCAAATGTTTTTGACATTTGGACTACACTTGAAATTAAAAAACAATTGTTTTTAAACACTGGCAGATTTTGAGGATAGAAGGATCTTTTTATTGTCATCTCATATGGACTGGAGCATAGTACAGGCTGATGAGCATCACCACTTATTTGATCTTTAAGATCATAGTTTGAATGAGAACAGCATATACTTTGGAAAAACATTTAGTTTAAGTTTAAAGACTTAAAGCAGTCAGAAATCTACTGTCACCTGCTGAAGATATTCCAGTAGTGATTCTCCAGATTGTTCACAGTATTTCTAGTAAGTATTAGCAACATATTATAATATGTATTTTAGAAACACAGAATACATTAGAAATTACCTGCAAAATATATAATAGGCCAATATTTTAAGAATTCTCCGGTAAGCTAAATTATAGTGAGAAGGTTTTAAATTATATATATAGGCACAGAGAGTGTACCTAGCTCAGTCAGGACGTGAGTAAATAAGGACATGAAATAATCAGTTAAAAGTCTGTCTCCTTGTTCCAAAAACAGCATTTCAATTCACTTACAGTGGACAAAAGTGGCAGTTGGAGGAGTTGGAGGAATAACCCTCAAGGCAGCATCAGCCCCTTGCTATATATGGCATAAAGTGATCTAACGGTGTAAAAGTTTCCAGTGCCTTTGGAGGAATCAGGATTTCACCTCTAGGCCGGTGGGAGGGAATTGTGATCAACTTGAAAACAGCTGGGTCAAGAAACAGGGAGGATTCCTTCTGGCCTGGTAATAAGAATCTATTAGCATTTATATGTTAGGAATGTGTATTCCTATATATTATAGAAAGGAATTTGACCTGCTCTGAACCAGCTTAATCATACGTCTATTTTAGAATTTTCTCAAAAAGTTCCTGGCAACAAGACTCTATTTACAGTTCAGTCAACGGAATAGTGAGTGACAGTCTCTGAACCAGAAAATAAATCACAGTAAAAGTAATCTGGAAAGGCCACAAATAATTAACTCTTTCTTATATGTAGAAAGGAAACAAGATTATTCAATAAGTTGTGAAAAATGGAAGAATCCTTTTTACCTATGCTTAGAATGAAAACAAAAGATAAAGGGGTTTGAACTTGTCACTAAAAGAATTAGGTTATCATAGGTCCTAATTATGGAAGAAGAGTACTCAATAATTAAAGATATTAAACAAGACCATAGGCAGAGATGATCATCTCATCAAGAGAATGCTAGAAGCAAAGAAAAGACCCAGAAAAGGTGAAAGAGGAAATTGTATTCTGCTGGTAAATAACGATAATAGTAAAACACAAGTCAGAATAGAAAATGCTATTCTCTACTTACACACTACTACTAACCTCATTTTCCTATTGACTGGAAAGGGAAAATATTGCATTCATTACTACCCCTCCCACTGCTTACTTAGCCAATATTACCAGCACTAACACCACACTCTGTTCTATGCTTTTCAGTTACATTCAGTGGATTAATTTCTGTCCTTCTAACTGCATGAAGACGCTAATTTCTTGTATTAATTACCGTCTCCTCATCAATCAAAACAAATAGTAATCTCTGTGCAACTAATACCAAAATGAAGTGCACTGATCTGGATATGTACTGTGTACAAATGGGACAGCAATGTGATCACCTTCCCCACAAAAGACATCACTGTTTGAAGATTTACCTGAACTACTCAGTCAGGAGATACCAAATTATACTTCATATATATTGAACAATATGATAATTTAGTTTCTTTTATAGGAGCCGTTTAATAACAGTAATTCAAAATACTTTTGCAATATATATTTTTAATGCTAGTTGAGGACTGAAGGGATGTTTTTGCTATTCCCTCATGACAATAGAAAGGCAAAAAAATCCCTCTATAGGGACTCAGCAGTTGAATCAATTTGCTTTTGAAGTAAATCCTACTTGCTTTCTAAATAAAAGACCTCAGCAGACCTTGGGTACTGTAATGAATCTCTACCTGGATGCTGTCAGCCTTATGTTGCCACAGCAGCTCCTTATCTTGAATTTCTAACATTTTGTCCATTTTTTTCTTTTTTCCCTCCCAAGTGCTTTAATTGTATTTATCTGCAAAAATTGATACTTAACAGCTCACTGGCAAGGTTATGTACCTTTACCTTTCCCTTGCAGCTGTATTTACTCAAAATGAAGGTATTCACCTAAGTCTTAATCAAGACACCTCATTCTTCCAGGCTCTGTGTGTGCAAATCTACTTGGATCCCTTCACCTGGGAACACCATCAGGGAAAACCCAGACTTTGGATTGACAGGAAGCTGAACAGGAGCCAGCAGTGTGCCCAGGTGGCCAAGAAGGCCAATGGCATCCTGGCCTGGATCAGGAACAGCGTGGCCAGCAGGTCCAGGGAAGGGATTCTGCCCCTGTACTCAGCCCTGGTGAGGCCACAGCTCGAGTCCTGTGTCCAGTTCTGGGCCCCTCAGTTCAGGAAGGAGATTGAGGTCCTGGAGCAGGTCCAAAGGAGGGCAACCAGGCTGGTGAAGGGATCCAGCACAAGTCCTGTGAGGAGAGGCTGAGGGAGCTGGGGGTGTTCAGCCTGGAGAAGAGGAGGCTCAGGGGAGACCTCATCGCTCTCTACAACTCCCTGAAAGGAGGATGGAGCCCGGGGGGGGTCAGTCTCTTCTCCCAGGCAGCCATCAGTAAGACAGGAGGGCATGGACTTAAGCTCTGCCAGGGGAGGATAAGGTTGGATATTGGGAAGAAATTCTTTACGGAAAGGGTGATGAGGCATTGGAATGGGCTGCCCAGGGAAGTGCTGGATTCTCCATCCATGGAGGTTTTTAAAAAGAGACTGAATGTGGCACTCGATGCCATGGTCTAGGAGCCATGGCGGTAATGGCTCAAGGGTTGGACTTGATCTCAGAGGTCCTTTCCAACCTGGATGATTCTATAATTCTATGACTAGCAGGCCAATCCCATTTTATTGTCATGGGGCATCAGTGTCACATTCAGCTGATTTAAACATCACCTGGGTTCCAAGTCATGGTGTCGAAAGACATGGGGGTTTCTTCAGCGCCTGCCGAGTCATTGTTGGAGGAACTCCTGACAGACCCGGCCTCCAGCTCCCTTCTCACGCAGCCTTTGCCGCCCTTTTTTTAAAATGGTTCCAGAGAGGCGTCGTGGCTGCCTCTGATTGGACCAGAGGGGCCGGGCGCTCCTCTGATTGGCTGCGCTGTTGCTGGGGAGCGGCTGAAAGGGGCACAGGGCGGGGCACAGGGCGGGCCTCAGCCGCCTCCCACAAGTTACACCCAACCTGTGGAGATGGATGCTTCACTTCTGTCAGGACAGCTCTTTAACATTTTATCCAACAGCCATATTGGATGTTGGATAAAATATATCCAATATTTTATCTATGTTTAGAGCTGGAGACTGTCATGGCGAGTGGTTCTCGGTTGCTCTGCCACACAGAGAGCAGTGTCTGTGTCAGAAGGGCATCTCTTTCTTTCAGAAAGCTTACTTTATTACAATTAGTGTTTAAATTACAATTAAAACTATTGGAATTACTAAAAGATAAAACTATTAAAAGCTTTATCAATAACTATAATAACTACTGCAAAGAGTAGTGCTTAACTGAGAACTATTTCCTGAATATCATCCATCTGTGTTATTTACAGAACATTTTGACAACCCAGCACATCAAGTCATACCAGAGTTTTCTCAGAAAGTGAATGCGATATATTCATACCACAGACAGCTTTGGAGGTACTTGGACTCCCCCATATGTCAGACTTGCTGGATCCTGCAGTTCTGCTCCATTAAGTCCATTAAAGCTAAGCTCATATGGTGCATGCAAGCAAACAAGCTGCCGTAGTACTTTGGGGGAAAAAAGATCACTTTAGTGAATAACGATATGCATTCCTTTAATTACTTTTACTCCCCTTTTGCTCCATCGCCTCCCACAAAAAAATATCATTTAAAGCACTTTCTGCACAAGGAGTGACTATGAGCTGAAGTTAATTCAGTGCCTAAGCCTCACCAATACATCAAACAGTGACAATATAGCAGAACGAAACAACAGCAGCTCCAAGAAAATAGCTTGAACATCCAGCCATGAGACAATGTTTTGATATCAAATTGCAGATCCTGTATATTTTATGCCCAAAGCACTAAAAAACAACATCAACAAAGACACAATACACTAGGCTCATGCCAAAACTAAACCATTTTTTAAAACATGTAGCCACTTAACAGTAAGCTCTTTCTGCCAATATGCAGCTGTGGAAACTTTCTGGTAGTCATTAATCTGCACATCCAAGTCCATGACAAAAAGCAAGGTTACAACTGCTGCAATTCATACTGCAGCAGCTGTACTGTTCTGTAACATTATATAGAACTTAAAGTTATTAGTACAGCAATCTGAAATACAAGCTTCTTGCACAATTTCTTGCTTTATCTAAAATGTGAAATGTATTTAAAAATAAAGTTTTCCTATAAAACTAGCATTTATAGCCCAATTACGGTGGATAATGGCAGCCTGGTGGGAAATAAAGATATGAGTATGAGATTGAGAGACTTTTTCCAAACAGTGTACTACTGAACATACCCAGCTCTGTAGCCATATTTACTTGAAAAAGCTCATTTTAACTCTCAGATGGTAGATTTAAGAATAAACTACAAAAATAAATAAAAATCTGGTTCCACATGAGTTTTAGGTCATTGTATATAGAAGAGACAAAGAATTGAACTTCTTTAAAAAGGCAACATCTGTACTTAGAGCAGAGAAAAGCAGAATTAGAATATTTTGGTAGGTCACAAGAAGAGGCTGAAAAAAAAAAAATCCATTCTGACTTCCTTCTAGACTTCTAATGAAAAAATATTATGTATTATTGTGAAAATTGGTGGAACTGTAACCTCTACATAATAAGAGCAGTATTGCCTCCAGAAAAAAAAAAAAAAAATCAATGTCTGTGTCTTCATTAGATCTAATCACTAAGGCTAAAATTCTAAATGCATTTTGGCAAAACAAGATTTTATCTTGTTGTGGTTTTATATACATAACCAGAAAAATAAAGTTTTTGGACTACATTAACACAAAACTGCCAGTAAATACCAAAATATCATCTTCAAAGTAATTTTTTAAATTCTTGTTTTGTGTGTATGGACTACAGTATTTTCTTATTAAACCCCCCTCTTGAATACGACATACAGACCCATGCTGGAAATCATCCCATACACACCAGAGTTAGCAAAGCACCAATTAACATTTCACACCAATAATTATTATTATGTTGTCAGCCCTGCACATACCAAAGATCTTTTATTAGGATTCCACAGTATTTGGAAAGTGGCAGCACTTGGGTGGATATTACTGGATACTTGGTTCACTGTGACAATTAAATAGAGAACCTGTTTTACAATGTTCTCTGTGCCTCAGTTTCTCTCTTTATAAAAATACTTTAGAGACAGTATCAGCCTACCTTACAGCTATCAGTCACATGGTTAAATTCACTGATGCCTGTCCAGTTCCTCTTGGAACCTCTTTATCCTCAGATAAAATTAAAAAGTGAAACAGGGAAGTGGTGCTGGAATAGATGTGGGCAAATAAGGTGTTCTAAACTAGTGAAGAAAATTCACTTGCTCCCCAAAATTCACAGAGGGGGGGAGGAAGCTACCCTTTTGTTACACGGAAAACACATTTTTACATGTCTTTGTAATTAATATTAAAATAAGACTTCACATAGCTGCAAGTTTCCCATTTTCATGTCATAATTTAAAATTATTTTTCTGGCCTTTCATCCAAGAATTAATTTTCTCAGCTCCATTCCCTGCCATCCAAACCTACAAAAAAAGCAGAAATTACCTGCCACATTGACTGTTCCAGCAATATTTTTTTTCTTCTTAGTCTTTTTTGCTCATGAGACTATTAATCACTCCACTTAGTGCACACGTATGAAAATGAGGTCAAGACAAAGCCCTAAACTATCCAATCAGTGTAGAATCATGCTCAAAAGACCTTTCATACCTTCAATCATGTATTGTTTCCATCACTGTTCTATCATAAATATATTATCCCTTTAGCATTGCCTTTAAATATAAGGCCACTGTAATGTATAGTGAAGTTGTAGACTGCTTCATACCAGGTTTTTGTTTGATATAAGCTGGATCTTGAAATAGGGGTAATTCTTAACTATTATAATATACCAAATTGATTATTTTTGAGGCATAGAATGGGAAATAGTAAATCCTGCACCATTAAAAATGACCATGTAGATATTCAGGCTAGGTCCAAGAGCAGCAGACACACACTATGAAAAATACATTGTTTCAGCACATCCACAGGGCTGCATGAGGAAAATCTCAACCTGTTAAGAAACAGCCCACATGAGCACTTTTTGCAGTATGACCTACTTCATTCTACTCAGCTTCAGCAGGTTTTACTGGCTGGCAGGAGTGAGCAAAGAGATACTGAGAGAGAAAAACAAAATGAAAGTTGTGGTAGGACATTAGCTTGGAAAAGCTGCCAAGGGAATCCTCTTCAACAAATTCTCTATTTCTCCCAGACTTGCTGGCACTCACCAGCGAACTGCAAAAACCTGCTTGTTTTCCACAAAGACACACAAAAAAAGTTAACTTGCATAAGACCTAGTGTCCTTTAACAAACAAATGGGGAGTCTCAATCTAGATTCTAACTAGTAAGAAAATGACTGTAAAACTTCACCATAGGTGGTAGATTTATAGGCAGATGACCTAGATACACTAACATGTGATGTCTCCAGGTTTTTCTGGGACTCAAGTTCTTGGATAATGAGGAGAAACTCCTAGCTGGTTCACTTGGCATGTTACGAGTTTTCAGTGCCTTTGATTCTTACCCTATAACCAGTGTTGGTCCTCTTGCAGCCCCTCATGAAGGAACAACAATCTGGCTGACACAAATTCATGCTTATAGAGCACAATTAGGAACACAAACCCATTTGCAGCCAGCAATTTTAGTAAAAAGAGCAAGTTACATTTTCTATTGCAAATCTTAATACTGATGTCTCTTCATTCTGATACTCCAGTATAACCGTGTTGTACCAGAAAACTTTATGAAACACTGTCTTTCTGCTTTAAAATTGGTTCACACATAAAATAAAATTAAAAAAAAAAAAAAAAAAAAAAAGTAGTTATGGAGTTATGAGCAGAAACAACAGCATAACATGCAGCCTCTCACATCTAGGCAGCAGCAATACTACAGTAGCCTCAAAGAGCTTTCAGCTTTTTTTTTAAAGTATAGCTTCTTTTTTAAGAAGTAACTCATACATTGTTAACAACTTGCAGGCATTTATCCTGAGCACAAAATCTGATGTTGTTACTCTGCAGGTTATGTTTATGCTAGCAAAAGGCCAGGGAAACTTCCTGGGCTCTGGACTATAACTATCTCTACTGCAGACTGCCTTAACAGTCCCTGACATGCTTTTGGCCCATGTTAACTTGAAATTTTCACTGATGAACAGTTTGGGTTGATCCTCCTGTGGAGTCATGAGATTCAGACTGGACCCTCTTGCTTTCTAACCATACCTGGGTGTGATTCAGGTAGTGGCAGAGGGCAGTGACCACATATGGTAGCAGTCTGGTTGCAGAGTACTTTGAAAGGAGCGTAAGAGTTTGATACTATGGATGTCAGTTGTTCTGTGCCACTTTGGTTTAAATGAGGATTGCACCTGAGTGCATTTAACTTCTTAGCATAGATGTAACCAGAGGAACTAAGGAACAAATCAGTTTCTCCTCTGCAGAGCAAGTCCAGACTACATGTAACTACTGAGAGGAATCACTTTTGACTCCAAATACGCAGAGCTTTATCCTCATACTTCATTGTTCTGCCTTCAGCAGAAAAGCAGACTTTACATGCTGGTTTTCTATGGACTGACTCCAGGAATATAACACATACAGCTTTGAACTGCAAAGGCGACCACCATGATCTTCCTGAAACACAAACTGAAGAAAGACACTCATTCCTCAGCCTATCCCAAGACACCACGTTCAGTACACATCTTTTATAAGATAGAATCACAGCAATCTTGACAGAAAGAGACAGACAAGCTACTGCATTCCTCAGTGTATCCATAGTACCCAGGGGTTCACTTCAGGTGCACAGTTCTTGCATTTTCAGCACTGTTACCTTCTTTAATTCTAATAAGTTTCTTCTAATTGTATAACCCAGCACTAACTGCAGGGTAAAAATGACTTAAAAAGAAGTTTGTCACAGTGGAGAGAGGGCATTTTGCTTTCAAGACTCCAAGTTGCAAAGGCATTAACAGAAATAATAGCATGCTCATTATGCAAAAATCTGCAAAATTACCTGAAAATGGCCAGTCAGCAAAGGGCAGGTAGACTGTGTTGATGTCTCTGGGCAGTATGTACATTTTGCTAAAACAGCTACTCTCAGCAGTTTATTTTGTCAAAAACAAAAAAATTTCTGAAAAAAAAAAAAAAAAACAACAAAAAAAAAACATAGGCAATCTAATTCTTGTTGCAGATTCGCATCTAAGAGTTTGCTTCACATATCTTTTCTCCAGACCAGGATACAGTAAGGGTTCATCCCCTGCATAATTACCTTCTGGAAAGCACTGATATTATAGGTGAACATTGGAGTTTTAAGACTAGGAATGCTTCCAAAAAGTGTATCTGTAATAGACTATGTTTATGAAGTGTGACTGTGTATCTCTAAATATCTGCCTAAATTTACTAGTCAAATAAAGACAGCTTTTATTCCTACCAGTCAGTATTATCTTATCCTTTCTGTGCCCAAGTCCTGTTATGGACAAACACGTTGAGATTACTTCTTTGTAAGACTGAATCTCACTCTCAGTTAATGCATAATCATAACATCAACCCAGTCTTCTTCTAAAAATAAATAGGCAAACAACAAAAACAGTTTTCCAAGGGCTCCAATGTAATTTAACATTTCAGGGAAGATCACCAGTCTCAATGCTTTTCCTGCCAAACTCTTCCCTACTAAAGGAAGCGTGCTTAGGTTCTTTCAGTGGCAGAAGTATGAAATAATACAAATACTCTAGCATGGAGCATGACATCAGATCTGTCGTTGCTAGCCAGAAAATCCATCAAACTGAGACTTTTTCCTCAGATAGTCATTTAGTACAGATCATTGAGCTGCTTATTTAATGTTTATGTCAGCTCTTCATGATACTGTAGTGGACCACATAGAGAATCTGTGGAAAGACAGTTTGTCTCCTAAGAGGCTAAGAGAAGTCCTAAATACATAAACACTTGCATCTGCTTTGGTCATAAGAAGAAATTCAGGATACAGCTGCTTTAGAGAGCCTCCTAAGTGATATTCTTGGAAGTCTGCACAAACCCAAAGGAATATCACTCTTGTTACTGTCTAGACTGGCACAGAGTGCTCCCGATTGTGGAATTCAGAACCAGTGATCTGCTTGAGGTCCTGAGGACTCAGAATCCAATAGGAGGACACAAGCAGTTTTGTAGGCCTAAAAGTAGAGCAGTCTGGGACACTAAAAATTAATCTGGAGGGTTGATTACAGGGAGCACTGCTGTGCAGCAACAGGGGGGCACAAATATATGGGCACACACAGAGTGTTTGAAACAGCTGGGTGCTACAAGCTAACCTCAGGATTTTTCCATTGATCAACAGTCTGCAGACTAAATCAAATGTACTGCTTTACAGAGGACAAGGAAAAAAAAAAAAAAAAACAACAAAGGAAAGTACTTTCCCTTTGTGTTGTCCCAGTCCCCCAAAGGAAGGTTTTCTGGATAAATCCTAACACAGTCAACTAAACAGTGGTTTCTCAATTACAGCTTCCTCTCCAGCACAATTCACTGGCAGATTTCTAAACTGGAAGCCCAGTAAAGACCAAATTTCCTTCAAATTTGGTCTGCTTGGCACAGCAATTAAAAAAAAAAAATCTCAGATGCCATGTTGTTAATCAACCTAGTGCTTACACAACTATTTCTACTGTAAGCTCCCCTCTTACATAAATGTCACAAATGCCATAATTAGTATCAGCTCATGCCACAGGAGTGGATCAGATTCTGTGTTATTTGATCATTTGTTTTTGATCAGAACTCACTTTTGAGAAAGCAAAAAAGAAAGATAAAAGAAAGAAAATTCACTTTGATCAGAACTTACTTTACATAAACTTGATTACAGGACTTCATCTGTTTTTTCAAACTGTAGCAGTGGTATCCCAGTTACACTTTTGAGTCCTAAGTAATTCATAAAATATAATATTAAAATCACCTTAACTGTTGAAATTTTAAAAGTATTTTAAACTTTTACATTTAAACTTAAACACTGAACTCTTTCTCCCTTGGAGTTATTATGTTGATTTTATTATTCCTGTCATGTTCTGTGTGGTAATAGGGTATAATAACTACAGTCATTTTATTGCCTTGTGAGTATATACAGGCACCTAACAATGTTTATGTGAAGAACTCCATATGCTTTGCTGGTTAGATGGGAACATTATATTTTGAATTTGCAGCAATGGGTGGCAAGTTGCTTCATGAGGTAATCACAGGACTGAGAGAATGGAAGGTGAATTACTGAGAAATCTCATATCTGACCTTTCAATCACTGATTCTGATAACATGAGGACCACAGTTTTAGTAGCAAAAGGTGTCCCTCTTGACTTGTCCCACAACCTACCCATGCTCCATGCTTTTCTTTCTTCTCATGTACGCATTGGATTAAAATAATAGGGAACAAAGAGGAATGAGTTCTTTGAGTATGGGCATTGACAGTCTGAGCTTTTTCCTCCACACACTGTCTACATGTATTTCACAGCACAAAAGGTTTTTCAGGTCATGTGCCAGGGAAGAAAAGGGCAAGCATAGCTCTTCACTTCCTAATCTGGCGGAATTCACAAAACATAGCGAGGTAAAGTACACTGCCCTCAGACTGCAGTCCAGCTGCTTATTATAGGTCAGATTCAAATTGGAAATAAAAATTCTCTACAGCTCCATTGATTTACGTAGCTTATCATTAACATCAAGAATAGATTAAAAACATGACTACTCTTAGCCTGTATTAGACTCAGAAGACACTGGGTGCAACCCAGGACAGCACTTTTTCTACCATGAAATTCATTTATAATGAATTTAAGCACAACTGGAGAGCAATAATCACTGAAAGCTCTTGCACACAGTTTCTTATAACTCAGTATAATCTTGATTTGCATCAGTTTTATATTTGATACACAGGGGAACCCTTTCCAGAGGATTCCATATTGTGTCTCCCAGAGAAATCGGTAGAGCAGCAGAATTTTAATTAGAATACCTACTGAAATATTCTTTTTCTCTTATATATACATTTAGGGGCAAGGTTCCCCTCCTATTGCACACCTAGGTAGATTTAAAAGAAGAAACAGCGCAGTTGACACCACCTCAACTTATGTTTTCCCCCATTGAGCTCATTCCATTTCACAAAAGTCTGAACTCTGGCAGAGAAAAGTGAAAACGTACATCAGTCTGCAAGCACTAACATAAATGATTGGTTCTGACCCTAGTAAAGGGATTCTATTTTCCCTCCAGGTTGTCTGCTTTTCACATAAGCAAGCAAGATTAAAGACATAAGAGGACGTTTCATGGGGGAGGCGATTTCCTTCTCAAAGTGGTTGCATTATGTCAGAACCTGTGCAAAGAAAAAAATGCACAAGCAATTTCCTGAAACAAGTTACTTTGTAAAAGGATTTTGTCTTTTAGTTACAACATTGCTCAGGGAAACAATGTTCCAATATCTTTTGTAACAACAACATACATGTTTATACCAAGAAAGAGCCTTCAATGGTCAACACAAAATGGAAATCTGAAAAAGCCAACATTTGGAAAATTAAATCCCGGCTCTCTACACTGAAGTCATACCTCACAGATCCAAGTTCTTAAGTACCAACTAGAGAAGAAAACTTAAGATTCCAGAATCTGGAATACCACATGTAAGAATGGTACTTTCTCTGTATCTCACAACCAACAAAATCTCTGGATTACTGGACAACCTATAAAAATACTTCAAAAATATTCCGACCGATATTTTCCAGATATCTGACAACATCATTAGACTGCACCTCTCTTGCCCAAAGAAATTTCAGGTCTCAATTTGATAAAATACTTCTCAGTTCCTGGTTATTAAGAACCTCCCCAGTACCATACTGGTCTCAAGGTTTTTTATGGCATCATAGAGTACTTTGATTTCAAATAATGGAAACTAAATCAACAGTTGGAGACACTGTTTTGATGACTGATAAAACTGCTCACATTCCTTACAAGGTTTCAAATAGTTTAAGGAGGAGATTAGGTAAAAAAAAAACAAAGTGTGGACACATGATTTAACTTATGATTTCCATAAAATTAGAATCAGCCATAATAATTACATCTCAGAATCCTAAGTCTCCAGATGAGCATCAAATGATTAAATATATTTATATTGCATTGCATTAACAAATTCTAAAGAGTAGTATCTTAAAACCCTCCAGCATACACTGAAGAAACATGCTTCTAATCTCTTTACTTGCCATGCATTTTGTTTATTTACAGCAATACCAAAGCGTCCTGTTCAAACCAAAGGCAGTCATGCTTCTAGGAAAGAAACTACTGAGAAGTGAAGAGTTTACCATACCACTTTGCATGGCTCTAGGATTCATACTCTGTACATAAGTCTTCTACGCAAAATGAGAACTGAAGTTACATTCTAAAAAACATTTCAGGTCCTCATCTCTCACTTAATTCTTTTCCTAGTAATTATCTCCCAGGGGAAATACTGCTGAGCAGTTACATTGCCAGATTCTTAAGGTGTTTTGCATGGTATGCTTTGTAAACCTTCCACAAAACCAGCTCACTATTTTTAGATTCCCATAATTCTATTTCTTGATTTAAGGAGGATATGATGAATGGGCATAAGTAAAGAGAGTTTTGTAAAAATGGTATCTTTTATTAGATTAGCTGATACAGCTTGAAAAAGCAAGCATACTTTTGGGCAGAGAGTGCCTTCTTCAGCAAAATCTAACTCAATAGAGGCAATTTCAGTTTAATCTTATTATATTGATAACAAAACTATTATGAAATAACTATGGAACTGAGTAAGAAGAGGGCTATGTTGAAGGTTTCTTTATTTAGTTTGAAATTTCAGGCTTCCATATGAAGCCAAATGAAATGTCTGGGTCAAAATTATGGGTAAAAAGGCACTGGATTTCTTCTAACCCTCTCTTTTTTCCCCTCCCATGCTCATCACTTCTCAGAAGCTGGGTGCTGGCTGTTGCTGTTAATCCTAACTCCTACAAAAGCAATGGTTACTATGAAGTTTCTTTACAATAGTAAAAATACTATTGTCAGTGAAGTTCCACACTTACTAGATACACAGAAGAAACAGTGAAATATCAATTTTTACACAGCCCTGTTCGTGTCCCAGTTCCTGTTAGAAAAAGGCTACAAAAACAGATTGTGGGAGATATCCAAGTACAGATTGCTAGTGATACAGTGACAGACTGGGAAAAACAGTGCAGTGAATAAAAAGGTATCAGTATTTCAAGATCTAGCAATAAGATCTAACTTGCACAAAAAATTATTAGAAGAACAGGGAGCCAAACAAGACCAGAGAGAGAGTGCTAAGAGCAGTAGGGAAATGGTCTGGAAAGAAAGAAGGCAGGCTGCCTGGATGCTAAGATGCATATGACTGACTTATAAATTGATCTCAGTAAAGAAAATACCAGACAGCAATTCCATTAATAAGGGGAGAGCAACCTCCACAGCAGTTCCTGGCAATGCCAATAGTTT
Organism: Phaethornis superciliosus; assembly: GCA_023637945.1. Lineage (NCBI taxonomy): Eukaryota > Metazoa > Chordata > Aves > Apodiformes > Trochilidae > Phaethornis > Phaethornis superciliosus. The sequence continues at coordinate 18,072,575 of JAJQWJ010000010.1, forward strand.
ACAATCCCATTTTTCCACAGCAAAACCTAAGTGCACAACCAAACAAAAATACACCATTTGTTATAAGTAGCAGCAAAACAAGTAGCAGTGTTAATGAAAATTATCATAATTAATTTACACCTAATTAAATATGAAGGTCCTGAAGAACCAGGCATTTATTAGAGGAGCTTCAGCAAACAAGTGCAGCACCGATTATTGCACCAGTACAAGGATTTTATGGATTTGCATCAAGTACTAGACTTAGCTTTCTTTAAATTCTTTCTGAATGTTGCTCAAAAACTCCTTCCTGAGGGCATGGGAGGAGCATTTAGATAAAGGCTAGGGGCTCTGCAGCCTATCTCAGAACCATCATCCTAAACACACAAAGCTGCAGAAAAGAAAATTATGCAGTTGGAAGAAGAAATGGTCCAATTAGGCATCAAAGCTGACACATGTAGGATTGCATGGGAGGAAGGTGGAGAGTTCACCATGTACTGAAGATGACATTGTTCTTTAATTTTCTTTCCATTCTGTCCAGGCTTCAGTTCCATCAAGGTTCATTAATAGAAAATATTTCTCTTCTGTATTCATTAAACAGAAAATGAATAGGGAGAACAGTTCTGGCTGGTTTTATTCCCTATCTCTGGTATTTGTGAGCTGCAGAAACCACAGGCGAGTTATTTATTACCTTGTAATAAGACACTGCCTAAAACACTGAGGGAGGAGGCAGTGTATTTCAAGTTTCTCTAGAGGCTACTAAGGAAAAAACAACATTGCCTCTAGACTGGAATAAAGAGCTTCAGACAGCCCCTGTAGGCCTGGTTCTACCTGGGATTACCATAGAACAGGATCAGAAATTACTATGGTCACACTTCCAAACTCTTCTCTGTCCTCATTGTCACGCACTTACTGGGATTAATGGCATGGGGTGAAAGTTTGCCTGCGAGATAAAAGAAACAAAGGACATTTCCATATCTCCTCTGCTTTTGTACTTTCACTTCTCTTTGCTTTGAATTATCCCAACTGTAAAAAAGAACAGAAATAATTCTTTAATGTCCCTGCAAATATTTCTGTGGCTCTGCAGCTCAGGTACTGGAGAAGGTCAAGTCAGGTGCTACTTAAAAAGACAGAAGCTGGAGCACTTTGTTCTCTGCCTTTTATCCTACAGTACTGTACTTTGCTAACCTAGCTGGCATGATCTTCAGCAAGATGTTTCATTTGTGTTTTGACATATGGTTTTCAAATTGCATCATTAAAAACACAGCTTGTCTTTTCTGTGTACTACTGGCAGTAATTTTTATCATTTTAGCAACCATTTTGTTTGATTATTGTGAATATTCTCAAAATCCTTGTGGATAATAAAAAAACTCTACGCTGAAATACAGAGAGAAGAGATTAACTATTTACAAAATACTTGTTAATTCTTATCTTTCTATCAAACACCTAGTTAAGGCAGCAAAAGCACCGAGACACCATAGTGCAGAACAGGGCATGATGGAGTTTTGAACTCCTGAAATCTATAGCTCAGGCTAGGGCCCAGGCACCTGAAACAGGCATTGGGAGCTGAAGCATTGAAGTAGCTGAAGCTACTTAAGGAATCCAGTGCTCAACAAAGGTGGATTTGGCTTATTTCTGGGCTATGCATACCCCTTCATTAGCACCCATAACCACGGGTCTAACACCCGACAGTTTGCTGTTAAGAAACTGAGATTGCCTAGGCCCTGCCTCTCAAAATACAAAAAACCCAAACCAAAACACAAAAACCAGAGGAGCAGCATTGCCCTCTCCAGCATACAGCACTTCCTTATGCTCCAGAAGGAAGTTGTCCCATGCTAGAATGTGAGGAATGAGGAATCTGAAACAGCAGCTGCCATCTTCAAGGTGTCCCCAAAGCAGCAGCTATAGGACAAATTGCTATATTAATGGCATTTTCTTTCCTTCCTGCTGAATTTGCTCCACTGTGCATGGAATTGATTAAATATTCATAGCAACAGTCAGAAAACAGATAAAAGCAAACTTGGATATAGCCCAACAGCCAAAGTAGTCATGCTAGAAAGAAAAAACAACTGTTTTAGGCTTACTTTTGCTGATCAGTTAAAAATAAATAACTAAATGTTCACTAGACCAGGCACGTGAAAATCAGGGTATTCCCTCCTCAGTTTACCCCACCACCAGGCTTTCTCCAGTTCACTGAAAAATCATTATCTCACATAAACTGGAGTTACTTCAATTAAAAAGTAGCAAGGATGACTTTCACTTGCCCTAGGATATCCTACAGTTTGGCATGCAAGCACTTTGATGGGGTGAGGAAGCTTAAATAATTCTGAGAAGAAAGGGGACACTAAATGATTATTCTCAATGTGGCATCACTGGGTGAAAGTGGAGAAGGACACTATGCTCCTGTGGAGTTGACATGCTCTGAGAAGGGCTGCCAGATCAAATCAAGCAGCCAAAATAGCCATAAGAACACTTGTTTCATTAATCTTACTGATGCAGGATGAGACATCCATAGTATCAAGATGGAGATGTCAAAAAGCAAAAGTTAAGTAGTTAATAAAATTCAAGACAAATAATTCTGATATAAGGATCCCCTTGTGCCACCAAAAAAATCCCCAAAACACACAAAGGGCTTTTGCCTCCTTTAGAAGCTCTTTTAACAAGACAGTATTTGATTTGGTAAATTAAATTTTAGGACTTACATGCCTGGAGTAGAAATTTTATATTTGAAGTCTGTCTACCTAAAAGAAATCACCAAAGGAATAGAAAAACAATGCACAGAAGAGGACATGTATACAATATATCATATGTAATTCATATCTCAGAAATTTGAAAAATAACCTCTCTTTTAACTCCGTGTTTGAGACCATGTAAAGAGGTGAGGAGTATGAACTATCATGCTGTAAAGCTATGTAACAAGGGAGATGTCACAAGCACTCAGTCCTCCTGGGCCTATTCCTCACTTCTCAAAGATGGGAGGGTTTATTTTTACACGTAAAAGAATTCTGGAGCTTTCTAGCACAAACAGCATATGTCGCATGACATGTGATACATAGAATACATATGGGCAAGTAGAGACACAATAAAAACATGACAACATAAATCACTGGAGTCTAGGCTGAAATGGTAAGAGGTGTGTGCTAATGCCTGACACTAACTGTGAAATCCAGCTGTAGCAGGGAAAAGGAATGACCTCCCTTGACACTAGGTGCTATACATTGTACACTCTGAACTTTACTACACTATTAAATTTCCCACATTGGTCAGTGTTTTAACATACAAAGTGCAGAGCAGAATCACTAAGGAAATTCAGTCCAAGTCATTAGCTCTATTACAGCCTTTTTATTGTAAAATAAATTGATAACTCATTTTATGACTTGGAAAACCATTCACTATCAATTTAGTGATACTATATTAATAATTGTGCCATGTTCCAATCAGTTTCAATAGATGATGTCATGTCCACAGAACAGTTTATTACCAAAAGAACAGATCTGAGATGGAAATCAGTGATAATTTAAATAGGCAGATGCTCTGCCATTCACTGAGCTGTCCATTGATAACATTCAGTAAAATTTAAATTGAATGCAAGGTGTTGCACACAATTGTCACTTCCTTGGTCATATAATCTGCATAAGTTGCCCCTTTCCTATACACATGCTCGTGGCTTAAAGAAAATAACCACATATAATGAATTCCAGTTGACTTCAGCCAAACTGTGTACCACAAAAGAGTTTTCTCCCACATATATCTTATTGTTATTGAGCCATTTTCCACTTTCACCAATTTGGCTTTAAATCTCATTCTGTTTTTTTCAAACAGCTGGTCCCCAGAGGTACATGATTATATCTAAAGTTCTCTTTTTATTTCAGAAAAATGTTGCTAGGTTTTTATGGTTACTGAGAGAAACTTTAAAACACAAAGATTTGACAAGCCAGAAAGCGAGTAAAAGAATTGCCAATTTTATTTTTACTTTCTCATTTTTAATGAATTGGCTTATATTTCCTCAAGGATCCAGAAAATACTGACTTTCAGAGCCACATTAGGATAACACTGAATCTAAGACATTAAATTTTCTCCTCAGAGAGCAAAAAGACATACACCTGCAAGTAGGACAAATTCAGTAATTTGAGAGTGTAAAACTCCTCAGGTTGACAATAATTGTGTGGGAAAAGTAAATCGTACTAGAATACTCCTGGATGCCAAAGTGTATATATAAGCAAGATTCTTTATTTTTCATTTTTAGAAAGTCATGTTTAAGCTAATTTGTCTTTACTGCACCTGGAAATATTAATAACAGACTGGAAGAACAAACAAACCAAACCAAACAACAGCCTATTTTCTTATAAAAACAAAGGTGCAAATATTTAAATTTTGTGATTGGAGAGTTGCTAAAGCAGCAAAATCTTGCGGTGGTGGTGCTATTCATTAAAGCCTGACTGGTCCCACTTAGATTTACTAAGTAGCTGAAAAAATCTGTACTGCTCTTTCACACTGTAAGTTGAGATGTGGACAGGGAAGAGCTCTATAGAAAATTGCCTCTATATATGTGAGCAGAGCTCTAACACCCCATTTGATTAATGCCATGACACCACAGGAAAGATTAATCAAGTTGCTTCTTTCCTTCACAGAACTTCCTGGGTTAATTTTTTTTTTCCTCTGATCTCTTCTAACCCCCTAATTTCAACACTGAGAAGCTTCTTACAGTAAGCAGCCCGTCTTAACTCAAAAGCAGTCAGGGGATAATCACTATTCTGGGCTTTTCTGCAGCTTCTCTCAGCTGCTCCAACCACATTCAGCCATGAAAGATGTTTCAATATACATTAAGCTAGAGAAATGTCTATGGATTTATTATTACAAACTAATTAGCTGTTACTGAATTCTAGAGAGGGAGCTACTTCTTATGGAAAGTTGCAAGAAACAGGTGACTTCTGGTTTCCTTGAGCATGTTAATTTATACTGAATTAATCTAGAAAATCTAGAAAATTCTTTTAAGTTCTCACCTTGTTCTTGTAATAGGTACAAAGAGGCATCCCATGTTGAAAGAAAGGAACTCTAATAAATACAAGTTATCACGTAAATCTGTGTCAGATTTATTGTAATATGGGAAGGATGAATGTTCAGATTTGTATTTAATATACAGAAGAACTTTGTCTCCATAACTTCACTCAGAGTTTCATTTAGTAAAGGCTGAGTGCTGATAATTTGTTATGGCTTTTAGATATTTCTTTTAAACATTTTTAATCCTTTCAAGTGTCCTCTTGTAATCACCTTCTGGATTTCAGCTTCAATCTACACTTTCCTGACTCCACTACTGGAACCAGAATCCAAAGCTTCCAGCCTTTACTCTGCCTGAAGCCCTAACTGGTTACAAACACATCCATCCACACTCACAGCAGACACCTCCTTCAGGGCTGCCTTTTTCCTTCTCTCATATTTTGCTGAAAACAATAACCAATCTGAATGTGAATGGAAAAAACAACATCTGTGTCAAGCACTTCTACACCAATTTGAAGTTAACAGACAGCTTTCACTGGGACTGGAAATGTATATTTTCTCTTTTGTGGCCAAACTATTATCTTAGTTTCATTTTATTAACTTCATCAACCTCATGGACAATTCTCTATGACTGCAGTTTGCATTATATGCATTAAAATATTTAATGTAACAACCATTTAGCTGAAAATTTATCTAAATTAGAAAGGCTGTTCTATTACTTATATTAATTCTTTTAGTGAAATAGATACATTTCAGTATGTAGACCTCAGCTGCTTTAAGAGAATAGATTCTACAACTGTGGGCAATATGTATTCTTGCTGTGCTCTCTCAAACATGACAGTGTGTAGTCTCAGCAATTTCTTGCCCTCTTTGGGAAAAACTGCAAAGGCTCGTTGTACTGTAATCTGCTGTGAATTCAGCATCTGTTTGATATTCTCAACAGGAAAAGTTGTTTCTTTTCATCAACTGCAGATGCAGCAAAGCCTGCAAAATGTTCAGTTATCATATGTTTAAGACAAGTAAAAAAACTAGAATGAAATGTTACTTTTGTCATTAAAAATATCCCCTGGGTTCTATTGTTCAGAGCCCTTTCGACAGTGCATAAGAGCTATATAACTAATACTTTGCACCTTTGTTTCACCTTCCAAATGAGCCTCTCAGTTCACTTTGCAAACAGCACTGGATGAAATCTACTAACAGAGAGAAGCATTCTGCAGAATGCAAAAGCAGAAGACCCCAGAGGTCACACTCCCATATTGAGCTCTGGTTGCTTACCACTGTTTACACACAAATATGCCAACACTGTACATACAAAACAGAAATTCAGACTTCTGAATGCTAACATGCACACTTGCAAAATAAGCATGAGAATATATGTATTTTTACCCACTAATCACAATAAGATCTGAGAGTTTGAGGGCAAGTTTCAATGCACAATTCAGGAAGAGTTCAGACCCTTATCAACAGCTTAAAAAAAAAAAAACCAAACAAAAACCAAAAACAAGCAGTCCCCCACTTTAGGTAAATTTGTTGATAGTACCTAGATAATTAAGAATACTATGAGTTTAGAGACACAAAATTGTCATGAGTTATTCAATCCATCAGATGATGAGGCCTCACTCCTAGTTTGCACCAGATGCAAACCAACACAAGTTACTTCAGTCATTCTTCATCAGTTTCACAGAGGCACATAATCATTGATGCTGTCAGAATGATGTAAAGATCATCTAAATGTTCTGTCCTCAGAGAAGAGTTAACTAAAGCAAGTTGCTAAGGACTGTGTCCATTGGGAGTTTGAACACCTCTTGTATTGGGGTGAGCCCAGGAGCAGACACCAACTGCAGATGTGGCATCACTAGGGATGAGTAAATATCTTCCCTCTAGCTGCTAAATTTGATTTTCCTAATACAGCACAGGAGGCTGTTGGGCTGCTTTGCCACAAGGATGCATTTCTGGCCCATGTTCAATTTGGGGTCCACAAGGAACTTCCAGTTCCTTTTTTTCCAAGCTGCTTTCCAGCTGGTTGGCTCCTAATCCATGCTGGTGCAGGGGGGGTTTTCCCTCCCCTGTGCAGGACTTTGCAGTTCCCTTTGCTGAACTCACGAGATTCACACCAGCCTGATTTTCCAGCCTCTTGAAACCCACCTGAATGGCAGCACAACCATTTGATGAACAAGGCAGTCTTTCCAGTTTTGTGTCTGCAGCCTTGCTGGGTGCACCCCTGCCTGTCCATCAGGTCATTAATTTAAGTGTTTAACAGTATTGGGTCCAATATTGATCCCTTAAGTAGATGAGCAGATACATGATATTTCAATATAGCTTAAGTAATTTATTTCTGCCTGATCCTTAGTCCCACTTCACTAAGTGCCTAAAGATCACACTTTGCAGGATTTACAGACTCACCAAATAGGCTATGTCCCCACCTTTAATTATGATCAAACCTTATCTTTGTAGCTACTTTCAAAATACCACTGAACCCCTACCTGCATCTTTTGGCTACTAAAAGCTTGGCAAAAATGTAACAGGAATTTCCAATTAAATTGCAGCTCCTAAAAATCATCTCACATTTGAAAATGTTTATTCTTACTTTGTAAATGGGCAATTAGTCATCCCTGTCCTCTCAGAGGTGACAAATTGAAATAATAAGTATCTAGGCATTTCCACCTGAAAATCATAAGCTGAGCTAGGAGTTGAACCTAATCACATTGATTAACATGTCATACCTTTCAGAAATCAGCTATGCTACCATGGCTGAAGGTACACAAACATTAAGCAGAAGGTACATATATACCCTTTCTTATGAAAAAGGACAAGTTGGTTTCGAAATAACATTCGTACTTTATCTTAGGGCTCCTCCTTGATGCTAATTTTCTCCAACTCTGCCCTTCTGCCTCATATTTCTCTTGCCACCATTTATGTCTGGTTCATAAGTCTACTACAGGCAGGAGTAGGAGGCTGACAGAAGGAGCAATCAGGAGGTGGGCAGCAAAGCAGGAGACATTTGCTTGGTTATTCCCTTGTTTGGTGCTGAGCTGATATGGTTCCAGCCAGGATGTCCTGACCTAACAAGACATCTGAGATGGTACAGAGTGCAAGTAAATGAAGGACAGACTTTAAAGCAGGGAATTGGTGGAAATTCTTGTGTGCCAGACAGCCAACAGTTGCCCACCTGCAGCTTATGCAATCTAAGTAGATCCCAATTTTTCCAACACTAATTAAAACTACCCAAAAGTCTACTGCCAGTTTTCAGTGGGTTGCTTTTGCAAAGATGAGTAAGTGTGAAGCTACAGGAAGCAGTGTGGTTTCTGATCAGCTGGAAGTTAGCTACTCTCAAAGATAGACAATTTACTGGAAAAGACCTAATCTCATTTATTGTCACACAGTAGTGGTCAAATTTGATAAAAGACTGTATAAAGAGATTAAGTTTTACTGCAAGAGTAGTAAAACTTGGGCTTTACATAACCATTTATATCAAAGGAACAAATGAGTCAGGATCAAAATCTTGCCTAGAATATACAGGTGACTACAGGAATATCCAGATGGCAGTAGTAAAATACAAAACAGAGACAAAAATACCAGTTACTTCTTTTTGTTTACTTGGTCTGCATATTATTGCTTTATCCAATAAATTTTAGCCCACACCAATGATTAAAAAAAAAAAAAAAATCACAGCTAAAGAAAATTCATGGATAATATCTAGGGAGACTAGAAATGCAATTAACAAAAGCAATGTCTCAATTGCTAGATCTAAATTCCCTCTGCAGAGGCTTGTACCTCCATCAGAAACATACAAGGGTCCACACATGAAGAAGATTAAAAAATAGTACCCATACTTCCCACCTAGGATAGAAAGAGCAATTCATTAATTAGAAAGCAATTTATGAACTGGAGAAAAATATTGAGCCCTCTCTGCTCTGCCATGGACTTATGCCATCCTCAGCAAATCAGTCCCTCTGTTCCTGAATCTCTGCCCACAAAACAGACCATAAACATCCATATCTCTTCAGAGCCTTGTAAAAAGAGCATTAAAGATGTGCCCTTCAAATGGACTCTTTTAAGTGTCACTAGATAGCAGAACAGCTGCCAATTTAATTATTTCAGAAACATCCATGAAAGCAGCTACCTCTAATTATCAGTGGATTACCTGCCTTTGCTGCAGTGTGGAAGGAGGAATATTAGGAACCACACCCAGTCAACTGTGTAGTCAATTATGAGACAGCTATGAATAAAATATTTTTGTGAAAAAAATATTACAAACAAAAGCCAAAAGTATTCCTCACCTGTCATGTGTGAGATTAATCATGGAATAAATAGAGTAACTCTGCATTCTACATCTCAAACTATTCTGTTTAGCCAGAGAGCTTGCAGAAAGCAAGAGAAAAATCAATCAGTAGCTTAAAATTGAGATATGCTCAGTCACAATATAAAGGAGATTTCATTTTGTTCAAGGAAGAAAATACCTATGTAAAAATTTTCATGGTTTCTACATACTAAAAAATTACATTAAAATGCATTCCATAACTAACTTCAAAGACAGTCAAAGATTACAGTATTTTAAGCAATACTTCACTATCATTTCTAGATACTCTACATTTCTTCCTCCATCAGAGTTGCTGATGCACAAAATATCAAAAGCTCTATCTACATTGTGAATTTACCCATTTGTAAAAACACACTTAAAATAGCTATACAGTGCAAGCTGTTGCCAGTGCAGTCATTACAGATAGTAACAATCAAGGATTTTGTCCCTGATGTCCAAGATGAAACATACATCTATCAGAACCATAAAAATAAAAAAATAAAATAGCAAAAAAAAAAAATTATCAGCAATGCTGAGTATTATGAGGGCCTTGGTTAACAGAGATCTTTCAAAAAGGCAATGAGTCATTGAGGCATCCCAGGCTGCTAAAGACTTAAATATTTGTGCTAATCTCTCTGTGAGAAATCTCTGTAATTGCCTTTGCCATGAAGTAAGAATTCCATGTCCGAATAGGCTGCAATGGACTCCAGAGTTCTTCCACAGTGCAGTCCTGACCATTAAAAAATGCAAGTTGCATAATTCACACTGCACAGGGAGAATGACTTCCAGTATCAGCACCCATACACTCAAACAGGCAGAGTTAAAGCTGGTTTTGCCAGCAGACAGGTCTGGTATGGTTATTTGAAGATACATATTTGTGAAGCTCTCAGATATTGCAGTAATAACCACAAATAACAAAGGTGATGACAAAAATAACCTCCTCAAACTCCTTTAGAAGCCATCCAAATCTCACTAGGAATTATCTTGATTTACTCAAATAAAACCATGAGTGATATTACAGAAAACACAAACTAAATTTAAAACATAATGCAAAATCTGTAAAATAAGGTTCTGCAATGTATCATCTTTGGTCAGCACCTTTTATGTTACACAAGGCTTTGTAATCTCATTTGCTTGGTGGCTACGTTTCTGATGTGAAATCATAGGGGTCTTCTGTAGCAAAGGTTTCCTGAGGTTTATCTTTGCAAACAGTATGTATGCCCTATCACTGATAAATTCCTCAGAAAATGGTCCTGCATCTTGAGCAAATCTATTAGTTTCCCTATTTCAAGCCACATAATGTATCCTGTCTGCAGTAGGATGACACGTCTTGGAATAGCATGATTTTCTCAGGAGAAAAACAGGAAGAATATAAAAAGTCTATAAAGGCGGAAGGTAAAAGAACTTTGAATGAAGCATCTGCAAAGTCCCAAGGATTTATAGACAGTTGAGTCATTTTGAAAGGGTTGGTGCAACATTTTGTCATTTAAGTTAGATAGCTCTCATTTTGCCTGCCAAAGCATGACTGCTTTTAATATGACACATGCAAATGAAAATGCACACCCTAAAATCTCTGTGGTCAATCAACACTCATGTTCAAACCTACAGAAACATTTGCCAATATGTGGCAATTCTCAAAATTTCAATGCATCTGTAGCTCAAAAATGTCTCCTGCTAAAAGATTTCAAAGGAATAAGATTAAAATTCCTATAAATGGCTTAAATGCTGGTCCTGTGGGTAACATCTGTATCACAATATCATTTGTAACCCAAATTTTCATTCCGTATGCTAAATTTCAAGTAATGAATATCGAAATTCCTTCACAATAGGTTTTTAAGAGGAAGTTCAGCAACTGCTAGGGAAAAATGAGGAATTCAATTAAAACATTTAATAGTTGCTTATCTGTTTCTGGAAAAAGTGTCTGACTTCCAATACAAATATTTTTAGAAGAGTTCTGCAGAAGCTGGATATGGGCACAATAACAATCCTGAAAGTCTTCAAGGAAATAGTTAATCATATGCTCAAAATATACAACTTGCCAAAATTTCAGTCTACTACAGATTCGACTGTGACAAATACTCAAGAATGTTACAAGCAGGTGAAAAAAAAGACTCCTTAGAAAAAGTCCATGTGCTCAAATGCAAACAGAGTCTGGGACCTACTTACCTGTTAAATACAGCTATGCTCAGCAAAAAAATTAGGAAAGAATATTTGAAAGCTTAGTAGAAATTTGCATTGAGCAAATAGTAAGCATATTGTTTCAAAAAGTTACTCAGTATACAAAATTGAGCAGAATTAGTTTCAGGCAGTAAATTATAGATTTCACCAAGTACATGTTAGCATAGCTCTTTCAACCTTTGGCAAGATCACCAACCATATCTTACCCTCATAGCTTTTCCCTACTCCCTGTATTTTGTCCCAAGACAAAATAAGGTAACATTCATATCCAAAGCTTGAGGAATGGATAGTATCAGAACAGTCAGTATCTCTGACACAGTTTGAGAGTTACATCCATGGAGTTAAATTTCTTTGCTTGGCAAACTTTCTTCCTTCATGTATTATCACCTTTAGCTTACAAAATTCAGTGATGATTAACACAGCTCTGCAGTGACTAATGCTTAATGGATTTAACAGAAGGGCTTGGAAAAATATCCACAATGTCTGAGGCTTAAGTCCTCACACAGTAATACAGACACATACATATGCTTTAAGTTTCATCACATCAAATGTTATACAAGATATTTTCTCCTTGTAACAATGCCTCTAGCAAGGTTCAGCTCAAGAAACCCAGAATAGAATATGTATAAAGATCCCTTACTCCGCCAGTCATCTTCTATCAGCTTTTAAAAAACGTTTTTGTCCTGATTATATTTTCAAGTCTTTGCTAGAGCTACATTCATCCAACCAAGAAATGGAGGGAGCCAATACCATAAAGTCAGAAATTGCACAGAAGCCAGCTACCAAAAACCCATCTTTAATCCTTAACTAGACTGAAATTTACATGAGAATCCATTCAATAATTCTGAATAAAAAGACTGCAGCTGAGAATGAAGAACTCTTCACATGTGATTTCTCAACAAGGAGGACTGAATACTCAGTCCATCTATAGTGCTGCTTATGAAGTACAATTCTTTACTTGCATCAAATACTCACTGGAGAAAAAGGTTTACACTCCAAGTTGTTAACCTCTTTGGTATATTTTCTTTCTTTTGAAACTTTATCCCAACAGTTATGAGTGACACATCACTAAGTAGAATGATTATCAGAAATTCACACTGAAAACTGGTCAGTTTTAGATTTTGCTTCATCATGGATTTCAAGCAAGGATGCAATCAGGGGCCAGTGCCTATATCAGAGTCAATATGATTAGACAGAAGATGCTGTTCAACAGAAAAGACAAAGCCTGTCTGCTTCAGGTACACATAAACAGTTTCATATAGAAGCAAGAAAATTCAGTGAGTGTGCATCTGTTAAAGTATTTCTATAGTGACTTACACCAAATGATGTGCAAAGAACTTGCAGTCTGTATCAACTACAACACAGGAAGAGATTAAAAGGAAGAAGCAGAACTAAGTGGCCATTTTCCTTAGAATTTTACATGCGAAGGATCAAGTTGATGTAGAGATCAGTACTCAAAGGGCTCCTTGAAATCAGCAAGCTTAGACATTTTTGTTCTCATACAGGTAATAGACATTAATTTCTTAATTCAATTATTCTAGAAGTATGAAAATTATCATTATGTCCTAGAAGACAATTTTAAGTAGGGCCATCCTGTTCACATATTTAACAAATGTGCAAGGTTCAGCTGCTTTACAGAATGAATTGAGTTTATCTGCACTTTTAAATGTTACTCGTGGGTAAATAATAACTGAAGCTTTTCTACAGCTTTTGCAAAGCCAGTAAATTGTTGGAAAGGGACCAAAACAATTTATTTATTTATTGAGTTTAGTCTCCTGACTTAACAGAGTAGCAATGTCTGTTTCTCCAGAATCCTTTCTATTGCTATGGACATATTTCATGCTTTAGCCTTTAGAGACATACTGTCCATTGACTCCATCACAAACCATGTTAGGATTTCTCTTTTGAAAACAAAGGTACATATTCAAAAATCCCAAGAGAAATCTAAAGGTCAGGTATTTACATTTTCATCAGTTTTACCTTTCCAGCAAAAAAGTCCCACGGATTTAGTCAGTGTGTTCCTCATTATCATTACATTTTTTTACCCTTTAGAGATGGCAAACACTCTCTTTTACTGGGAATATTGGCATAAACCACTTATTAATCAAAGCAATTTTCTCTTAATACTAAACAAATACTTTATAATTTTAAAAACTGCCTTGTGCAACAAGAAGAGAATGTAACATTTCCTTCCACTGCAAATGCCCTAATGAGGTGCTGTTTTCTCTGCACAAGGGGATTGCTCTTATGTATCAATCACAAAATGTGTCAAAGACTTCTGTTTCTTTGACCCAAGCTAATCTTAGATCATCAGCCTTGACTCTGGAGAACAACCTTATAAAAATTAATCAAAGTGACAGACAGAGAAAGAGGAGCAGATCAAACACCAACCTTACCATCAGCAATTACAGAGAGCATTCCCTGAGGCAGCTGCCTGCTACTGGGGTCCCTCGTCCTGCCTGAGACCAAAAGGTGCCTGATCAAAGCAATCAAAGCAGGGGAGTGAGCAAGAAGATGGGCAAGCATAACAGTCTGCCAGGGTTTGTACCTCCCTGTGTTGAAGGGACTCTGTTTTTACCTTCCAATTCAGTAAAAGGGATGGATTTTCATAATCTTGCCTTTTAGATACCCAATTGCTCATTCTATCAGTTTGTTTTCCTATCCCTAGGTCCTTCACATTCCTTCACAGCATCCTTACCCTGAGTCAGGACCTAGTTTGCTGCAGTTTTTTAGGATCACAGTGTGCTTTATATGACATACTGGAGATGAAATACACCCACCATTTGTGAGAAAGTCATTTGCCAGATGGCATCTACAGAACAGGAGCCTTGGACAGCTTGATAAACACTGTCCCTCAGTTCTTACCTTGGTACTGAATGATTCACAGGCATAAATGCACCACAAGTGGCTCTGAGCTACCTTGCCTTAGGTCTATTAAATTTTTTTTATTTTTTTAAGGGAAATTTAAATTCAGGTTAAGGGAATAGAATAATTTAGTTTTGAATAGGTCTCTGGAGATCATCTGATGCAAACCCCTTTGGGTCACTAAAGTAGGGTTATTTATATAATACAAATTCATCTCTAAATCTGCAGAAAATCATCTTACACCAGGTCCCACGTATCCCATGGGCAGAAAGAATGAAGAATTACAGTAAAAGAACAAGTATTGTACTTTGCCACCCTTCTTGCAAAAGGCAAAGAAGCAGCTTCATTTGCTGGCACTGTAGCACAGCTCGAGTAAGCAAGCAGCTCTGCCATCCCACTCTTCCACACACAGAGAGCAGCAGCCAAAGCAAAAGACATTTAATTAAAACTCCCAAGTTGGTTAAGTTCAGAGTGCTTCCACTGAAATACATTCTCACATAAAAAGAAAATTATAATCAGCCAGTAGAGTGGCACGCACTGACAACATGATCAACAGGCTTTCAGATGCTCCCTGAAGATTTTATTAGTACTTTATGAAAAAATACTAGTTTAAAATTATACTGATGACAGCAATAAAGAAACTCAATATAAAGAGATGGACAAGATGGGTTTGAAAAATCCATAACTCCATCATTTACAGCAAGAATTTTACTATAGCCAATAACCTGCCATATTTTAAATTAAATTCAGTGAAACAAATATAATGATCAAATATCAGGTACACTCCAGATCATCCATTCCTCCTAGTGAAAATAATTTAAACCAGATCCAAAATAGATATTAAGATCAGATCGCAACACTTGAGTTATTTGTAAATAGATTGTCATTTTTGCCTACAAACCATAGCCATTTACACCATCAGCAATATTCATAAAATTGGTTATAAACAATTTCAGAGGGAACCCTGAGGAAAGCTGCACCCTGATAGAGCTGTCTGGGCCAGCTGCATTTTCTGTTGATACACACCAAGTACAATATTTTGAAAATATTAAACTCTTTTGATGCATCCAGGGACCAAAGCTCTCTCTGTGGCAAAGCAAATTTAATAACTCCTTTGAAGAAAGCTCTTAAGGAAGTTAGAGAAGCCAATAGTGTCTCATCAGTAGCACTTCCAATGATTCAATTCCAGCATCATGCTGTAGTGCCCTTTACTTCCTCCATTTATCACAGAGCCTGAATCACAGTATTAGCAGGTGGATAATGGTTATATAAAGTGGGCTTAGACAGGAGAACAGTAAAGACAAAAAGGTTACATGTGCTCCTCTTGTGTGCATCAATACCTGAAGCATTCCTAACTCAGCCTTCCCAGGACAGGTATACAGAAGACAAGGCTACAGCTGTTCCCAGGATCCACACCAGTCAGATGGGAGCAGGGTGATGAGATTGCCTGGTGACAGTGCAGAACACATGAACACAGGGGCTGCACACAGCTCTGAGCAACTGACTCCAACTTATTAACTATTAGTCCTCCTTCTGTATGAACACTGAAGTCCACTTCCATTTGCCAAAAGGAGGGTATAGGATCATACTTGCTTTGAACTGGTTTGCAAGATACTGCAATAAAAACACGACTACATTTTACTGGCAAAGATAGATCAGACACATGGGAACTACCTGCTCAAAAAGGTCATATTAAAAATTACTGTGACCAAATTAGGAGGAACGAGGTGCCTGGTGTTCCAGGTGTGGCAGATTCCCAGAAGACATCCCTTCACACCTGAGTCTTTTAGAAAGAGCATGTTGAATTTACAAAATACATAAGGCTGAACAGCTACACAATACGTGTGCCTAGGCATCCAATTAGTTTCAAAAAATGCATTGACACGGATAGGAGAGGGAAAGAAAAAAAAAAAAAAAAAGACGACTCTGTCTCTAACTCAAGTGGAAGTCTTCTGATATCTACAGATCTTAATCATTACCTATAAATCCAAATATAGTGAAAGTGCACTGTCATGATTAATTACTTACAACGCAGATCTAGTTCCTGAGCTTCACTTGCTGCAGCTCCTGATTGCTCCCATACATGTCAAGCTCTCTGCAGTACAAGTTCTGTGGCAGACTCTTTGGGAAGATTAGGCTGTCAAAGTCCATGGGAGAATTGGTTTTTTTCCCTCTGAGCTTTTAATGACAAACATGCTTCAGAAAATTAAGTGCTACAGACATGTACTGTATGAGCAGAGAAACTTCCCATGTATGGTATTTGCTTATAACCTCTCCTCATCGTGTCCAACACCTTTGCCTCTTATAAACCCTTGGCTGAGCTCATCCCATGATCTCATCAGTCTTTTCCTTCTCCTTACTTCTGACATTTTTCATTATCTGTGTTCTCTCTTCTGTCTGACCTCAGCACTTTTCACCTCAACAGCTGTCTCTATTCTCCTGAAATCCGTATTTTTCTCTATAAGCTTACTTAATCCCTGATGGTATTTGGAACAGGGAGATGTCGTGAAACTGATAATAGGATTGTATGTTTTGTCGACATTTTTTTTTTTTAAATCTGTGCAAAGAATAACTGCTAAACTTTTACAGTCCAGGAGTTCCATGGCTTGCCTGTGGCTGTGCACACAAAATGGGTGTGTACTACCAGGCTCTCCCATTTCTAAATATTCAAAATGTTTCATAACTGTAATTCTCTATAATTCATATAGGTTATTAATATGAATATACATATTCATATAGTACGAGGTTAATTTGCCCCTTGGAACAAAGCTTAGCCTAAAGTTAGAAATTTCAAATCAGCCATGAGTTTGGGCTGAGCAAATATAAACTTTAGTCTGATTTTCAATGTTTATTTTAATGGATTCTGAACACTCCCACTAAGTCAAGAACTCAACTGATCACAACAACAGGAGGTGGACTTATTTTGCTGAATGTAATTCCTGTTTATGGGATTTATTGAGTAACTCTTATAGCTGGAGAAGGCAATGGGATTGTGAACATTTAACATTTTACTGTATCAAGCTAGAAACACTGTCTAAATCCCACCAGGTTAATGCTCTGAAGGGCATATAACAAATGCTAGCTTGTGTCCCATCCCTAATTACAAACAGAGCGTTACAGGTAATATTTAAGTGTGAAAGACTTTGACTTTTTACTTGTTAAAATAGATTGTTATAGTTAGATCTTTGACAAGCTTTTGTCTTGATACAAATATCATGTGTAGCTACCACTAGAATCCAGGGTGTAATTTCTGTTTTTATAATTGCATTACTCAGTTCTTAAATAAAAGTGGAGGGGATATGCAAAATTACATATTCCTGCTTCTAGGTACCAACAGCTTGGCTTTAGGGGATACCAACAGAATACACTGTCATACTCATGCTCCCAGGGGCTTGTAATATAGCTATACCAGAATGGATGGGCAGCAGTATAAAACCCTGCAATAGGAGTATTGGTAATATTGTAAAGAGGTTTCTAGACATTTTGACAATCTCTAGTTTTACAATTTAAAAAAAATTAACTGTTGTGGATTTCTCAGAGCAAAAAGAGTAATATTTTTCAATAGCTTGCTTTACAACGTAAATTCCCAGTAACCTAGATGGGACAAAGCACCTACATGACTTATGTTGCTCTTCATTTTTCTTTTAATAGCTTTGTACATGGAAGTAGTAAAGGACTAGAGACATTATGACTGCAAGCAGTTTAAGTACAGTCTTACATTTGATTTCATACTAATAGCCAAAACTTAGAAAATTGGACTATGTCAAATTTTCTCTTATAGTGGTGGTGAGGGACAGCTGTGCTTGTTCATGACCCTTTGTGTCACATTCCCTTATTTCTTGATTTGTCTTTCACTCTGGTGTCCCTTTAGCCAGTCTGCTGCTACATGGCCTCTAGCCTTGGTTGGCAATTCTGAACAACTTTTAAGTTAATACACATGCACATCTATCCACTCACCAGGGCCAAAAAGGAAGAAAACTTCAGCCTCTCAGAAGATGCTCTGCTTTACTATTGAGATGAAAACCACATTGCAAAGATTTTCTATCAAGTCCTGAGTCTTGCCAGAAATTTCAGAAGTTCCTTTACATCCCCTTAGTCCTGCTGTTTTTATTCTACTTGCTGCTAACATTAGGATGTGCTTACAAACAATCAAGAAAGGAAATTGATTTTTTTTTCCCCCTCCTTTGTAATTCATCCATGGAAATAACAAGACCAACAAAGAAGAAAAGATATGTCTAATGCAGCAAACTCTGGAGAAGCATTGAAAAAAAAAAAAAAAGGCAACAAAACAAAAAATTTTATTGAACATATAGAAAGGATAATATTAGAAACATCAGTGCCACACTCAAGGAAGAGGCAGCCTCTCAGGGTGCACTTACCCGTCTTGGTGAGTTTTTGTAAGACACAAGTACAATCACCACATGACAGCTGTTATATAAATTTGTGAAAAATATCCTGTCATGTAATTCATATGTGCCATAAGGCACATCTCTATTCTTTTTTTACATCCAAATTATATCAGAGAAACATTTAGAAAACTAATCACTAAGAGAATCTTCCAATACATTCCTAAAATGTAGTATGCCTCCTGCAGGTTTTACAACATGCAAGTGTCCTGCTGAGAGAGAACAAAAATGCAGAACTAAATTTGAGATACGATTTTTTAGTCATCACATCATTCACTTAAAAAAAGAAGAGTTAGTTTGCCATTTCAAAATGAGGATCCAAAATTTTCAGCAAATTTTCTAGCTAAGAAGCTTAGTTTTTACCTATTGGATAAATACAGCATTCTGTTCAAAACTTACAAGCACCTACATGCTAAAAATTAGGCTAGAAACTCAGGAACATGGATACTTTTGAATGTCCAGCCCCCTACACTAATACTTCACCATCCTTTCTGTCTGCAGAGATCCATCTTAAAACAAATTTTCCCCATTTGTTCTTTTAGACAGCTTCAGAAACTTTTCATACCCAACCTAAGCCTACTCGTTATCCATTTTCAATTGTGCTAAAAATAAAATCTTTTAATTATTTTTTTTTAATGTTTTCATCTGTCCAATTGGCCCTTTTGTGCACATTTTAGTGTCAATCAGCCCTTCTCAAATGAGACTATTACATTATTTAGATGAGGACCTAGAAGTGTTTGTACAACAGAAACATTTCCTGTCTTGAACCAAGCTATCAGTTCACAGCTGCACTGTATCAGCAGCAGTCCTCTGGCTGGCTGCTGGTTTTGTGCACTGCTTATTTCCAAATGCTAGACTCCTAGATGACAACAGCAGTTCCTTCATATTAACAGAACCTTTCATACTCATGCTATTATTCTGATAAGTCTTCTGTATTAATGATGCTTCCAAGCCTTGTGTGATCCATACGTTTATTACATCTCCAGCTGTTGGTGCTGGTCTTCCATGAAAAAATATTTGGAGAAATTACTCCCAGATGTTCAGCTACTGTCTTCTTTCTGACCTATATTTTTCCTGTCACCTCAGTACCATAATAGAGAAGATATGGACTTCATAAAAAAAAAAAAAAAATCCCATTTGATTCAAAGTTTTCATAAAATTGTATTGATATTCACTTCAGTTGTGAGTCAATTTTGAGTGTGTGTGACTTTTGCATTCAGCCCATGAACAGAAAGCAACTACTCATGCATCCGAAGAGGCAGATGCAATCTGGATACAAACAGAATATTTACAAGGATATTCCCATAGCATGTACACTGCTGCTGGTGCTAACTGAGCAGAAGTCCCAGCAGTTGTCCTGCTAAACCTATGCTTGGACATGGCTTTATTTGAATCACTTTGTAAGGGGCTCAGAATTCAATACCATTCACCTGTCTTTTTCTAAATATTGATATTAAACAATACATAAACAAGTTAGGAGAAATGTCAACATTGTACAGGAGTTACTGTATTATAATCTGTGTTCCTAAGAAGCCACAGCTGGGCTTTAATGCTCCACATTGGAATTCTAACTTGGCAGTTTCATTAGAGAATACTGTACATCCTGCTTTACAAACACTTCCCATTGTTTCTAGGCACAATGTTCAGCAGAAAACAGAATAGTGGGGAACATACATCAGGACAAACCTTGTGTTAGTAAAAAAATGAAACAAATACCTAATTTTAGCTCTGCAAAAGCATTTTTGGTTCACTGAAAAATTTAATTTGTAAAGGATTAATTTCAAGTGTCTATATATCTTAAACTTAAATTAAGGGTGAAAAACTAGCCTTCATTACTATTTTACAGATTATTTACTAAGAGGATTTACAGAAATCATAAACTAAAACAGATGGGAAGTGATTATCTGAAATCCAACCATTACATACAACAGAACTTCACTGAGTTCTGTTGACAGCAGGCTCTCTACTACCTTTTGGGCTGTACTATTGCGATGAAAAGTAGCAGGAAAAAAAAAGACAAGCAGAAGATTCTAAGGCCACTGAAGGGTGATACAGAACAGATCTGAAAATTCATTAAATCGTCTCTACACATCATCACACCTGACCTGAAATGTGGACTCGGGAGAAAAAAGGTAGCAGCTTTCCAAAATAAAACATAGAACAGAATAGTAATGGATAAAACATCCTCCCCCTCCAGATCAAGTAATGCCACCTAAGCAGGATGTTGAAGTCACTGCCTGTGGGAACATTCTGTGCCATCTATCTAATCCCACTGGGGAAGTGAGGCACAGACATGATGAAGTGAATAGCAAACATTTTTGTGGATACAGCTCATGAGGCAGGAATTGGGAGAAGTCAGCCTCTCAATCTGAACTTGCTTTATCTCTGAGCTGAGAGGTCAGGTAGTCAACAAACATGCTCCTCTCACTTCAGAGCTGCACCAGAGACCTTCTTGAGCAGAATGTTCTGGATTCCATGAATGGACTTTGTGTTATTTTATTTGAGGATGTTCCCTGTAAGATGCAAGTGATGTACAAAAAAAAGAAAATATTTTTGTGTCAGTTACATATTGGGTCAACTAAGCTGAACACATGGAATATAATAACCTTAAAATCTAGGAATTACTATATCACATGTTATCACACTGCCCAGAAATTTAAAGCTAGTTTCTTAAAAGTATTAAAAGCCTCACTAAAATACCCCACAAAGGAAGTCCTACTTTTCTTACCTCCCACAGTATATGTACCAATTGAAAGTCATCTATAATTTGCCTTGCTGGTGATAGCTGTAATACTGCTCATTAGACTTACATAGCTAACCTGGAATAGTCATAAACAAGTCATGCTTGATGGTAGGACTTCTAAAGTAGCCAACAAAAGCCTGGATTTTGGTCTTGATCCTTTTCTTGTGCAAAGGAAAGAGATTGTGCACATAGCCTTTGATTCACAAAGAAACAAGGAAACTTCAGACTGACATTTCACAGTGCAGGAGAAAATACAAGCACTTGCTTGGGTTCACTGCATCTCTGATCTATGTTTACTCTCACAGAAAATAATAATTCATTTTTATTAGCAATTGATTTCAAGCTATCTGCATGTATGAAAACCAGCATACATATTTTTAACATCTGCAAGCAGATCTTTAAGAGAATTTCTGAAAACTCACAGCCTCTGGTATTGTCAGGCTGCCCAGAGAGTGAAAAACTAAATAAAAAAGCCCTCATGCAGGAATCATAAACACATGGTTAACAATACTGTTGAGTTCCTCCTACTGAGAAGTGAAATTTAAACTATACTATCACATGCAATAAAGAAATAAAAGGTCAGCATTTGACACAAATGCCAACGTTGAAAAAAAAAAAAAAAAAAAAAAGCCCTTTTTGGAGAAAATAGTAACAGTCTCAGCAAGCATACAAGGAGTTATTCCTCTGCTTCTGAGAGCACAAGGGCATGAAAGAAACGTGTTTTTACAACACTTTCAGGATAAGACAGCAACATTTGAAAGGAGATGGTCTTTCACTTACCAGAAAAACAAATTCTCTGTCTACCTTAGCCAAACTGTCATCAGTCACTGGCACTGTTACTGACCAATGAAGCTATTTTATTAATGAAATGCAGCACAATGTGTGAAAAAACTCAAGTGCAGTTGACAAGAGGAGAATGTATTTCAGAAGAGTGTGTGAAAATAGCTTTAGGCTATCCTCCCCCCTTCACTGACCATAAATCAGCTGCTTAAATTTTTCATGAGCTGCTAAGGACCCCAAGGGCACTTCACCTCAAGGTGTGAATAGGAGAAGGGAAAAAGAAAATCCTGGCCATGCTGAGTGCACTTCATAGTTCAGCCTTTATAGATCAACTACATCTTGGCAGGGTTTCAAACAAGGAAGCTGGTATGTGGTCCAGGTAACACTCTCCCTCACAGGAAAGCTCAGGTACTTTCCAATTCCAAAAGGCATTTGACATCATTATGAGTAATTCCAATTCTTCCCTACCCTGACCATGCAGCAGCTACACCACACCAATATCAGAGTCTGCCTCATTCCTGGAAATCCTCATCCCCTCCTCTCTGCCATTGATCCCTTGGGACACACATTTCTCAGTACACTTTTCTACTCACGAGCATCTCTCCACAGAATGGAATTATTCCATTCACTCTTTTAACAAATATGCAAGTTTAATGAGTTAGCAAGTGTGTTTTTTAGAGCCGGAGGTGTCTGGCAGTTGCTCTTCTATCTTACCCTACCTCAGTGGCTCCCCTGGAGCAAACTTTGGGTTGAACCACACATGACTGGGTTTCTCACTGCTCCCACCATCTGCAGCAGCTTCTTTATTTCCCTCAATTATGCTCATGCTATCTGGGCTGAAAAAAAATCTCCCAGTCCTTGCCAGTCTAAAGCATATGCCCACTTATTTATTCAAGTAATTTTTATTGATCTGAGTTGACAGTCATCTTTCACATCATTTCACTGGGGTTTCATTAACATGAAATGTCTAAAGCTATTAAAGCAAAGAGCCAAATTTGGATCAAGACCTCTATGTTTAAATTTTTCAGACCACCACACAGCAGCAGTGTGTTTTGGTGAATATGAAATTCAAAGTTCTGCCTGATAGACTGATTTCAGACAGCTGCAGAACTAGAAGAGCTAGGGCCTCTCTGCTCTCTCCTAAAACCCACCAGGAGGTAATAGTGAATTACTGATAGACTACACCACCAGCAAACTACTACTTCTTTCCCTGTGCTGACTCAGTTTCTCTCTCAGCAAGTAGAAAGCCAAGTCAAGATAAATATATTTGAGATTCCACCATTTATCCTCCACACCCAGGCCTAATACCCATCTCACTCAGGCTGGGATGCCAGAAATACCCACATCCCACTCCACAGGTTTGCCAGCTACATCTCCATCCATTACTCAGTAGGAACACCAGCAAGCTGCTGCACCCCTTTCCCTCAGATACCAACCTGTTAATTCTCTGATAGGAAGCACATTTATTGAGGCTACCTGCAAGCACTCCAGAAGGTGGTTAACTCATCCCTGCTCCTTCACTTGATCAAGATTTATTTTGATGTTCAAGAATAGTCCCTGATAAATGAACGTGTTCTTGTGGAAGGGGGCACAAGCAGCAAACTACAAGATTAATACAAAATATTTTTTTACAGAACCACTGAGGAAAAATACTTCTGACAATAGCTGTCATGGTATTGTCAGCAAACTTAACATCCACAGCCTTAGGCTACTATGCCTTGAACTACAGAGGAGATTTAGTTCAGCATTAACTACACAGAACAGGCTAGTGCTAGATTTGACATCCCAGCTGAAGAGGCAGAAAGCACTAGTTAGTGAGGCAGAACATCCAAGGAATTTTTTATGTACCAGAAGCCAGTTTTGACATACAAGCAATATCATTTACATCCCAAGAAAGTAAGTGCTAAAGTAGCTTCACAGCAAGCATAACTGATGAGTTAACAATTCTTTGCACCTCAGTCCTAATAAAGATGTTTTGAGAATCAAGAACCTCTCTATAAGAAGCATTTACTATTAGCAGCTTCTTTTTACCACCTGGTCACAGATACCATGCTGTTATTCAGTTATTCACAGAGCTTTTATATAGCAAAATTATTGCTCTACCAGACAAACTAACCTGGTTTAAGCAGTGACTGGAAGAAGTGGACTTGTCACCTTCCTCATTCCTCCACAGACTTAGACATCCCCAAACCTATAGGAAATAACTCAATTTTGAAATATAGTTGAGTCATACAAAAACAGAGATTTTACTTCTCTAATGAGGAATCCGACAACCTAAGCACATGGACTGAAAAACAATGTCTTTCAAAAATATTATATAATGTTAAACTACACCTTTTGAAAGCATGTGCAAAAACTAAGCACATTTTCTTTTTCTTTAATAGATGCTTGTCACACGTATGCAAAAATAAGGTGAAAATTAAAATAGCGATTTTTATTGCATTCAGTACCTTGATACAGGACAGGGTGGATGCCTATTTAAGCAGAGTAATATAAAGCATGTCTGATATCAGTGATGTGATGGCTATAAGAAAAAGATACATTGCTTTCAGTTCTTTGTAGAACAGACCAAATGCCAGCCACTGTCAGAGGTAAAATTAAATTAAATCCACTGAAGCCAAAAAGAATAGAGATTACTTGTAAATATATACAAAAGGACACATTTATACAAATGTAACAAATAGGTCCATCATGCTAAAATAATCTTAAGTAGTTAATATAGAAACCCAAGCTTTTATTGTCTAGATATTATGTATATAATATATTGCATATCTACACTGCATAGATTATCTACCAGTGCACCTATACCTTTCCATCTTTTAACTACATTTTTGCAGAAAGGAGTAGGAAAGCCCATTCTTCAAACTAAGAGCACAAATCAAAGAATTAAGCACAAAATTAAGAATATCTTTTTAGTGCACACACATAATATCTCAATTTTAAGAACTTGTTTCCTGAAGGTTTCCAAACTGTCATAAATAAGGGCCCAAACGAAGGGACAGAAGCCTAATCCTCTCTAAATGGGCTTATACAATGCTGCTAATGCTGCTTTCAGTACTTCAGATGAGATCATCCCAAAGCTGAAACTGTGTGCAGAGGCCATCTCCCGGTCAGGGACATTAAGTATTTGGCAGTCACAGTGTCCATTGCTATTGTCTGATAAATGGCAACCTGCTATTTTTAGTGAGGGGAAAAAAAAAAAATTAAAAAAAGGGGGTAAACATATTCTACTACACTGGGTTAAAATTCTAGCAAGAGCATAGAGATTCAGAAACCTTTGTCACCAGGAACACACAGCACAAAAGGCACAGAATGAATTTTGGGTCAAGGGTAGAGGAGAAACCCCCCCTTGTTACCAAAGCGCTATTACCATTCTACTTTACTCTCTATACACTGTAGAAGGGACTCAGATCCGAAGTCTATAGTAGAAAAATGACATAATAAATTCAAGAATATGAAATTGTTATTATGGTTGGACTCAATAGTTTGTATTACAGAAAGTGCCAATCCTGGCAGCATTCAGTATAGAGGCTGGAGAGAACTCCAATAGCTCAAGAAAATCAGCACTAAAATTATTTTTCAATCATAAACTATCCTGATCTGGCATTTTCAAATCTGCCAGCTAGTACGAGATGTTTTCATTATTTAACATGTACAGGTATAATCACGGGCCTGATGAGAAAGAAACAACAATCTGCTCCAAAACAAATCCAGATTATAACTCTATATCTACTCTTTTTTTTTTTTTTTTTGTTCCATTCTCTGCCTCGCAATCCCTCTAGTCTTCTACAAAGCAGAATCACATATTCATGCTAAGAAAATTTTCCATTCTTCTTGCACAGCATTTGAACAAGGCATTTTGCAAAAGTGCCAAAACCAAAAAACCCTAAACAGAATTGAACTTTTTCCTATAATTATTCTAAACAAATCACAAATGTATGTATGTGAAATAATTAAACTGAAGGC
This sequence comes from Phaethornis superciliosus, assembly GCA_023637945.1. Classification (NCBI taxonomy): domain Eukaryota; kingdom Metazoa; phylum Chordata; class Aves; order Apodiformes; family Trochilidae; genus Phaethornis; species Phaethornis superciliosus. Next base: position 18,098,787 of record JAJQWJ010000010.1, read on the forward strand.
ATGGATTTTGATCACATAATGTTTACCCCAGATTTATAGAACTCAAATCCTGAGATTTTCAGCCTAATCTTCAATAAGAGTTAATACTGATGAGAATACATTGCAAACTATCATGGGTGTCCAAGCTCTCTTTCACTTGTAAAAAAATAAAAATTCTTCATCCATCAAAATAGCAGCAGTTTTAGAAGTAATACAAATTTTAAAAGGTTATTAAATTAGGGACTGAGCAAACAATATAAACCTATTTATTTGAATAAATACCAAAACATTATGGAAAATTTTATCTGACTCTGGTATGGCATCTGAACAGTTGCCCTTAGTCAACATAATCTTTGCTAAATAATACCACCTTCCTCAAGGGCTTTCAGAACAACACTAAGACCATACCTACACTTGCAATAAGTGACATAGGCTCCTTTAATTTGGGAATGTAAAAAACAGAGGAAACAACAGATAACCATTATGTCCACCCAGTAGTTTTGATGACAGCTCGTTACATCCTCTAAAGATGTGCCAGTTCCTTTCTGCACAGAAAACCAGTTTCAGGATTTAAATGATATTAAGACTCTCACAGAATAGAACTATACGATGTGATCAGATTAATATGTATGTAGAGTCTTCTTCTAGCTCTATAAGAGAACTTGTGTCCTTTTAAAGTTGTTTGTTTCTTTACCTTTTCTCATTCTAAATGTCTGATGACTCTGTCTAATCTTTCTAAAGAAAGTATCCATAAATAAAAAGGGCTACTGGGATATAATTCCTTTTATTTTTTTTTTTTTTTTTTTGGCTATGCAGGCATACAACTGTGAAGTGAATGCTTTTATAATGATATCTGAAGCACTTGCAAATACTGGATAAAGCCTACATATTTTGTTTCAGGCAGAGAGAGCATAGGTTATACCATTTTAATATCAGGACCTGTATCACTTTCATTTTTAAAGCTTCTATTATATTCCAGGCACAGTTATATTTCTATTTGTCTTTTATGCATACTTAAAAGTATTGTCATACACTTTCCAGAGTCTCATTGGACCCAAGTGAAGAATTAATAAAAGAGAGAACAGCCCACAGACTGATCTCTCTCCAGAGATCCAGAGCTATTTTCTCAGCTAAAGCTGAAGTCTGAGGCTGAAAACAGACTGCTACTAGATATTTGGAGATCACTCTTTACACAAGGCCAAAATATGACTGTGTTGCCACATCTTAAGTGTGTTTTTTAATTGAAAAACGTTACTGATAAAGATTAACTATTTAATGCACAATAGTTTCTGGGTTTTATCAATTATTGTCCATCTCTGACAATTTTCTTACATGTAATAAAGAGTCTTCCCAAATTAATACTGAAATGCCACTCCCTCAACATAAAACTGAAAAAAAGGAATGAAAGATAAACACTGTACTTTGAACTCAAACAGTATAGATTTAGCTGCTTTACTGTAACTTAAACTTCTTAGGCAAGTCTTCCTACACCTGATTTCTTCTCTCTAGCCATCCTAGCCATCACCATCCTTATTTCAACATATCTCATACGAATGAGCTCCCAAAGGCCCATGAGTCAAGAGAGGTTGGACCATCACTAACAGAAATGTTAATTCACATCTCCACACCACCGCCAACTGAGTATTGCCACAGGAATTATGTTCCCACTTACCTTAAATATATACCTCACTTTTTAAGCTCAGAATAAAAGAACTACACAGAGCTTTGGTGAAGCAGAATTTTCTATTTAAATATCGATCTTGTGTTGGTTCATAAAATTGCCTCGTTATATGCTTTCTCATTATTTTTAATGATCTATAAGATGCAACACCTCTAGAAAACACTAGGAAAGCACAGGTATTGAGAAGACACACATAGAGACAAACCATGAACAGAAAAGCTTGAAAAGGGTTATACAAAGTAATAAACACTGATCCTACATGATATCAAGACTTCAGTCATCTTGTGGACATGAACACTCTCGTGGCACCATCACGTAGCTGTGTGTGCTCATTTCCAGAAGTGTGACCAGTGCATAATTTTAAAGAGTAAAGCCAAGTTTGTCCCTTCATTTTTATTATTAAGTGCACAAAACAAAGATTTGTGGTGCATAAATTCATTTTGAAGTGTAATGTATCAGGTGCCTGGGGGTCTGGGCAGCAGCCAAGCATCTCGAGCTCCACACAAAGTAGATCTATCTGTTCTTTCTGCTAACACAGCTACCTAACACAGCCTGAAGTTACCACTGATGCATATTTCACAATGTTTGCTTTATAAAGTCCCTCCCCAAGCTACTCAAGCTATAAAACAAGCAGATGAGTATTTCGAGATATTCTGGCCTGAAAGTTACTCGGTAGTTTTGTTATTGTTTTTAAACACCCTTCAGTTCATTAGCCTGATGTGCAAAGTTCAGGATAGCTGGCCAGGTTTTGGCTTTATATCCACAAATACAAGAAGTTATTATTCTGCTTCTCCTCATCTAGAAAGATGACCCATGAAATCAGTAATCATAGCATACATGTACTAGATCTGTCTGCGTATCACTTTTCATTACCAAATTTCTTTACAAGGGAAGCAGTGTTAAAACTTATATTTTTTAAAAGCTTAAATTTAAATATGCCCATGTTGAGATGATTGCCAATAGCTCAGTGAATAGCAATGCAGTGTAGTTTGTCATGTAAAGCTGAAATAGCTTGGTAGGATCTTTGGAAATAAATGGAACAGCACAGACTTATATAGAGGCAGAATGAATTACTCCAGGTATACATATATTAAAAAACAAATCCATTCACTCCTCATTTTCTTTCTGTTCACTTTCTCACAAAAACAAGTGGTCTAAATATTCCTGAAAGGTGAATTTGAGACTCAGGTATGTCAAATATTTGTCAAAATTAGACATCTAAAAATGTTATCAATTTAGATAAGAAAGAAATTAATCTCTAATTAATCATTAGACTTTAAATACTCTTGTCAAAATGTTAAATATTTACAAGGGACTGGCCCTTGGCTTTCCATATATAAGAACAAATTTCCAAACAACTGTAATGAAGAATTACAGAATTACATAGTATTTCAAACAGAAACGTTTGAAGTCTGACCATGTATTCATTCTAAGTGATCTGCCCATCAGTACTTGAAGGTGACCTATTGCTCCCATGTCACCAGAAGCTTTCTCATTCAAAAGAATGGCTGCAAAGATACAGGCATCACTGACTTAAATTTCTAGGGCAGCACAAAGTTGGAGGGGTTTAATTATTTTTTATGTTAATATGCTCTTACAGTAGCTTTATTAAAGATTCAGGAGTGAGTTTTACATCTAAATATTGTTTCTATAAAAAACTTAACTCTGAAATATTCAGGAACATCAGTATTTCTTTACAAAATCTTGCCAATTCAGCATACTCCTTTGGAGACATCTATTACTATCCACTATCTGATCATAAAGGATAACCCTAGAGAAAGAGTTAAGTTTTGAAACCAGTCCTGTTATAGTATTCAGCATCATAGGAACACTCTGTTTGCTTGGGAGACATCACCTAAAGGAACCATTGCACTTAAATTGTATCAAATAATGAGATACTGGCATGCTTCTTAGTTTTCCTTCAGCAATGTTCTATGACAATGTTTTTCATCAGTTTGTCTTGATTCATACATATGTTGTCATGCTCTGCATCATTGTTTCCATCTGTATATTGCAGATTAACAGGAAATGGTGGAATTTATTTACTAAATTATTAAACTGTCACTTACATGAGAAAGTAAGTTACCTTGTAAATCTGCACTGCCAACAAACTATTTTAGACTTAGCAAGTGTAACATTAGCTTTTATAGAATTATAGGGTTTGAGCAATAAGCTACTATGACAAACACATACAGCAAATCAAAATGCTAAGGAACAATACTGAAGGAAGTCAAGTAAATTGATGATAACACCTTTTAAAAATAATAATCCTTCAATGTACTAGAGTTTGTAATTGCAGCTGCAGTTCACAACAATAACAAGGTTGTGCCTTACACAGAAAACCTCATGTATTTCCTCTCCAATTCTTCTGCTCAGTTACTACACAGGCAAGGATTGAATGTATAGCATTTCTTACAGTGAAATCAGAGACCAAACTTTTCAAGCTTTGGACAACAAAATCCACTCCTACTCCCCAGAATAAAAGAAATTGGATTCTTTAATGAATTGGTCACCTCTGTATCTCTCCTACAGAATCTGAAAATTTAAGTTATTTCACTGCAGTGCCTGTCTCTTTGATATCCAGGAAATTATCTACTGCTAGATTCAGTACTTTAGGTTGAGTAGCCAGGAAAGAAGAAGAAAAAAAGAAAAAAAAGCCTGATGCATGTAGTCTTTCAGGAAAAGCAAAAGACAAATAGACAGACACAATAAAAACACTTAAGACACTTTGACTAGTAAATATATGAAATCTGCTCATAAAAAATAGCACAGATGTATTCATTAGGTTACTATCCTACACAGTACTACAGCCACTGTAAACTCACGAGACAGATTTTATACATGGTCTCAGCCACTCCCAGGGCTTTGCAGAGTTATATTTATGAAAGGTTAAGGGCAGGCACTAATATGAGTATCATGACTCTTTTCAGGCAGTAGGTGAAACCTTGAAGAAAAAGTGGCTCTGTCTTCAAAAAAGTGACCTGACCTTTGCTTTGGTGGGTTTTTACTTTGCAAGAAATAAAGAGCACTGCATGCTTCCCAATGCATCCTTTCTAGCTGATAAACTATTTTGTTCTAGCACTCAGCACAAAAGGACTACATTTGATAAAGATCAAATAGCATGTTACTAGTGCTAGCTAACAACAGCTCCATGCATCATACTAGAAACAAGCTTCATAGACCTGGAATATGTCATAAGAATCATGAACAGAGAAAATTCGTGATTGGCCAAAAACCTTTGATATGCTTACCAATTAGAAGTCACTCTCATTGAATTAAATATATTTAATTTTATAATGACGTTGCAGTTGTTTGGATATCAAAGGCATCACAAATCCAGCATGTTTATCATTCATGACACTTCCGCTCTGAGAATTTCTTGCAGCATGCAAAGAACTCTCCGTAGGGTAACTGTGATGTGTTGCACAAGCAAGCTAACCTAAGATTGACTTGAGGATTAATAAAATCTGTTCAAAAACTGTAATAGTATGTAATGATTTTACCTGCAATTGATGAATGTTTCTGTAGCAGCCTGTAGTTCAGCACCAGCAATAGTGGGTTTTTGTTGGACACAGAACACAGTGCTAGAGAAAGTAATTCTAGTGTATGATGTGGTAGCAAAGAACCCCTTCTGTTAATATAAAGTATTTAAATATATTTAAGCCTCTTGTAAAATACAGCTTTTACGGAGCCAGATCCTGCACTTTTTGCACAGCTAAAGCTTCCATGGAAATCAATGGGAGTTTTAAAAGTGTAAGGAGGGACACATCCAGGGTCAGTAGCCTAATGTAGTTTTCCTGATATGCTTTATGCACATGCTCAGACTTTCTCTGTTACTTGCCAGACTGATATCAAAATACAGAAATCAATGTTAATTCAGGAGGATAAAAACATTTTTTCAATAGAGTATGGCTTCAAAGGAAGTATGGCACATGTTAATGCATTTTTCTCTGGCTAAAATATCAAAAATTTAATATACTTTAACTTGACTGTTTATAATATTGTAAGTCAATTTTAAGAAATGGGAAGTTTAAAAATAAAATTCCTTTCAATAAGTGCAACAACAATGACCATTTTGGGGGAGAATTGTAGCAATGCCCCTAATGGCAGAATTTGGCTCCGTATCTTGAAAGAAACTGTTTATAAGATGCAGTTTACTTTAAAAAAATGTTACTGGAGGCATAAACCCTGCAGGCCAGCCCTGCAGTTTATACATTCAAATTTCAGGGAGAGTTTGCCTCAGTGAACTACAAGGAACTACACTTTATATTTATAAATGAGCTTGGTGCTGTTTTTAAACAAACACCAGGCATTTCAAATGTAAACTTTTGGGTAATTGAAATTATACCAAGGCTCTGACCCTCCAAACCTGACTCCTACAGAGATGTGATCCTGCAACAAGGATCCTTCCACTGAGTTTCCAGCCAGCCTTGCCCCAGCAAGGTGGTTCCACACTCCCCTTGACTTCACTGGGGCAGCTCCACAGAGAGAGCACAGCTACACCCGGCTGTGTTGTTAACTAATGGGCTCGCAGACAACTTCTTGTTGGGTTTTTGTTTTGTTTTGTTTTTTTAAGAGTGTGTTGTGTGTTCTGCTTTCAACCAAGCTTTGCTTCCAGCCGGCAGCTGATGCCGGGAAGGTTCTGGGGTGTGTTTGGGAGGCGGTGTTTGCCCGGCCCGCTGCTGACTGGAACCATTGTTGATTTCGCTGTTGTAGGGGAAAGGCTCTAGGGCGGCAGATAAGGCTGTTGCCATGGTGATGAAGGAGATTCCGAGGGAGGAGTCTGCAGAGGAAAAGCCCCTCCTTACCATGGCATCACAGGTGGGCGGAGCGCGGGGCTCTGAGGTGACAACGCGAGGCCCCCGCCGCGGCGGGAGGTGCCGGAGCCCCGGGCCGGGCGGTACCGGCGGTTCGGGGGGAGACCTGACCTCCCCCCAGCCCAACCCAGCCGCGGGGGTGCTGGGCGGACCCACCCGAGGGAGGATCCGGCACCGGTGCCATCGCGGTTCTGCACTGACGGGGGAATAGCGTGGGGTAAATCACGGAATCGCTTGGGGGCTGAAGGTGTTTAGACGTGAATATTAAAAATTTTTAAAAATTACATTTTTTTTTGTCCCTAAACACAGAGGGATATAGAAAGAACAGTACGTGTCAGTTACAAGTTATTTAAAACCGATTTTAAAACAACATATTAATGCCATCAATATTTGCACCACTTCTTTGCAGTGCATCTAGAAAAGTCATAGTCAATGCATATATATAACAAAACACAACCACTTCACAACAGCATTCTTGCTATCTCAGATCCCATCCCTGAGCTGTCACTGGGATCCTACTCCAGAATATCCAACTGTGATTTTCACACCTACAACCTGAGAGGCAGGCAGGACACAACCTCACTGCCCCCCTCCAGCCCTCGGGGGCTTCAGGAGTTTATGGAAGACTGAACACTACCATAACACAGCACTCAGACCTCACTGCAAGAGCAAATTATTTCCTCCTGTTGCTCACACACAAAAAAATTGTTGCCCAAGCAAGTACATTTTTTTTTTTTACTAGTTAACATTTAGTGCACACAAGTTATTCCTGCTCAACAGGAGGTTTCGTGGAAGTAATCTCAGCACATAGCTGCTCTTTTGTGAGAGCCTTCAATAAAATCCACAGTCCTGTTTTATTCCTTTCACATTTTAGAATAGCAGTTACTGTACTCTTTAGAAGTATTTGAGATGCACACAAGACACCACAGATGTACTGCACTAGTAGACTCATTATAGAAATATCATCATCTACTTGGGAAACCAGGTCTGGCAAATCTCCTTGGCCCCTGTTGAACACCATGGTTTGCTTGTAATGAACTCTCTGCAATTATTTCTTGGATATTAAAGGAAAAGGATGGTCTATTTAAGGCACCATTTTTAGTTTTCTGCAAAATTAACAAACAATAAGAAGTCAATATAAAATGCTGCTCCCTTACCCAGAATGCTTCACAAAGTTCCACGCTTCCATCGGCTTCAACAGGGTCAGGAGTTCAGCCTGGGTTCATTAAATGTTTACTGCACCATTTGTAGTGGTTGTCTGTCAGTCTACTCAGCAATAGTCTATGATAAATTTATGAGTAAAATGCTTGTGTCTGTTAGTCAGTGTAATTTCTTCCACTAAACACAAATACCTACTTCCCCACTATGCACCAAAGGGGTGCAGAGGCCAAAAGGAGGCAGAATCAAGTGAAAAAGTGAGTATTTTCCATAGCCATCTCTGCATCATGTATGTGTGTCATGCAGTTATACCACCATATTGCATACATCATTTATATCCTAATTGTCTGGCTGGAATGTTGTTTTGAGATGCTTCCTCTTTAGTGTGTCCATGCAAACCTCTCCTTCAGCCCATTCATTTTGAATAATGCACTGCTCTGTTGCAATAGACATTTTTAACCATCACCAAAGTGCTTGTCTCTGAGCTTTACATGATGAAACAGATGGATGTGGTTGCTGCTCACAGGGTGAAACATGCAAGTTCCAATTTGGCTGCAAACAAGTTTCCCAAACCACATCAAATTGGGTCATGAGAATAAGGTCTGGTCCTTCCAATATTACCACCTCCTCCAAAGTCAGTATGAGCACATGGATATCTTAAGTAGTGATTATTTACATTATTTATATTGCTCCATCCCTACAACTAAGCAAGCAAGAAACCTGGCAAGTAAAATACTAGGATCAAGGCCAGATAGAGAAGTATTGGCTTTTCTAAAAGTAAAAAAACAATTTTTTAACAAATATATTTTGTAGAAAATTGTGACATCTTCCATTTCCAAAGTCCTTGATGAATGGAGGATTAATCATGGCAGCAGACTCCACAGAAAGTTTAAGTGAAATCTGATAAGCAAAACATCCCTAAAACATCCCATCTGTAAACCTTCATATCCCCTGGAGTCAAAGTTTAAAATTAAGGTCAGCTGAGGTACTCCTAATTTACTACAAAGGCAGTGAAACTCAAAGGATCTGATTCATTAAAGTACTCTGCTCTAGACTTACAAAGTATGATTAACTGCTTTATGGAGCAGTAAAAATGTACATGCTTAAATGCCTTGCCAACCTGATAGTAAGCAAACAGATCTCTGGTTATTTGTCTGAGATTCACCACAGCTTGGATTCTTTGTTGGAGTACATAAATTGTAAAGCTAATGATGGTAGGTTCCCTATCAAAATAATGGGGGGGAGGGAAAAAAAAAAAAAAAAAAAAACAAAACAAACAAACCACAACACACCTGCAGGAGGTTGTTCATGTCCAGGATAATCCTGTGGCAACTATACTCCCATTACATGGAATAGAAATAGGAGTCCATTAAAAACTTACAAAAAGGAAAAAGAAATGCAAAGTGTACACTGAAAGCTATCCCCAGTTCTGTTTGTAAGCAAAAAATATGGGAGCTGCCTACTTGGAATTTACATGAACTATATAGATGCTGCTCAGAGTACAATATTGGTATTGACTGCTTATAACTGAAAACGTTTACAGAATTTGAAGTGGAAAGAAGAAATTTTAAAAGATGAAATTACATTATAGGAAACGAGCATCACTCATCCTATCCCATGAAAAATGCAGGCTACAACAGAAAAGATTAAAAATATATATAATGACTACATCCCAAATAATTCTACCAGCTGCTTAATACCTCTCTACAGCCTCTCTCTGAGGTACCAGTCACCATTCAGAGGAAGAGCAATTTTTTTCATGTGAACTTCATTTGCCAGGTGTTAGTTAACATAAACACATTTATATTGTCTCAAGGGCTTATGAGTAAAGTAGCCAAACACTTCCACTGCCTACATTCCACTATTCTAGGTTTTTGTTTTGAGGTGGGTTTTTTGTGGTGGTTTGGGGGTTTTTTGGTTTGTTTGGTTTTTTTTTTTGCTTGGTCAGTTGGGCTTTTTGCTTTGTTGTGGTTCTTTTGTGGGGGGTTTTGTTGGTTTTGTTTTTAATTCTGATACAACATCTTCCAATTTTGTAAAGGAAACAGTAAAGATAATGTTCAGCTCCAAATTTTGTGAGTCATGTGTATTGAGGACTCACTACAAGTTTGATTGTATAATCAGAGTTTTCCATACAAAAGTTAAATCCCATTTGAATCAGTCATCTTCATTCTAAGCTTCTTAGCATTAGACTTGCATTGGCTTACAGCTCACTCCATAAATATTTACTAAGTAACATCATAACAGAATGGTGGAAAGTGAATGTAATTAGCTTCTGTTCTCTTTTATATCAGTCTAAACAAGAATTTAAACCATTTTAACTAACTGAAGAACATTAATGCAAAAAAGTGCAAAAATAGTGCCAATTTCTTGCCAATAATGGCAAGAATTAAATTTGGACAATAATTCACTGCACATTCCAATCTGCCCTCAGAGAATAGCTGCAATTTCCTCACTCGTCTTAGAAGGACTAGACCTAACATCCTAGTTTTCTATTCTTCTTAAAGGATTCATGATAAATTCATTAACAGTATTTTCCATATAACTCAAGTCTCTCATTAAACTTAGTATAAAAGTTTAGTAGGGGACACTTAAGCCCTACTGAGAACTCTTTTTCATCTGTATTAAATCTGAGTAAATATGAGTAAAAAAAAAAAAATACAAACCGCATGCTTAGCAGTACAAATATTAATTGGTTCTTTACCTCTAAGTTAAATATTGCTCAAAACTACTATTGCTTCTAGGGCAGTATGCATCCTTTTGGCAGGAATAATCTCATAGTATAGTAAAGTTGGCTTCACAATATACAAAGTCATAAATTGACTGCGTGCCTAAAGTTATACACATTTCTGTCATATAAACACATTTTTCCTTGAAAAAACAGCTTTAATTTCAAATTGCTATGGGAAATGATGGTATAATTTTTGTTCATAAAATAATTATTCTGGTTTGTGCATTATAAAGTTCCTTACCATTGTGGAATGGCAAGAAAAGAAAAATTTGGAGAAACATCATTTGTAACTCATACATTATCCCAGTTTAACCCTGTTTTTAAAATAGTAATTTTATGAGTATGAATTAATTTTAAGAAATGTCAGCTGTTCATTCATGAGTAAAAATATACTATCCTGTTAGAGATGCATGCCATATACTACAGTTGGTCTATATTAAATTGCTGCTTGCCAAGTGAAACTGGTCTAGTGAATTGCAAGTAAAAAAAATAACAGACAGCTTTTCAGTTCCAAGCTTTTTGATCTGCAAAAAAACCATTTCAGTATAAACACAAAGGCCATGACAGATCCCTATGGAGAAAACCTGCATAATTCAACAAGAAATTAGGACTTGCTTCCTAAGACTGCCCACAGCAACACATCCAAAACCACAATCATATTTCTAGCTATGCCACAGAACCCTGTTTTAAAAGATAAATCTGCAGAAAATATAAGAAAAATCTGTGTGATACAGCAAGGGTACATCAAAATTAATTTTGTTGCATGAGAAATTAACGAAGGGCATTTTCCAAACCATTCAAGATCAGTAGGAAAACCATAAGCTTTACAAAAATTAAATGCTGTGTTAAGCTATGATCTATATGATATTGCTAATTCTCTCATCATCATCTTTACAGACTTCATGCTGCTATGGCATGGTTAGGTCTCAGAAAAGCAGTTGTGCATCTTTCATCTGAATTGACATTTGTACCCTACTCAGAGTAGTACACAAGGCTGAATGCAATCCACAACTGCTGAAACTATTCAATTTACCTATAGATAACAGGTGGTTCACAAAGAATTTATTCATGCAGCTTGGATCTATATACTGGCAGCCTGCTTTACTTTCAGCTAAAAAGAAACACAATTTTCTAATATTTTCTAAGGAATCATCATAGTGGTTTTCATATGTACATGTAGTAGAGGCCTAATTGTCAGTAACAATCAAAATATGACATATGACAAAATATGGCTCTGATCCAGCAAGACCCTGAAGAGCATCCCTAACCTTGAGTTTTGCAGGACACGTTTAAGTGCTTTGCTGGAGCACAGCCAAAATGCAGGAGCCAGCTACAACTACAATTCCCACGGTTAGTTTCCTTTAGCCAGACAAAGAACAGAGGGAAGGAGACAGTGAACTGTGAAATACTCACTCCTACCCTGCAACAATGAACCACAGCTTGTACAGGTCAGCACTTACAAATAGGATGCTACTGTGACACGGTGATCACAGCAAGACTTATCACCAAGAAATGTGACTGCTGGTTATTAAGATGTGACAAGCATGTTCTCACTTACTAATTTAGACATCAAGCATGGGTTTCAAACAACACAGCTGGCAGGTGAATTAAAACATCCAATGCAGTGCCTCTGGTAATCCTCCAGCTGCTTCTCTGACTTCACACAAGCCCTGGATCAGTTGTTGGTGTTAAGCCCCAGGTGGTCCCTTGGCTTGTGTGATTTCAGGTGAGAAATCCTCACCACTGATTCACAAGGTCACTCCACACACTTCCTGCTGCTTGGCAGCAGAGTACCAGTGATCACCTGCTGAGCAAGTCAAGTTTTCAGAGAGGCAACACCACCAAACTGCACTTTCCAGGAGGGTGATTTGAGTTTGTCTCAGTTGTAGAGCCTCCCGCAATTCCCATTAGGTGGAAGTCTGTTCTACTCTGTGCCCTGTGAATTGCTTCTCTATTCTTGTGAAAACTAAATATTTGTCTGGGATGTCAGTTTTGTTGGGACATAAATAGAGTGACAAAGAAAAAAAACAAACTGGTATGACCCTGGCATAAAGATGCTGCAAAAAGTCAAGTAGAGATCACACATTACACAATAGTAAATAAAGCCTGTGGGATGGTAATTTTGATTGCAGAATATTTATAAACACACTAGAAAAGTGGGTAAGGAAAAGCATGACTCATGCAATTTAGGCCCTTAACACAAGACCTGTGGTTTTGTCAGGAACTCCTTTTCCAAACCTCCTTTAGCAAGCAGTAAAGAAGGCCTTCAAGTTCTTATCCTGCCACAAAAATGATCCACAGGCACAACTATCCAGCTAGTACTTTCAGTTATACTCTATGGAAAACCAGAATTTCTAGCTGTAGTTCCCATTTATCAGTTCTCAGAAATACCTACTTAGTGGGAATTAATTCACTTGTTCCTTCTTATCCTGAGGAATGCCACTAAAGATGACAATGTTCCACAGAGAGATGCAGAGAAACTATAAAGAAACCATTTCTATGTATCATACATTCTGAGTGAAATTAGATGATGCCTTAGTAGATGCCTCTGGTTAAAAGAGAGGTACAATAGTCACAAAGTATTCAAATTAATCTTTTTCACCTCTTTATCCCATCTAACTCAAGCATCCAACAAGTTTCTCAAAGTTCAAAAATACAATTTCCCCAATAGAAAATCCAAGTTGAAAGGTTTCTCCTTTCTCATTCTTATTAACACATCCCCACCTTGCAAGGTAAAAACATTTCACTGATGCTCTGGCAGCCCAAGCAGTCTCAAAAGCACCCTTAGTGAGCACTAGAATGAAAGGTTTTAAGTGCCCAGGAGCAGCTTTGGTGCTGAACTGTACAGGGGATTACCCATTAGTAGTTTGGGGCTTCCTAAATTAGTGCCTTGAGTAGCTTCAGGTGACAAATTAGGTAGAATCCTATCCAACTAACTTAGGTTGCTAATTACATCTAAATTTTAGGTGTCTCTTGAACCAGTCCTTCTAAAATATGTTCCATATATAGCCAGTGGGAAAGCTAAGTGCCTTTGAGAGCCTCCTGAGGGACAACCTAAATTAGGCAGACAGGATCTCTCTCTGGAGTTGCTTTTCTAGGCATTTCTCTCTCCCTGTTGAGCATGGAGGGAATTTAGGCACTTAATTTAAGAGAACTAGTTCACCATGTGCTCAAAACATAGGTGCTAATTAGCTGCCTATGCCTGACCAGAACCACCCAGTATTGATGCCAAATAATTTATCCTAAAGACAAGCATTATGTTATTCCCTACTAATATTAAGGAAAGAAACAAAACAGCACACGTTGTGCACTGCAAAGAGATGAGGATCAGGAGCACCATAGAGAGTGTATAAAATGGGATATCTGGACAATACCTTACTGATGGACTCAGTGTGCTTCAGCACTTTCACAGCATTCACCCAGTGCTCTAGGAAGAGAAAGCAGACAAAGCATTTGTAGGCATGAGTAGGGCAGGTTGTGGAAGTGAACATTATAAGCTGTAAATGTCACACTAGGCAAGAAGATGGTCCTCTCAGCTGTTCCCCTGAGTGCCAAATGTGCTTCCATTCCCTCTGATTTAAGGCTTAACAAAGCTGCTCTGTGGAAACCTTTCAAAGCATAGACTTACCAACTGCCCACCCTTTTTTTTTTTTCTCTTTACTTTTAGAACAGGCTACTCCCTAGGTATTTTATAGCACTCTATCACATAACATATAGACTGGGAGCAAAGCAAAACCAAAGTCATGGCAGTGGCTGCTTACACATATAATCTCACATTGTCTCTGGAATAATGAAACACACCAGCACTGACACCAGCATCACAATAGGCATCTGCATTGAAACCCTAAATCAAAGACCCTGATAGTCATCAGAAAACAAAATTTAACAGGACAGTAGAGCTGCCACCATGATAACAGCTGAGCTTTCACTGTGCTCTACACAGGCTCTCTATGGCAGTGCCAGATCCAAGAGCAGAGGCTTCCAGGGGTGTTTTGCCAGGTACTTAAATTCATAGAATTGCTCAGGCTGGAAAAGACTTTCAAGAACATTGATCCAACCTTGTCCTAACCCTGTTACCTTATCTCTGATGACCCACCACTAAACCATGTCCCCAAGCACCACATACAGACAATTTTTAAGCACATTCGGGGATGGAGACTCAACCACCTCCCTGGGGAGCCCATTCCCTTTCTGTAAAGAAGTTTCTCCACATATCCAACCTAAATCTTCCCTGATGCAACTTGAAGTCATTTCCCCTTGTCCTATCATCAGTCACCTGTGAGAAGAGACCAGCCCCACTCTCACTACAACCTCCTTTCAGGTATTTGTAAAGAGTGATAAGGTCTCCCCTCAGCCTCCATTTCCCCAGACTAAACAGCCCCAACTCCCTCAGTGACTCCTCAAAGGGGATGTCTTCCAAACCCTTCACCAGCTTTGTTGCCCTTCTTTGGACTTGCTCCAACACCTCATGTCCTTGTATTGAGGTGCCCAAAACTGGACACAGTACTCAAGGTGGGGCCTCACCAGTACTGAGTATGAGGGCAGGGCTCCTTCCCCAGTCCTGCTGGTCACACCATTTCTGATAAAAAACACAATGTCATTGGCCACAGGGCCCCCTGGGCACATTGATGGCTCACATTCAGAGTGGGCAAGGGGAAAAAACAAGGTCTTGGAAGATTTAGGGGTGACTTCTGGACAAAGAAAGAGGTGCTGGCTGTGCTGGGAAGCAGAGAGCAGGCTGGACCCTGGCTGGATGAAAGAAACCCCTCTTAGAGCAAGCATATCCTCTCGGAGGGCAGCACTGCACCTCATCCACAGCACTGCCTCTACTCCCTCCCCAGCACACCCATGCCCAGACCTACCTGCAGTTTGGTGGGATTTTTACCCCTCCCTAGCACACTCCATTGAGCTCCAACCTCCCCTTCACACTGCAGGATCTCTCCCAGGAGCTCCAGAGGTTATATAGAGACCCCAGCCACAGGTGAGCACTGGGGAAAGGAAATAAAAGTACAATCAGCTGAATAATTCCAGACAGCTGGGAATGGGGCAGGTGTTAGGGCACAGCAAATGGAGGACAGGTGATTCCCCTCAGTGCCCTGGGCTGCAAGACCCCCCTGAGGGGAACGTGGCAGACGTGGCCTTCAGCACAGCAACTGCCTGACCCCCCCTCAGATCTCTGCTAAATAATCCTTGCTTTGAGTGTATTTGAGCAGAAGGGCTGCTATCAGCCATTCGATGAGACTTTTAACTCTCCCAAAGCACAAAATAAGTTCCATAAATATCAGCCATTCAATGAGACTTTTGACTCTCCCAGTATCTCTCCCAAAGCACCAAACTGACCCATAGATATGCTTTTTGGAGTGAAAAAGTCCTATAGCAACATTGGGGTGAGAAAATCACCTTTTTCTGTGGTGCTGTCCAACAGAAGAAGTGAGTCACAAAAAATTACTTTTAATTTAGAAGTATTTTACACTATGGATGAGTAGTAGGTAATATCATCCTCCACAGATGTTAAATATCCCTCAGTTAAAGGAGTCTCTGGGTTTTTTCTTTAATTAAAATGGATTTTATAAAGAGAAATTAAATTCTTGGAGACATTATGGGAATTTATGGCACTCAATGGCTAAATTAGTACTTGGAAATCAGCAGTTTCACAGGCTGAGTCTACATCACTTGGCATATGTACAAAGATTGCACACATAAATACTGTGCAGTGCCAGCTCCTGCTTCCAGTGCTGCTTCTCCCAGAGCAGGGTGATGCTGGGTGCCTTTCTTAACTTTGCTTCTCTTTGAGTCTCTTGTCTGCAAAGTAGAGATAATACTTCTCAGCTCTGCAGTGGTGCCAGGCTTGATTCATGAATGTTTTAAAGCATTCTGTAATATCCATCCTGAAAGGTGTTTGAGAACCATAAATTATTGCTTTAATATAGGTAATAGTTTTCATCTCATGAATGTTTTATATCACTGCTCCAAATTCATGCCTAATATAACTCTAATAACTTGAGCAGAGTTAAACTAGGGATATATTTGGTTCAATATATGAGGCTGCAAAATGAAATTCAGACTGTGAGACCAAGGGCTCACCATGTGGCATTGCATACAGAGTAATGTCAGAAACCTATCCCACCACCTACTTAACTCCAGCAAAAGGGCTCATGGCACTCTTAAAGTGTTAAAGGTACACTGTTAAAGTTTGATTCATCATGAAATGTCTGCTTCATAATAGGCATTATTTTTTTCTAACATATTCTATTGCTATACATAGGTAGTTTGTATTTATTGGGAATTAGTAGTCTTGATCACCCATTTGCTGTCTGTTTAGACTCGTACTTCAGTTGAAAGAAGATTATTTTTCAGAGAAACAATCCTTTTAATAAGACACTTCTACAGCTTCCAGTCCTTAGCCATGGGAGCACAGTACACAGGACTGAGAGGGATCCTCTATGCCACAGTGCATTTCTCAAAATCAGTCACATCATAAACAGCCATATAGAAAGTTTGTCAAAAGCCATTTAAAATTGTTAGGCCTTTCTTACCCCACTCTTTGTTGTCATGCCAGTCTTTCTCTACAGCTGAAATCACTATCTTCCTAACCCTTCTCCCTTTAGATACATGGAAGAATAAGTAAATTCCTACACAGTCTTCATGCCTTTAGCTTAAGCAAGTCAAACTCTTTTATCCTCCCTGTAAAATGTGTTTTTTATTCTTCTGATCACTTGGGTGGCCCCCCTCTGATGAATTTAGTGGATATGTTTACAAAGTAAGAGAACCAGAGAACAGGAACTTATTTGTTTCCTAATTAAACAGAAATGCTGCAAATGTAGCAGAACAAGACATAACTTAGTAAGAATTAAATCTTGGTGTTTGCTGGCAAAATTTGTTAGGAAGAAGTAGATGTTACCATCAGTCTCCCAGTTTGATGATAGAATTTTATGAAGGGACTTTGGTCAGCCCACTGCTGGTATCAGACTAATGAAGTTCTGTTGCTGAGCAGGTCTTCATTATATAAACAACATAATAAATTTCCAGGGATGTAACAACCATCTTTGAAAAGAGAATTTTTTTGCCAGACATCTGCTACTTCATACTTTAAGTGAACCTTGGAGAAATTCAGATTTTTGTTGATTCTAGACTCCTTCCTCTCCACAACTCCGATTCTCAGCATTGCTCTAATTACTGAAAAACAGTGAGTCTAAGATCTGCTGCTGTCATAACTTCAGAGGCAATTTCCCTACAGGAGGAACTAAGTGCCAGTAAATAACAATGTCCTGGTTTGGGCCAGGACAAAAAAATACTAGGTGAGAATGAGTAAATACTTTTTGCTAGCTTTCGTCCATGTAAGCATCCTAAATGTGGAAGTTCAACTATATCTGAGAGCACATTTTGGAAATTCAGCAATGCAAAATGAGTAAGAAGAGAACAGAGAGCAGGAGAGGAGAGAGGATAAAAGTAAAGCTGGAAGAGCTCCATATGAAGGTAAAAGAAGGGAAACATCTTTTCACATTATTAAAGATAAGGCAAATGAAGCCCACATCATCAGACATCCATCCAACTCAGCTTAGGTCTTGATCCTCCAACCAGAGACAGATTGCAGAGGGGAGACTTTTCTGACATTATTCTGCTGTTTTGTCTTTAATGTCCAACACCTGAAGCAGCCTGTAATATAGAGATTTCATTTAGGTATCAGAAAACCAATGCATTCATGCAACTACAGTAAAAAAGGAAAACTGCTTATAAATAAAAACAGTATTATGAGTTTTACACAGTCAAAACACATTCAAGAAGTTAATACATTCACCAGGCTCCATCCACTGTCATTCATATGTCTTCATATTGCAGAGAAGTGTCTTCTGTCTCAGCAGGTTATTGTTTAATGGGCTAATGCACACTTGCTAGATGAAATGGTATTGTGCAAGTTATGTGAGGAGGCATCTTACTGCTAAAAAACCCAACTGCTTTCAAATACTAAAAAAGCCCTGCTTAGTGTCCTGGTGAAAGAGAAGGCCAACTTGACCCATTGGTTTGAAAGGAGATACATCAGGCATTGTATACTTTAGCCCTATAAGCAATAGTATGCAATAACTGCTATTGAAAAATCACCTTGCTGCTTTATTTTTGTGCAATTTGTAAAATTGTAATATAATTTTTCCGCAAAAGAATTACTAATTTTTTTTTTTTTATTTCAAGTCCAGAGCTATTTGTACATCTTCTATTTGCAATCTCATAGTGCCACAATCAAAAATAAAGTGCATGATATTGTGAAAATATGTTTTATTTCTTTATATTCTGCATCCCAACAACATTCTGTGATCCTGGGTTTTTTTGTTGCTAGCTGGTCAATGAACAACAGGAAAGCAGACCCCTCCTGAGCCCCTCCATTGATGACTTTCTCTGTGAAACTAAACCAGTAGCTGTTGCAAGGCCTGTAACATCAAATACTGCAGGTAAACAAAATTCTGTACTATCCCTCCATAGAGAGAAATAATTTCAGTTTCACCTTAATTGTAGTACATTTTTGACAAGTGATTTCTTGATTTGTTAATACTTGCACAAAATTAAAAGCTGATATTACATTATGATTGCCTGATCTATCAGTAGAAAAACTTTTTTCATTACATTTGAGGTCAAATCTGGTGTGATCAAAATCAGATGTCTTCTAGAACATTCCTGGGGCTGAATTAAAGGGGACTTGTTGATGTTCAACAAGAGGTACAGATCAGTTCGACCAATTATCAATCTTTGTTCTCACAAAATCTCAACTATGGGTAAGGTACATCTAGGCCAGTTTTAACCAAACCCTCCCTTACTCTAGAAACATTTTTTTTTTGTAATAAAAATGTGGATGATATAACAGGAAAAGGCAAGAGATATCAAAACACTTTATCCAGGCTGATTAGTGAAAGGATCTAACACATTTCTGAGCTTCTTTTGAATTAGTATCTTGTCCTTTAGAAGTGTTTTTAGAAATTGGTCTCCTCCCTGCTCAGTGTTTGTACAAAGGTAATCAGTGCAGTTGAGCAGATCCATTGACATGCAAGACAATCAGCATAGCACTACTATGTTCTATTGCAGTCTCATAAAATTATTGGCTTGTTAGAAGAAATTTAATTAAAATCTATATATGCATATTATTAAAATGAATAAATGAAAGCTGAGTGCTTTTCATCACATCTAATTAATCTGTTTAAAGCAATATGCAAGTTCCAATGACAAAAAATGTATTATTTAATTAATTAACAATTATAAATCATATTCTTGCCTTTTATATATACCTAAATATATTATAGGAATTAATAAAACTATTTCTGGTTGTTTAAGATTTGTGTTTGTTGTAGAAACAGACAGAATATCTATCAGATTTAGAGGGGTTAATTAGATTTAAGAAAAAAACCTAACTTACTCTATGAAGACTGATGAAATTCACTGATCTACCAAAAACAGAGCTAAAGTATTGCAAAGGATAACACAAATTGTTCTGTCAAAATCTGTAAATTACAATAAAGAGGCAGGTTTTCTATCTCTTATGTGCTAAGGATTTTTGAATGTTACTCTTTAAGCAACTTGAAGAACTCAGACCTAAATATGCCTTTACTATGCCTATATATAAAATTATGTATATATAAATATGAGTAGAATTTTTTATTATAGTGAACATTTTCCCCCCAACAGGCAAACAGCAACAGCAGTGGAAATCATTACTAAGCATACCACTATTCCTTTATGCCCCAAGCTACCCAAGAAGCTGTCTACTCTTCAGTTTTTTCCTTAGTGGCAATTGGAACAACAGTAATGCCCTAAGCAGCTGTTAGGAACACTTGATGAATCATAAGATTAAACCATATCTAATTTAAAAGCTCAACTGTACAGGGAAACCTCACAACACAGGAAAATCTATGGAGTAAGAAAACAGCCTTAAGAGCTAAGCTGTCTTTAAGATTTTCAGAAGAAAAGCCTTACATGGAAATCAAGCTTTTTAAAACTGCATCCAGCTAAGCACTTGAAATCAAATTTGAATCCACTGGTCATCATCTTTAGCCAGGAAGTATACACCTAGCCTAGACAAATGCAAATACATCAGTAATTTTTTTTTCCACTTAAAAAAAAAAAATGTAAAAACTGAGCTGTTTGAATCAAAAACAACATTGAATTTTAACATTTTGTCTCTAAGTATTATCAGCAGGTCTGGATCTCTTGGATCTTAGTGAACCTGTCTCACAAACCCAAAACAAAGCAAAGAAAACAGAGAATCCATCAAGAAGTGAAGGCTTAAAAGCTTCCGTCCACAGAAAGAAGACAGACAACTCTGACCTTATCAGTGTGGACACAGAACAGAAAGTCCAGACTGTCAGAGTTTCAGACAAGTCCTCACTAGATTTAGGTAAGAGTGTAGCTATTTTATCAGTGCTACATAGCCTTGCTTAGCACAAGTTTCTCCTTGCTACTATCACAAAATAACAAACACGGGAATTTCTCTTGCACTAGCTACTTGAAGCACTTTGTCACTGTAAACACATTCTGCTTTTGCTTTTGCATTCATAAATCTCAAGTTGTCTCTAAATGTGCAAATAAAACTTTGGATTCTTTCAAAAAAAGAATTAATCAGTGTGAGTAAGATGGTATAAAAATTTATAGGGGTACCATGAGAAACTGGTAAAGGACACAAATCAGAGGCAAACCTTACTGAAAGTCCTTTTCAGAACAGAACATTTGTACATACTGTTTTATCTATGCATGCAAGAAAAGAAACCATCCATTCTTGACAAAAGAGCTATATTTGTACAGATTGAAAAAAAGGTACCAAACACAACTCAGTATCCTGTCAGGCATGATCTATAGATGATGTTTGGAGAAGGTGAATTTAATTTAGTTCCATCCAAACTAAATTACTTGCACTGCAACCGAGAAATTTGCAAGGTAAATGTAATTTATACTAAGGTATATTATCAGCACAGAAGTTCTTTTAGAGAACTTTATCTTTAAATAGGAGCTGAACATTTGCAAAGTCTGACATACAACTGAATAGTATCTGTTGCCTACACAGTGATTTTTAAATGGTAGGCACTAAAATGAGTTTAATATTTACAATTTTGACAACAATTAGGAGATAAAAAGCATCCAAAACTATAAAATAGTTAGTATAATTTTATTGACAGGTCTAGATTACATACAAATCACCAATTTAAGTCAAGAGCTCCACTGATATTATGACTCCAAATGCTAATAGAGTTAGAAAAGTGTTTTGAATTTTCTAATGTTTTCACAGAATATCAGGAATTTCTGTGTCTTGGACCTCAACTAAAATATAGTCTGTGGTGGAACCATTTTCTCTAGAACTACATTTAACAGAGGAGATAATTTATCTGCAGTAGTTTCTTCAAAAGCCTTGTATTTTCTTTACTTATTTTCCAGTTGATATTCAGACACAGATCGAGAAATGGGATGATGTCAGTTTTCATGGAGACAGGAACAGCAAGGTCCACCCTTCTTCAGAGCGAACTTCAGCATCATCTAGAGCTCCATCAAAAGAGCTTTTATGGTACAGCTTTTTGCTCTCCTTACAAAAAATATTTCTAGTCCCTTTCTCTTTAATTCACGGAAGTGCTCACTTGCTGAAAATCCTATTATTAAATCTGTTATGATTACATCAAATGAGTTCAAACAGCCATTTTGGACAATGCATCATAAACAAGAACAGTTTAAAATTACATTTTGCCATCAATTTTAGTGTTGTGAAAAGTAGCAGGTGCCATTACTAAATAAGTGGTGGTGAGAATCCTACAGAGGCATGCAGCGATCCAAAATCATCTACAAACATGTAAGTAAAATGAATAAAAAAGGATACTTGGCAGTGATTTGACAGTCAGTGGATATCCAGTTTATTTTGAGTTTCACTACCAAGAAGGTAGAATTTCTGTGGATAACTGGAAGAGGCAAGATAAACTATCCAAACCAAGTAATTCCTCTTTCATGCAGTTCAAGTAAATTGCAAATGATATAAATGAAGCAAGAATTGGACTTTGCCTTTGGGAACAGTTCAGGTAGATTAATTCTGCTGCCATCTTGATTTTTAAGCAACACTCATTCACTACATTATGCATGACCACAATTAGCATTTTCATATGCTAGAAACAGCTTTCTGACCAAATGGTGCTCATCCTAGATCTTTACCTGCACTTTAAATCTCTGTTTCATTAACTTGGAGCTTTACACAAGTTTTGCTCAGTTAACTTGGTTTTGGTCTCTAGGATTTTGTTTTCTAAGAAGAAAGAATATTAGGATATTGTGGCACAAAAAGGCACATATGACAAGGTGAAGTCTTGTAACTTGTTGGTTGATTCTTAAGCAATAACTACAGGTACAAACTCGTGTCATTGCCTGGCCTTATTTTGCCTGGCTATGAAATAGAAGCAAAATCTTCACTCCCATATATTAGTTTCATGCCAGCATATATCCAGGGCTCTCTGCTGGGTGAATTGGAATATATACTGGCAAATCAGGCCTGACCTCTTCTTTTAACTATTGTCTGCATGCAACTGCGAAGTATAAGAGTGAACACTGAGAAGGGTCTGGCTACTTCTGGCAACTACAAGTTACACTATTCATTTAAAAGAAGTAAGTTCATTAATCAGTATGTACTTAAGCACCTGAAAGATATAAGGCACTATGCATTAGAGTGCAGTGATCAGTATGTAAATACATATTTCTAGGTCCACAGAAAACAGATCCCAGTCTGAGCTGGCTAACGTCGTCGTCGTCAAGAGTGCCTTGGACTCTGATTCTACATCAGAATTAGAACTTGGACCTGCAACACAGGTAAGAGATGGGAATTGTTCCACTGCCTAACTGTTCAGTTCTTAAAGAACTATTTAGGGGATATTTTTGGAGTCGTCAGTTAAAAGATTCAGACAGCAATCTTCAGACAGCTTCCAAATTAATATTTTATGGAAATAAGATAACAATATTAGCATCTCCTACATTCAGAGATGAGCACTGCAGTGAACTGTGAGCTTCCTTTACAGAAATGCTTCAAATATAATTTTCAGCATCATCTTTTTTCCCTTCCTCCAGTTCAAAAATTCAGATTTCTAATGGTTCCTTCTCCCTGTAATACATCTGTTCCCAAGGCCTCTTGTTCAACCAGGAATCAGCAGAACTGGGAAACAGCTAAGGAATCCAGGAAGGAACCAAATCATTAGACCAGAGCTTGTTGGCAATTTAT
This sequence comes from Phaethornis superciliosus, assembly GCA_023637945.1. Classification (NCBI taxonomy): domain Eukaryota; kingdom Metazoa; phylum Chordata; class Aves; order Apodiformes; family Trochilidae; genus Phaethornis; species Phaethornis superciliosus. The sequence goes on from JAJQWJ010000010.1 coordinate 18,122,369, forward strand.
CTCCACAAGTGGGAGGCAGCGTGGTCAAAGGACTTTTCCCTGATGAAAAGGAACACTAACACAGAGGGCTCTGAGCTGAAAGTTTGTGAATTTGCCCAATTCTACTGCCAAGACTGGGTAGACCTTTGTGGAAATGATTACTGAGTGTTTTATGTTTTTAGCTATTTCTGTATGCATAAATATGTACAAACATACACTTATATATGCTTTCACATAGATCAGGTTGCTTTTATACCTTCTTTCTTGTTTCTTATTTTTTAAGTGAAAGATTTCAGTATCTGCCAATGCCACTGGCAGGGGGAGGAGAGAACTATTTCGTAGATTAACTTTAGTTGAAAATTATTTTCTGCTCTTCCAAAGCTTCAAAACCTTTCTGTCAGATGGAAAATCTGGAAATTAATAGAAAATAATAGCCTCACTTGAAAATGGAAAAAGGAGACATCAAAATGCCAAAAGTCTTTCCTAAGGTTATGCACCAGTTTTTGTAGAAAATGGAAAAATACCCAGTTATCAGGATCTATTTCTGAGTGTTGTATAGGAAGAAGTCTCCTTGGTTCCCTGACATCTCTAAATTACAAACAGCTTTTTTTTATTTTTCCCCTTAGAAGGCCTAGCACCTTTTGTAATGCATGATATCTTTTCTTGCTGTGCTAAGATTTATATATCTTAGTAATGGGAAAGGTCTATTGCATAATATAATCCACTTGAGAGGGACAGTGTGTTTTCATATGCCTTGCCCAGGTTATCTTTAAGTACTTTTAACTCCTTTTTAGGAGGCTGTTCTTCAGGTTAATAGATCTAAATGCCAGGAAGTCTGTGCTCAAGCTAGATGTAAATCAAGAAGACAGTCACAGAATCTAAGTGCTGTGAATCTAAGGCTTTCCGTAAAACTAATTACAAATTTGGTATATAACATCTCTACTTGCTCTGGCCTATTTTGTAGTTATTGAGCACTAGAATAACTGTGGAGACAAAAATCCCCAATTTTAATTAATTATAAGTTCAGTCAGCGGAAGTTCCATAATATTTTTTGAAATGACTGGTATTTCAGAATTACAATGTGAAGTTGAATCTATCAATTGAAAAAGAAGCAGAGTATAAAATTATTATCTGTCATTCTGGCATACTTCAAGTTTTGTTTTGGTTTATTATGAACTACTTTTTTCAAACTTGTGATCCATTCAAGTCATAAAATGTTGTTAAACTCATAATTAGCAGTGCAGGATTAATGACCTGAAGTGAGATTGTGTTCTCATTGTAGGTAGTTCTCTTAGAAATGTAGTGCTTTCATTCACTTCTTGTTTCATCCTGCTTATGTGAGGACTGTCAAAACATTTTTGATGTTCCCAACAAACAGGCTCATCTGTCTTGACCCAGTTCTTAAACTTTTTGTAAAAGAAATCACATTAGAGCTTTTATCAAAGCATATGCTTTCCGTACTTTGTCCCCTATAGATTTTGTCTATCTCATTTAAGGTTAATCTTTGCATGTGCAACAGATTGTGCCATACCCTAAAGATTTCACCTTGTCAAACTTGATGCAGATTTCCATCAGCAATTTCTCAGACAATCACCTTCTTCATTCATCTTTAATGTTAGGTTTAGCTTCTCAAAGTGAAATACTAGAGTAGCTAGGTCATATTTTCATCAAAATCATGCAATCTTCTTAACAAAATCTTCTGTTTACCAGCACTCATGCCAATAAAAAAAATCACAAAGGCAGGCTTTGAAATACTAATATTTCTTAGAGCTGGAAGGGGCAGTAGTGTGGTGGCTTTTGTTGGATGTGGCCTTCAGTGTTGTTTCTCAGGATTCCACTCACATCATACATTACCTACTGCTAACACTTCAACTGCATCAGCCCAAGCTATCTTTAATTTGTTTTATCTGCCATTCTGGAAAGTTACTTGTTATGTTTTATTTGTGCTGACTTATCCTACAGTGTTTAGGCTTTTTAAATGTTTATTTTTTCTCTTGCAATTACAAACTGCAGAGGGAGATAATAATAATAATAAAAAACCAAAGAAACCTGCAGTACTACTCAGTATGAACACCAGGATTTACAGTATTGTCCTTGACCTCAGGAATTTGCAGTCACTGGAAACAAAAGATTAAAAAGCAGAAGTAATCAAATGCCTTGCAAGAGCCAACTTGTAAATAATGCAAAGGCTAGGAACAGCAATGTCTATCAACATAAAACAGAGTTTTATGTCAAGAAAAGCAAATTTAATTCCTTGGTCATACTACAGATCAGGTTGATAAATGTTGCTGTGAAATACTCTTCAAGATATTTGAATTAGCATACCATATTCTGCTTTTAAAATTAGCACCATTCAGTGTGAATAAAGCAGCTGTTAAACAGATTAAAACTGGCTAACTTAAGTTCTCAAGGACAGTAGTTAATTACTAGGAATTGTAATCACATGGGAGTCCTGTGATTCCAAAGAGAAACAATGATATTCAGTATTATTGATCTGAAGATAAATATGTAAACCATTCCTTATAAAATTGGCATAAAATACAGCAGTGGAATGAAAAAAACAGAAGAGTCATGAAACTGAGCTGGTGACAATAACATCTGTAGAAATACATATTCCAATACAGTTGTTTAGAAAATCATACATTTCAGAACAAGACCCCCAAGCTCAACTTACAAAACTGTGCTGGAAGGTAATTTGAAAAGAAATCTGTGGCTCAGAGTGTATGAGAATCTCAACATGAGTGCTCCTTGTGCAGTACTGTAGCAAAAAGAGCAAGCAGAAGTAGGTAAGATTGGTGGGAGGCAGGAGATCACCTGATTTCTGTACAGAGAAACAGTAAGATGGGTACAGTAATATGGGGTTCACTGTGGTTGACTGTATGACTATTAAAAAAGTAAAGCTATATGGAAAATAAAACAGGAGAAGCACAAAAAAGGTCAAAATCTGAACAAAATCCTTCATAATGAGAGAACTTAAGATGTCAATCTCTTCACGTCATTTAAGACAATTAAAACTGATTAAAGTAATTGATATCTTTCCACAGAGAAAAGAGGCACTAAAAAGTACTTTTCAGTTCTGGAAAAAGAGTAAGAGGTGATAGTGGGAAACAGAAACTAAAATTAGGATAAACAAGGAAGCCAATTAAACAAGTCTGCAAAGAAAGTGATAAGATTAAAGTCTCTTCATAACTTTAAATACAAGCAGTTTTCTCAAAGACATATATTCCAGATAACCTCTATGGAATATCAGTTTTATCCTGCAGATAGGGAATGACAAATACATCATGTGATGTACAGACAAACAGCTGATTTAAACCTGTTGTCTCTTCTGTCCTAAATTCTATTAATCAGTAGAATAACTGGTTTTTGTATAAGATTGAGTGTTGGTATGTTTTCGATGACAATCTCACATCTTTTCCTGAACTCACCCAAGAAAACAAATATTTTCCAAATGTGGACCAGAGGTAGCAGATGTGAAAGCAGAAACACCAGACCCTCAGTGTAGGCCTTTCCTCGCACTCTCTGATTCCTGTCACTTGCAGCAAAGCCCAGAAGCCAACACAGAAGAATTCACAGGGTGCACCTGCTTCACAGGTTTCTCTGAGAAATTGCACCCCATCATTCTTTTCTAACTGTGTATGTGTCATCAACCCAACATATACTTCAGTCTCTACCCTAGAGATAAAAATTCAGGAACAGAACAAACTTTAGGGCTAGACTGACAAATTAATGTCTTCTTTCTAGGTAAAAACCTACACACAGAGATGTATGTTTGACCGTACATTCCTCATTACTTTTCTGAACACAGAAGTTTAACCTCTAACAGGAGGGGAAGGAAGGGAGTAGCAGTCAGAGCTCTCTTTAGCAAGATTAGGTCACTTACTCTTTGGTTTTGTTCTGTGCGTTTTGTCGTCCTCCCCCCAAAAAAACCAAACAAAAACATTTTTCATATGAGAACAGGGAGAATGTATTTGTTGTGTTATTTACTGATAGTTAGGCACAGAATAGAGCTGCTGATTGGAAAAAAGGATTTGTCCTTCAAGTGAAATCCATAGAAAACCTGTCTCTCCAATCAGATACCAAAAAAGCACCTGGAAGAAAACCACAAAATGTACAGGGAAAATTAGATCTTTCCTGCCTGGAGCATAGTGAGTGGAAGAGCAATTAAGGTAAAAGTCTTATACAGAATATTCAATCAGCTCTTCCTTCTGTATCCCAACTCTTGCCTTTTCATTTCTTGGCTCTCTTTTTATCTTCTGAATATCTGGAGTGTAAAGAAAAGTCCAGAAAAGATAAATTACTTTGGTTCCCATGAGGAATGATGTCTGTTATAGTATGAGAGAATTCAGAGGAATTCATGCAGGGGCACAACTAGTTTTGGCCAAGAATCCCCTTTGGACCTCTAGGCAAATAAGGAAATAACTCAGAAATATGGCAGAGAGTATATCATCCCATTCTGATTTACTGCTTTATTTTTTAGGCACGATCAACAAAGGAGCAGCATTGGGGAAGGCCTCTTCTCTCCAGGAATCACTCCTTGGAGGAGGAATTTGAAAGAGCAAAGGCAGCTGTTGAGGTATTACTTCATTTACCATTTTCATTGTCAGCTACTCTTCTACGGATTTCTTACTCATCTTGCAGCCCAAGTATAGGAGAAAGTTGGAACTGGATTTAAAGCAGAGAAGAGATTTGTTTCCTGTAGTTACTAATTTAAAACCAAACTAAACTTCAGCTATAAATGAAGATTAGACAGAACCAGCTTTTCACACTCGATTTTGTATTACTATAGCAAGTGGGTGAAGAAAAATTCCCCATAAAACTAAGTACTTCCGAATTTAGAGTATAAAGCAAAACATATGTTTCCCAGCAACTGAATGTGTTCAATCAGTTATTTAAGCTCAGATGCCAAACAATTCTACACAGTGAAACTGCACATACAGCAGTAACCATGCACCAGTGGGTTTCAGTGAGCAGTTAAGCAAGATCAGTACTTCTGCAATTCCCAGAGCCACCTGTGAAGAGGAGTTTCCAGGTATTTAGCAGAAAGAAAAAAAAAAAAAAAAAAGAGTTGAGTCCAAGAACAGAAGACATAATTGGATTAGTTTACAGAGTAAGGTAAGGAGGAGAATACATTGCAAAAAAATAAAATTGCACATTAAAAGGTCATTCTGAGGCAACAAAGGCAGGTTATTAAAATGCTTTAATGTAGGCTCAAAAAATAGCTATTAAAAATAATCTAATTAAATATTTCCCTCACTGTGTAGCTGACACTCTTAAATTATTCTTTCTGCTTAAAATAGAACTTGAACCAGGTAGTTAAAATGTAAAGGAAGGGATTCTTCAGGGCTTTACAGAAGAGTTGTTTGTATTTCCATATGAAAAGCATTGAATTTCTATCCGAGATAAAATGAAGTGGTTGGAAAGCTAGAGTGATTGAAATAAACTGCAGCCTATTTCAAGAAGATCAGTGCTTCCTTAAGGGGAGAATGGATACAGTTCAAAATTCTATCTTTTAGGCTTTGGATGCTTCTGTAATATTCTTCAGCTGGGAAAACTCCAAGCGGTAAGATTAGTCATAAAACTGATCAAGAAAAGGAAGCAAATCTTGAGGTCTTTGTGGCTTAGTTCGAAAGGAATTAACGAACAATTCAGTAAATTAAGACACCAAACTTTATCCTCCACCCAGTATTCACTTTAGGGCTTTGGGAATGGTTTTAAAATGTCAAATTTTGAGATTAGTGAAAATCTGTGAGGTAATTCTTTCTTAAGAAGGTTTAATGTCTATGCCATTGGGAAATCTTTTAAGAAAGAAGAGGTAAGAAAATTAGCTTTTTTACCAAAAAGGGTCTAAATTCACTTGCAGTGATTGAGTGCTTGCAGACTTGGCTGCCTTTTTTGTCATTCTGGATATAGGATCTGACTTTTCCCTCATTCCTTTGCTCTCTACACGTGAGGGAACTACAAACTGTCTAAAGTCTTCATCATTTTCAAGTACCATAATAAATGTATTTTAATGTAATTTTTTTTTAATTAGCTGTGTTTTACAAAAAAAAAAGGGGGTTTTCTTTTTTTTCTTTCCTTTTTTTTTTTTTTTGTCCAGGGACTAACAGCATTCATTTCCTTCAAACTTTATGCAACTATTTGCTCTTAGCATCAATAAGATGCAGTGCAAGCTGCTGCAAATCCTGTTTCAAAGATAACATAGGCTGCCTCTTAGCTAGAGTTTTCTGTTGATGAAACACACCCAAAATAAGAGATAACAACTAATTATATGGAATTCCAAATTTGTGCTGTAGCATTTAAGTCATGAATGATTATTAACAGTAATAGTATATTATATAGTATAATAGTATAATCAGTGTTTATTAACAGAATTAATACTGTTCAGCAAAATTACTAAACTCAGATCACTGGCAGAAATAAATTAAAAGCATACCATTTTATTTTAAGCTTTGTTGTTAATTTTCTTCCCTTTTCCCCTCTTTCTTCTAGTCAGACACAGAGTTTTGGGATAAGATGCAAGCAGAATGGGAAGAAATGGCTCGCAGGAACTGGATTTCAGAGAACCAGGAAGCACCAGGGCAAGTCACTATCTCAACCATTGAGAAGGTAACACAAAAGTATTTTAGTGCAATACATTCTTCCTGTGAAACTTTGATGTGAGCCTTAGCTAGCTGAGGGAACTCAAGAAAACTTTTTGGACATAAAAGCTAATTTTACAAAAAAAAGGTCATCTGCTTTTAGTGTCTGTAAAGGGGGTAGATTTAAAAGACTCTTCTACAGTGAAAAATACATTTAGACTTGTAAAGTGCCTGATTTCAGCTGAAAGGATCACAAAGCAAACTGCTGGGTTACAAGCCCTTCTGAAGACAGACACTGAAGGAAGACCACCAAATAAAAATATCTGGGCTGGTACATTCAAACACTGTTGAGGATAGAAATTACAAAATGCTGTCTCCTTCATTCCCTCCATTCTATGTTTAAATTTCATTTATATTATGTTGCTTAAATTAGCATACAGCATTTACACTTCAGTGGCAAGAAGAGAAAAAGGCAAAATTTAAACAAATCCTAATACAAACTCAGGTGCTTGGAACACTTCTGTATCTTGAAGGTTAATTGAATATTCCAGGTTACAAGCTCTGCAGGAAGTCAGCTGCTTGATGTGTGCTCTTAAACATCAAATTGGATGTACTGGACTTATGCCAGGTTCAGTTCTTCTGTTATTGTGATCAGAGTGAGTCCTTGCTCTAATCTTTGATTGGAGGAGGAGAACCCAACATGAGTACCAGGAAGTACAACTTCAGAGCTTAAAAAATGTTAAAGAGAGTAGAAATATAAATGTCCAGTGATGCTCTCTTTTTTTACACTTTTTTTCACTGAAATTTTGGGGATACCTCAAACTTGTTTTCACAGGACAAAGGATGTTTACAACCAGTTGGAAAACAGTGAGTCATTTAATTTTATGGGGTCATCATTCCTTGCTACAGTGCTTCATCATGGTCCATCATTTCTTTACTCCAGGGTTATTATTTCCATACTGAGAATCCCTTCAAAGACTGGCCTGGTGCTTTTGAGGAAGGACTGAAAAAAATGAAAGAAGGTGACCTGCCAGTTACAATCTTGTACCTGGAGGCTGCTATTCTACAAGAACCCAACGATGCCGAGGTATTCAGTCGTGTGCCTTTTATTGATAAAGGAAAAGGGGACTCCCTTTCAGCAGGCAGTGATGAAATGATTTTGGGGCCCAAACCTTTGTTAGTCATGACTGACTGCAATAACTTGAACCCTAACAGTGGCTTTGCAATAGTGGTTGTCTTGAAAAAGATAAAGGTGGGCTCAGCCTAAAATAAGAACCTATTTTTGAAATTACAGCATTCCCAAGCTGTCACATTAAAGCATTCAAAAGAGACACTATGTCAAACCTTTTCTTCTTTTCCTGATTTTTTTCAAACTAGCTTTTATACACTGCCATTGAAAAGGTGAAGACTTTTAATCTGGCAAGGATCTTGACAAATTTTTAGAAGTTATCTCAGTTCCTGCGATTCTGATGTTTTCAATGAGTATGTATTTAAAGGCGGTTTCTTGTGAAACATGGTAAACAATTACAGTATAAAAACTTCATCTTCTTGAATCTATTGTTACATTAAATAAAAAAACAGAATTTTAAAAAGGAGAAGTTCCAGATTGTCAAGAATCCCGTAAACCTTTACAACTAAATAATTTTTCTTCACCATTTTCCATAAAATTATAGCAACATTTGAAATGTACAGTAACTCAAATTGGCATGCAATCATACACTGACAGAACACCTTTACATTCATTGATTATGAATATTATCAGGCCCAAAGATATTCCTGACTGCATTGGCTGGTACTGTTTTCATGCATGGCACAGAAATATCTGTAGTTAGTGCTGGACAGATCTGCTGTCCCCAGTGCTTAACAGAGATATTAGTTGTAACTCTGCTTGCAGCTGGATATCTATAACAAAATAACATAATGATGATTATTCTTACAGGCCTGGCAGTTCCTGGGCATAACACAGGCAGAGAATGAAAATGAGCAGGCAGCCATTGTCGCCCTCCAAAGGTAGATGAAGATAATTGCTAAATAAGGGGCTTGATGAGTGTTAGGTAATGGTGGACTAGATATATGTCATGTCAAAATCACATGCTGCATTTATTTACCCAAGTAAAGCATTGAGATGGATATAGGAATCTTCCAAGTGACTTCAGAGGGATGACTAGTGATTAGTATTTCTGTTTTATTAATAAGTGCAGTATTTAATCTAGTACTTTAGTTGCACAAAAGAAAAGTTACATAGCCTGATAACCATGTAAGGCAAATAAAGTGCCTTCTTTATATTCTAGCCACTTGGCATATTTTCTGTAGTTTTTCCTTTAATGAAGAGGTTTTCATAATTGGAATGAGCTCCCTTCAGCTGCTGAATATTAAATTGACAATACTTTCAGGTTGATAGAGATACGAAGATCACAGAATGCTTGCAATAAAAATGTCAGTTCCGAAACAGTGGTCTGGTATTATTTTTCTGTAGTGGCTTTTCATGTTTCTATTTGAAGCAAGTACCCTCTCTCTCCATGTTCAATTGCAACAGCAATGCTAAGCACCCAGCTATTTTAGCTAGGGATACTCTAACTTATTTGTATGTATCTTACTCACTTACCTGGATAGAAATCCAAGGGGTCACCAGATTTAGGGACTGCTCATCTCCACAGCTTTGAAACAAGCAACAGTGATGTTCACAAAACAGACTAGATCCTGGTTTCAGCTAATGGTATGTAGCCATAGAAAGAGTACTTGAGTTGATTGGCTTAAATTTTAACAAAGAATACTGAGAAATTAGGATGTGTAAAAAGTTTCATATGGATGGAAGAATTGTTGTCTTCAAAACTCTTATATTTTTAATAGCTGCAAACTATATTAAACTGTTCACTTGAATTTATATAAATCTTATCTTTGATTACCAGGCAGATACTATAAAAATTAATCTACCTACATTTACTTATAGCCAGAAGGATGAAACCAAAAGCTGCAGGCATACATTTATGTATACATGTGTGCCTACAGTACACATGTATAGATCCATGTATCCATATGCATAATTAATTTATCACAGAAAAATGTCAAAGTCTCATCTTTAAAATGATTATTGGGTAGATCTTACATCTGTGAGTGATTTTTTACACAGATTATTTTGGAATAATTCAAGAGCTGTGTTTGGCTAGATAAATACCTCAATTTTTTTTTATTATTTTATTTTATTTTATTTTCCTTAGGTGCTTGGAACTACAGCCAAATAACTTAAAAGCTCTGATGGCCCTGGCTGTAAGTTATACTAACACTGGTCATCAACAAGAAGCCTATCAAGCCCTAAGAAACTGGATAAAGCAAAACCCAAAATACAAGTATATTGTCAAAAGCAAAAAAGGGTCCCCGGCACCTACCAGGAGAATGTCTAAGACATCAGATGAAAGGTAAATGCAATGTAAATCCTGATGGTGGAAATTTTAACAGCATCACTTGAAAAGATGATGCATGCCATGCCCACTTACTCTGCAGCAGTCCAGCCTGTTCCCTAGGATGGAAAGCTCCATGTCTCTAGTGGTAGGAGTGGGAAGCCAACAGAGGACATAAGGTTTAGCTTCTGAAGGCTTTATTTTATGCCATCCCTGGAAGACAAAAAAACCAACAAAAGAGAAAAGCTTCCCCTCAACTCCCATCACTCTCCTCTGACCTTGTCTGCTGCCTGTATTCCCTCATCCTCATTGTTCAGCTGTTTCCAAATCTGTATCAGGCCTTTATCCTGCTCTGCATGTGTGTCTTCTTCCTACTGTTCATTATATTTTCTAATTCCCACCCAAGCCACTTGAATCCAGGAATGATAACCATTCTGCAGTGGGATATGGCTCCAGTTCACTCACTGAAAATATTGGGAGGAAGCATCTGTTTGTTTAAAAGCCATTCTGGTTCTAACTGAAGAGACATTGCAGTCATTTTATCTGAAAGTATCTGTGAATTGCAAGATGCATGGTAAAGTCAATACAGGAATAAACATGATTTATAGAACTATACCTCCAGGGCTATCTTGCTGCTTGCCATTTTGAAGACTGGCCTTATATTTTACCCTTATCACTAATAGGCCTTGAGTTGACAAGATAATCTTAGAAGGAAAAATAAAATATGCAAGTTCTGCCTAGTTGCTAAGTGTGTTACTCTGCTTTGGCCTCATCCTGCTGACATCTGGTTTTATGAAACCTACAGCGGATGCAGAAGGCTTAGATTTTGGCATCTTTCTTCAGGGGTCTTGGCTAGTCACTTGACCTATTCCTCTTAAGAATGACTATTTTTGACAGTAAAGAACTCTTTTATGTCTGAGAAATTCATCCAACTTTAGTAATTTTAATAAGCCTTCATTTTTATCTCACTCGGGCTCATAGCTGCACTTTGACTTCGTAGAATAAATTAGGATGGAAAAGGCCTTTGAGTTCACTGAGTTAAACCCTAGACCCAGAACTGCCAAATCCACAACTAAACCATGTCCTTAAGCACTGCACCTACATGTCTTTTAAATACCTCCAGGAATGGTGACTCCACTGCTTCCCTGTTCCAGCACCTGACAACACTTTTGGTGAAAACATTTTTACTGTTATCCAACTTAAACCTCCCCTGGCATAACTTGAGGCCATATCCTCTTGTCCTATCACTTGTTTCTTGGGAGAAGAGACCAACATCCACCTTGCAACATCCTCCTTGTAGGTACATGTAGAGAACTATAAGGTCTCCCTTCAGGCTTCTCTTCTCCAGGCTAAACAAGCACAGCTCCCTCAGCTGCTCCTTGTAAGAATTGTTCTTTTCATCATATAGGTGAACTTCATTATACAGGTGACTTTTTTATTCCAGACATGAAAGCAAATCTTTATCATGATGAAGCTGAAGAAGCTTATTTTCAAATTTTAGTGGTATATAGCTTCTGATACAGCCACTAAAAGGATTTTAATTTCTGGCTATACAATCAATATTGCAATATTTGTAAATAATTGTAAGATGGAACTTTAAGTTATTTTTCTCCTCGTTCTAGCTCATTACTTGAAGAAGTAAAGGATCTGTACCTGGAGGCTGCTCACCAGAATGGTGATATGATAGACCCTGACTTGCAGACAGGACTTGGAGTTCTTTTCCACTTGAATGGAGAATTTAACAGAGCAATAGATGCATTTAGTGCTGCTTTAACTGTCCGGCCAGAGGTACATTTTATATTTTTACATTTTTGGGAATTTAGCTTTAGAGGCCATTCTCTTTCTCTCCTCTTGATCAGTCTAATATTAATGAGATGTCACTTCAGCCTTTAAAATTTTAATAACTGAAATAGAAATGTTAATTACAAGACAGTCCCATTTAGAAGCAGATTTATATATGTCCATTTTCTATCTGCATGTTGATTAATTATACCAGCTATATAAAGTTGCGAATAACTTTATGACACACTGTGTCAATTAAGACACTGTTATTTTCTGCAGTCTTCCTTAATTTGCAAGTGAAAATGAGCTATTATGTCCCTTTTTGATGCACACAGTAGAAAACTTATTTTCTCACCAGGATTATACATTATGGAACCGTCTTGGAGCAACTTTGGCAAATGGGGATCGAAGTGAAGAAGCTGTTGAGGCCTACACACGTGCTTTGGAAATTCAGCCTGGCTTCATTAGGTCCAGATACAATTTGGGGATAAGCTGCATAAACCTAGGTGCATACAGGTAAGTTACAAAAATTTATAAACAAAAAAGTCAGCTGTCATAACTACTAGATGAAAATTAATTTTCTAGCTGGAACTATCTAAAGAAAAATCAGAATATAGCTACATAATCTCAGCTATGACAAACTTTTGTAATTATTTTTTACAAAGTACTAACAAAGCAATGATACTTATATCCACAAACAGAACTACTTCATTTCTATCAAAAGAAAATTAAATTTCTCATTCAACAAGCTGCTTAAGCACTTTTTTAGCTCCAAGTGCAACTACTCTTATTACTATCAGTGGGATTGTTCTCTCATTTAAGCACAGTCCTGTGCTTAAGAGCTTTTCTACAAGAAAAGATAACAGCCTGTCCTTAAGAGGGAAACTACAGTTAAACTGATTCAAGGAGCTAATGCCATCAAAAACACTTTCTCTACATCCTTCAGGAATAAAGGGTCATATTCCAGGGTCCCATCTGTCAACTAAAAACTATTAAGATGAAGGGGAGCTAGACAACAATGAAGACAATATTCCCAGATGTATGATCTCTGCTTTACTACACACCACATCCATTTGTTTAAAAAGAAATCAACCAACACAAAGAGACTGATGAACTCCATTGTAAAATAATGTACTTGAGCCTAGCACAGAACTTTAGAAAGCTTTAGTCTCATTGTTGAGCAAATTATATTGCTTGCTTCTTTTCTCTTCTCCCCTACAGAGAGGCTGTCAGCAATTTTCTCACTGCTCTCAGTTTGCAAAGGAAGAGTAGGAATCAACAACAGGTTCCCCACCCTGCTCTCTCAGGCAATATTTGGGCAGCACTTCGAATTGCTCTGTCTATGATGGACCAGCCAGAACTATTTCAAGCTGCCAATGTGGGTGATCTAGACATTCTGTTAAGAGCTTTTAATCTAGAGGTGTAATAAAAAGTGTCCACAAATTGATGAAATTGTATTATGGAAACAGAAAACTTTTATTACTCATCTCAAAACGACCACATTTTCCAAAAGATCATGGCGGTAGATCAGTAGGGGATTTTTCTTGGATATTGTTTAAAAAGGAAAAGTTCAAAAGCACAAAGTATTGTAAATAAATTCAAACTCAAAGGATTGAAATAAGCTGTGGCTAATCTGTCAAAGTCCTAAACTAGATGAAATAGTTATTTCTGAACAATCTCCATCCCATGCAAGTTATATGTCTCTATATATACACAACTATACAAAGAAAAATATGTTAAGAGCAAACCTAGATAATCATGATTGCACACTAGAATGTCAAGCAATGCATCCAAGGAAACTGCTTACTAGCTCACTGCACTATGCTGACATCACTTTGCCCTACAACATGGACTCTATTCTTTAGTTTCTTTGTTGAAATGTTTCTCAAGCTCTATTTTTAACATAGCTCTGAAAATAGATGCATGTAAAATCGATGTGTTTTGTTTTGAATATATTTATCAGTTGACAGTCAAGAAAACTTTTGCTTCTAAAGGTATCTTGATTAATTTGGGCCCAATTCTGCAGGCTCATTGAGTTATAAACCATGTGCAATGTTAAGAGGAACATTGTGCATGGAGGCCACGTACCTGAGGGATAGCCAAGTGCTGCCAGCAGAAGAGATAATTTGCACTAGAACTGTTGTTGTTTAAACCAACTACCCCTGATCTTAGACAGAGTATGTCTGCTTCAAAGGAGCTCATAGCAGTATCTGCACTTATCTATGTACTTATGCACTTTAATCTTTCTTTTTGTAAAATAGTGCTATGCTTGTATTTTAGTTACTAGCAACAGAATGTACAAGATAGCCTCATTGGCATAAAGGACCAAATATAATTTCCTGAAATGGGATGAGAGGGTTTTCAATATTCTTATGTTTTAAAAGTGGAAATATAGTATACATTGCAATATCTACTAGAAAGAATATTCTATTATGCATCTATCAGGTACTACACGCATACATGCATGTGCATGCACATACATGTTGAATGTGAATTATGACATTTCAAAGCATAACAAGCCACAGATCTTTATTGCAAAAACAAAGAAAATGTTCATAGGAGTTAATGCTTGCAGACCAAGGGACAATTTTCCCTGAAAAAATTTGTCTATTTAAGGCTTGTAGGACTGAGACTAAGGTTTGATCCTGCTGTTACAGTGAGCAGTAGGAAAAATCTCAATGACCTCTGTGATGGCAGACTCAGTCTTTAAAGAACAGTGGTAGTTATAGCTGCTTAAATATGTATGTATATTCACCATCTTAATTTTCCCTGATTGGATGAATGGGGAATGGTACTGGGAGCAGTTACACTGCCAAATGGTGAATGGATTGATTGGACTACAAACACATTTACCTCAAGGTGAAATGTGTCAAAGACAGGAATAGAAATTTTTAAAGAAATAATTTTCAGCTGCTGATATTTTTTATATTTTTCCAAAACAGTCAAAGACAAAAAGCGTAATTAGATGGCTAGTGTCTTGATCTATGGTCAGGAATTCAATGTGCAGGGTAGCTATTGGAATGTTTTTAAGTAGGACAACTAACACATTTCCTATAAACAGCATTAGAAGAAAAATCCAGCTCGATCAGATGGATTAAAAAAAAATAAATGCAACTGCATAGATCACAGAGAGGAAAGTTCTGTGGGAATTGGACAGTTTCATCAGTACAAACCTAAAGTTTCCTGCAGCTGTCTTATTTTGAACAACCACTTAAAGGAAAATTCCACGTAAGACAGTTTAATCACTGCATCTAATCACCAACTATAGTTTGTTAAATGAAAATAATCCATTCTCATTTAAAAATAGAAGGTTTATCCCTCACTCTCTCACACAGAACAGTCAGATACAGGATTTTTTTACTAGTGCTTTATATTAAGCTATTGTTTACATCTATATTCTTATTTATCTATCAAGTGTTTCATAACTGGTTCCTGCAACTTTCTCAAAGGACTGATTATCAAGGACTGGCTGGGAATGTCATTTTAGCTAAGTGGGCTGTTGTATGCACATCTCCTGACAACGGTTTGCTCTTTTGCTTTGACAGCAGTGTGTAATGACAGCTTTTTATTGATAAGGCAGAGCAGAAGGTGCAGTGCAATTGAATTTCAGAAGTGATAAGAGGGAAGGGAGGAAGCTTTGAAAAGAGGCTGTAAAGCAAAGGCATATGTGCTTCAATTCTGTTTGATGCCCTGCCATCACACAAGTTCTTCTAGAGTATCCTCTGTGCTGTGGTGTAGGATAATCAGTGCTCATCCAGATGAATTAGCTGTTCAGGAGCTTTATTTTTATACTTTCAAAAACAAAAAACTGCTTGACCTCTCAGAGTCAGAAAGACAAGGAGCATTTGATACAGATGGCAGTTCACTAAACCTCTTCTCCTCTAGTATGTAGACAAGCAATACAGCAATTCTGTTAGGCAGACCTAATGGCACCTCTTGCCTCCCCCAAAAGAGCTAAGTAGGTAGCTGTTGATTTACCCTGGGATGCACTGCTCAAAACTGCATTCATCTGCTGATGTATGCCCACAGCCATGCAATTAGCATGTGGAAAATTTTCTCTGTAAACCTAGAAACAAATTATCGGGGCTAAACTCTGCCTCCCAAGGGATATTCAGGCCCTCAGTTTACAAGTACTGCAGTTCTGCTGTACCAGGTACCAGTGAGATTGTGCACATACTCAGAGATTATCCCAACTGTTCTCTCCTGTTTTAGCCTCTGCCAGTTAGCCACAATACCACTGACCAAGACACTGCATGAGAGACAGACTAGAGCAGACAGATTTATAGGGGGTAATGGAACTAGGCACCAGTTCTAGCCTGGACTGTGTGGGACAGTGGCCAGTGACTGAGCTCACCTCACTCTTAATAGCAGATCTTGGTACTTCCAGGGACCTCTTTAATATCCTGGGCTTTACTGTCCTCCTTTAGCCCCCACTGCCAATTGCCATCAATGCAGAAGCAAGGATTAGATACAGCTTTGATCTGACCTTCTCACAGTGTTTCTTACATATTCAATGGCAAGCACGTATATTTGCCTGAAACAAGAAGAAGAAACATGGAGGCTGCAGCATATTAACTCCCTGAAGAAGAAATTTATCTACTCATACTTCCAACTAAGGATGAGGTGGGATAAATAAGATGGTTGTTGAATAGCAGCAGTTTTGGCCTGAGAGACAGGATACCTACATCCTGTTCCCAGTGCTCCCTGCGAGCAAGACCAAGTCAAAACCTCTTATCATCCCTGACTGCCCAGGTGGCCAAGGAAGAAAGATGGGCAAGTAACAGCTATTGCACTACATGAGAGCAGGGGAGTGCTGCTCTCTCACACACTGCATGGGTGAGGTCTCCACTTGTGCAAGTTAAAAGGTAACACACAGGACTATGTAAGGAAGCAGTTTTACATGGAGACAACACAAGGCATTTCAGTAAAGAGACTCAGAGACATTTCAGGATTACATCTGCACAGCTTCTAAGGAGTGATGGCAAGCTTAGAGTGCTGAAATGGTTTATCATCATCTCCCATGCCTGTTTCCTCTTCTTGTTATTCCCCACTATTTCCAGGGGAGATTTATCACTGCCAGGTAATTAATTCCAAGTTTTTGAGTCTTTCTTCTATTTTATATTTCACACAATTTAAAAATGCTTTCCTAACCCTAGCTTGTGACCGTCCCTCTCTTCTGCATATATTTATGAATACATATGACCTATAAACCTGATGCATCAAGCTGCTGAACACTGGAAGTCTATAGTTTTCACAAGAGTGCTCAGCAATTTGCATGATCAGCTCATGCTGAGGCCAGCCCTTTAGCAGATGAGGGCTGGCCTCTAATACCACTGCACATGCTGAACAGGCACTGAAACCAACCTCATTATTTATGGAGTGAGGCTTTGCAGGGAATGCAATAGGCTCATTTCTTGCTGATCTCTTTAAAATGTAAGAACTCTTGCTGCAATAAACTGGTTTATGTCAGTTTGAAGAACTGATCTGATTGTTAGGTAAACGCATACATATCTGTATCTCATTTCTTATCTGATAAATCACAACATTTGTCAAAATATTGAGGAGGAGGTTCAAATGATGAAAAAACTTCACATGACAACATTGCATGCAACTACATTTACAAATAACCACACTGAAATATTAACACAAAGCATGAAGCAATGCTACTCAAATATACACTCATGGAATGCATGTGGAATGCTAACATAAGGTATTTTTAAACTATAGAATGGCATATTTTAGGGGAATATATTTTGTTGTACTTTGCATCTTCCAAACTCACAACTGAGTTGATCATGGTATTTGGAACTGGTTAGACCAAGTGAAGAGCCCTTTACAAATACCATCCTTAGAAATCACTTCGTGCTGTGAAATTCATGTTTGCTTTAAGAGTTTAATATCTTTAATTAAAGGACATCTGTAGTAATAGCTTTTACAGACATGTTTTAGTATCCTCTTAAGAGTTAGAAAAGCTTCCACAGTGAAGCTGCTTGTTTGGTTTTTCACAATTTCTTCTCTAGTCTAAACCAGATAGCACCAAACCAGAGAAAAAGATTCCCAGAATCAGTGAAACAACAATGGTCTCTATCTACACTTACTACAGGTCACACTTTTTGAACTTGCCCACTAGCTCTGAAGGCAACTCAGTGTCTGACTGTGCTGTCTGAAATACACAGATGTAAAACTTGACAGAATCTCAGTATCCATGGGTTTCTGCTGCAGACATTTAACTCAGCTAAAAGTGGACTTAAGGATGAAGAGCTAATGAGCCACTTTAGAAAAGCTGGGCCTGTCTGTCAGATGAAAAGGAAGACCCAGGCAACACCAACAGATCAGCCAGGTGATCCTACAAGCATCCATAGAGCACAGGTCTCCATAACACAAAAGCCACCTTAACAGAATAAATAATTGATAACATTACTGGCAGACACTGAGGCAAAGCCCTAGGCCTAGATCATTGCTTGCTGGAGCCAGCGAGAACTGGAGTGAAACATAAATTTGTCTTTTGCCTAAATGTGCACCTGCAAAAAGAGACATGTTAGTTACTTTGCAAGAATAGCATGCACAGTTGAAAAACAGATTTCTGGTCACCAGTGTTGTCAACTTAGCAGTCTGTAATAAATGCTTATAAAACACCAAGTCTTCACAGACAGAAGTGATACAGAAAATGCACTGCACATTGCAAAAAAAAGTAAAGGTGGGTATGCAATACAGGATTATCTACTATTCCTTCATTATAGTTCTATTTTTGGACTGGTGCAATAAATCCGAGAAAATGAGTGCCAGGTGTGAAGAGATCACTGATGCTTTCAACAATCCTAGACAAAATAAAACCAACCATGTCACAAAACCCACTCAGCCCACAAAGCAATTGGTATTATTAGGCATGGGAAAGCAACAGAAGGAATCTAATTTCCTAAAATAAGATGTAACTTCACAAACACTTGCACATGTGACAGCCCATTGAGCAAGCTTGCATGGTCAGGACTTAATGTGCTTTGATCTTTTTTCCCCTTCCACATTTATACAATGACATTGACATTGGCTAAAACTTTAATTTAAATAGCCTTTTTAATATCAGTAATCTATTGTAAATTCAGAAAATCAAAACATTTATAAATATATTTTATATATCAGAGTATAACATATCTAGAGTAAAATAAAGCTATATAGTTTTGAGAGACATTCTGTGCAGCTTCTTCTATATGCTGTAAACTGTTTGAAACCTTTGCAATCTTGCATCAGTTTTTTTGGCTTTATTTTTAAGCCAACATAAACAAAATAAGCAATTATAGGGTTGGCAGATACTTTCACCTGGGCCATCTGAAGAGCCCTGCTGCTGCAAAGATTTACATTGCTCACTTAACTTTTTGTGTTGATAGTTAAGTGTAGGTGCAAGGCTTAGCAGTGGGGTGGGCAGTGGGTGTGGAGGTGGGAGTTCAGCCCTACACCTGAATGTTTACATTCCCTTACAAAGGTTCATAGTGACCCAGACTGAGAATCTGAGTCTGTTAGTACATACAGAGTAAAAGATTTGGTTCTGACTACAGGTAACCTTGCCTCTGTATACTTAGTGCATTATCAGCTGTGTATGATACTAAGCACAGACCTGTAGTTTACTGATGCTTTAATTTGATGTTTCCTTGCACTGCTCCTTTAAAATAATCTATTTCCTCAAAAATGAACGATATGCATATTGGATGTGTCAAATTTATTAAGGTCATAGATGACTATTTGCAGAGCACCACATTTAATGTAGTATTTTTGTACTGTAATGGAAGCATGCCTTCCTTGGGTTCTTTTCCACATATTAAATTGTATTTATTTACCTGTATTTATAACTGTGCAATTTTTAAATATGTTTTAAAAATAAACTTTGTCTGTGGCTTCAAATATTTCAAACTCTTCAATTTGAAAATGGTCTTCACTATTACCTGAACTGAAAGGAGGGACGTACTTCTCCAAGTTAAATAAAGGGGTTTTTTTATTACCTTTTCTGTCCTATTTTTTACAATGTGAACGTTCTTCTTTGCTTCAAAACAAAGCCCAGAAGAGACTTTTTTATTGACCAGACTTTCTTCTTAAATTTATTGTTACTCTGAGGTAGACATGTTTTTATAATTTATTTTTACGTCAACATGTTGATCAATTATACTTGCAATTGGAATTTATACTAGCTGAGTTCTGACCAAAAGAACTGTACACTCTATATGAAGAAAAAAAAAAGGAAGAGAGTAGATCAGAAGTTTTGCTGAAGATCATTCAAAATCATGCCTCAGAATTAAAACAGAAGTAATAATTTTACAACAAACTTTGGGGGGGTGGGGTTAAAAATAATCAAAACTTGCCAACTTTCAGGTTTTTGGTTTTGGCTTTCCTGTGCTGAGTTGAAAGAGCTGGCAGAATAGAAATGACAATCTTCATGCTTCTGCTATGGGATGCTAACATAAGCACAGACACGAGAGGGACATAAAATCACTGTACAGTGCTCTGAACAGCAAAGATGACAACCAGCAAGGGGGCTGTGGCAGTCACAGCTAAGGGCTGCTGACAAAGCAGGACAGCATTTGCAGGGATCTGAAGGCTGATAACTCTCAATAGACATGAGTCACTCCAGAGAAAAAAAAAAGACAACCTAAAAAAATAAACCAAAGCAACAACAACAACAAAAACCAACAAACAAACAAACAACAACAAAAAAAAAACAACAAAAAGACACACAAAAAAAAAGCCAAAAACCCAAGATAAACCACCAAAAAAAAAAAAAAAAAAAAAAATACAGCCATGGTTTTCCTGTGGAAGGAAAGCTCTGTCAGAAAAGCCAAATTACTGCTAACGGCTTCAAGCAGAACCATCCCTCAAGAAAAGGGAAGAGGCACTAAAAACACACTAACCCTTAGTATGCCAGTAACATGTGCTCTTGACACAGGTGTGTTTTTCCAGGAAGTGTTAAGTTTAGTTTATTTCCTACTGCTCCAAGGTACCAACAAAGCAGCAGCAGGAATGCCTGTTAGTTGTGTGCTCTGTAGCCAGCACAGAGTGAACACAGCACTGCAGTCCTGAAGCTAAAAAGAGACAGTGGTTGGGAGAAAAGCTTTAGTGCTAGATCCTACCTACAAAACTCCTCAAAAAACAACACTGGGAAGAATACTGGTAAAGATCTGAAAATGTAATCACCTGTTCTACATGAGCTGTCAGCCATGCACTATCTGCCCTCAGTATTCTCAGATCATTTGTCTTTCAGCACAGCTGCCAGAGCCTCGCTTATTCATGTTATGCTCACAGACACCTGAGGGACAGAGAGGTGTTATTTCCATTTTAGTCAAGGGGAACAGATAGGAGAGGTGATGTTAACCTGTCAGTTACCTAATACTGCCTTCCACAAGCAGTCTGCAAAGTTAACAGGTACAAATCCTGCACAGGGAATTCTTGCATGAAGTCTGACAGGGGCCCTGTGGCTTGCACAAGGACCCACATTCTTCCACCTCTTTCAGTTGCTACACGTGGTGTGAACACTGTGGTGTGACTTGCCCTGGTCACAAAGGACATCTGTCATAGAAAAGACACCAAAACAGATAATTACATTTGGACTTGGGGATCTGAATCATATTTATCTTTTGCATCATCCAATGCTTCACGTGTCCTCCACTTCCATGTCAGGACATGCAGTCTAGCACAGTGGGTTTACCTCTTACCTCTCCTCCAGCTTCCAGTCGATGATCCTATAAAAGATGAAAGGGTTGTGATCCCTCAGTCTTCTTTTTTGGCTTATTCTTGCATGTACCGAAGGGTGGCAATGGTCACACTGCTATGTAAAGCCCTTACATGTGAGAAAAAAAGAGACTTCTCCTTTACTGAACAGAAGATTCAATTTCTAGATGAAAATGAGGAATTACAGACCTAGATTAGGCATGAATCTGTGGGTGAAATAAGAACACTCTTCCACATGAACATTGACAGTTCTACTGTCCGAAGAATGTCAACTGGCTTAGAAGTTAAAAACAATCTAAAAAAAAAAAATTTTAATTTTTTTTTTGCCGTCTTTAATATCCACTCAGTGCTTGAGTATATTTTTATTCCTGTCCAAACAAGTGCTATGAGTCACAAGAAATCAAGACTCTCGCAAACCATTTTTGTTCCTTTTTTTAAAAGTAAAACACCAAACTTGACCACAAAGAGTAAGAAAAAAGTCAGAATCAAAACATCCTCAGTCTATTCCTCTTCAGAAGAAACAAGCAAGAATCAACACAGCCACAAGATCTGTGAATATTTCTTTTTAATTTAAAACAGATGCAACAATGTCATTCACAACCTTTCTCATCTCAGACAAATACTCTCCAAAATGTTAACAGTGCTTCAAGCAAACAACTCCGAATGGTGCAAAGTAAACCAGTAAAGACACAGGATACAACAGAAAAACCATGAAGAGTGAATAGAAATCACAAACTGATCTCAGCCACTGATGTAGGAAGGGCGGTGGGAAAAGAGATAAAAAGTTATTCCAGTTATGCATTTTGCATAGTCTTTCAATGCATGAAAACGGCAAAGAAAAAAATGGCTTCTGCCAGGATGGAGAACAAAAGGAATGGATTGGACATGCTTGTAAAGAACCTAGTGAGCTCTGGTTGCATTCGTATTCAGAATGGGCACCATGACCCAGTGGAGGCTCTTAAGAAAATTGATTGGATAGACTCTGGTTTCAGTTGCACCAAAGTCAGTCAGAAGCAATGCCACTGAACTCAAAAGAATTACAAGTGATAGTAGTCCAGAATCTTCTAGGCTTGTTTTTAAAACATAACTTTGAATAAATTATTTTTAAAATCCTAGTTATAGGATAACCTAACTATAGCTAGGAAGACTAATCAGGGGTCTGTGTCTACATGTGGTTTTGAGACAGGAGATAGTGACTCAGAATGGATCTTGCACATTGCTAGGAATGTGCTGCCAGGACCTGGCTTGACATAATTCTCAGGTTAGATTGTCCCAAAGAGCCCACAGTGATTTTTCTGCCTCCAGCTTTTTTGTCAAGAAGTTCTCAGCACACCTTAATCCCCCAGCAGCTATTCCTTTACCCAGACACGTGGCATGTTCTCATCAGCCACTGCTCAGGATGTGCACTGAAGCCTGGCTAGAAACAACTAATTATATACAAATGTTAGAAGGCAAAGCCTGATAAATTAGTCACTTATTCAATAGTCTCTTTGATTGTGGCTTCTGCATGCTGAGGTTAAAAAAAAAAAAAAAAAAAAAAAAAAAAAAAAAAAAACCACAACAACAACAAACAAACAAAAAACCCAAACATAACAAAACTCTCTCACACTAGACTGAAGAGTCAGGAGTTTACATCCTGCTCCTCCAGATTCATGATGTTCTTCACACATATCCCATCACAAAAGTGAGATGACCTAACAGCTTATTTGAAAAAGAAGGACAGTACTTGGGGAAATAATAATTCCTCATACAGATGAAGAACATATTTTCAAGTGCTACATTTTAAGAGATCCATAAGCCTTTCCCCTCAACTTCTCCCTGCACTTCTGACCTGCTTGGTAGTTTAAGCAAGAAGTACATAATAGTGATGAACTGAAAAGAATTTCAGAAGCTGAAATTCCACAGCCAGCAAATGGCTCTCCCTTTCCATTTACTATTTTCAATTTGTCACTAGCCAGCTTTCTAAGTGTGCCTCCAATAAAACTGAGAACAAGCAGTCCCACAGCCATTCCAGTTTCAGGTTATACCAGACAAATGGGTTTTCAAGAGTCCAAGCTCTGTTGTTAATCCTATAAGAGCATCCATGTTTTCAGTTTAATAACAAACACAGGAACAACTCTACTGACCTTTATTTACCCGAGGTTTCTAAACAAAAAGACAGTGGCCATCAGATCTTAGTTTGTAACTAGCCCTTTAAGATCATGAGGCAAGAGGAAAGCTATTGTGTTGAGCTTCCTTGGAGTATAACAAAGCATCAAAAAATTTATTAAAAAGGGCCTTTTGTACTTTTTGTACTGCCAAAATGAAAAAGTACAAACACAGATATACAGAAGTTTTGTTCTTTCACTTTAAATAGGAGATATATCTCTGTGTAATATGCTGATCCCATTTTCAAATCTGACATTTTCTGGTGAAATACACAAATACTGGAAGAAGGAAAAAATTTCTAGCAGCTTTTATTTTGTCCAGGTTTGGTGGTTCAATAATTACAAGGCAGCTTCACAGTCTCACAGGAGCCACTTACTAATTTGCTAGGAGAACATTCTTTTGTGTCAGTAAGAGCTCTAAGTGCAGGAAGCTTTCCCAGCACTTGTGCATCATTTACACTACAGAATTATTGCACTAGAATTTTTCTCAATCTTTTAAGATAATTTTTTTTCTAAAATACACATCCAAACAATGGTTTTTTGGGTTTTTTTGGTTCTTTTTGGCTCAGCATATGACCAGAGTGAGAACTGTTTTTCCTCAAATGCTGGAAAAAATAAAATGCCTTACTCATAAACAGATTTTTTGGGGGGGTTCACTTCTTCATGGAGTGTGTAGCTGCCTGAATTTTGCTGTTAAACTTGCAGGCACTAACTACAGAGATAATGTAATTGCACCTTCACACACATGGGACCCCTGCCTCACATGCACTCTGTAAAGATGACTTTTTTTCTGGTTTTTTTCTTTCTTGAATGAAGCCCTCATTTTGAGGGCTCAGTAAGATCAGCCAATACTGTGAACATTTGATTTTTCACAATCATGAATAGTTTTGCACTCACCATTGTATTTTTTCTAGAATTAAGAATTTTCAAATACAATTTAAACCCCCACAATTTAAGCCCCCACAATTTAACCCCCCGTGACATGAACTTGAAGTAACACAAGAAAACAAACAAACAAAAAAACCACCCAAAACAAACAACACCCCCCCCACCAAACCACACAGGAAAAGCCAGCCTGTACCTACCCCTTCATCCCTGTCAGAGATATAAAACCCATCTTTGAAGCTGTCAGTTGAAGAGATCAGATTCTTGGTGTGTTCATAACTTTTAAGAAAGCTGAAGCATCATCTCAAATTGGGGTTTTTTTAGTTGGGTTTTGGTGGTGGTGGTTTGGGGGGGGGAGGTGTTTTGGTTTTTAAGGAAGGGAGGAGAGAGGAGAAGATCAATAAAGCTGCAATTTTTCTAAACTATTGTCCCCCTTCACGGATGGAAAGAAAGTAGAATTGCACTGCGGGTACTTAGCTTGTCAGGGGGTTTACTTCAGCTGGAATGTGAGTGGTCTAGATGTAAATTTCCCTGAAATAAATAAATGGGATATTAACCTCCTCTTTACCTGCTTCATAAGAAAATAAAATTTAAATAATAGCCTTGCCTTTCCTGAGGGTACTCATTTAATTTTATAGCCAGAAAATTACCACTTATTTTAGCCATCTGTAATCCTGAATCTGTTGGAAGAACTTGCAAAACAAACATTCAAGAAAATTTGAAGAAACATATGTCTGCAAAAATAAAATCTACTATTTCTCTTTGGCAGAAAATATGCAGGCCACTGACAGGAGATTGCTTCCATCTCCATGATTTTCTTTATGCATTAAACAAAAATACTGTAAAACTGAATTCTATCAGACATAACTTTAGTTGACTTTTTCATTGTAGCAAAATCAATCTCTCAAACGAAACATTCTGTTCTGAAGAACACTCACACACCCCTTCCTTCCAACTTTATATGCAATATGATTTCTCTAAGTGGTCTGGACTTGGGTTGAAAACACTGGCTCCCAGTTACCAAAGATGCAAATATTTCTTCGTGGTCTTCAACAGATGCATGGACAAAACAGGAGATGGTCTGAACTGGGTTGTTTTTGTTCAACTCTGAAACTTCCATTTTCCCCACATACTAGCTGCAAATCCCACCAGTAATACACATGGTCTTAAGGTATCCTTTAAGGTGTATAAATTTAAAACGATGTACTATACATCACCTTGTAGACATTTTCCCTCTAATACTTAAGGCAGCATCAAATTACTGTGTTTAAATAAACTACCTGATGTTTTCCTTTACTTTTTGGCAGTCCAAGGGTTAGAGGTCTTTTTTTTGGTTGTAGATTTTCTTTTTTATTGTGCACTTTTTTTGGGCAGGCTAAAAGGCTTATGGCTTCTTAAGGCCAGGTAGAAGATTTGAGGCCTAGCTTGGTACCCTGTGGTAAAAATACATGTAGCCCAGGTCTTTGGGAGGTCGCTCTGAGGCACAGACTTTAAGGTCATTGTAGATCACCCATCTGAAATGAAAACAAGATTGATTACATCCCATGTGTATATATCTTTAAAAAAAAAATAAAATAAAAAAATAAAAAATTATCAGAGCCTTCTCAGACCCAAACTTTAAACAGGCTACAATCTAAAACTAGGCATTGCAATATGAACAGAAGATAAGAGAAATAGCTGAAGCAGGTTTAGTGACAGACTCAAGAACTGAAATGGAAGAGGAACATGCAGAGGAACGTGCAGTTACAGGTCAAATGAAGGAGAATTAGAGATTCCCAAGACCAAATAATGGGAACATCAAAATCACAGTCAGGATCAGCAAAACTGTACAAGCAACACTAGTATCAGCCCATAGTCTGATGGGTTTCTATTGATGGAGAATGGAAGGCAAGGTGAAATAAACAGACAGATGCAGAACTGATGCCCAAACCCAGAGATTTGGAAGAGCAAGCACAGGAGAGCCAATGATACATTTCAGCATAGACCCCAGAAGAATCAACACTGATTCATCACATCTACAACCTGTAACAATCTTCATTTCTGTGGTAGGAAATGTATACACAGTACCAAGATGCATGGTTTGTCTGCCACAAACACACATCCTGCTCTGTAAAGATGCACACTTCAAAGAAAACATTTTCTCATCCTTGTGTGTCTGCTAGTTCCACTCACCTTCCTTCTTTTTTGAGATGACAAACATAGTGGCCACTCATTGTGGATGTTCCCATGTGGCTGATGAACCCAAACAGCTCATATCCTGTTTAAGAAATACAAACAGGATCATAAGGCTTTCATTGCTATAATTGCACTATGACTTCAGGAGAAACATTCTAATACTGGAGAAGCAGATAAGTGCTCCTAACTTAGACTCTGCATCCCCAAACACAGTTTCTGTTAAGACTGCAGAATATTATTTCTTTAACTAGCAGTCAGATTCTACGTCAAAGCATCAAACCAATCCAAATCAAACCCATTTAGATCTGTACACATACAGCAGGGCTGTGGCCACAGTGCCTTCTAGAAAGGGAAAACAGCAGATTTATTCCCAGTTCACAGAGAGCACCACAGAAAGTGCTGGATAGGGAGTTTATTCTGCACATAAACTGGCTGTGTCTGTAAGTGTGCCCACAGATCCCAGAAGTTCATAATTCAGCAGCTTATAAAAGAGAAGACAGGAAAGAAACCTCTTCCTTTAATGCAAGGACAATTTTTGTGCTTAATGTCTTCAGAGAACTCAGCATTGGTCCTTGAATCCCACCCATTCATGCCATTCACCCAAATCACCACCAAAAGTAAAAGGGTACCTTCTTTCAGGATATTGCATAAGGACAGGGGCCTGGATTTTGGTGGAGAGGGCTTTCTGGAGCCATTTTACAGTATCATGTTGGTTATCAGGATTTCAGGCACTCAGTAAATGGTCTCAGTCTATAAAGGCTAAGTACCACAAAAAATAATTATTCCAAATATTTTCTTTTAACCCAACGATAATCAATGTTTTCCATGTCTCCAAGAGACTTGAAATTGCTCTTTATAATATTAGAAACAAATAAATGAATGGTTTTATATAATAACAGCAACCACAGAAACAAAAATCAAATTGGCTGTCAATTTTTTAATAAGACCATTACAGTCACAATGAGAGGTACCAGTTTAGAACATTTTACAGTTATCAGAATTGGTCACTAAAGACGTTTTCAAAAAAGGTTATGTAACATCTTTTGTTAGAACCACCGCTGAGTTTTTGTACTCTACTTTTACATTTAAAAAGGTTCTTTGCCGACTTCACAACCTTGACTGCTGTACATTAGCCCCATCTTGTGGTTTACTGAGCAGTAGTATGACTGAGGAGCTCAAATTTAAAAAAAAAAAAAAATTTTTTTAGTCTTTCATTCTAGATTTTCTTAGTCTTTTTATCTTAAAGCAAGAAAAACAAAATACTAGGCCACAAGAATCTTATATTTCTGTGGCATCAAGAAATTTTTACTCAGGTTATTCAGGAAGTCCAGGGAAAGTTTTCTGAGCAAACACAGCCCACAGAATTTGGCAGCCCCTCAGAGCTGGACCATGTCCAAGTCTTGGATCATGTCCAGTAAAGCATGGTAACCACTTCGAAAACAGAAAGTAGCTCTACAAATGGTGTAGGTGTAATGCAACATGATACCAACTCTAACCTGAAGGAAAACTTACTTCCAGACCCATCTTTGATCCTGGGTCCCTCTGATACTGTCTCTGCAAGGATGTTGGCATTAGCATTATTCTCCATATCCATCATGTTCAAAGCAGGCTCACTTTCTTCCTCTAGTTCAGGGTGGCTAAAGATCCATTCCAGTGCACGCTCCAAATTATTGTTCTGGGAGTCAAACAAGCAAAAGAGCAGACTTTAATAAGTTCATTGGCAGAGGAAGGCTCATGCTCATCAGCACTTAAACATCAGAAGATACATACTCTTCCTCCATGGAAAACAGTATTTAATTAGGACTCTGCAGAAGCTTTACAGATGGGAAAGAAATCCACCCACAATTAATCCCCATGGCCCTCAGTTTCTCACCTTGGATGTCCTTAGGTAGCCCGGTTGTTTCTCAGCAGATGGTAAAAGGAACTAAGTTTTCCTCACTTTCCTCCACATTTTAACATTCAAGTGAAACACACAAACCAGCTTCCCCACTCTGATCCAGAATAGTCAGGTATCCCTCACTTTGCCAGCATATCTCTGTGTGTATCATTCAACTCACTGGATTTTTATACCTGTGTTTCAAAGGTATCTGCTCGTGCATGTGTAACAAGCACACAATATGAAACTAAACCCAAGTGCTACCAGTAATTCATGGAACTCACTGTTGCCTTCAGTGCTTGAATTGCTACATTCCTTTGGAAGCCCATGGAAACGATAATTGCAACAATCTCCTCAGGAGGCTGGTTATCTAGCCCAACAGCTCCTAATGCAGCTGCTCCACTGGAAGTAACTTCTCCAAATGCAGCAATGACCAAAGGCTCGGCAAAGTCTGGAATAAAAAAAGATTCATCAGCTCTTTCATTTGCCCCACTGGACTGGAAACTCAACAACACGAACTAACAAGAAAAAGTTTTCAAAAGCAGCCCTGAAATCAACATAAGTTCATTTCTCTGGTCCAGTTGAGACTTACGTGTGCATAAAGCCTTAAAAAGAAGATGAACATGCAAAGTAGCAAATTTCTAAGATGATAAACTCATACTGAGCAGGCTGGAATAACTTGGCACATTACAGAAGTGAAACAACTGCTGGAAAGTAGCAGAAATGGGTATGGAAACAAAGACAACACCAGAGCAGTAGAAAATCCAGCTGATAAACATACAGATGTAAAATGAACTAATTCCATAGCTGAAATATGTCAGTTAAGCCCAAGTGAAACTTATTCTCCATGTACACAAGCAACACAATGAAGTGTGAACTCAACCAAATTTGGAGTTTCCTGGCAAGGGAGTGCTCAGGTACACTCAGTGCTGAATCGTGGGTCCAAATTTTGCATGGATGAAACACAGCAAGTGAGGAACAGCTAGCAGCCCTTTCTATCAGTACTTAGCCCATATTCTAAGTGTGGCATGAATACTCTATCCTGAACTAGAGAAGGCTGATGTGGAAGAAAAGCATCAGGACAACGGGATTCTTTGTACTTACACTCCATCCCAAGTCAGCTTTCCCCTTAGCAGCACAGACCTAGCCAAAGGGTGGAAAACAGAGAGCTGGTCCACACCTTCAGTGAGGAAAAGACCATGTACTTCTGGTTTAGCTTAGATTTGTTGTCTTCTAGGCAGAGGCTGCCACATAATGGTCAAGATCTACATACCACAGCATCTGAGGAAAATCCACTCACACTTCCAGGGGCAGGGCAGGGCAGCATTGTTTCTGTTACGCATTATAGAATTTCTACTGAATGCTAAAACACACAACTTAGTTTCCAGTCACTGACCTGGTTCTTCCATGTGTGCAATGATCCAGTTGAAAGCCACTTCAGCACCCAAGTTGCCTGTATAGTACACAGCTTTCCGACATGCTTCCAAAGGAAATCCCATCTCTGCCAGTTGCATAACTGAAGATTCATCGATATCTACAGCTACAAGAAAGGAGCTTCTAAAATATAAAAGTCTAATTTCATCCATTGTGGAGTATTACTTATTGTTACTCACGATGCCACATATTACACAATAAATATCACTTGAATTTGTTTTAATTCTGTTTAAATAGGAATCAACCTTGTACAAAGCATTATAGCATTTGTTATGGGCTTACTGGTAATATTTTGTCTCAGTAATCTACATAGATCCTTAAACTTTAATGAATTCCTATAGGACTTTATTTATTAATAAACATCACAGCTGTATTTCAAGTGCTGAGGAAGCAATGTGCTGAGCTTAGCTAGACATGGCAGCCAAGAGCAATCACCTCTTAAAGGCAGGAGATTGCAGGTAAGAGAAACAAGTGGTTGATCTAGTAGTCTCCAGTGGAACCTCATCTCTAAATGACAGGGCCCAACAATTTCAGCTGAGATCAGACTTCAGAGCAAGCCAGGATCAAGAAACTGTGTGGGAAGGGACAACTGTCTGTCACCAATAGTCTGCTGCCAACTGTCCACTGTCAACTCCACCTCCCCTCCCCAAGCTGCTTCTACACTGCCAACTCTCCACCTGGACAACTCAACACAGGTTGGCAGATAGTGCATGGTGCTGCACCAGTCCACCAGCCCTCATCCCCACCGCCTGGCACCTTGGCAGAAGCTCTGCAAGTCCCCAGGAGTAGCCACAAGCACCTGGCAGCAGGTGGCCTCTTGCTGGAGGCTGAGGGAACCACCAGCCAGCTCATTCCTGCTCTGCCTGCAGTATGCATGAGGGGGAGGAGCAGGAGGTGCACAGGCAGGGGGGCAAGAGGCAAGGAAGGGGAAAAGTGGAATACCTGAGCCTGTGAGAGCCTGCTGCATTGGTATAAAAATCTTGCCATTTAGATATACAGAAAAAAAAAATTAGGCTATCATAAGCATGGCCAGCTATCACACAGGCAAGGACAGAAGGCAGGTGTGGAGAACCGTAGGAGGGTTTTCCTTGGAAAGCCAGGGAGCAGGCAGACACCCTGCTACAGGAAGTGAGGCAGGGAGGAGCAGAGCAGAGCCATGGACCATCTGCTGATCCAGAGTTGTCCCAGTGGAGAGTCAGTGGTGTAGAAACATCTGGCAGAGAGCTGGCAGCAGAGAGCCTAGATCCCAACTGTGACCCCCAGAACTGCAAGATCCTCCTGATGAGCAGCAGATAGATGAGGAACTCATATTCTGACTAAGCCTATGCTACTACAGACTTTTAAGAGTCTTGCAAATATGCAAGTAAATGCTAAACAAGTACAAAAATCAGCTGTTATTTAGAAGCATGCAGGGTAATACTCCATGCAGCTCCACGACTGATAAGCCATTAGCTGAACAGAAATATGACAGTTTTTTAAGCAGCTGAAATACCGGTCTCAGAAAAATGAGATACATACATTCCATGAAATGGTTCATCATACGATCTGAAAATAGAAAAAGGAAAAAATAAATCAGGGAAAAGGACTTATATAAAGGCTAAGTATATTTGTATGGGAAAATTATTTTTTTTTTAAGTAATTTTTAAGCACTTAACGTCATATAGGCAAGGCACATTCATTCTTGCATCCATGATGGTTTTGCCTTAGACAAGGGATGTTTCTGCCCAGTAATTTCCCTAACTCAGCTCAGAAAAAAGTGCCACTGGTACTATCAAACAGCAGGATAGACCTAAACCAAGTAAAGCAAGAATCTATTTTGTTACGAATAAGGTACCATCACCCATGCATTTCACTAAAACTAGGTCAGTTCATTGACTAAGAGGATAAAAAAAGAAAAGACCTCCATAGGAAACTTACAGGTAAGGAAAAAAGTCAATGCCTTTAGAGAACTGAATTTTGTCATAAGTTTTGTGACACATATCAGTTCCTTGAGACAGTCTTCTTTAATGGATTGTACAGCCCATATACTTCCAGAGGAGTGGACCATGAATCCATGTACAGCTGCTAGAGCCTACTGCAACTTAATTAATTTTTAAATTCCAAGAATTGTCAAATTTTAAATCTTATTTTATGCTGAAGTTATTTTTTCTTAAATTGTAGCCATTTGTGTATTGTACTGTGAATGCATCAATACTGCAGACATGGTTTCCTTGTTATTCCACCTTGAAACAAAGTGTTGCAAGTTATACAAGTAAACTCTGCAACTGAACAGAAGACCATCTGCTCAGAACTGTAACACTACAATCCTGCAGCAAATAACCACAGAAACTGACCTATTTTTAAAGTCCTAACCAGAATGGACAATATACCATAGACAAGGGAGTACACAAGAACTGAGAGACTGATTTAGCTACAGTATCACACAGACTACAGGTTTGAGACAACAGTTAGTTAAAAAGTGCCCAGAAGATAATGGCAGTTTTGTAACACCTCTTATGCAAAAGTAAGAAATGAGTGTATTAATGCTCCACTTGTGGCACCTATCATGAGATTCAGTGTAAGGGGATGAGTCCCTTGCCCCAGACCCTGGGAAGTGCACAGTGATTTTATTTATTGATTCATGAACATGCACTGAAGGTCAATGACTGGACAGAAGATGGTCTCTGCATGTAGCTGATTTTCATAAATGTAGAGGTCTTCACACACTTCTCTATCCCTTAAGTCCTGAATACCAGTCAACATTCAATAGGGATGAGCACAAAGGTTCATCCTTAAATGAGGATAATCATCCATGCAAATGGAAGGCATGGAAAAAATCTGCTGCTAGATTAAGAGATCATAATGCAGCACAAACTGCTCCACTGAGCAGCACTATATTATTGCAAAAGAGGTAATCATCACACAGAAGGGTACATAAGGGACTATAGTCAATAAAGCAAATGAAATGATATGTTTCACAAAATGCAATATCTATCTTTGGGTACAGCAACTCCATAAAAATAATAATTCTCTGGGGAGAGTCCAGAGCAATAGCATCAATAGTAAATCCTGAAAACATCAAAGCAGAAAATCTGGAAGAACTCAGGTTGTGTAGCAGGGAGAGAACAAAAACAAAAAAAGTCTGTGGGGTATTGTAACAGTCTTTGGCTGCAGAAGCACTGTTCAGTTTTTTAGTTCATAGCTCCAAAAGGTGAAGAGTAAGTATGTGCTAGAGGGAAAGGGGAATGCAGGAGAGAAGTTGTTAGTTAATACCTTTTGGGTCATCCGGAATGATAATGGGAGGGGCAATATCTGGAAGTTCTTCTTCTCCTGGCTGGAGACCTCTGGCCCGAAGGTGGCTGATATCTAGGAAATCTGGCATGTCTATGGAAACATCTACAAAAGCAGATAAACAGGAGAAGCTTGTGAATCCAGCAAAATGAACAAATGATAAAATGTACACCTTTGGAGAGGGGACTCTGGTACTCAAGCTACAAACACAGCCAAAATTCCCCTTCTGAAAGTAGTTATTTGAGAAATTTAAAACACTAAAGTAACATTTAACTAGGAGGTGAGGCTACATGGAACTTTATTTTAACTCCACAGACCTGATGGACTGGTTTAATCAGCCACAAAAGAAGATTCCATTAGGATTCTCTGAGTATAAGCCTGAAACTCAAGCCAGGTCATCATTATAGACCAAAGTATGTACATCTTATGGATTATCTTGACTAGATAAGAAAAAGGAACTGACTATAAAAGGTATATACCAAGTTTTTTGGGTATCCAATCAAGGCCAAAGGTGAATTTCTTGATCTGCACCACTAAGTACTCAGGAAAGGAAGCAAAACGAGAAGTCCTGGGAAGAAAAAAAAAATAAAATTCAGTGAAAGAAGGCAATAAAATCAGAAGCAGCACAGATTTCTGTAGATTGTGCACACTGAGATGAGTAACATTAGCTCTAAATGAGATGAAGAGCGATGGATTTTATAAATAAATTTCACAACAAAGTTTTCAAGTGGAGAAGTGTGGTTGAAGATTCCTACACATTCATATCCTCAATGTCAGTCCAAACCCTGCAGACAATTCAGCTTATAGGAAGTAATATTTAACTTGCTTACTCAAGTTGTTCTGAAGTTGAATGTCAGGAAATAAATTCTGAACTATATATTGGCTAGAAGGCTATGGGCTTGAAACATAGCTTGGACAGAAGGGAGTAAAATCAAATCTCTTTGGTTTTTGGTTTTCACCCTCCCATCCTATTTCTTGTTAATACTTCTTTAAGCCCAAGATGTTCCTGGTTCTTTTATCTACCTGACAATAAACATATGGCCATGACAACATATAAGATGGGTTTTTTCTTTTACATATCTATCTTGCACCATGGCTACATGTGACAGCAAACTGAAGAGGCAACCAAACATTGTAGCATACAAAGTGTTGGCTTGAAACCCAAACACAAACAATAAATAACACAAACCATAATAAAGCCACAGTTCTCAGCGTAGAACTTCACAAATGTAAGAATTTCCATCAAGCTAAACAACTTTCTTATAAAACAGTTTTATTGCCCCACAATGCCCTTCAGCATTTTTGGTCAAATAAAAACATCAAGACTAACTACAGAGAGTCAGACTACATCTCCTACCACAGAGTTCTGTCACTAGTTCATACATAGGGTCCCATTTTTAAATGTAGGCAGACAATTAAGCTACAAGCAACTAAATTTCAATCTTTTAAGAACTAAATGGTATTACCTCTTGGGAGTTTGACAGTTGACATCAATTTCTTTCCTGCACAGTTGGTCCCTAGTACCCACATCATGCTTTGATCTGCACACTGCATTTATAAGCTCCAACACTACCATAACACCAAAGCCCACTATGCCTTTGCCTATTTCTCTCTACATCACATCCTGGTAGTACAGAGCACTACCATATATCTTTTTAATATGAAGCCAGCCACACACTTACTTAACTCCTGCAGATTTTGCTTGAAGGGCACTGCTCCAGAAATCCTCTACATTGCTAGGTTCAGAAAAGGCCTTCAGACAGGCACTGAATGGGATCTTGGCACGAACGAGCTCTGGTGGAGGCCTCCTCACAGCTTCTGCTTCTCGTCTCTTCAGCTCATAAGCAATCAATTCATCTAAGAAACATCCATGATAATAAAAGCTAAATTAATATTGTAACAGTTACAATGTCCCCGACCAGCCTTATTTTTCCAAGTTTTAGAAATGCAATAACTTACTTGTCAATAATTTTTTTTCATGGCTCTAACTAGAACATCAAATCTTTCTCTGTGTTATGGTCAGGATCTACAACCACATCTCTTTTTTTTTTGGGAGTTTCTGTTCAAGGTGATAACACAGAACTGAAAATACTGGACAACAGGCAATTAAAATCTTGCCATGACAGCAATAATCCCACATTAATAGTAACACCAACTACCCACTTTTATCAGCAAAATATGACTTGGAAAATTATTGCCATCTATCTTTGTCATCTGACTTCCTAGATGGATAGGATTATGGATAGAATTCAAAAAAGAATCATGACACTGGCAAGCTGAGCAGTGCTACATGCTAAATTCATAAACTACTATACTTCCAAAGCCACTACCTGGAAATAATGTGCTCTTTTATAAGCAATAAAAGAACAAAGAATACAAAGTTCTCAAAACCTTTAATTTTCAAATCAAATTTAGGCTTTTAAACATCTATCATCCAGTTCTAGGATCTGTGGGCTAAGTGAAAAGTAGTAGGTGGAATCCTGTCTTGTGCTATTTCAAAGCATCTGGTTAAGTAATCAGAATAGTTCCTCCTGGGTTTAAAATATTTTAAATTCTGAGATTATGAAGGAAATCAGAGGCAGATCTCCCTTTCAGTGCTCCTGGGATGTCCCCTTCACTTCCATCTGAAGGATACATTTATCTTGGTCTGCAAAACCACCACTGATTGCAGGGGCAACCAAGATTTGTCAGGATCTCCCTTTTGCTTCTACATCTTCTAGCCTCCTCAGCCATTTTCTCCTTTAAAAACAAGTATGTTTTCTTAGGCAGCTCACAGATATGAAAAAAACACTCCTGTATAATGTTCACCACCATTTCATCCGCCTCCTGCCCTCTCCTAAAGCCCAGGATATTCAAATTTTGACATGCTTTTTGGTTGGGTTTTTTTATTATTTCTTTTGAGTGCATATTGTTTTTTACAAGATATTCACTAGTAGTTCAGCTCCTTTTTTAGAATGAAGACGTTTTTATATACTGGCTCTATGTTCAGGACAATAGAAATCCAATCCTAAGGTGGATCTTTGGGCATACACATATAAAACAAGGCTAAATAAATTGCAGTAGTGTTGTGGCATATCTCTGGGTTTTAAATCACAAACATCTGACAACTTTATCATACAAACTGATACCATTCTTGGTGATACATTGCTGAGCAGTGACAATTTATGGTGGTATCACTATCTGAGGAGAAATCTGCCTGAAAACTTTCCAGGAGTATCCAAGTAGAATCCTTTTTCCTTAAAAACATAAGCAGTGATGGTAAAGCCACAAAGTCATGTAAGTTTAAAATCTCCTTTAAAGAAAACCAAACGTGGTAAATTTCCCCAGTCAGTTCATTGGTTTGGTTTGCCACAAGACCTCGAGTAATTCTATCCATACAAAGAGATCACGGAGGGCTTAGAACTTCATTCCCACATGGTTAAGAGAATCACCAAAAGGGGATGGAGCAGGTGAAGTCAATGGACCAGTTTCTTCTTTACCTTTGTTTGTTGCTGCCTCCAAGGCCACAGGTAACTGCATGATGTAGTCCACCCTCTCGGTGTAGCGAACCTTTCTGGACTGGCAGCATTGCGTGCGTTCTTCCACCAGGAACCGGAAAACATCACTAGGGTTTTCAGAACCCACAGGGTTCCTCTGCAAGAAATATGAGATTCAGTCATTTAGGTGACTATCCTTAAAATGATCAGAGAACCAAAGGCTGCTGGTTGTTTTATGGCAAGCACAGACACCAATCTTGCATCCAGAGCTAACTGCTTGCACGTTATTGCATGCAGAAGTCTTGCACCCACAGAGAATCCCACTGAAGACCCTGTCTGCATATACAGCAGTATCCTACACACAATAACTTGCAGAATATGTACCTAATGAATCTGACTGAGTCAAGGTGAACAGAAGGTAGGAAGGTGGCAGGTTACAATAAAGATAGAAAACTCAGGTAAATAACATGGAGAATCCTTTCAGCAAATAGAATAGTTCCTACCACTCCGAATCTGCACTGAAACAGAACAAGCAACTTGTAGTTCATTATCCAGAGGAGAATGTCATACAAATAATATATCTTCTTTTTATTGTTCACATTAATATTTGTTATCAGGCAAAAAGTAGAAAAATTTCTTCTAACCACCCTATAATCAGTACATGTGTTTTGGGATGTGCAACACTGTGCATGCAAATATAATTAATAATAAGTTAATAAGGACTATAACACAAATCCACTCAGTTCTTGGGAAAAAATGGGGGAAATAGGGAGGATTCACAAAAAAAGAAATACTTTAAATCAAAACTGCATGTATTTGTAAATTTCCTTTTCAGATACACACCATTAAAATTCACAGTACTGATTCTTTTACACACAGCACTGAGCTGGAGTTCAGTGGAACTGACACTTCATGCAGAAATATTCATCTGGCAATAGTCACTTTGCTTTCAGTGGGGGAGTCCTTCCTCCCATAACAATTCAATGATGTACAGCTGGGATTTGTAAAAGAACTGGACGTAGTAATTAGTTTGCTCCCAATTATGATACAAATTTGGAATAATAATAATAATAATAATAATAATACCCGGTTCATTTATATTTCAAGACAGACTTCAATACGGTAAACAAGTGGATAGCATGTAATCATAAAACAAACTTCAATTTAAAAGGACAGACATGGGTTTTATAAATCTTATAGACTGTACAGTGGAGCTTGCTGAATTACAAAGTCAAAAGAATGGAGAACTAAAGAAATAAATGTCTCTAAACCAAAATACAATTAAATTAGTGCCATTTTCTATATATCTAAGGGTAAAAAGGTTATTTAGGAAAAAAAATGAACTATTCATATAGCAGCCTCTGCTTTTATTAGGTAATATGTCCATGTAAAAGAAGCAGTAATTCAGATTTTCTTACCTCTACTAGATTTATAAGGTGTAGGAAAAATTCCTGTGCATCTTGTTGCCTGTTAGAGGAAAATTCTGGGTGCCCTTTACTTATAAAAGCTTTAAACATTCGGGGAGATATTCCGTTTTGTTGAGGCTAAATGAAAGGAAGAGAAATGTTTTAAATAATTATTTTTATTAATTCCTGGACCAAATATCTCAAAGTCACTCTGTTAGATCTACCTATGGCCCGTTTCCACTAGAGAAATTACAGCTTCCATTTCATCTGGTTTTCCATTTTAGTAAAAATGGAAAGGGACCAGAAACATAATTTTGAGGTTTTAGAATATGTTTTATGTCATACTTCCTACAGCATTCACTCAATCTGATTTTTTTTCATGGCATGTGCAAGTCAAAATACATTGCTGAAGGTCTGATAAAGGTTAGTAGTTTTCA
Source organism: Phaethornis superciliosus (assembly GCA_023637945.1). Taxonomy (NCBI): domain Eukaryota; kingdom Metazoa; phylum Chordata; class Aves; order Apodiformes; family Trochilidae; genus Phaethornis; species Phaethornis superciliosus. The sequence goes on from JAJQWJ010000010.1 coordinate 18,160,926, forward strand.
GAAAGGCTGAAACCCTACACTATTTTCTAACATTTCCCATTTGCTTCAGAACCCTGTTCCACCTGGAAGTATGTGGGCATTGAAGCACTTTGGTATATCAGCTAGCAGCTTTACTCACAACAAGACCTTTCCAGAGATCTCCATATATTCAAGTAGAGAACAAATAATGTGTACAGCACATACTGTCAGATGGGCTTTTAAGAACAGATATGAATTTGCCATTTGCAGGTGTTGGCCATTTTGAAGGAGCCGATTATACTACTGTTAGCCATTCAGTTACATCAGTATGAAACTATTCTAAATTAGAAAATTTCCATCTTCCAAAAGGGTCTGAGTTTTTACTTTGTCACCCTTTATAGCACTTCAAGAGGCCTTCTCAATCACCCCAAATTGCATCCTCAAGACAACACTAGCTATTAATCCTTTCACATAACAATTTTTAAATGGTCAAAGAATCTTTTTGTCAGATTTGCTCTCATCGTCCCTGAAACCAAATAATTTTCAAGACAATTCAATCAAAAGCATAGCCTTTGGGTTATGTCAGAGGATGTTAAATACTCAGCCAACCTCATTCTTTACTACAATTGTGATATCACATCAATATAAAATGAAAAAAAGCAGAAAAAAATGGAAGGCACATAAAACACACAATAGAAGAGCAAAATTTTATCCTTGGTTTCACCAGGGTAAGGAATTCCTAGGCCCACTGAAATCAGAAGCAGATTATCAATTTTAATGCTTTTCCAATATCTGGCAGTACATCAGCAACCACATTAGGCTAAGATGGTCCTTAAAGGCTCTTGTGAAGAGTCAGAGCCTCAGTATTACTTAAAGAAGATAAATGTTCTAGGCACTTCTGAATCTTAGGTTGCATATAATTTCAGTGTCCTCAGCTGTCTTTCATCAAAGCTAGGACTGAAGAGAAAAATGCACAAGCCTGCTCTAGTTACTATATACTAGGCTTCATACTATGTCAAAAGCAAGAATATGGCAAGGTGGCACATTTGCCATGGTATATAATGCAACAAGTTTGGAAATAAGCATTGTTTTCAGTTGAGCCATTTGTGTGAGGAGAAGAGAAACATTCCATGTGTGACATTCTAGAGAAGAGGATGGGATCTTTCCCTCTAAAAGCTTTTCATCTCAAGGGTAAAAAAAATCACAGAAGAAATGGCAAAGCTCTAAACAGAAAATCAAGTCCAAGCTGACAACACTTCAGGCTTTCAGCCTGCTTTTAATGTTAAAGTAGGTCCAAGAAATCTGCTGCCATTTCCAGACTAAACTCTTGTGGTGAAAAATTTTAGCTCCATGGTATTTATAGAATACCTAGCATACTTCCCCCATCAACAGTTGCAAAGCAGTTTAGCTAAATATAGCCTGTGCTGGACCACTGCAGATCTCATATGAATGCTTTTACATGCAACTACTTCCAAAACCTTTGGATGAATTCCAAAGACTCAGAAAGCTGGAGCACTTCGTTCCATGTAGAAGGGGAAGATAAAAGAGCAAAAATAAAATTAAAATAAATTATTAAAGACATAAAGCTGAAGCACTTGAAAACTGTGAAAGTCTAAGTATGAAATATATTTATTATGTCAGTACAGTTTTTGGGATGACAAATACTATCTGTATGTATACCAGTAGTACTGGAGAGGAAAAAAACACCAAACAACTAAAGCACCCCAAGCCCAACAAGACATATATGCCCAGACTGAAGGAACAAAGAAAATATCTATACTTGATTTTTTTTCTAAATAAATCTTCATTACAACAAAGAACAAAAGTAGTAAAAGCTCTTTCAAATCTTATTACATGAGTTGCTTGATAAGGAAGTCAACTGATGCCTGCAATTACATCTTTATTAAACAGACCTTATGAACAACACAAGAATTGTTAAATGCCAGTAGATGGATACTATGCTACCTGGTGGAAACACATACCATTCAAAAGTTCTCAACATCTCATTGCTAGTAGTGGATGGTGGGTGAAATACAGGGGTGTAGATTTATTCAAAGCCTTTAAGTCCCTGAGTTGGCACAGACATCCTTTTACATGATTGCTGTACCATGAGATACTTGAACAAACCCCAGTGGACATGATTCTGCATGGCCCTTCTTTCATCTGCATGAAAACCTGCAGCACCACTTAAACCTCAATTGCCTAAACAGCTTCTCCCAAAATCAGGTGGAATATTGTCAGACACTTCCTGGAAACAACTTTACAGCTCTTTAAACTTCTTTCTGACATTTAAAGAGCGTTTAGAGGTTTGATTCCAAATGCTAAGGACTCTCTAGATAACTTTTTTTGTTGTCCTGAGAAGATATACATAGATTGCAGATTCTGTAAACGTTAACACTCCTCACTGGAGCAGCAGAACACCTTACCAGTGGAATCAATATTTGCTTTGCACAAATAGTCCCTGACTAATATATTCCTGACAAGAATCCTGCACATTCCACCTTGCTAAACATCCTATGCTGGATCCACATGTTTTCTTCAATGCCCAGCACCTGTTCCCTCTTCACAGGATATCACTTTTACCTAGTTACCAGGCTGCACAAACTCAGTCAAATACCTTGTGTTCTTCTTTCATCACCTGCTCAATAAGCTCAGATTTCACGGGTGGCTTAGAGTACTGGCCTGAAAGAAGGCCATGTCCCAGTTTAGCCCTGTAGGGAAGAAAGGGTCGGGGTAGAAACAAACATATGAGAAAAACAGAAAGGAAGACAAGGTTTTATTCCAAGAAGGAAAGAATTTTACTGTCTTTGACCCCCTGCTGAAACACCATTACATGTAACCAAGTGGGAAAATTTTCCCATTCTACCTTCTGCCATATCTCACTTTCAAGACCATGCAGTAGTGTTCTTTTGCCCTGCCATTAAATTATTTTGTTTCTATTTAATTTGAGCAGGTAAATCATTTAGGACTGTCACTTACATCTGAGTGTTGAAATCTTGTGTTGGATCAAGAGGAGAGTAGTCAAATATTCGTGTAAGGCTTCCCACATACCTGGGCATCAAGAACAAAGCAGAAATATTCAGATATTGGAGTTAAATTTACTCAAGTATATCTTGATAGATAATCAGCCCTCAGCAGTGGTACATCATCAGGCTTTCTCAAGTCTAATTTTGCATCATAGCAATGATTTAACTTATTCCTGATGAGTGTCTCTATCATGGAACAATAATAGTAAAGAAATTAGCAGGTGGACATTTAAGTTTTGCATAGAAGCTTTTGGCTATAAAGGATATGGTGGTGCTATTCATCAGGAATTTAAATTATATTCCTTGATCTTGAAATAGCTGGAGGATAGTGTTGCCCAAAATCACAGTGCTAAGGATCAATATACTTTCTATTCCTAACCAACACCTCCAAATAAATGATAAATTTGTATCAGGAACAAAACACATGAAAAGAATATTTATGTTCAGTTTCTCCAGAGAAAAAAACACTGAGGCATACAGTGTTCTGAGGTATACAGTGTAACCATTTCTTTGGAAAGCAAAACATTCAATAGCATTGCTTCCCTTTTCCCAAGAGAAGCAGGCTAGGTAGGTAAAGCTACATTTAAAAAAACACATCTAATGTCTGCCTGGTCCTTCTTTCATCAAAGATCTCCACTACTCTCTTGATACTACAGTTTTCAGTTAACTTCAAGGACCATGCTGTGGAAAACAAACCTAATTAGTGAAGTCCATTTTGGTTTTTGGTTTTTTGTTTTTTTTTTAATGAAAATAGAAAAGCTGGCACTTAATGAGTATTCCATATGGCTAACAAGGTAAACAAACAAAAGTTTTCTCCCTCCTCCAGAATGCCATTGCTACATGAAAACCTGGCAGGCTTTCCAAAAATCTAAATGCTTTACTTCCAGCACACATGCTACTACTGCTGTGTAATGAAAATCACTCTGAAATTTATTGCAAACCCTAAATTGTCCTTTAGAAAAACACTTTTCTCTTTGGAGTGATGTGTTCAGTTTTGATCTGTCAGGAACATTTCCTAGTCTTCTGTTGTGCCTTTGTCCTCTTACTCATTTGTTCAGTGGAAGGATACATTCACAGTACCCTTTTCATAAAATGATTTTTTTAAAAATAAGAATTTTAATTTTAAAAATGCCTCTGGTAGGTTCCCTCTTCTTATCCAGACCTGCATGCAAAAGGTTGTACAGAAACCAGTAAAAAAAAAAAACAACAGGATACTGAGAAAAAACAGGGGTACATACATCTACATATAAAAAGCAGAGACATAGCAACCAAGTTTACAAGGTTACATATGATTTCACACCACTGAAGCCATGTGAGTAAGGCAGGCAGACTGGGTGTTGTGACCCAACCTTTTTCCAGAACAGAATGCAATAACTAAATCCTCTAAGCAGCCACTGAACTGACCAAAAGAGGCCTGTTTGCATGTAAGACAAAAAATAAATACCATTTTGCTTAGAAAAACAAGAGACTGAGGAATGCAGCAGCTAGTGACAGGAACTAGTTTGAAGCTACTCACGCTCGCTGGAACTCTGGGATGCTGAAAATGGCTTGCATGACAGCACTGAGGTAGCAGCTATTTCCCAGGTTCTTCATGCCAGTGTATCCTGGGCCATACATGGGCTTGAGTTTCATGCCAGCTTCCTGGATCACTTCCCATTCAGAGACTCTTGGTTTTATATCATTATCTCTCAGCCCATTCTCTGTCTGAAAGCAACAAGATTTTTTTAACTTCTTAATGTCTGCAACAATTATGCTGCTGCTTATCATCACATCACCAACTTTGTGATCTCTAGTCTAGAAAAGAGGAGCCAAACCAATGAGCAAAGGGAGGGAAATCCTGCAAGTCAAAGAGAAGATCAGGGTCAAAGACTAGCAGCTTGTTTTTCCAATATACCTCTACCTTTTCCTCATACCTCTACTTATACCCCTACAATGTCACTTACTGCTAGCACTGCTCCACCACTTCACTAAGAATTTTTCAGACTGGTGTGAAGACCAGAGGTGAAACCTTTGCAATAGCTGAGACTAAGTTTTAAAGGCTGCCAAGTGAAACAGGTTTTCCAGAAAAGACAAATGGATAAAAGACTTGTTATTCACAATATTGGCAAGGAAACAAGTATACCAAAACTAATATTGGTACCACAAAGGCTTCTGAAACTGCAGTTTAACTCTTCTCTATCATTTCAGAGCTATTATTAGTTTCTCTCTGCTTGGACAATGAAATACACTAAACTGATATCAGCCTTGATATCAGCTTGAAGTTTTCATATTCAGATTCTCAGGTAGTGCTACTATGCTACATGCTTGAATGAAAAAAAAAAAAAAAAAACAATACAACAAAAAACCCCACCTGATTTTATAAACTTATTCCTTTCCATCTTCTTGCATTATTTAAGGAGAAATGGAATTTACATCCACTAAGAAATTATTGAAAGGACTTCTCTACTAATACAGACCAGCTGTGTGTTCAGAAACAAAATCCTTTCTGCCTCAGTCCCTTTCTAGTGTACAACACCACAGACCATGCCATTTTCTAGACTAGAAACTATGTATTTGTTAATTTTGTAATGTATTTAACAAGATATAAACTGGAATTTATAACTTTAAATAAAGAGCCTTTCAAACACTTTTTTACTTATCCCTTTTTTAGCTTATTTTTGTATAAAATTTGTATCTGTTGACACATCCAGTAGGCTTTCCTTCAGTCACTGTAATTATAAATTCTAGATATTCTTCTGTAATTGGGTAAGGTTTTTAATCTTGAAGACAGAGGGTACATAACCCACAAAAAATGAAACATGTAAACTAAAGACTACTAAGAAACACTTTTGGAAGACAAGTTTCATACTTGACAGTAATGATTCACTTATCTCAGACCTCAGAAAATAAAACATGATCTGGCTGGATGAACTTTACAAGACTAAATACTATCATAACAGTTTGAAGGAATCACACATATAGAAGTTGCAAGTATAATTTTCTTCCTGTTTCTCTCCCACCTCCAGCTAAACAAATGATAAATAAACAACACACTAAATAAAGGATGGATTTCCTACCACTTGCATCTGCAGCATATCAATTCCAAAGTGTGCCAAATGTTTTGCTATATGTGGATCTAAAACTGGCTCCTCTTCATCAAAGGAATAGACATCTACAAAAGCAGAGAGAAACAGATAAGCTGTAGTATTAAAATGTAATCCCTTCTTCTTTACCAACATTGCATTCTCATTACAGGACAGCTTATACAGGATACCTTATTTACATCCTCTAAATTTGGTTACAACCAGCTGAAAAATGCATAGACACCCATAAAGGTCAGTAAATATCTTAAATGTTCTCAACACAATTACTTCAACTACACTCCTCAAAAAAAAATTGAGACCTCACAATATTAAAACTGGAGAATACTTACAATGATCACAATATTTTCCCCTATGAAGTAAGAAATTTGTAGGGAAAACAAGGAAAGAGGCAAAATTCTCAAATATGCGGGTTAGTCCATGCTTTGAACATGGCAACTACATATTCAAAGGTTTTGTAGAGTTACTAGATACAGAGAGACACATTAAAACTAAGTATTGGCTGATTACTGACAATGGTATTTTCATTTCTAGTATAGTCTATGGGATCCCCCTGAGCCCTTTACCAACAGAAACCCAGGGAAAACTGAGAAATTATTTACTAGAAATAAAGAAGTGTTTGTTGGATTGGACACCATTTGACTGGACTTGGAAGATTAATCTTATGGTTAGGGTCAAAGGCTGATTTCATGACAAGGTGTCTTCCTTTATTGTATGGGAGATGTAGATATCAGTTGTAGCTCTCTGATAGGTCCCTTACAGCCTTAAATAAAAGCCCATAAACATTTTGGCAGAGCCAAGTTCAGACTGTGGAAGGAAGCAATATGTCTAGTGATTATATTTTCATAATGAAACCAAGGTTAATAAATGCAACAGAAGGACAAAATGGTTGAGAAAAACACTCATTTTTAGTGTTTATCAAGCAAGCCATGTAACAAATCTGAGTTCAGAGCAGGTTTCACCTACTGGAGCCAGTAACAATAAAGCTGCAGGCATCATAAACGGGTCTGAGGGATAAAACATGCAGCAAGAAGACTTGAACAGGCCTTCCATCTTTTCTTATCTCTGGCATCTTCCTCTGTAGTGAATGACTACTTCCCTGCTTTGGACTCTGCTTGTACCCAAAATTCAGAACTCCTATGCCAGTCTACCTGCACTTTTCTCAGTCAGGAGACCTCTTTGAAAGGTCCTTATCCTGCCCTCTCCTAACAGCTACAGACCCCAACTCTGGCTCAGCACATCCCCTTTAACACAAAGGCAGTTTCTCTGAAGTCTGCTGGTACCAAACCCAGACTTCTAAAATTTGCCAGGCCTCTTAAAAACTTTAACTCTCAAACCAGGGAACTGTGGTTTTGGGTCAAGCTGCCAGCTGCCTAGTAGCCATCAGACCCTCTATTAACATTGGTCCTGATGACCTCTCTGGCATGCACGTGGCTGTAGCTGCCCATCTGCTGGAATTCCACTGTGTGGTAGCAAGACATGACTGTTCATCCATACACAGGAGATCACAACATTCCCATAGTCTTCTGGTGAGATCACAACACAGCCAAAAGATCCTCTAAAGTTCAAACACCTAATGGAGTTAAATTACATGTGAACTGATCTTCTATGACTGCTTTTAATGTGGAAGCTTGGATTTTGTTTGTTCTCAGCTCTGGCAACTGGAGAGAGAGCAGCCATCTGGGACTACTGACCCAGAGCAGCAGATATGGAACACAAGATACATTAATCTTTTGCTCAAGTCCAGCTCCCACGTCACATGCTTTAGTAGGTTCTGCTGAGTAGACAAATTAAATTCATGGGAAATAGAAGGCGCTATTTAAAAATAAATAAAAAAAATAAAAGAGTAGCAAATCAAAGAAAGAAGATGAGATCCCCCAGACTCATGTCTGTAGTGCTGTCATACAGACTTGAGAAGATAAGGAGCATAGGCAAGCCAGCAAATGTGACACACAGAAGCCCATATCATTAGTGTGAGAAGGAGAGAGAATGAAGGAATATAAGGGGGGGAAAATAAAATAAATCAGGAAAAATCTGAGACAGATAACACAGAATATTAATAAACAGAGAATAACCATTATTATTCATACTATGCAAAGAAAAGAACAATGGCAATGCTTCCTTTCCTTCCACAGTTCAAGATTTACACCTCTTCTGCCTGTGCAGGCATCACTCCTTCCTACTTAAAGGATAACAGGCAATGGAGATGTTGTCTCTGAAGAAATAAGTTGCACAGGATCTCCCAAAGAAGTATCCAACAATTGCAGAGAGTTCAACGTGGCTTCCAAAACCCCATCCCATTCCTCAGACTGGTTTCAAACACACAATTTCTCAATGACTTGAAATGAAATCTCATGGCATTGCAGTGAGAGGCAGCAGCTAGCACAGTCTACCAAAGACTACTCAACTTATTGAAGCAAGCAACTTTTCTGACCCTCTTGCACATCCTGACAAGGTCTAACAGCAGAAAATAGAAGTTTCCTTCAATTTTTTTCCCTGATCACAGATCTTTCTGTTGACAGAACACTACAAAATGGGGCTAATGGCCCAGAAATCTTAATAATGTTGAGAACACAGATTTCTCAAGACAAGGACCTCTGGTCTGCTTTCTCTGTGTACACATAGGGTAAGTGTAAGTGGACTATTGGCACCACATCTTTCTCACTGGTGAGAAAAAGGATTAAGTTATGTCTGCAGAGGTAATAACTCTTATTACTCCTCAACCATCAACTCTTCACCTCCAGCTCAGGGAAGGAGAAACCAGACAGATGTTGCATCACAATCAGACAAGGAGGCTCTTTCCTGAAGCTCATCTGTCATCCAGCCCTACCAAGAGGTTATGATTAGCACAATATAGATCAGAGAGAGAATTAATGAAAAGGAAACGAGGAGGGTTGGGGGAGGGAAATCTTTTCTATAGGGAAACCAAGTAAACAACATCCAGAACAAAGGTCTGCAGAGAACAGCTGCTAGCTCTCATTCTAAAGGAACCATGACAGCTTGTCCTTTGTTATCACAAAGGCTACACAAGAGAGGAAGAAGCTGATTGGTGGAGGCAGAAGGACAGCAGCACACAAGGAAATAAGTATTGCTGCTACAGATGAGGAAAAAAAATAGTTAAAAAAAATGCTAAAGAATATTTTGTTTATTTTGTAGTTGAAGTTGAAACCTACAGCTGGGCAAATTCTAAACACCTTCAATAACTGGGAGATTCAGACATAAATCATCCAAGACCAGGCTCATGCAAGGAAACAATACTCCATCTGGGAGAGAAGAATGAGGGTTTTTTCAATCTTTCTGTGTCACAGCTGGCTGAATCCAACTACAGTCTCCTTTTCCTGCCACTGAATAGGACTTAAAGATTAAAAACTCTAAACTAGTGTTGTTAAATATTTTTCATCCGTATGATTAAAAGCACTAAAACAAAAACATAATAATGCTATGTATTCTCCCATTTTTTATTTCTCAGTAAAGCTGCAGCAGAGGATATCTTTCCTTAGGACTTTTTTCAGCTTCTCATGTTTTTAATCCTCATGCACCATAATCCTCTCCACAGCAACACTGTAGAACATCATGTTCAGAGAATATTCTAAGAAGGATACATCTACAGCTTTCTTCTCCTCTCAAGATATTCAGGCATTTTTCAAATAAGCATCACAGCTGCCCCATGAAGATGAGCATTCATTAGACTGAACAAAACGTTACTAAAACCATAAGGAAAAATAACACAGTTTCTAGGATGATAAAAAACTGTACATAATGATAACAACAGAATTGTCTGAATTTAAAATAATTATCCTGTTACTGCTTCTATGCTGTACACTACCCATATTGAACCATTTGCCCTAGCAAATGTATCAGAACTGAAAAATATTCTGGATTGCACCGTTTCAAAATAATACCATTCTTCTATTACCAATCTGCTATTACAACCCCCCAAAAAAACTATTTATTCAAATATAAAACAAGATAAGAATAAAAGATTAAAAAGTAAGGACTTTGCACAAGATGGGCTGTGTGTTATTCCCCCTGAGCCCTGATTAAGATTCATATTCCCACTGTTATCTTTCCATATTCATCTCAAGCATTGGCACCAGAAGCACAGACCCAATTGGTAATAGATATACACTGTTAGTCTCATGCACAAAAGGTAGCCCATCTCAGAACCTGCCAGGTAGCTGACCTGCTCCATCAGGAGTGATGGTCCCCAACTTCACTGCCAGGGGATAGCCTGTCTCCTTGTAGTGGTCCATTGCATGCCCATTCCCTCCACTGCCATCAAAGAACCACTTGCCACACAACACTGAACCATCTGTCAGGTTCAGCCACAGATTCTCCCGCAGGTCACATTTTGAGCATTTCCAACCACTGCAAGAGAAAACAGGGAGAAACAAAAGAAATAAGTAAAGCAGGGATCAGTCCTGTATTTACAGTTATGGTAGGTCAGAACAAACACACACACTCAACCCAGTCATGCAAGAGAATTGCTGGCTGAGTTGCTGGCTTTAGTTCTGTTACTCCTGACTGTAATAAAACCTACAATGAACAAACCTCATGAACCTCACCTGGGGGGAATTCTAACACCGTTGTCTATCTGCACAAGTGTTTTGGCATGCTTAGATGCCTGTAGCTCTTCTTCCCAGGAGTCAGGTTCCTGCTTCCTGTAGGGTGACTTTGCACTGAGGAGTGCATCACAAGCTATAGTCACCTGCAAGACAAATGAATGCCAATCAAAACCTGACATTATTCACTGACCCGACAGGATCTGGCATCCAGCCCATTGCTAACCACATACAGAACTGGGTATCACTAACACCATTTACATACTTAAATATCCATGTATTCCTCTAGATCGCAGTTGGTATTATTTTAGCAGGAAAGCACCAGAATAAGGGAAAGAATACAAAAGGTAAGAGGAAATCCAAGAAACAGACATAGCAGACTTTTAAAAATTATTGACTCTCTATTACAGTTTTCTATAAAGAAAGATCTCTATGTAAAAACAAGCACCAGGTAAGGAAAAACAAGCACCATCTTGATAAAAACTGAAGCACGAGACAATTCCTGTCATCACTTGGACACACTCACTGACCAGTGCTGGTAGCTCTTCTATATTGGGTAATGAGATTTCATAGTGATCAGGAAATATAACAAGCTTTGCTTCATCTTCATATTCAAAGTCATCACTGTTGAGATCACCATTTGTCTCTAGATCTGGAAAAGACAATAGGGAATGTTAGGAGACTATCTCAAGTTCAAGGCTCCTAAATTGTGTCACATGTACCCATATGAAACATTGCTTGCCTGACATCAGCCTGCAAGTTGACACTGCTGGTAGTTTCTTTTGACTAGAAATGTTTGAAATCCTGATCTAAACTGAAATCTGACCCTCCTGCAAGAGGATATTCTGAGGACCAAAATGTCCATCTTCATCTTATCCCCAGTCACAGTTCATATGGCCTCTTTTAAAGTAGTGCATTGTTGTATACCTCACATTATGGGAAGCAAACAAAATTTTGCTCCTTTTGGGCAAAGTCAGGACATGATGCTGTGCTTTTCCCATAGAATCTTCAAACACTATACGATGTGGAGACGAGGCTGCACTACCCATGCCCAAATTGCAGAGCAGGAACGATGTTACTCTGTTCCAGCTTCCTTATTTTTCAGATCACAGACCTGTCTGAAATGTGCTGTGGCTCCCAGCTATCTTGAACCTGGGGCCTTTCCTCCCATTAAGATGTCCAAGGCTGCAATTATTCCCACATCTCATCCATAGTCTCAAATAGCTACAGTAAGTACAGTTATACCAGCATTATACCTCTCTTGCTCACTCCATTCTGTAATCAGTGTAACTATTTACTTAAGAAACAGTTATTAACTAATAAGCTTTGAAATCAAGCCTTCTGTAGTATTTGTGTAGACTCTTATTCCAGTATAAGGAGGACATTTTGCTTAAAAACAAGCCCTTGACCAAGAAAAGTCAGCTAAAACACATGGCCAGAAATAAGTGGACGTGGAGAGAAGCCAAGAGAGGATAAGAAGTAACTTAATATTTAGTTGTATCTCTAGCTTTATAAAAAACATAATTATCCCATAGTGACGAGACTGAGTTAAAAATCTTGCTCATGTCTTTCCATGACAACTGAAAAAGTTAAGACCAAGCATATGCATATTGTGTCAGACATTTCAGAAGATTTAATATAAGAATCAGATGGGCAAGGATGGGATCTTCTGGATCTCTCTCCCATCTGGAGATGCTGAATCTCCACTATTCTGATGTGCCATAAAATCACTGAAAAAATAAGGTCCAATCAAGAAAGAAGATGCATTAACAGTAGCTAAAGCTGGCTCTTATTTTCATTTCAAGTGCTTAACAAGTCACTCAATACTAAATGAGCATTGGCAGCAACTACTGCACTCTGGGAATGCCTGAAATCTCAAATGTTTATCTGGGAGAGAAGTGAGGATGACAGAGAGCAGATTCAGAAAACTAAGCTCTCTATTAACCCCGTGGGCAGTAACAGCCTGTACAGCCCAAGTGTTAAAAAAGCATCAAAATGTATTTTAACGTGATCTGCAAAGACCACTTCTTGAGAGGAACATAATCCAGTCTCCATTCAATTCTGCACCAGTCAGTCTGAAGGGTGACAATTCACTGTCAGTGCCTTCCAGCAGCAAGACATCTTTCTCAGCAGCAATCAACAAAAGCCTCTTCTCATCAGATGAATATAGATACAAAAGCAAGCTTTTTTTCTTATACTGAAAGCACAACATTTATGAAGAAGATATTAACTCCCTGATTCACACAACTTTCCTAAAAATTCCTTCCCTTACCATTGCATGATAAAGATAACCAGCAACCTCACTTTACTCTGGGCTTCTTTCTCAGCTTGTATTACAGTCCTGTGTTTTGATAAAAGAGAGATTCTCGGGAGATGCAGTCTGTAACAGCAAGCTTTTCTGCTCTAGGAAGCAAAAGAAACTGTGTACCTCCAAGCTGATGCTACATATCACAGAGAAGTTTCACTTAGTGTGCAGATGGTGGCAGGCATAACAAAGCAAAAAGTACTGAGCATGTGCAAAACATGACAGATGCTGCTCAGATAGGATAAAAACTCAATGCATGTTCAAACAGGTTTAAAGGCAGAAAATGCCTTTTCCAGTGCCTGCAGCCACATACTTCGCTCAGCCACCAGAGGGAACCTGAGGACAGCTGACATCAACTGCTGCTGTCTGTAGACACGCGTAAAACCTGCTGGGATTTTCATTTCCTTACTTTAGAGACGTTAACTTTATACAGAATTTACGACCCGTTGTATAGAAACACCAATGATACGGTTGCCTGGGTTCAAAATTCAGGCACCCACTTAAACTCATCTCACAAGCCAGATAACAACAGCCTGACAGAAGTGACTTCACTGCTGCTGATCTGACCTGCATTTGAACTAGTGATCCAGGGATGAAAGATTGAGTATCCTATTAGCAATCATCTGCTGCCATCTAAGGACTTGACAGACCCAGGAACATCGTTTTATGTGCATTGTGTAGGGAAGGAAAGATCCTTTTTACCTTCTTTGGATTCATACCACTCATGCTACCAGAAAAGTAGAAAACAATGTCCTGTCAGCATGGCATTCTGTGTGTCTGACACTCCAGTATGACAGCATCACACTTCTTATTTTAAAGAAAGATACATAAAGCTTCAGAACAAGGCCAGGATGAAAAAACAAAACAAAACAAAAAACAAAAAACAAAAAAAAACAAAAAAAAAAAAAAAAAAAACAAAAAAAAAAAAAAAAACACCAAAAAATCAAAACAGCAACAAAGCAAAAAAAAAAAAAACAATAAAAAAAAACCCCAACACATGAGGATTTAAATGGCAATTCCACTTCTGAGCGTGACAATGTAAATCTGGTACAATTCACACACGTACCCTCACTGAATAGGAACTAAAAGAACCAACAGCACTTTTTGGCAATTTTCACTCTGAAGAAAATGGCTCAGGGTTCAGATCTAGTACATAAGAGTAGTAAGGACTTCTAAGCTCACTGACTGAAATCCCTTGATATAGCAGATGACCATATAAACTAACCCCTTTTGTTGACTGCCAGACTGGTCCCTTGGTGAGGTCCAGTTGAAACCTTCCAAATTACTACTACTCATATTTTTAAATCTTGGCTTGTATGTGCTGAGAGTCATAGCTGCTGAGAGTAGGAAGCTGCTCTTCAGTATTAAGTTCTACCTGCATGGTATTTTCTGTGCCTTTCTGTGCAAGGGCCAACACTGCTAAAAAAGAACAACCATACATACAACAAAAACAGGCAAGTACAACTTCAGAAGGCAATGGAGCCCACACTAAGTGAAGGCAGAGGCTGACCCCATTGTCACTGGGTACCACATGCACTCTGCAAGCAGTTTCCAACTTGCATTTCAAAAATATTAAAGGATTTGAGAAAGGAACAAGGGAAACTGTAGGGAAGCGCAGCAGGAGGAAATCTGCTTGAAAATGGAGCACATTTGGTTTACTATTAATGTAACACTTAAAGCACTGAAAAATGCAGACTTTCAAGGACTATACTTCATACAAAGTTGATTCTTGGACAAAGGCATTCTTCCAAGATGCACTGTAAGTGGAAGGATCTCTGGACAAATCTCTGGGTTTACTTAGTTCTAAGATGGAGCCACAAAAAAACCAACCAGATTTTAATCCTTTTAAAGTGCTGACAGCTTGGTGGTGGATGTCCACACAATGATGTTCCCCTTCCAGTGGACTAACATCTTTGTGGTACCTCATCAGAGATCACTTAAATACTAAGTCACTAAAATGGTCACTAAAATGAAGTGTCCATGAATCCTAAGTGTTGTGTTGGGAGGCCAGGACAACAGGCCAAGCCAAATAACAGAAACATTACAACAGAGGCTTGACTTGATGTTGTTATTTTAGGCAAGTGGTCAGCAGAGTAAACTTTCTCCTGCTCACAGGCATCACTTTAGTGATGGTGAGAAGTGCATTGCTGATGAACTGACTAAAAATGACAGCTGGAAGGGGAAGATGGAGTGCTGTAAACCAACTCACAGGAGAGGAAGAAAAGGAGTGGATGAGCCCAGATCAGATTTAGACAAGTTACCAACTGACTGCACTAATAATAGTGGCATAAGGATACTCCAAGCAGGACCCCCAAACAGGATTTCCAGTGCACATGGGTGTGTCTGTGTGCATATGAAAGGGAATACAAACATTAAAATTGAATGAGGAAGTTGACTAGTGAGTCAACTAATTTTGAAACCCTAGAAAGACATCTTAGGAATCTGAGCTTGACCTCACTCTCACTGAAAGCAATGGACACATTTGTATTGACTTGGAAATGGAGGACTGGGTTTTTAGATCAAATCACTTCTTCCTGAAGCCTCTAAATAACAACTGCAGCAGCAGCACCACTTTGTAAACTATAAGTTGTTCAGTTTGTCTGTCCTCGGGCACATCTGAAACCTCATCAGATAAGCTATAAAGAAAAGGAGAAATTTAATTAACAACAAAGATTCACTTTGCAGTCATAATGTTCTCCTTTCTGGCACAAGAAAATAGAACTTTCTACTACCAGAATATTCATACCTGTGAAATAACTTTCAAATTGCTTCCTACATCTCCAAAGTATTACTACACTGCTCTTACTTCTAGATACGGAATTCTAGAATAACATACATATATGTGATATATGCCAGGACAAGGGTACCAGAACAAGGCAAAATGTGGTGATTCCTCCCACAGTACACACCTCCTGGCTTCCAGATATCTATCTGGAGGTTTTTGTTTGTTGGAAAGGGTGTGGGAATGAGTAGATGGGGGGCTGGGTGTTTGGTTTGTTTTGGAGGAAGAAACACAGGAGAGATACTAAATGCAGCTGTGGTTTTGCTATTCAAGAGAAGTTCACTTCTATTTATAAACCAAAATAATAGAGAACAAAATATAAATGTGGCTCTACTGATGTTCCACTTGATTCTTTCACTGATGCTAACAACTGAGCTGCAATTTCCGAGAACCATTCACACCATTTCTCTCAGAATTACCTTTCTGCATAATAATAGCTGTTCTGTCACAGTTATACAACTTTCTACCAACTCCAATTCATTATTTTTCTTCCAGATGGAATAATATGAAAATTAAATATCGTTATTATGGTTTTCCTGGTCCCATTGTGTCTTTTTGAGGTTTTTTTCTGCTTCTAAAACTGATATCACATTCGCCATACTGTTGCTGATTTAAACACAAAGTTGCATACCACAGACAACAATGTAACTGTTTCTTAGTTGAGAATTTTGTGATGTCATGGGAAGCCAACTAAAACAACCTTTTAAGGTGAGAAATCCAGTAAACCTGAACCAGTGAGGAAGATGTTGGATCAAGAGATAAAATGCCAGATTTTACTGTTACTAACAGCAATTTAATCGATCACAGTCTGCAAAGGCCTCTTAGGGACACATTCCACAGATCACAGAAATTCCAAAGGGAAGCAGTGCTGTTGTTTTCCTTTAGCCAAAAAACCCCACATTTAACTTTTTCACTACCAGAAGAAAAATACCCTGTTCAGTATTAATGCAGAGAATAAATAATAGATAAATAAAAGAAATGCCACAAGTCAGGGGAGGAGGGAGAATCATCCTTATTTATGAGGCCCTCAGGTTTTTAGGGTAATCAGAATCCATGGATATTGGATGAAATGGACATGGTAAGAAAACTGATTTCTATGAAGCAAAGACATAAAATTGTGGAAATAACAGAATAAGAATTGCTAAGGGATGTTTATGATACATGTACTGTTACATTCACTACAGGACATACCACAGCATCACTTAAGAAGATTTACCTGCCTAACAACTGAAATACTGAAAACCCTTCCTATGATCAGCTGCTGAGCAGAACAGTGCCATACTGAGGTCCTGCTATCTAAACATTAAGAATAGATAAATATTTCAATAAAAAGGTGCTTTGTGGATACCACAAAGAGACAAGGGACAGAATTAGTCAAAAAATACCTATCAAACCCTAGGCTGTTTGAGAATAGTGGAGGGATTACTTTATATTAAAATGTAAAAATGTTTCATGTATACATGTACATATGTATATGCACCAAAATTGCTAAGAATTACTTATTCGTATGGACCAATTTTAAAAACCAGAATCAAAAGTTGTTAAAAAAAACAACCCAACAATAAAAAAAAAATTCACAAGATGTCCCAAATCCAGACACAATAATGGACAGAACCCAAGTATACACACAGATAGAGTCAGAAAAGGACTGTGTGAAAGCAGCTGTCCACAATACCTAAAAATAGCTTAGCATTCCTCCTTTTTGGTAAAGCTCCACCAGATGCTCCTGGTACCTTCTGGAAAGAGAGAAACAAAGAGTTAAAAATCAGCCAAGCAATACAAAAGTAAACCAGCAATAACCCATACCATCACCATTTCTGACAAACATTAATTTATTCATGTTCATCCTATTAAATCACAGTCCTTGCTAAGCAAGAATACAAATCCTCTTCATTCAATAATGAGATTCAACTCATTATTCAATCCTACCCTCATGGAGTGAGAAAGCCACCATCTGAAACCTTCACACTTTGCTCAGTTAGCAGTTGAGCAGATCATATCTCATGGTCACCAGGGATGACAGCTGTTCTGCCACCAAGACAGGGACACATAGCATCACTCAGGCCTCTCACCACTAGATCCCCTACAGTATTTCTCAATTAATATAGCTGAAATAGAGAGGTAAAGAAAAAGCTATTATCTGCATCAAGATTCAATCCTTCATAACTAATTCCAGTATGATCATTTTGCTGGGATCTATTAGTTCAGCTAGTATTCTTCTAGCCAGAAATAAATACCTTTCTGTCAGGATCCATGTCTTCTTCCATCAAGATGAATCCCAATCACTACTATCCTTTCTTAATATTAGAGAATATGGAGGAAACCTGACACCAACCAAGCAATTTTTTCAGGTGGAATTTTATTTCTCAATCTAAACTCCAGAGCAGAGAGCAGTAACTTCCCAGTGACATTCTGTTTCAAGCACTATTTTCCTGGTTCAGAATACCTCAGCCTAGGAGGGAAAACACTAGTAGCTGAGGAAATGTGAATATCCATGCGATTACTTCTTAAGCTGCTTAATAACAGACATCATTAAATCAAATCAAATCAAATAAGCCTCTGTGGCTATAATGCCAACATGATGCATTACATAGTGTATAATGTTAGTGGAACTGGTGAGGCTGTTAGGTGACTTTTTTTTTTATTAATAATATTGGGATACAACAGGTGGAGAGAAATCAAGCCAAGAACCTGTCAGCCTAAAGCAAGTTCATGTTTGCCTCTGCTCTTTGGTACGTGAAAGGGTCACATATTTTGGGTGGTTCCCTTCACCATGTAAATAAAGCTTTGGCAAAAGCTGACTGCTCAAATCATCAGTGAGGTCTTATACATCACATGAAAGTTTTCCATTCTTAGAGCAGATGCTAACTAACACTCCTTGGCTACTCTTAAGAACAGAACCAATTATTCATATATGCAAGACCTATGGAAAGGGAATCAGGGTTGCAAGTCCAGAATTTAAAAAAATAAAATCCTCAATTAAGTGAAAATAAGCGGATTTTTTTTTTTCTCTAACATTGCTGGAAAGTGGTTAGAAAGTATCCAAGTATCCCAACCTATTTTCAAAAAATATCAGCAAGATACATAACCCAATTACAAATATATTATGAACAAATTACACATACACCTAGGATCATAGATTGAGAACTAAAAAAATATGTTTCCCATAGTGGGGAGTACCCATTGAATTCTGATGTCACCAAGTAGGATGTTGTAAAAGTCCTAATAGATATTTCAGAGAGGAAGAACTAATGTGGAATGTTTTTCACTGCAATCCCAACATTAATTTTTTCAGCTTGATTTTCCAAACTGCTGAATACATCTGAACTAGAGTTGTAGATGCCCAATGCACATTAAAAACACAGAACCTGAGTTTTCACCTTGTTTATTCCCCTGACAGAAACCACTGCAAGCATTCCCTATTCACAAAATAATTTTGGCTTCTAGCAGATGTGACACACCAACAAATGGGAGTCCACACAACACATCAGTAGTGGCATCAAATTGTTTGCAATGCTTCTTGTACAAGGTGTCACTGTAGCTTATCCTGTTCTCTTTAACTGCACCATTGCCACATGTTTCAGGAACAGCATCACCTCTGAATAGCATTCAGGAACCCATCACTGTAGGATATTTCATACTTTTCTGCCCAGTGTTTTCAGTAGGGCTGAGGTACCATTATAGCACCAAGCTGAAGATCTGGCCAGGGCTGAGTACAGGAGACACATAAAAGGAAACTGATAGACTGAAAAATTCTGAAGAGTGAAATTCAGGGAAAAAAGAAGGAAAAAAAAATCCATTTTCTTAATGTAGCTAAGAATTTTCCAAGAGGAAGCTCCAGAACTTGCACTTCTGCACATTTCTGATGACTGAGCAGATGCCTCTGGCACTGACCTGCCAGGGGCAGATATTACAGCTCTACTTAAGCCAATAGGCTGAAGATTTGACACTTATTTTCTAATTGAATCGGGCCAAGATACACAATTCAAACAATCCAAATTACTTTGGAAGCAAACACGTATTTCTGCAGCATTGCAGTACATTGTGAAAGAATGATGCCAAGGAAACCACAGGCAAGAATAGCAGCCTCACTAAAAGAATCTTAAGATAGCCTGCCCAATGCCTCTGGCTTTACTGTATCTCACACCATCAAAAGCTTGGCTTAACACAACAGCTCCCCAGTGCAGCATGTGCATTTCATCCAACTGTTCCAGTGGAGGTCTGGCATTTCACACTGCTCAAAGGAAAACACAGCTACCACATAAGAAGCAAACAGTCACAGTAAACAAAATCCACAGCTATTAATGAGGAATCCTACCTATGAGCCATGTTAGATGACACGTTTCACCTGTACCACATAGCCAAAAACTGTTTCCTACCACACCAGTGCATCACAGCCTTCAAACATAGCTGCAAGGACCCTTTTCTGTACCATGATTCTCAAGGAGAAAATTAAGAACTACTTAACTAGCTCAGCTGAAGGGTTAAAGCAGCATCAGACAACAAACAGCATATTTCTTTCTCCCTTTTGGAGTTCTTCAGCCTAATCTTTATGCAGGAAAGGGACTTCTGAGGCCATTTTACTGCCAGCTTACCTTAATACTGAAAATTCCTAGGTCACGTGCTGAAAGAACATGACATACAAGGAAATCTGACAGGTTGTCTTCACGCCTGTTTCTAGTCTCAGATACTGTCTAACAGGAGTGTAAAATTCACTCATGAGAACTGTTGCTAAAACTAGGGTAGGCTTTCCTAGAACTCATGCTAGCAGTGTAAAGGAAAATGTTGCTATCACTCTTACAAGGAAAGGCAATTCTGAAGAATAACAAAGATCACTAACAATCTCAACCTGGGACACATGCAACCCACCTGCTATAGTTCTGATAAAATATGAAGAGTCATCTACTGGACATAAAATAAGTGGTCATGGCACCTTATATAACTCAGGGCCTTTATCACCCAGGGGACACATGGCTGTTGAATGAGAAACATGAAATATTCTATCCCACTCCAAGCAGTTATTTTAGGCACTCTAACTTGCATAAAAGAGACAGAGCTTACAGGAGTGAGCTGTAAGTAAACCCAGTGCCTTCCACATAGCTCAGGTCAGAAGTCATTAACAATCTTTTAAAGATGCCAGACAAACCCCACACAAACATGTTATAAAATGCAACACACTATTGATACGCAGTGATATTACGGCAGAACAGTGAACATAGGTGGGTCAAAGACTGAAAAAGGGCAGTGTGTGACTCTAAATCCAGCATTAAAGCCAAGCTTTAACCCCAGGCCAGGTCAAGAGTAGGGATCATGACTTAACTGTACAGAAATCTTAAGATGAAAAGAAGTCCTGTCACCCCAAGACAAGATCTCGCATTAAGAAAAAAAGTCTCAGAAGCTTCTAGCCACATCTGAGCCAAAACCAGTAATTCTGCACTTCAAAGGCAAATTTCAGAGAAGTATTTAGTTACTTACAGTATGCACATAATATGATGTGCATATATACGTATGGTGTGCAGAAGTGTGGAGTGAAAAAGTTCAGTGGAAGTCAGGCAACAATCTGGACTCTTTTGGGCTTCAGATTTCTCTCAGAACGGAAGCTATAGGATTGGCTGGGGTCCATGCATCTGAATATCATAGTCAGCCTCAAATCTGAATACATTCATTTCTATTATTCAAGATTTGGTCTATGTCAGAAATGCATTACCTAAACAAGCACAAGAGACCCAAGAACTGCCAGGGTAGTTATTTGTGAAGTCAACAGTCTCACCTCTATCACATGTCGTTTCAGATGCAGATATACACACTGTCCTGTCTTCCGGTAATGTCTTTCAATGTGTTCCCTTCCAAATCCCAGAAAAGTGTTCATGCACACATAGAGACCTCCTTCTGAATCCTAAACAGGACAAGATCAATAGTTATAGCACAGAAGGAACTAAACAGGACAGAAAGGAATCAGAAAACAAACAAACAAACAAACAAAAAAAAAACAAAAACAAAAAAACAAAAAAAACAACGAAATATTACAGACCCTTTCTGTTCTCAATCAGCCACTTAAAATGTGGCTTTCGTAGCACATTATAGCATTTACATTATCAGTCCTCTAAGAAACTTCCATATCATTTCAGTCTATAGAAACTCACTGAAATGCTTTATTTTATAACTACAGATTAGTGAGTATTCCAATTGGAGGTTAAGAAGTTAGTCTTCAAAACTTCCACTTGACTGCCAAAACCACAGAGATTTCTAGGTGCAGAAATTTGTAAAGCACGGACATTTGAAACACAAGAACTTTTTTTGGCATTTGATTTCAAATCAGAAGTGTGGCAGAGCTGATGCTACTACTGATCACAATCTTGTTGAAGAAAACAGATCTGCAGTGATGTTGCAGCTCTTTGAACTGGCTAACAAGAAAATTGTTAAGCAGTCATTCTTCAGTATCTATCAAGGTTTCTCTCTGTTCATGAAATTAGAGAGATTGGAGACAAGGGCAGTACAAAAGAAAAAGATACATATCCTGGTACTGATCACAAATTTCCCTAACATAACCTGGCAGGAATCCCACCACTTCTTTCCCTCCCAAAAGCTGGGTGTCCATGCTGGCTGTTATCAGGGCCTTACTGCATTTCAGTACTGCTCCCAGACCTCTCCTACATCATTCAGTCAGAAGGACTTTGTTATTTGGTTCATTAGCATTGGATCATTTTTTAAGTCCTCTCTAGCATGAACCTTTTGAATAGGTGGTGCATTACAAAGCCTTGAGTCTTTCAGAACCACTGTGATTTCCCTTTTTTTGTCAATGTTTTTGTTTTAGTGGCTAGTACAGAAGAAGACCTCATGTAGAATTCCTCAAAGAACTATGTGATCTAAACTCATCCACAAGCAACTTTGGAGGATTTTTTTTTTTTTAAAAAAAAAAAAAAAAAGGAAGTCATTATGTCTAGAAACAAGATTAGGTGCATACATGTGCATAACCATGTACTGAGAATTGTTACAGCAACAGAATACCATCTGGTAGTGCCACACCTGAAAGATTAATATTGAATAATACACTCAACCAAGAAGTTCTCTCCTGCCTGGCCTACTGTTTTGGTTTGAGCCAGAGCAGAAGCAATTTACATTTTAGTAATTTAGTAATTTCACTTTTCAGTTAAGTCACTTCTAAGTAACTGCATGTTCTGAAATTCACCACGTATTTTTCAGCCAGTGTCTGCTTTTAGGACTGATAACACTTTATGTTTCTAGTTGTTGCTAGAGAGTGGTATGCAGTGGCAAGGTCACTGCTTGGTTCTGTTAAACTTCTTATGCACTAGAAACAAAAGGGAGGGAAAAGGGACACACCTTTGACCTCCTGTGGGAAGGAGCAGGTGATCCAAAACTGACCAAAGTATTCCATCCCATACACATCATACATAACATAAATCTGAGGGACTGTGAAGATCAAGGTTCATCTATGGCTAACATCCTGAGAAGACTTCATCTATTCTTCTGCCTTTGATCCTGATCACTACATTCCTAAATCCAGTTCCAGTCTGCCTCTGAGTCTAGGAGTCCATTCCAGGAGTTTCCCCAGGGCTTGCCTCAGTTGTGACACGAGCATTACTGAGGGCCAGCATGACACTGGGTTTGTTCATCTCTCATTGTTTTCTTTTTCAGAATTATTGTTTTCATTAAAGCTCTGTAGTTTAATTTCCAGAGTGTGAAGTCTCTCTCCCTTATTCCCTTTCCTTTCCGTTTCTGGGAAGGGAGAGGGGGTTAATAGAGAGCATTTGTCATACATTTAATTACTAGTTAAACCTTAACACCTACCTCTAGTCAAGGCTCTGCCATGCAGGAACTTCTGCTCTCCCTCTGAGCTCAGGCAGGCCCCTCTCTCAGAACAAGCACAGGCTGCCCAGCCTGCTGCACCAGCCATGGCACCACTTAAGCTTTCTCCACTCCTGTGGACTGGAACAAGTGGCAGAGGGCAAGTCTGATGGAGATCACAGCTGATCTCCAACACTTTCCTAACCAGCACCAGGTTCATACACCTTATTCTCTTCCCAAAAATGAAGCTGGAAGACTAATAGTGTTCTTGCTCATTTGATAACTGGAACAGACCAGCTGGGGCCTGGCAAGTCTCTGTCCTCCCATCACTGTCCCCAAACCAGGCTTGAATGTGCCACTCTGATCCCAGTTAATCCTCGTCAACCCATTTCAAAGGCTGGCACTGAGTATTTCTATAGGACTTGAAGGAAATTCAACTTCCAGCCTATCTACAACCCTTAGCCATACCTGTCCTTTAAACATGCTAATTTTTACCAATACAACTAAAGCCAGAACTGAAGAAAGACATGGAACACCAGTACTGGTATTCCCACCGGGGCCAGCAGAGCCACAAAGGCAAGAAACAGAACATGCAGAGACCAGAGAATGGTGCTTGAACTCAAGACTGTAAGAAATCTCAGTCTCTTCTGCTTTTCTTAATGTGAACCAGCAAAACTTCAGCTTTTCAGATTTAGCTGAAAGTTGAACATGGAATGAACTACACAGCTGTTGCTTTACCTACCTCAAAAGGACAAAGATTTGCATCAAGTACTCCTGGATCCAAATGCAAGATCTGAAGCAAGGGTTTAGACTATCTGCCATTCACACCTAAAATGTATCATGAAGTCATTCTTTCAGCATCTAGAAATCACAATTACTGTCTCTGCAAGGTAAATAGCAAATTATTTAGCTACCTCGTTTCTGATCCACATAACCCTTGAGATTCTATTTACAAAAAAACCCAAAAACAACAACAAAAAAACCCTACCACAGTTCTTTTGGATGTGAACTATTCAATGCCTTGAGAACAAGGCTGGTATCTAAAATTATGCTCAAAAGTAATAAAGTTGTTAAAAGAATATGTCACATCTGGTACTCAAAATATTCATAAAATACAATTGTATTTAAAATGTATTACATTTATTTTAATTTCCTCTATTCTTTGAGAGATTTTTCTATTTTAAGGCCCATTATACCTTCAATGTCTGCTCATATCCTTTTTGCATTATATCCTTCTGTGAGAAAGTCATGGATGTGTTCTCTGTAAAAGAATTCTGTAAGTACCCAGCCTAAATAAAAATATCTAGCATTGTCACCCTAGGATCTCAGAAAACTTTGTTTTCAATTTTGTTTTCTTAGAGACTATTCTCTGGTTTTCTGGAGGGAATCCAAGAGACCACTGAACCATTTCTGATAAGCAGCCTATGACAACAATCTGACACTTTCAGTATATGAGCTAAATGTAGCATCTGAGTAAGTTGGTTGTGGTTACTAGCAAAACAGTTTTCTCTTGGAGAACATAGGCTATTCTCATACAGCTTGGAAAGAAGTGGACAGACTGTTCAAAAGACTAAAAGGTCACAGCAAAACAAGAGGACAAAAAGGCACTTTTGCAGGAGGCTGTAAAAAGGATTAGACCTCTTGTTTGGTGCTCAAAAAACACTTAACTGTGGTCCAAGACAAGCAGAATATCCAAATTTAGATCAAGCTCAGAAACACACAATGCACCTAGACAATGGTTGTTCCCCAGAGCTTCAGTTATTTCTCATTTGTGAGCCACTGCAGGCACAACCCTTACTGGTTTTACCATTCTTCAACTGTGGAAGAGCCTTTAGTTAAGCTTAGTGTCCTAGGGCAGCCAGCAAAACACTCACCACAGCCCTGGAACAGCTTTGGTATCTCCCTGTGATAAAACAGTACAACACTACTCTGATTTTCCCTATAATCACCCCCCACCAAACAATTCACTGTCTCAGTAACTTGGAGGTCATTCTGCAGCTAAGCCAAAGTCTTTTGTCTGAAGTTTTCATTTTGTCTTGCTGTATTCAGTCCTCTTTATTTGTTTCCTCACTGCTGGTCCTGTCCCATCAACAGAAATAGGATACCACCCTACCTTCCCAGACACTGAGACACTGGCCCTGGTGACTTTCTAATTTTCTTCAAGGAATACTGACCAAAGGAACAACCAGACAGGAAATATTTATTTCTAGAAAGTTTCATGCAATGTGGCCACTCGTATCCATTACACATTGCAAACTCTTAAGGATTTCAGTCTCAGCTGTGCTGTCCAATACACAATGGAGTATCAGCACAGTTTAGCCTTTGGGAATTGTCCTATCATAACCACTACAGTGTCCTCAAGCCACTTAAATGAAGTCAGCAAGATTCACAAAGGAAGCTGTTGTCAGCAGCAAGGTTTTCCAGCAGTGAAGCCAAGCTTTAAGCTGCTTAAACAAACACAGTCCTGCAGTTTACAGAACCAGACTGCTTGGTCCTGTTGCTGTGTGAGACCCCTGACCTGTGCTGTAGTTGTAACCAATGCCCTTTGCAGGAAAGGCTGCAGAAGACATTTATCTGCAATGTGCACAGCCTGCACATATGCCTTTCTTGTACCTCCAGTTTGTATCCCTCTTCTAGAAATTGTCTCTCCCTCAGATGCATCTCATATGAACTGATCAGTGTTCCTTGATTCAAGGACTTCATTATAAGGTGGAATTTCCAGCTGAGTACTACATATCATTAGAAATAGTAAGAGCACAAAAGATTTTATCAATGCAACCTTTTTGTCTCCTGTATTCTACTGAAAACAAAAGTCAAGCTCATTAGCCAAGAGAGGAAGAGAGGACACAGTGGAAAATTTGTAGGCAGCTTGCCTTTCCCTCACAACTCCTGTACATACAAAGAACCATTGGCTAACTGGAGTAGAAGCCCTCATCAGGGAAACACAGTTTTTCTAGAAGCCACCAAAAAAGTAATTGAAAATTAAGTCATAAAAAAATCAGATTTCCTGATCTTATAAGACAAATAAATGAAAAAGTTTCACTTGGGCTCTGAAGCGCACAGAAATATGTCCCCTGGTTCTGCTGAGTTTCCAGGAAATGAACCCTCGTATGTTCCACTGGGAACAGGCCAAATCTAATGACATTAATTTTTGTTTAGTGGTCCTTCTAACAATACCACCTTTCTGAGAAGATCATCATCCTACAGTGAATACACATGGGGAAAAAAAACACCAGATATCCCCTTGTAGCTCTCCTACGTTCACACATCTCAAGTATCTCATCTAAGGACTGTAACACAAAAGTGCCATTTTTCTCTGATCTGCACCCAAGGAAGCAAGATTTTGAAGTCATGGAAGGGGAACAGTGAGTCAACCAATTTTCAGAACAATTAGTGAAGCTGTCTGTAAGCACTAGAACATGGTTCTTCAGTGACATTACACCTCTCAGAGCTGGACAAGAGGACACAATGGACAGAGTGACAAACAGAAGCCAGGTCATGTTAAATTTTGCACAGTTGGTGGTAGAAGATGGAGACACTCTGCACGTTCTCTTTGGCACTCCAAGACAAAAACAGCTCTGGTCTTGACCATCCCGTCCTTCTTAGTCCTTTCTGAAATTGCTGTGGAATCTTTCTTTGGTAATAATAATACTTTGTACCCCAATACCAACAGGTCTGATTTTTTTGTGTGTGTACTTTAAAGATTACAACACTTGAAGATCACAACCATGGACAATTGGTATAGCTAAAGAAACTTGAGTATAGAGCTGCTGTGTGACAGGGTATGTCACTTGCAAAGATAAAAGCACTCAAGGAAATTCACTTCTCTGTGAAGATATTCACTTCTTTGGAGAAGGAGAAAAAAAAGGGGGGGAGAAGATTGAGACAGTCTTATGGTGTTAATGAAAGAAACTACTCAAATAAGACCTAGTACTGGAAAAAAGTGACAGAACAAAACATCTTGCCTTGAATCGACTCCACATGCTGAAGTTAAAATTGTAACAAGAGGTAGTATCTCCCTTTAGTCAAGTCAACAAGCTGTCTGTTTCCTTCCACTTTCCTTAAAAACACAGCTTTGTCATTTTCAATTTGGCAACAACAACAGTGTTACATCCAAGAAAGCAAACGTTTGCCCTTTAGAATAGACATCTTGGGAACATTATCCAAGTATCTGTTAGATTATATGGGAATAAAAAATAAATTCTGAGACAAGTCTTTTGCCCAGCTAAGTTGATGGTGGTATGGGCTGAAAAGCTTTGGAAAATTATAAAAAATGAGACTAGTTTTAATTTTACTGGTACCACACAGATTCAGTCAAGCCTTTTGCCCACTGAATGCCTACAATGAAATTTAAACAAAATGTTTTAACAACTGGAGGGCAATATGTTACAAAATCTGAAATCCCTTCCCAATCAAGTCAAAAGGATGAAAAGTTTTTGGAAAGGAAAAAACCTCCAATTTTTTAAATTTTAAATTTAAAATACCCCTCTAACACATGGTGGTTCAAACTCTTTTTGCTACTTAGTTTCTGCTAAGTTAAATGTTTTGTTCAAAGATATTGTTTTGTTGTGTTTACTTGAAGCTTGTTGGCAGGGGATGATTGGTTGTTTTTTAATTTGTAGCAGTATTACATATCCGTTCCTACTTTTTAACAGAAACTTTTCCTAAACCATAACATCAAGGAAGCCTGAAGGTGTTGCCATGTATTCACTGGAGCAAAAATTTGCAGGAAACATTGTGGTACATTGATTTTCCCCACCAAAAACCTTACTAAGTACATAATGCAATTAGCATCTCTGCAGTACAGTCCAATTTGGCAGTTTTAATCAGACTGCCTCCCAGTACAGTCAGGGCTGCTGGGTGACACTTGAGATCTGAAGAGTGAATGTAAAAATAACCTCTGTTCAACAAGACATGATGAACACCAGACAGCTGAGTCACCTTTAAAAACAATTTTGATTTGCTGTATTAGAAGGAATTACCAGAGAGGGGGTTAAAGGATTAAAAAATCTGTCTGAAATACACCTTTCATTGAATAGTCTGCAACGTAAGCTCTGAGCTTCTTTTAGTTTGCTGTCACTGAGCTTAAACATCACAATATAGTGCTCAATCATCTCTAGGAAAATTTAGCTTCTTGCAGAAATGCATTTTCTAATAAATTTTCAGCTCCCTTTAAAAAGTGTACCTTCTAAACACCTGTTTCTTACACAGCACCAACTGTTACAATTTATTCAGATTTTCAGCGTAGTCAGCAAAGTTAAAATTTAGGCCCCAAATCTGATGCTGAACACAGGCAATCTGTGGAACCTAAGGATGTTCTGCAAGACAGCTACATCACCATAGAAAATGTAGTGTACATAAAACATTCATTTAGCAACAAACTAAACAAGCTAGTAGGAAAATATTACAAGTTGGTCGAAGTCCAGTAGTGTAACTGAAACCCTGGGAGAGAAAGTGTTTCAGCAGGGCTTACAAATTGGTTTTCAAGCTGAGCTTTTACTTTGGAAGCTTCCTCTTAATATTTTTTAAAGTGAATGAGCACTGAGACAGTAGTAAAGCAAAACGATTGGCATCTGCCAGCCAAAACACACAAACGGGAATGCCAGCTACCGCCCCTTTTTACTACTTCAGTGAAAAAACAAGGGCTCCCGCGGGGAGGTAGCAGGCAGACCTCGGGCAGCCAGAGCCCATTTCCCAGCAGGCAAAAAAGTTTCCCCAAAAAACCGCAACACCAACACCAAACACACCCCGGTGTCTGAGGCACCACTTCAGACCGCCTCAAGGAGAAAAATAAATAAAGCAGCGATTCGCCGTGAGGAGCTCCGGACGCAGGGGACCGAGCACCGGCGATGGGCAGGGCAGGGCCCCCCAGGAGTGAGGGGAGAGGCCCCGCAGCCAGGCAGGGGAAGGGGGGGGGCGAGGGCAAACCTGGCTGCAGAGGAGGCCACGGCAGGTGGAGGGAGGAAGGCTATGGAAGGAAGGGATGGAGGAAGACTTTGAAGCCTGAAGGGCAGGCAGCTGCCCGGGGAGTGGGCGAAGGGCTGCCCTGGGAGCGGGGGTTTCAGGGGGAAGGGGCCGCCGGAGGGGCGCGTTTGCCGCAGGGCGGTGGGCTGAGGGCTGAGGGGGGGGCATGTCCGCTGCCCGCGGCAGGGAGGGGAGGGGAGAGCGGAGGCAGCCGGGGGCGGCTTCGCTGCACTCACAGGCGAGTCGTAGGAGAAGGCACACTCCGTCTTGTAGACCCGGTCCCCTGACTTGGGCACCCGGATCGTGGGCATGTAAGGGACGAGCAGCTCGCCCAGATCCCCGGCGGCCATCTGCGCATCGCCGCCGCTGAAGAGCGCGGCCCGCTGCATGTTCCCTCCCTC
The DNA here is from genome assembly GCA_023637945.1 of Phaethornis superciliosus. NCBI lineage: Eukaryota > Metazoa > Chordata > Aves > Apodiformes > Trochilidae > Phaethornis > Phaethornis superciliosus. Next base: position 18,190,810 of record JAJQWJ010000010.1, read on the forward strand.
CGGCCAGCCGACGGCGAGCGGGCAATGCGAGGGCGATGGATGCGGAGGGCAGCCGGGCCCGGGGCAGGGAGCGGCGGCAGCGGGAGTCGGGCCCGCGGGGAAAAGAAGGGGGAGGGAAGATGCTATTTTTAATCCAATGGCAGCAGGAGCGGCACCAGCTGCGGCGGCGGCGGCACTCGGGGGTCCCGAAGAGGGCGGGAGGGAGGGGCAGGGAGGCGGGGGCGGGCCGCACCCGGCTGCCCCCCGCGGCCTCCGAGCGTTCCCCCGGCGGCGTGGGAAGGAGAGAGAGGGAGAGAGAGAGAAGCGGCGGCGGCGGGGGTAGGGCTGAGAGGGGCGGTGGGGCCGGGATCCTGAGGCGATTCTCGCCCTGCGCACGTGCCACGGGCGACCGTTAGGTGGCAGCCGGCGTCGCGCGGCCGCCCCGCTGCCGGTACCGGGGGGAGGCGGAACCGAGGGAAGGGACTGCAGGTACTGCTGGTTCTGCCGGTGCCTGGCAGCAACGGGGGCTACAGAAACAACCCGTCCAGTGAAGGTGAAGGAGGGTGATGCAGACGGACAGACAGCCTCCCACCCGCGGCTCACATTACATCCCAGGTTCTGCCAACACCTCCAGGCAGGTGATGGATGTGGTGGCCTTTGCTAGAGCCGCCTTTTACGTCTCCAAAACTACATCAAAGTTTCCGAACGCGGTTCTGGTAAAACCTCAGCTAACAACGGAACTGAAATGTAAGTTTGTATCCAGCTACGAAGAAACAGGATGTGAGGGTGGGCAGAGCAAGTCAGGGTGTTCGCAGGGATCTTTCTAGAAAATAATAATAAAAAATAATCCAGTGTTGGGAACAGCATGAAATACGGAGGCCAGAACACAGTATCAGTGGGATGGCCTCAGACTTACTCAAGAACAAGCTTAAATCAGACTTGTGAGCACCTTTTGCATGACAGCTAAAACACACAAATTAATACAGGGTCACTGAACGTGCTTGCTTTGCCTGAGAAGGCTTCATACTTTTTAATGGCTTCTCTTATGATTAACTCAGCATTTGCAAACAATGAGAGCCATAAGATGATATACAAACCATCTAATGTGAAAGATTGACTCAAACAAAAAGGAGAAGTCAAAGGACTGATACAAAATCAATGTCTTCCTGATGTCTGGCAGTGCTGGAAAACAGCAAACGAGGCAGTCCTGGCTTAAAATAGACTGTGCAAAGCTGCTTAATATAAAGAAAACTTTGTGTTTGACAGTTTGAAACCACAAGATGATCACGAATCACTTAAAATACTAGGGCTTATTTCCTTTAAAATGGGAATTTTGAATATGGACAGATAGTTTGGGGTCACAAACTGCAACAGGCACTTTCCATGACTCTCCTGGGGGAATTAAAACCGAAGGAGTACCGTGGCCGGCAGAACCTGAGGAAACACATCCCTCTAGTGGCAAAGTCTGCCAGATGCAGAGTACCCTCTTTTGTCAAAAGTTGAGTAGAAAAATAGCTGCAAGTTTCTGAAAATTCATGGCAGTTATGTGGGTGTATGTCCCCAGGTGCAACCTGCCTGACTTACCTTACTTATTTCTTAATTTGTTCTTGGTTAACTACAGCTGAGGGACACACTTTCACACCTGAGTTTATGAATAAACCCAAAAGATGTTCTAGAAAGATAATTTTTCAGATTATCTACACAGAGAAGTGTTCAGTTCTGCAAGATGTACAGAATTCTGTCAATCATCTCTGGGTTGTTTGTTAGTTTAAGAGTCTGTATAAGAAGCCTTTTCCAGACACAGACTATATAGGAGGTGACACTGGAGAAAATAAAAGACCAGACAAGCATAAATTGTATATACATAAGAGGCAAAACTGCTGATAAAACTAAGGAATAAACAGCATGGCTGACACTATCAAAGATGGAAAGAACTAACTGATTTCTAAAGAGGGAAACTTTTAAGTTAATGCAGAGAAAATCACAACAGATGTTGAACAATATGCAAGTTGGGAAGACAGTGAAAGATGAGGTTTAGTACAACTAATGAGAAAGAAAGTATTTGTCTACTGTGGTAGATATAAGTCCAAAGATTTGAAGGTATTTTTCTTAGTTCATCTTCCACAAATTATCTGACACAAGGCATCATGAAAGAAAAAAGCCTTGCAGTTTCCTGTGCCTTACATTTAAAACTTTAAATACTAGAAATCAAATGATGAAGACTAATATTACCAACCGGTTTCACATATATTAGGTCCCAGACCCCATTCTACAGTGATGTTCCGAAGAAAATGAGAAATTGTTGGCAATTGACATAAGGCATTTTCTCTGATTAACAAATTTAATAATTTCATGAGTTTAACTGCCACATAGTTGCTTTTCAATTACTGGAATCAAGACAAACATTGTTTGTGTTTATTAATTTCCATCAGCAAACAGCAGAATGTAAATTACATTGCCCAGTCACCATTTCTGGGTATGCATTTAAGACAATGCAGACTTTCTTAAAACTGTTAATTGTCAGGTGTGGCTTTCATAGAATTGTCAATAAGATTTTTATCAGGTGTTTCATAATGATACCAAGGTCCATCTCCCCTTTGTCTCATCAGTCTGCGTGCCTCCAACTCCAGCAGCCTGAAAAAAAAAAAGAGCAAGGCACACTCAGCATGAAATTTATTAGTTTTGATCATACATATATAAATGTTTAACACCAGGGATTACTGACAACAGCAATGAGTTTAACATCTATGGTTTATAAATACTACTCAAGCATAGATAATATTAACATGTGAAAGTTTCAGCTAAAACATGAAGTATTAAATCCTTCTATGTAATTTTTTTCAGCAAGTTATCTCATAGGAGAGTGACAAAAATACTTGCAAGGAGTTCTGCCACAGGTTCTTGCTTAGTAAGGGGCAAGACAGTTTTATACTGCTTTCAACTCAAAATTAATAGAAGTAAAAAAATCAGAAGTAAATGTGGTGGTAGAAGGAGCTATGCTGTCTTGGCCCCATCAGCAACAGCTTGTGGAACTGTTTGTTGTCCCACCACAGTTTGTTCTGAGTAAGTCCAGTACACATAGTATAATATCCTTGATGCCCACAAAATTTTCAGCAGCGACATGGAGCATGACCAGTCCTGTAAACTGTCATTTAGCTACAAACATCAGCAGAATCAAAAAGAGCTGTCCATTTCCTTATTCAGGAAAACAGAACTATGCCTTTATAAATATGAACTGTTCCGGAGAGCCAAGACTGCCATTGGATCATTCCAGTTCTGGTATCTCAGTACTGAGACTGCAGGGACTACAGACAGTGTTAATTTATACTTTGGCACCAGCCAGTACAACAAGCACTCAGGGTCAAGTGATACACAAATAAGAATGTTATGTCAGCATCCAGCTCAGTATGTTAACCAAAATAAAATCATCAACTACAGTATGTATCAGTATTCTAAAACATTTCAACTATGTAGCATACCTCATTTGAGTTTTCTTGGCTTCAACATCAAGCATAGCCATCTCCTTCTCATAGTTCTTTTCAGGGGGGTCAAGGAGGTAACGAGCTATCCAGCGACTTATAGGGTGCTAGAAAATATGAAAGCAGAGATTATTCATGCAATTTCCAAGTTGAAATTTTATCATAACTAAATCACACTCATGTTCCACATCATCAACACTATGGGTGCTCTCATTCAAACTGTAATGGTAAAGTTAAAAACATGCTTGACTTATCCAGAACCTTAAAAAGCTGCATTTCTTTTGTCATTTTTTATGCCAAGATAACCTGCAGATGGCTATGCCATGGCAAAATTAGAAGTTAATGGAAGACATGTGTTTTATTTTATTTCTGTTGAAGACAGAATTATTCCTTGAACTGCCACTGTAATCACAGAAATGGACTCCAAACCTCTTTCCGTAATGAGGAACATTTTAAAAAGTTCTGTTTCCACAGAGAGAGGTCATTTCACCAGGAACAAAAGTCTACATGAGTGGAAATTCATAGTCATAATAGTTGAAAATCATAATAGTATTGCTAAATTCATTTATTTGCTATCAAAAAGAAGTGCTTGCAGCAAGAAGCCAGGTACTAGTCTTAAGAAAATACCATGTAATGAAGAAAGTATAACCTTTAGTTTCTAACTATAAAAATCTTCAATTCTAATTGCATACATGAGTACTACTACACTGGTAACCAATGGCAGGGATATGGCCATCCTCGTTATCATAATCCACACATTTTAATCCCAAAAGTATCAAGAGGGAGGCTGTCCATGAAGTGCCACCCTTTATATGTTACACTCACTTTGTAGTATTCCCAGTACTCAGGAACATAACCTTCAGGAATCTCTGCAAGTTCAGCTTCACCTGACAAGAAAAGGAGGAAGATCTAACTTATATATTTTTTTTAAACTATCTTTTATTTTTCCTTTCACGTTATGAAAAGATCATTATTTCACATGGAGAGTACTTAAACCCTCCATCTGAGTTCTACTCAAAAATTTGCCTTATAGTTTTTCCAGACACTTCATGCTGCATGTACCCAGCTCATTGACTTTAAGGCACACAACAAAAGGGTGAGACTAGCAGATATCCAGAAGAAATAATTTAATACCAAGTCCTCAAAAATGCTGTCTAAAGTTTATGAGATGAAAGCATGAATCTTCCCTAAATTCTCCATTAAATTAATTCTGTATTATTATAGTCATACATTTTAAATACATACTGTCAAGGAGAATTTTGGCTTTTTTTGCTAGATAAGAAGTGACAATTGCAGTGTATGCAGCCTGCTTAAGGAACTGTGTAAAACAAGGTAATACAGACTCATTTCAATACAGCAAACTGTTCATTAAGCTTCACTCATGTTTGAAAGACTGTCAAAAGATGGAATTTTTCCATATACAAAAACATGGAAAACATTTTTTAAAAAGCAACAACTACAAAAAAATAAAAACAGTGATAACATCTTCTGCATACTTATATGGTATTACCATACCTATTAGGCCTATTTCATGGTCTTCCAAAGAGCTTTCTGTTTAATAATTTTGTCTAAATACTTAGGTTATTCATAAGGGAGAACTCACCAATGAAGATGTTAACATATGTTATGAAGAGTGCCACTGGTATTCCCGTCAGAAATATATAGAATCTCTGTGTAGGGGATAAAAATAGACAGCATGGGAAACTCAGAAGCCTGACAAAATTAAGATTCCTCTGATGTATCAGGCAGTAATTCTTAGATTTGCATTCATAGGTTAGACAGAGATGTTGTATGTAAAGACACACTGCTGCTTAAAATGAATTAATTAACAATCTAGAATACAGAAACTGAGATGCTAAGTCCATGAGCCTCTTAATTTCAGCTTGCAACCTCCTGGAGAGGTCACTCTGCAGCAGACAGTAATGCTTTCCCTGAATGCTGTCTCAACATCTTGTTTATTTCAGCATTTAACTGTCATGAGGCACTAGTACCAATGCAATATAATCCATCATAAATTTACAACCACTGCAGAAGACAGATAAATAAAGCCTGATCACAAGAAGGAAGCTGTATCAGGCTGGCCGTTACCCATCATAACGGGATTTATCTGAAACCTAGCTTTTTAGGAGTAAAACTCAGGTCAGGCTTCCTAAGTTTAAATCTTTCATGTTAGTGGTTTGAGTAACAGAAGGCAAACCCTGCATAAAAGTATCCTAATCATTCTATGATTCTAATATGTTTTTAAAGGAGGAAGAAGCGGAAAGCATTTGTAGGTTATGCATATATGAACACAGACATAATTTAAGAACACTACTAGAGCACTAACTTAAGTATCCATCACAGTCTTTGCCATTTAGCCAATCTTGTATTGTTTTATTTCATCTGGCCCTGAATTTACTACATGTGACAAAAAATCTTGAGGACATTTTAGATGCTGCCATATATGCAACAGAGAAATTTGTATTTTAGACATTCTTACATCATTTGCAAGGGATGTATAATACTGATTCTAATAAATTTCTTTTTAACTCACCAACAAGTTCAGAAATCGAGCATCATAAAAGTTTGTTGCCTTGATAATAAACATTCTCTTCCCATGGCCACTGCTGTGCCGTACAGGAACTGAAAATTGAACCAAAGTGTCAGGTTTTATTCCTCTCTGGCAATTGTGCTAGGATAAGGTCAACAACTCAGAGGCTGAGTAGTTACAAGCAAGTTTTTTGGAAGGTATCAATGTCTGCTAGAATGAACCTTTTTTTTTTTTTTTTTTTTCTAGCTTTAAACATAAATTGTTTCCACCTGCCACAACAAATAGATCACCGAATGCCACTACAAAGGACGAAATAAATTCACCTATCAGTATGTTGGGCTGGTTTTGCCCGCAGCCAGGGTCAACCCATGAAATGTAACTTCTCAGGGGAGCAGAGACACACACTGCACCCTTCCTACACCTTCAAGCGTTTCCCTACCCCCCTCAGCCTCTAACTTTACCGCTACCCCAAGGCAGCGGGAAGGGCCCTGAGGCCAAGAGCTGACAGGGAGGCCGCCGCCTCGCACCAACCTTGGGGCCGAACCTCCCTGAGGCTGCGGCCCCCAAGGTCACCTCGGCCCCCGGAGCACCCACTCCCCCCTCAATCCCCCCGCCGAGGCCCTACCGACGCTGCCGGGAAGGCGGGCGGCCCCGGCGAGCCCCGGGAGGAGAGCGCTGCCCGCAGCACCGCCCGCCGCCCGCCGCGCTCCCCAGGCAGCGGCCGCCCGGAGCAGGAGGCTCATGGCCGCCATGGCTGGAACTGGCACGGGGGCGGAGCCGGAGGCACCGGAGTCGGCGGCGGGGTGAAGCCAGGCGGCCGCCACCTTGGGAAAGGGCAGAGCCTCCCCTCCCCTCCCCTCCCCTCCCCTCGCCTTCCGGCGCCGCCAGGCAGTGTGGGACAGGCGGCGGGGTGATGGCGGCGGCAGTGGCCGTGCTGTGCCGGCGCCTGACGGGAGCGCTGCGGCTGCCAGGAGCTCGGCCGGGCTCGGCGGCTGCCGCTCTCCCCGGGTAGGCAGCGGGGCGGGGGCTCGAGGATCTGCTGGGGTGGGGGTTGAGGGCGGCAGTGCGGTTCCCGGGAGGAATGAAGCCACCCTCGGGTCTAGGTGTCCGGGCCTCTGGAAGCAGTGGTTATATTATAACATATCGCACAAGCGCTGTGTGAAGCGTTTTTCTCCGCCGATGACGTTCTGCAGAGGGTATGCTTCCAGCATGGGTTGTAGGGGGTTTGTGCTATACCGTATGGTTACTGGTTTTGCCATTTAGTTGAAGTGAACTGGAGGATGTGTCCTTGTACAGTGTAGCTCAAGCTTATTCTTCCTTTTAGTTTTCAAATTGCTACTTAGCTCAGAGTATAGATGATACTTAAACGTTGTGGAGATCACAACTTTTCAGTGACTTCTTATGAAGAATTGAACTCATTTCCCCTCAGGCTGTGACAGTCATCTTTCTGTAGGATCTGTGCCTTTACAAATGGAAGAAACATTCTTATTTAGCCAAACACTTGTTTTCCCTATCATATATAACTTTGCTTTTAATTTTTATGCAGATTAACACTGAATCTCTTCTGTAAGAATGTACCAGAAGTGGAGCCCCTCCATCAGTTCAAGTTTCTGCATACCACGTTGTCTCGGAAAGGTCTGGAGGAGTTTTTTGATGATCCAGCAAACTGGGGAGAGAAAAGTGTCAAGTCAGGTGAGTTATATTTAACATTTCTGGCAGTGATGTTTGAGCCACTTTTGCTCAGATGAAATCTGACCTATTCTTCTGCATTTTAGAAAGCATTCATAGCTACATAAATGTTAGTTTGCAGATGTATGTACATGTACTTGTGTGTTTAATGCCTGAAATTTTACTTTCTCTGTATTTTCTGTTCATGAAAGCAAATAGCAGTTATGCAGCAAACTACTTTGCTGTAAATCTTCTGCCTTACTCTTAAGTAAGACTATCACAGAAGACATCTTCTTTGATGGAAACATACAGTGCCATGGAAGAAAAATACTTCAATCTAAAGACTCATTCTATAGCTTTCCCTATTCCTGGCCTTTTACAAACACAAATAAACAGTATGTGTAATTGCCTTTTTAATCCATTATGATATTCCAAGCTGAATATTCATGCAGATAACTTTCCAAGAGGTAGTATCTTTTTAAAAACTGATCTTAATTCTGCTGAGTCAGTTGAGCCTGCTAATAGAAGTGGGTTTTTTTATTTCAGAACAAGAGAAACTGAATTATTTTCTTTTTACAGGAGATGCATGGAATATAAAGCAGCTGAGGATAAAGAGTAGTGAGGACTTGCACAAACTTTGGTAAGTTTTAGTGAAGTAGCTTCTCTCCTTTCAAAGCAGGTCTTCACATTTTATTAAAATGTGGCTAGTGAACTATGTAGCCAGTAGAATCACTCTGCCATACAGCTCTGCCTGCTTAGAGCTCCTTGGGCTTGGAGCAGCCCAAGTTCTGGTACTGCACAGAATATAAAAGCTGTACTGCAGGGGGCTATGGTAGCTGTGTACAGTACAGAGGGTTCAGGTTTGGTACTAAGAGGCTGAGTTTCAGCCCTTTGGGGGTTGTTCAGACTTCAGGACAGAGTTGTGTGGCAGTGAGCTCTGGTGGGGCCAACAGCTAAATTGGATTGGGTTGTTCAGGTCTGCATCCGTTCAGATTTTGAAAGCCTCAAGGCTGGAGAGTGGCATCACTCCTCCAGATGACCTGTGGCAAGGCTAAACTAGTACTTAATAATTACCATGAATAGTTTTCCTTTACCTTGTCCTCTTGCCTTGCACCTGTAAGAGTCTGGCTCAGTCTCTGACAGGTAGTGGATACAGTGTTAACCTCTTAGCTCCCAGTATTCCAGGTTAAGTAGCTCTATCTTCCTCAGCCTCTTTGCACCTCCTGTACATCAGGCCCCCTCACCCCTCTCTGCTGGGCTTTCCCCATTTGGTCAGGATTGGTTTGCTTCTTTATATGAAGCTGGCAGGTACAGGATATGGGATTATAGGTTTGACAGCTGTGCTCTATCCAGCAGGGTGGTGAGTGAATAATTGCCAGTGCATCCAGAAATTATTGTTGAAGTACTGTGCTTTCTGATCTAGGTATGTCCTACTGAAGGAAAAAAACATGCTTTTAACCTTACAGCAAGAATCAAAAAGACAACTCAGGCCTATGCCAAGTCCAGAACGATTAGAAAAGGTAACTTTTCATACTAGCTAAAAATATAACTCGTAAGTAAAACTGCTGGGTGAAGGATGAAGTGTTTGTAAACTTCTTGAGGGCCATTTTGAGAACCGTTTCCCTGATTTTAGTATAAGGACACAGTGGTCCAGCAATATTGTGGGAAAGGCTTTACCACCTGTTCTGTAATGTTAAATACTTTGCCATCTTCATGCCCAGAAACTTCCAAGTAAAGCATCAACATTATAGTATTAATATATATTATTATAGTCTTAGCCTTCATAAACTTTCCAGCTACCCATTGTGAGATTCTTGCATCTGGCATTGTCTTCTTCAAAGTTTATGTACTTTGGGTCTTTCCTGTACTCACTTTTGTCATCCCCTCCTTTTGCACTATTGTGATTCTGCTACTAATTCATTAAATTCTTTCCTCAGTATCCTCAGCATTTAAAATATCATTTAAGTATAAGCTGACTGCCACCTCTGTGCTTATATCTCACAGATGGAAATCTGTACGCTCCCTGGCCAGCTGAATCATCCACAGGATCAGTTTAGCTCTTTCCCTCAGTCCACAACATTGAGATTACACATGATGGAACTCCCTACTCTATTGTGCCTTTGCTTTTCCTTTAAATTTTGTCTTTGACTTTCATTTGAGATCTTTTAAATTGTCAGCATTGTGTTTTGTTGGCCTATCCTGACACTATTTCCTATTTCCAGGTAGAAAAATCGATGAAAAATATAGACTTAGTTGTCAGAGAAAGAGAAATTGCTTTGAGGCTTTTACAAACTGGCCATGAGAAACCAGTACCTGGAGAGTGGAGACAAGACTTCTTAGGACGCACATACTGGTATGGAAAAGAGAATTTTTGGTTTGTATGTGTGATTCTTTTTTTTTTGTGGTTTGTCTCTTTACCAGAAAATTTTATCTATTCAAGATAATTTTTTTTTTTTTTCTGGTCAGCATTCCAGTGCTTCTTGAGTTTTGTTGGCTTGGTTTAATATAGTGATGACTTGCTAAATAATTCAATAGCAAAGTCTATCATTAATTATAATAAAATGAGCTCCATGCAACTGATGTGATTTCTTTTCTAGAGAACACAGGAACTTCAGTACAGATAGTAGCAGGTCTGACACAATCTGGTTGCAGGTAGCTCTGCACAAGCCATCTGTGCAGCCCATATGCAAGAGAAACCACAAACAGAAATAATAGTCTGTATTTAGAGAGAAAATCTTAACATACTTGACTCTGAAACACTGGCCTTTAAAAGAAAACGGTAGTAGAAATAAAACTCTTCACACACAATTTGTCCCCATCAGCTTTTGATAGCATTCTTAGGAAGGAGTAACTTGAAAATATAATTGCTGTGGATATTGGCCCCTCCCTTCAGACAGGTGCAGGTTTTCAAGCAAGACCACTTTCTACAGAAAGATGCTGAGTTACATATGAGGTGAGGTTACAAACCAAGCCAGAGCTGAAAAGTAAATACTGACATATACAAATTCTGCTATCTACCAGTTAGACCACATAAGCACTGTTCTGTAAACAAGTGTAAGACATAGAAACTAAGAATGCAGGTGTTCTATACTGACTTTTATCTCTTTAACAGGTACACTTATAAGGAATGGCCAATACCATGGTACTTGAACAAAAAATACAAAAAGAGGAGATTCTATTACTTACCCCATGTGAATCGTTTCATCAGGTAAAAAGATCTTTTGAATATCAAATATTATTTTCTGATCTGTTCCTCGGTGTTATTTAGTTATTTTGTCATTTGGTGGGTTTGTTTGGTTTTAACACAGTGGACTAAAAATAAGGCTTTTAAAATCAATTTGCTTTGTTTCTTTTGGCTGTTCCCATCTAAGAGACCTGGTATCTACCAAGTTGCACTGTAAAAGTGATTTTACGTGCAGGGTACCCAAGATCCTTCCAGAGGCTGAATTTCTGCAGAACTCAAATGCAGAAGAAAAAGTTTTCACTGTTGGAAACAAATTAATACTGAAATTAGTAACAACACTCAGCCTCTGTTTGATTAGGGGGCTGAGCTCTTTAAGGATGTTACAAGCCATCTAGAAATTAACCACACCGACTTCTTCATTTCAGGCTTAGACTTGAAAAAAATTTACGTTTAAGGGCAAAAAGGCAAAACCTGGAGAAGAAAAAGCGGAAGCTCTTGGAAAGGAAGTTCCCTCATCTTGCTGTAAAATCTCAGAGCCAGTGACATGCTGGAAGAGAACTGCAAGCAATTGGTTGAGTATGTTTGTGACTGGAACATGAAACAACTTCTGAAACCAGCAAACAACTCGACTGAGCATTCCTGAAAGTCTTTGTCTTTTTTTTATTCCCACATCTGACCTAAATTAAACTTACCATCTGGAATCAAAAAGCAGTTTTGGTGCATAGTACTTGTTTCTAGAAACAGTTGAAAAATCAAAAATTAAGCAGCTATTAGATAAGTGAGATGTTAACATGAAAGTAGCAACTAACAGCCAGATGAGAGTATTAAGTGTACATGTGAAGTGTAGTGTAGGGATAACACTTAACCTGGTATTATTGAGTGATGCCACAGTAACTGTATAAAGCACTACTTATTGGAGTGGAGTGATGATACCAGTTCAGCTGACTAAACACTGGTGCAAACTGGACTGAGTCTTTTTCTTCCCGTATGACAACAGTTGCTGGTGACTTGCATCTCTGATTGTATCTGGCTTAAGTTTGCCTCATTTGGTGAGGTCAATAGCTTTGAAAATCTGTAGCAAGCAACTTTGTCACGACCAAAATAATGGTTATCTTGATAAGACAAAAGCAGGCTGTTTTGATAAATTATTTTATTGTTTGGAGGTAACATGAAACTGTTTTCAACTGAAGGCCTCATCATTATTTACCCACAAGATCTTTTAGGATACCAAAAATTTTGCAGTACTGCTTACAGTTTGTTGGTTTATTTTTAATTGGTTGAAAGCTATTTGGTTTTCCACAGCTTTTAAAATAAGGAGCAAAACTTAATTGTGTCCCAACACACGACATCACACAGTTGTAAACTAAAGAAAGGTTAAAAGCAACATAGAGCTGCATCTTGACAACCACTTCCTACTATAAAAAAATCTTCCTCTGACCCTGAGTGCACACTCCTCATGCAAAACGCAGGCACTTACTGACCTTGTTGTAAGTCAGCGGAGGGAGCAAAACCAGGAGTAAACCAGTAGCAACTGTCCCTTTGAGTTACAGCTCCCTGTAAAAGTCAGGCCACATCCTAAGGTCTTTTATGACCGCTCTCCTTGTATTAGAGAGACAATTCTTAACTTCCCTAGCTCAAACAAGTTTTGCTTCTCACCTACATCACAAGGCCATTATATACATTCTTAGAAATCAGGTGGACAGCACTGATTATTTGCTGAAATGAAATTGCCCCATGGTAGAATTTAGCAGACCAGTGCTTATTGTAACATTCACTACATGGAATGTAACACTTTCATGAGACAGGAAAAGCTTACACTGAACTGAGTCACCTGTAGTAGATCACTACATACAAACTTTCCATTTTTAAAACTGAAGAGTAACTTTCTCTGCAAGTACTCACAAAGTTGCTCAAATAATAAAATCTATTCTTTTTTGTAAGAGAGAAGTAAGAGCAATTTAAGGCCAAAGTACCAGCAAGGAAGACTAATATGTAAAAGTAGAGATTCTTAATAAAATTTGCATGGGAATTTGCAAGGTTATGCCTCTATCTACTAGCTAACCTGTAAAGCTGTTCCCAGGAAAAGATACTAGAGAAAATAGATATTTATACAAAATTATAAAATGCTTGTTACATGAATTATTGCTTTACAAGGGACATAAACATCCTTTTTCTATAGTAGTACCAATAAGGTATCTCAAAATTTCTAAGGTTTGTTAAAATGGAACTTGAATTATCAAAAAAATCCAATATAAACTTTCTACAAAAAAGAGTCCATCCCATTCCTGAGTATGCTAAAGCTATAAAACAGAAGGAGCACTGAGCAGGCAGCAGTTTTCACAGTAAGAGGTGTTTAAGGACATTTTCTTTCTACACACTGTTTCCCTCCTTCTTCATATTCTTGTTTAGAAATCCACATCTGTTGAAAAGTACCCTACAAAAACAAACAGACAAACAAAGAAACAACCAAACACAAAAAAAAAAAAATCAGAAAACAAATGGTTAAGTGAAACATGATTAGCTTTTCCTAGGAAGAAAAACAAACAAACCTTTACATTAAACAAGGTAAGAGGACTTGACCTCTTAACTTTCTTTTCAGTTTTATCTTGCTAGCAACTTAAAGACAGAAAGCTGCAGTACTGAAAGCTGACTTCAGTATCCCTTTCACATACTGCTAAATTAATCTCCATAAACCATTTCAGTACTCAGTAACTTGTAGAATTAAGCTCAGGAATATGATAGAGAAACAGCTTTCCTACTTTCCTGGTATACGTCATTTCTAGACATTGTATTTCAAAGCCTGCAAGCCTTGTCATTAAAAATGGGAGAATATTGCAAGTTAGTTTTTAACTGGAAATGCTCATCTTGCTTTTATTTTAAATACTTTCTCAACACCTTACCACAAGGACAGACAAGATGATTGTTACAGCAGCCCAAGCTCTGCAATGCACATTAAGGCAGAAATAGCATCTTAGGTGACAGTGTTTCTTAGCATAACAACATAGTAATACAATTTTACTAACCAAAGAAGCCAAAATCGAGCCACCAATCCAGGAGCTGAACCTCCGCTCCACTGTTGTGTTGTTCGCTATCAACTTCAGGCGCATGCTCTGAACAGAAAAAGAGGTAAAATGAAAGAGCAATCAGGCAAATTGTAGGCTGGTGACCTTTAGGGACATGAGACAGACAGCACAAGGAACTTGGTGCATATACCAACATGCAGGTGAAAAAGGTAAGTTTTATTAACCATAGATAAAATTTATCTCTCCTGTATTTAGAATTCAAGAAACAGCCACAGTAGAACAGAACATAAGTGGCTTTTTATCTTGTCTCCCAAGAGGGAGCAGCAGCAAATGCTTAAGGCTAGAAATCTGGCAGGTAGAGAGTAGTAATACTCACACTACACATTGTTATCTTTTAACACTGGGCTACCTAAACATGTAGTGGGACTAAAATGTTTAATGTTGCTGAACTTAATTAATCAAGTCCTTTTTGGACCCAATCATTGTTTTTTCTTTCAAAATACCTTGTATCAATAAAAATGTTTGAATTTCAATGGGTTCCTCCTCAGCTATTACAGGAAGCAGCAAGTAAAAACTACCCTTCTCAGTTTCTCAAAGCATTCACAATTTCAGTGTTGCTACAAATAGAACATTTTTTTCTTGAATTCGAATATTCAAGAAATCTCATAAGATATATGTGCTCTCAAGAACACAGGTGTAAGGTGTTAATACTTTGGCATCAAGTGATTAAAAAAAAAATACAAGTATGTTAAATCACCAGGTTTTATCTATGAGTAGGTGGAGTTGTCTGCAGAATCCAGGAAGAACAAATCCCATGACAATGTGATAAAACCTCAGGCAGACTGACTGAATGTGCTTCAAGTTAGTCAGCAACACTTCAGAAGAGAGGCCATCAAGGGAAATAGTGACTGCTGCTTAGGGACAATTACAGAGCTTACAATCACAATCTGAATGCAGGAATTCTGAAGTAAAATATTCAGAAAACAGTTATAGTATCTGCTGGAATTAATTTCATGTAATAACAACTTTAAGACCACTTTCTTTCTCTTCAGCTGTTGGGTTCCTAACAAAGTCAAAGCTACAATATATGCTTCTGTAATTATGCAGCAGAAAAGCAAACAGATAAGTAGCTTGAGGCAGTAATTCTAAGAGTTGTTTTACCGGTGGAGTTTTCTGAGACAGTTCTCTGTTCAGTCTGTCTGTGAAACTCTGTATTAGAGTGTTTCCTCCTGCTACAATCACGCTGCCATAGAGGCCCTAAAAAGAGAATAAACTTATAATACTAACTCTGGAAGAATTCTGAAAAAGTGTTTCACAAAATGAGAGTAATGGCACAAAAGTATGTATCAACAGAAACAATATATCTCTCGATGCCAGTAACAGTACCTTTCCCAATTCATTTAATTTTTAACCACTTGAAATATATTTCAAGATAGCTAAATATTAAACTGCACAAGGAAGACAAGCTATGTGATATTTATAAACTCCAGAGAGAGTTTATAAACTGCTCTGGAGAACCCTACACCTACAGATATCCATACAGTTGATTTCCTTATAGCCAGATGTTCCAACTACAAAGTAAAATCCCACAGCACTGCAACAGTTTTCAATCTCACTATTGCTGCAGTTGGTGAACACAAATCAGGGCCTGGCCTACTCAGCCAGCCTGACAAAAAGAGGAAAACTTTTTTTAAATTTTCCCCCAAGAGGAAAAGTTTTTGAAACAATGCCCACGCAATCCTCATCAAACTTGAATATTTTCAAATTGACAAGTTAGAACAAAGTTTTAAAGTTTTCTTTTAATACATCTTCTCTTCCATCTGCTCTCTGCTGAAGTTCCCCATGATTAATTATGTATAGAAAGTATATTCTGCCATGCCCAAAAACATGAAGATAACACTCAAAGTTAAGCATATGTAATGCTCATTTAACGCCACCCAGTGCACATTATGCAGTGCCAGACACAAAATCTAGAGATTAGCTATAAAAATGTAGACAGAAACACTGAGTAAAAGTAAAAAAACCCAATTTAGCAATTTGTAAGAAAAAAAGTGTACATATTCCTACATTCCAATATGTAATACTAAGGGAATTATTCTAACTTGTTTGTAATTATCCTAAGAAATCCACATTTCTTCATGAACAGTGTTCTAGTCCTCAAAACTTACAACAGCACAAAAATATCTATGCCTTAAAATAATACATCTGACTAACACTTACCGGCCTGATGTCGATATCGCACATTCCAACGCTTGTTGTGACAACGTGGCTCACACCCAGCATCGTGTTACCAGATAAACCCTAGAATTAAAATTAGGAATCTACACATCATCACTTGAAAAGAGCAAGGCATATGGGAGTCCCAAATGTGTTGAATTTATAATTATTACTAGAGAGGGAGTAAGCTTTTTCTTTTAGGGAAGGAAAAAAAAAAAAGTGCCCTGTTTTCCCATTCAACTCATCACCACTCATTTTGAACTACATTTCACCCTTTACCAGCCCAACCCTAGAACAACACAAGCAAACTGTACCCCCAAGACAACCACCTAGTGTAAATACACACATACAAATGATGAAATTAAGAGCACCATGCAAGCAGAAGCTATGTGATGATCTAGCAAATTAAAGCCTTCCAATTACCACACATCACAGGTGTTTTACCTTTACATTAGAGGGGTCAAACAATCCCTCAGGGATTTTTAGACGCTCAGCACCAAAGTCACAGTTATAGCCATTGGGGAACTCGTAATGAACTGTGGGCATCTGGGCTGCCACCCTGGAGCATCAGTCAGAAAGTAACACATTAGTGTACAATGTAAACAGGATGAGAAGTTATCTAAGTACAATTAGAAACCAGGGTTTCAGTGGAAATAGTGCAATTGATACAACTTTCAGTAATACTTATAATACCATGCACCTGGATACAAAATGAAAAACAATTTTTTCTACTGGATTTCTACTTTCAGAAGTAACCAGATTTTATCTAAAAACCTCTTCTATAATAAAACCAGCCCACAGAAAATGAACAGGCTAAGCACCACATGCACAACTGATAATCAAGTTCACAAGAAGGAAAGCAATGACATACTGTTCATCATAGGTTGAATCTGATACTTGGAGGACAGAAGCTTGGAAGTCTTGAATGACACACTATGGAGTCAAGAAGAATATGGTTATAAGAATCTCAGTCTTATGGTTATAAGAATCTCAGAATCTCAGACGTTTTAAAGATACTTCTAGTTATTCAAGAAGAAAACCTGATATACTTAAAAAAATTTTCTTTATGGGACACCTAGGGGAGTATGAGAATGGGAGAAATGACCTACTTACATTACACATGTAGTTGTGCCAGGACCTAGTGACCTGGGGTAACTTCTCTTTTCTCTTCCAATTTGCTGGTGACCCCTCACGAACTGCCTCCTGAGAACACAGGAAACATGATCATCAGGTAACCATTCAAGCCTTTCCCCAAGCAAACACGTATCAAAAGAAATTGTTTTCCCACCTTTGAAGCAATCATATATGGAGGAATTATCTCTACATTCATTTCCTGAAACAATTCCCGGCATTGCATAGTAATAAAGTCTCCTGCCAGTGGGGATTTTACAATACCTAAAAGACACAACAAAACTAAATTTTAAAAAGAGAGAAAAACATGAGAGAAACAAAAGAAACAACCACCCTGACCAACTTAGAAAGCACTGAAATAATGAATAAACTCTCCCAACAAACTATTTGTCAGTGCATATTTAAGGGGAGGCAGTTTTGTTGTTGGTTTTAAATCTGTGTAAAAGCAGAAAGAAAGCTAACTCAATCTTGATACTACAACACTGTTATCCATGAAAAAATTTACCTTGCTGAAGTACATATCCATCATGCACTGGAATAGCAGTGGTGTGTGTTGCTCCACTATCCAAAATGAGACCTGTAGATCTCCCATTAGCAAATCTAGCCAAAATGATTAAGGAAAATATCATAGTTTTCAATTTAGAAAAAAATGTTGCCATGACAGACAATTAATATTGTACGTAGGAACAAGGACTCCTTGGCTCTAAAAAAGTGTTTGCCTTTTTCTAGCACATATCTTCTTACTATGAAGTGCAGAACCTCAGAGAGAGAACAGTGTTTAACTCTGTCTATGAACTATCTTGAGTTTTGGACACACAAAGGTGAGACTTCATGTCAATAGTATGGAGTAAGCATACATCCAACCCATTTAGACTCTGAAGTCTAAATGGAAATGAAGTCTGAATGGAAAAATATTATTTGTTTAAAGTAATTGCAAATATTTATGTTAAGGCTACGGGAACGTCACATTCTACTTATTGTATTTAATAGTGTGGATGACATCATTTCAGGTTTGTAATTCTTGCCTCTGATATGTAATGAGAAAAAAAATAAAAAGGACCAAAAATATATCTATACATCACCTCCAAGAAAAACAGTCAGACCAGGAGAACTTAACAACTGAGCTCTAAAGATTTGAAGTTCAGAAGCAGAATTTGTTTACTTCCTCCTTAGATCTTCGAAGAAAAATTAATTTGAAAGAAGAAAAGTTAGACATGCTATTATACTAGGAACTGCCTAAAATATGTTTACCACAATTTCCTGGGGGGTAGTAGAGGTGAAATATTCCAAAGGATACGCTGTTAGAACAGCAGTTTTACACAAGAAAAAAGCAGGAATGTTATAGTGCTCAAACATCAATTCAGTCAGTTTTTCACGCTTTGCTCTGGTATTCCACTAGAAGAAAAACAAAAGAAATCCACAAATAAGTGACCAAAAGGAAGACACGTTTATCTAGAGGATCATTAGAGCACACTAGAAGAATGCTGACATAGTCAAGAAGTAATTACAGTTATTATACATGCAGTTTCAAACCATATCAGAATTCTATAAGGACAGATTTCTAGTAATTGACTTCTTTAGAACCTCTCATTACAATTCAGTAATGCTTATCTATCACACAAAATTATACACTTTTACTGTTATAACAGAGATAACTTCACACTTGTGCTGTATCAGTATCAGTCTTCCAAAGAACTCTCCAAAACAATCAACGTACTCATTTTACAGGTGGAAAGATACATGAAATAATTTTCCCAGTTGAAAGAAAAATAAATCCAGATACTCCTGTTTCCAAGGTGTCTTCCTACAGCCCTACTGTATTTGTGACTATATATACCAAATATTCTACACATTACTTAAAACATAAAGTTTTTTTCCCAAGTCTATTGACTTATTGTTAAAATAACATTAGGAGAGTGTTAATGGGAACCTCTGTTCAGACACCCACTGAGCCACTAAACATGAAATAAATGTTGCAAATTCATCCATACTCCACAAGCTACCAATCAAATCAAGGAAATAATGAAAAAGAAAATCCTTTACATAAGATTTTATTAAAGGGAGGCATAACTGCTCTATGGCTTGTGTACTTTTGATATACTGACTTAAGTTCTGCCCTTCACATGCTGAGTATTATTGATAGAAACCTTGTCTACTTTTTTTTTTTTTTTTTACAGAATAATCCACCAGATTTACCACACAGGTCTGTTTTACAGAAATTAGGGCAGAAAAATTAAAATCTCTCTATTACAAATACTAATCTCTGTCACATAATGTAAGGCTGAATGAAGCCACAGGTTTCCAATGGCATTTTATTTAGTGATACTTAGTAAGTCATCTGAAGATTTCTTTTTTTTTATTCAAGACAGCAAAGTTAGGTTGTTGTTTTTTTTTATTTTGACTTCTTTTTGGTAACCAAAAAATAGCATACTATAAATACTTTTTAATACAACTCATGCAAACAACTTCAATTTTTCTCCTTTTTTAGACATTTTCCTTAATCAGATTATTTTCCAGAAGCAGCAAAGTATTTTAAAGTTGTTATTTCTGTAGTTAAGTTTTAACTCTCAGAACCTAAAAGTCAATGTCAGACTTGTCCAAAACTAATGTTTGTAGATCAATAATGCTGTAGAACAGCAAGATGATACAGGTAAGATTTTTCAAAATGCAAACCTGCTTTTTACTCACAGGTGCTTCAGACATCAGGACAGGATGCAAACTTGCTTCAGATTTAATATGCATCTTGTAAGTGTGATCCAAAATTGCCTGGAAACTATCCCAGTCTTCAACTGTAACAACATTGAAGTGAGCAGATTAGTTATTTCAAAGTTTTGCTCTATTTCATAAATACAAAGAAGGTTCTACAACATTGTTTGGGTTTTGTTTTGTTTTGGTTTTTATAAAGCTCCTTAGTCAAAAGCTACCTTCAGCAGACATACACCTCCTTTATTAGATTTGCAGAATTCTCTTCCTCTGTAAGCATCGTGATCAGAACATTTCAAGATTTATGCCAAAAAAAACCCCATCCAGTAAACCAACTATAAGCAATCTGTAATCAGGTATTCATTCTTACAGTTTCTGTTGCCACACATAGCATCTGCTTATACGAAAGTCATGACTTCTTACAGCCTAGCAATGCTATTTTAAAAACAGGTGAAAAAACACAGTGCACCATACTCATTCCATTTTTTAAAGGTGAAATGGCCTCCATATTTTCCCTTGGAACTCTCAGGGCGTTGGTGTCTATGTAGTAAGTCGGACCCCCTTGTTTGCCTTTGTCACCATCAATCTCCATCAGAGTGCTGCCATTGTCCCTTTCTAGCACCACACCAATGGCTGTTGGAAAATCAACCTGTAAGGCAAAAGCTGTGTATGAGAACTGACAATGTGTGGGTGTTTTGGTTTTTTTCTCATAAATTCAGAACTTTCCTTATACAATACAGTTGGAAAAAATCCCACCATATTCTGAAAACACGAAACTAACAAATAAAAGGCATAAACTCATGTTGTACTTCTGTTGAGTGACAGATTCTCACCTTTGGACAGTCCTCTCCTGCATAGCCTGCTCTCACCGTATACGAGCCAATGTCAAAAACAAGAGCCCCAACTTCATCTGCAAAGATTGTTAATAAAGAAGTGGTAAATGGTTAGTGCACTCTGATACAATCCTGACTTACTCCTGCACTGTCTGTTGTGCTTGCAAAAGGAGGAAGGCAAGTCAAGGCAGCTCTCCCAAGGCAAGGAGAAACTCCTCTACTCAGAACTCTGGTGACTTGAGTTATTAGAAAACTGCAGATAGGCTTTAACTTGGACACTGCAATACCCTTCTTTTACAGTAACAAAAAGGGAAATTTTCAGGTAAGAGGGAGACGATAGTGGCATCTTAACAGATTACAAGACCAAGCTTTCAAAAGATGCTAATTCAACAGTCACACAAATCCAGGTGAGCCCACACCTCCCGGGGGGGTGGGTGGTGATCAGAACTAGAAGGGCGAGCCTGAGAGCGCCAGCTCTTTCCATGAAGGCTGCCACACCGTGAAGTGCCCTCACGCCTGCCGGCCCCGATCCTCGCCGAGGTGCTGTGCACACCCCTAAGAAAGCCAAAACCTGAAACAAAACACCCGGACTTTAATCCTCGGGGAAGGGTTAGGGTGTGCAGAAGTGCTCCGGGAGGAAACTACACCCCGCTTTCCAAAGCGCGGGGTCTTCTCCGGCGGCTCTAACTCAACCCAAGGCCACGGCTTGCTTGGCCGTTCTCCTGAGGGAGCATCTCGGCGGAACGAGACCGGGAGGGACACCGACAAGGCCTGCAGCCGCCTCCTCTTCCTCACGCACGCTGCTACCCCGCTTCGAAGGAAGAGGGGAGTCCAAGAGGGCTCCGACTTGGCGGCACATCCCTGAGGGAACCGGGCGGCCGCCCGCTCTCGGACCCTGAGGGAGCGGCGGCGGCTGCCGGGGGGTGAGGGGGGGGGAGGCGGGGGGAAGGGGGAGGGCTCGCACGCGCCGCCTCACGGGATGGCGCCGAGGAAGGGAGGGGTGGGGGGAAGGCGGCGCCGGACCGGACTCACCTCCCCCGTACACGCCGCCGCTCATGGCTACCGCTGGACCCGTACCGTACCGCACCGCCCGGCCCCGATGTCCGCCGGCCTCGCTCCTCAGCGATCCGGCAACAATAGCGCCTGTCCCCGCCTCGCGGCCGGCGCCTCAGCCCAACCTGCAGGCCGCGGCCTTCCCGCCAATCCCAGCGCCGCTGCCGCTCGCTCGCCCGCCCACCGCCCGGCGCCACTCCGAACCGCCGCTCGGACCAATGGGCAGCGGAGGGGGGCGGGGCTACGGGGCCGGCAGCCAATCCCGAGGCAGGGAGGGGAGGGCGGGGAGGGCGGTGCGGGCGGGGGTGAGGGAGCGGCGGGGAGAGGAGAGGAGAGGAGAGGAGAGGAGAGGAGAGGAGAGGAGAGGAGAGGAGAGGAGAGGAGAGGAGAGGAGAGGAGAGGAGAGGAGAGGAGAGGAGAGGAGAGGAGAGGAGAGGAGAGGAGAGGAGAGGAGAGGAGAGGAGAGGAGAGGAGAGGAGAGGAGAGGAGAGGAGAGGAGAGGAGAGGAGAGGAGAGGAGAGGAGAGGAGAGGAGAGGAGAGGAGAGGGAAAGGAGAGGAGAGGAAAAGGGAAAGGAGAGGGAGAGAAGAGGGTGAGGGAAAGAAGAGGGAGGGGAGAGGGAAAGGAGAGGGAGAGGAGAGGACAGGGAGAGGGAGGAGAGGGGAGGGGAGGTGGGGGACGGACAAGTGAGGTGGGAAGGGTAGAGGGTAAGGGTGCTGGGTTCGGCCAAGTGGGGAAAGAGAGCTCGGGAGTTCTAAGAAGTGGGGTATGGAGGGGTCTGGAGAGAGGCTGGCTGGGGAAAGGAGGCACAATTCCAGCACCTGGGCCCTCCTGGAGTCCTTCCACTGTTATTGTCACTACTTTGGCTGTTTTCTCACAGAGAATAAAACGTGTTTAAACTCTTATCTTGGTATCCCAACGTGATGTTGTTCCCTTTTCTCTTGGGGCATTCCTCTGCACCTCAGGTCTCCATCCCCCAGGCTGCTGTCTCTGGGTAGCTGGGCAGTTCTGGTTTGCCAGCTCAGCTGCCTGTTCAGAGGTTGAACTTGTAATTAGGATTCCAGATCCTGTTGTTTGGCATCAAAATTGTCAGCCAAACTTTGCAGGCAACAATAACAACCCGAGAGGGAAAACGATAAAGTTCTTGGAATGAAAGGAACCAGAAGAAAGAGAGCTCAGGTGTAATCAGGCCTTAGTATTAGAGCAGACTTAAACATTCTAACTGGAGAACAGGGGAACTGGTTTGGAGTGCAATGCATTCCTGCTGTGCATCTTTTGAATCCCTACATGACATGGTTTATTGGTTCTGTGTTTTTTCAGTCTGGGAGCTCGTTTGATGGGGAATTTTTTGTGTATGGCCTACTATAATAATGAGTTTTCTTTCCAAGTTCACAGAAGATGTACAGACTATTTTTGTAATACTATAGTAAAGATCTCCAAGAGATTATCTTTAGTCAGCATAATAGAATGGCATTTATTACCTTTACATTTACCTATAAAGTGTAGCATAGCATAATTAGTGGCCTTGGTAGCAACTAATTATTGGCCTGTAAATAACAAAAAAGCATTTCTTAGATTTTCACTGTAAGTGAAAAAATTAGTGCTATGTGTTATTCACTAACAATACCTAGTAAAGTCATTGCACC
Organism: Phaethornis superciliosus; assembly: GCA_023637945.1. Classification (NCBI taxonomy): domain Eukaryota; kingdom Metazoa; phylum Chordata; class Aves; order Apodiformes; family Trochilidae; genus Phaethornis; species Phaethornis superciliosus. Next base: position 18,214,255 of record JAJQWJ010000010.1, read on the forward strand.
TGGATCTTTTATTATTAAATCTTTCAAAGTTAATGTGTTACCCTGGTTTCCAGTATGTGGCACTAATACCCAAGGCAGAGTTGTCTGAGGAGGAGGAATTAATTGCAGATGGGAAAAGCAGTTCAGAGAATTCGGAATTACAGTGCCAGATGATTTTATTTTAGCTCTGCTTGTACTTCATTTTGCAGTGATGGTTCATTGTATTCATATTGTAACTAACACTTTAAGCCAGATTCTGTTCTCTGCGGAAGAGCTGCTTATGATTGAACTGCAAGCCAGAAACAAACACAGCATTCTGCTGCTGCTTTTTTTTTTTTTCTTAATATATCTTCAACAGTGAAGAATTCCCAGTGATGCCATCAGAAAATGTGTGCCAGGGTAAGGAGGCTGTGGCTGTGTGAGGCACAGAGAGAGGTCATGCCTGTGCTCAACTCATCTCTACTGCTCCAGTGGCTGAAGGGGACCAAGAGAAGGAACTGCAAGGTAATGTGTGCTGGAAATGATGCTGATATCTAGAAGCTTCACAATTTGACAGCCATAAGGAAAGAAAGCCAAATCTATGTAATCCTCAGAAAGCCTGGAGGGTATGGGGAAGGAAAACTTTTCATTATTTAAAAGAGTTTAGAGCCTTATCTCTGTGTTTTCATGTTTTATAGTGACTTTCCTTCACAACAGTGAGGATAAACCCTGAAAAGTTCAATGAACTAGAGAAATAGGATTCCAGGCATCTTTTTTCAGCAGAGTCCAACCTTGCTTAAAGAGATGCAAATCTAGGTTTTTTCAGTGAATTCCTGCACATTATCATATGTTTGCATAAGAGCAGGTGAAATCTTGAGTTTTGCAACCAGTCTGTAATGTACCCTAATTTTTTTAAGAGTTTTTGCATGGTTTCCTCAAAAGCAAGAATTATAAAATCAAAATAGATGGAAATAATGAATGTATTTTACCAAGGTTCACACACTGGTACAAGTGGCAGGAGTTGCTGGTGTAGTTATAATGCAAACTGTGTTAATGGGAACATCATTTACTGGTTTACTGTATGTAACATTGTATATAACGAGTCTAGAGTCAGGCACTAACATAAATTGTCCAAAGGATTAAAGGGAAGAATAACTTTAAAACATCAGGCATGAATCAGTCCTCCAAGTGATGATACTTACTATTAAGCAAACAATAATTTCAGTAGTGATAATCTGGAGAATCTGAAGCTTTCTGGTTATTGCCTCAAGGTTTTTAAAATGTAATTGTTTCAAGCCAGTGTTTTCACCTTTCTGGTAACATGAAACAACGTAGAAAGGGATGTATACATACAGCCAAAACAGAAAAGAATGGTTTTTTGTTTCTCAAGAAGCTGCACTTCCCCATTGGGTTGCTGCTGGCCTGTTGCTTTTGAGCTGTGCCAGTCAATCTCCCAGCCTGCAGTGCCAGCTTTTAGATGTGGCAGCAGGCTGGCTGTGACAATGGGTTATTCATAATGTCTGTGTTCCTCCTTGTTTCTTGATTGCAAAAGGCTTGTTAAAGGTTTCATTTTCCTTATTTTTCAGAAGAGGTCTTAAATGTTTCTATGAACTAAAAAGGCATCTCACTTAATAGGCTGATTCTTCCTACCTTGATAGTTTGTTCGCTCTTGAAGGACCTGGGTGCAATTTTTGACAAGTTTCTTGCCTTAATTCTTGTATGAGCAAGCTGGGATTCTACAGCCTGTCTATCCTCTTCTTCAAGGGCACCTGAATTTGAATGCATCTAAATTTCAATGAGTGATGAATTTTACTCCAAAAAGTTTAAAGTAAATTTAGACAGCTAGATACATAAATATCCGAGTTGCAGCTACTGGTTACTTCTATTTTATTTCAGGTTTGAAGCAGGGCAGAGTTCAAATACATCTAATGTATTTTCATCAGGAATTCAGCACAAAACTCAGTTGTCATGGTAGAGCCAACTTTTACATAATACCTAAGTGGTTAGAGCAGCTACCTCAGTTCACTTACTTCCTCAGCTCTTCTTATTTCATCTCTGAAAATTGTGGCCTTTCCTTTAGGTTATAGAATGATCTGAGTGCAAATGCTTTCCAGTATCCTCTTCAAAAGTTGGCTTGAATGCTTTTAGGAATACAGAAATCCTGAGTTATGAAGAAGAGCAAGTGAAAGGATGCCCAGTCCTGAATTGTAACTGGCAGCATACGCAAGCAGGGGTGAAAAAAATTGCTGGGTTTCATACCCAGAATTCCTTCCATTTTTCTTAATGGTGTAAAGAAGAGTGGTGCTGATGTTAAAGAATCTCAAAACAGATTTCTTTTTTATCTTACTTGTGGTTGAAGATAAATAGTTGATAGAAATTTCTTTGGAAGCATTAACCACACCCATATTTCTCCAGCTCTGAGATGTACACATCATAGTATGGTCAAATCCACAGTGATCATCCTGTGCAGAAATTTTTAAAAATGGTTTTTCATTTGTTCTTTGGCATTTGTCTAGAATCATGTCTTCTTTGGGCAGAGTATAGTTATCAGTAACACTGAATACAAGTGGTGATGGGTTTCTTTTTAATAACATAAACACAAAAGCACTTGTAAAATGAGGGTCTGAAAGCTAATGTGAATGAAGATAAGTTTACATAACAATAAATAAGTGAAAAGGAAAAATTAAAACCACACTAACTCTTGTGTGAATAGGACTATGGGAGATTTTAATGGGAAATTTTAACATAATTTTTTTTTTAAAGTTAATAAAAACAGTGTCTGAATTATTAAAATAATCAGAAACCAATTTGCTTCAATAAAAGACTTAAAGATGCTCCCAGTGCTTTGATTAAGAAAAGAAATTGGAAAGTTTCATATTCACCTCGGCAGGCATCTCTGCAAAATGGAAGGTCCCCTGTGCTCCTCTGAAGCCATTTAATGCACATATGAGCATGGATTCTCAGAACTATCTATAATGCATATAGTGCTTTCTGCTCTCAGTGGCTTTTTTTCCCACTCTCTTTACGTCATTTGCCATTTGTGAGGGTTGCCAGGGTAATGACCAATCATCCCTGGAGAGATGCCTGCTAGTAAGGACAACATAGGCTTTCTCTTTTTTGGTATTCTGCAGTATGTATTTGAGAGCTATTCTAGCATCAAGATTACAGAACTTTTGTTTAGTTAGTAGGGAGTGAAAGTTTACAGAGTATGAAATAACAGCTTATAATTGTTGAGGTAAGTGAGGATTTTTATATTCTATTCTATTAACAGCTCTGTCTGGATTTATTCAAACTACTGATCATCATTAACATTTGGTGTTTATTTTTCCTTTATGTTTAGCTTGAAGTTAGTAATAGCAGAGAGGTTTTGCCTAATTTGAACAGTGAAATCTTAGCAGTGCTGTATATACAGCAAGTCAGGATTTTATTCTCTTTGTAATTATGAATCTCTCAGCCTGTCTTGCCACTACATTCACCATACACATCCACTCATCCCAAAAATATTTTCAGAAGAATTAATTAAAACCAGAAAAACCCCACAATGAGTGGTACTGTAGATTATAGAGCATTAACTGGGGTTGTCTCTAAGGCAAATGGGAAGTTCTGAATAGTCTCCATTGTACTGCATGTATATAACAGGCCACGTCAACTGGAAAAATTAAAATGCAGAGTTGAACCCCATTCTATAAGATGCTGAACTTCTGTTAGTTTTAAATTTTGTCAATTAAATAGACACTTGCAGGCTCCCAGGATAACTCTTTGCTCACCTTGGGCAATAAGAAAATAGAGCCTCCAAACTGCAGATTTTTTTCTGTCAGTGGAAGCTAGTGGGTGACAACTGCCTTGCAGAATGGGCTCAAATTTTGTTCTTTTGCATGTGAGGGCACATAAATAGCACATAGGGAAGGAGGCAAAAAAGCCCAGTTCAGAAGTTCCCAAGGAACTCAGAAGTTTCTATGAATACTATTTCATAGTATTCATAAATACTATGAAGTATTTATTTGTAATCCTGATTATGACACATATGACTCAAGTGTTTGTTTTGGGATAGTTTTTTTATCGCTGTTGTTTGAAATGAGCTACACTGGAATTACTTTGAGTCAAGAGCATGTTTTTTGGTACAGTTCACTGTTTGTGTGCCAGCTCCCTGGGGGAGAAAGGGACAATGGAAGAGGTTGTTGTGTTGTTTTTCTGTAGAACTGCTTAGATCTGAAAGTTCAAATTAGTAACCGTCTCCTAAAAATTACTATTTACTGCTTAATATATTTGTACCTACACATAGTTTCTATGGGCTTCACCCTGGCAATCTTGCATGTCATGATGGGCATAACATGTACTAACCAGAGTAAAGCAAATATATATTTCTTGAACTCTATTTTCTGGTTATTGCAAATACATGCAGAGCATGAGTTTGACTCACATTTTTTCCCAGTGGAAATACACATTTATGGTATTTAATTTAGCATGGTAAATTCCAGTTGGTATATTTCAGGCGTTACTATGTATTGAGATGTGTTTATGATAGCTTTGCATTACAAAAACAACTGGAGCACAGCAGTGAGTCTGGATGTGTGTATATGAGAGAGAAGAAAACCGTGAGTGACAATTTTAGTCTGAGGTGAAAATGATCTTTTTATCGTGCTGTTGAGAAAATGTTTGTTCAGAACATAGACCTGTTTCCTCTTTCTAAAAATTTTTTATTTTTTTTGGCATCTCTCTTCTGAATATCACCTTCAAGTGGTTTAAGTTATGCATCATAGTTAAATGGTTACGCAAGAGGAAAAAAAATCTGTTATCTCAAAGAAAATTTATCATTATCTACCTGCGGTGCCATTATCCATTTATCATTATCCAAACTCAGTGTTTCTAGCTAATCAGCATTCCGTATGATCCTACCAATTTTAGTAATCTGGGAAACAAGACCACAAAAAGATAATCTTATTTTAGGTGGTATCTTATGAGAGAAAATAATAGCATGACAACTGGGTAAGGCATGTTACCTAGTAATATAGGTTTTCAAATGAGAGATTCAGAGGTAAAGATTTCTGGAGAAGATGGTGGGTAACAAGCTTCAGTCTTTGTCTTTCTGTTCACCCTTTTGCTGTCTTTCTGCTTCTTCTCTCATTCCAACTTCAAAATGCTCTGTGACTGTATTACGCAGAGAATAGCATTTACCTTCAGACCATGGGACAGAGATAGAAGCTGAAAGAAGAGGAAGGGAATGAAGTCTGCATTGTGCTTTGCTCACAGTATAATGTCTGTCAACAATTAGGGCAAAGTATTTGTGGCTCTGAGGGGTGATGTAGGAGGTGGGCAACTCTGCAGCAACAAGTCTGAGGAATCAGGAAGCAAAGCAGACTGGGAGTAATGAAGGAAAGCTGTAAGGTGAGGTGGAACCAAGTGGCTTTAGCAGTGCTCATACTGGGGCTGCAGTAAACTAACTGAGTAGTAGAGAGCTGCAGGGAGCAGGCTAGGAGTATTCCTGGAGCATCCTCCATGAAGCTGGTGATCAGAGTTTGGGCTGGGAAGCTGGAGAGGTTAGGTTGGATAGTGACAGACACTGAAGTCTGGCATACAGTATTTACCCATGACACAGTATAAGTGCTGTTGAGCAATTTGATCCCTTCAATGCCACATCTATTGCTGGAAACTTTGGAATGGTGAATTCCAGTTGTTTCTTCATCTTCTACTTTTGAATACATAGAAAAGAAGAGGAAGAATTAACAGCACAAATTGATCCACTGATGAAAACTCAGGCTTCAGACCAGGGTGGAAAAGGATGGCACAGGGTAGAAAATGAGGAGATACTCAGGAATAGGAAAACAAGTGAGGATGACAAAAAAGAAGAAGTGCATATCCTAGGAAGACTGAGACGTGCTGACTAAGGTCAAGAATATCTAAAAACATTCAGTAGCCCAAACTCCTCATCCCTTGAGAAATAGAAGGCAAGAAATAAATTAATCATTGAGTGAACAATAGTTTCTAAACATAGTGTATGACAAAGCAAATAGTTATTGTTAAATGAGTTGGTGCTATCAGGATACTGGACAGCTCAGCCTACACTGTGGCCTTTACTATTTGAGGTTAATTCTCTTAAGACACGACAGATAATTTTATCTGTCAGTCATAACCTGTCCATGATCTGGCATTACCTTTTTGGTTGTTGGGAAGTCCTTTGTTGTATTGTTTTGGGGTTTGGTTTTGTTTTGTTTTGATTTAACATTGTAACTCTCAAAGGAATACTGTGGATTTTAATTCTTGACTGAGACTGTGGTGATTGAGACCATCTGATGGAAAATTTAGTAACTCATTTTTATCTAAACAAGGCCCTACAGTTGTGTGCTTATTGTTGTGCTGTTATTGCATTACCTGGGTCTGACTGGCCACTGCTGTGAATAAACATAACTCTATTGCTGGTGATATAACTCCAAAACTCTGTTGTGAAATCATGAAATGCCTGTATTCAAGGCATTAGAGAAATAATTTAATTGCATGAATTTAGCTAAGGTGGCACCAAAAGGCACAGGAGCAGTTACACTATAAATGTATAATTTTAAATTGCCAGCTAGTGGCACTTTTGAAAAAGGGGGTAAAATGTGCTTTATCATCCAAGGCTACAGTCCAGGAAGACATTAAAGGCACGCAAAAGAAAAGTTACTGTTACTCAACCAGAAGTATGCATAGTTAGGAAAGACTGAAATTTAGTATGTATTACAGTACTTTTCAACCTCTCTTTTAAAGTGCATGTTAAAGTAAGTAATTAGACAGAAAGTGCCTTGTGGTTAAAAACAGAAATAGTTGCCAGAAGATGGACATTTAAAAGCACTCTACTAAAATCTTCCAATTTCTACTTTTAGTCCTATTTTCAAATGATTTAACTTGAGTTTTTATTGCACATCTGTATGCTCTGAGTTTCAAAGAGACATTGAGGCTTTTGAAGGTTGGAACACTTAATTGTCACTTAGTTACTGTATGATGTTGAACAAGTCCCTTAAAGGCTTTAGGGCTTGCTTCTTCCCATATGTCAGCTGGGAATGGGTAGTATTTACCTCATTATACTATGGACATTGTCTGTCATTTTTGTGTAGTGTTTTGGTAGTCAAGTTGTTCAGGACTTAGCTACTTAGATATGCAAAGTAGTACAACATATAGCCCTCTGCTATCCCCCAGTTCATCTTGGCTTTTTACTGTAGTAAGAAGGTCAAGTTGAAATAATCCATGTTATTATAAGAGCTTGTATGCAAAACTTTCCTGGAGAGCAACATCTGTTATCTGGTTGTAATAGTGATTCAAAGGAGCTCTCTGGGAAGAGAATGCAGTCTGTCTCACATGAGCAGGATGACACAGTAGTTCACATTTGGAACGAGAAAAATTCTCAAGGCCTCACAAACGTGATTCTGGAGACTCATTACATGCATTAATACACTTTTGTGAAGCTCTCTGATAGATGCAATGCAAATGGTTTCTGGTAGCCATGATCCTCTCTTCCCCGGGAGCAGAAGTGACAGCAGACCACCTGCAGTGCCATAGTGCTGCAGGCTGGCTCTCCTTCCTCTCCAGTTCCTCAGTGGCATCACATGTGGCTCCCATTTCACATGCTTGGTGATCAAGCTGAGAAAGGGATAAAGCTAAGGGCTCTGGCAAATGCTGATGTGCCAGAGCATTGTTAAGTCCTGACGCGAGTTTGTCTTGCATAAACTCTCCTGTAACAGGCTAGGTCTGTGCCACACATGTACCTGTTCATTTGTGTTTAACAGCTGAGGCTGTAACTTGTGTTAATGTGTCTAGAGAAATTGTATTACTTTGATGATGAGTATTTTGGGTTATGGAAATGCACATCAAACCTTAAAAGGATTTAACTTCATTTCCCATTTTATCTAAAATTTGAATCAAATTCTGTCCCCCTGTAACACGGCTGACCCTGCTGTCCCAGGCCTACAAATCAAGGCCACCTTATAGCTTCACCTAGAGAAGTGAGCAGGCATCCTGCCCTAACGTGGTGTTGATTGATGACTGCAGCTCTGTTCAGCTGAAAGCAGACAGCTGAGCTATATATGGGTGTTCCAGTCCTGTCTGCTTCCACAGAGGCTTGCATCTTGCAAACATTGCCCTGTACAAGGAAAACTAATTGTAGGTGTTATGTAGTAACATTATATAAAATGCTATAGACCTGAAATACTTCACAGCTTAATTGAGTGCAATTCCTATTGACTCCAATAGATATTTTATTCAATTAGGGACTGCAGATTTTAGATCATTGCCTTTGGCTTACATCATTGCAAATATTATTGATACTTATAAAGCTTTTAGGGATCTTTCAGGCTTTTAGTCCACAAATTGACTGCAATGTGAAAGTCTTCCTCAGGGGTAAGAGGAGTACTTACATCCATCTCATTTTTCATTTACTTATTCCTGAGCCTTTCTGTTCTATTCCTTTGGGAGTGCTCATATAAAATGTGCAATTTAACAAAGAGGGGGAAAGCAGGGTTGTCTCAATATAGCAAGATTCAAATTTCATTTTTGTACATTAGAAGTATGCCTTTCTTATTTTCTTGCCTAAAATGTAGAAGTGAATCTGATTAATTTTAATTTTCATAAAATGATGAAATTAAGGCAATGTAAATTTAGAATGAATATTGAGGAAAATTAACAGTTTCCCAGGGGCAAGCATGGATATAGTACTTGAAACTTTAAAACTACACTGGATGGAGCACTAGAAATTTTAACAGAACTAACCTGCTTTGGTAAGAAGGGGCTTGATGGCTTAAAAGATTTTTTACCTTTCTAATCTGTATGCAGTATAAAGCCAGCTTCTGAGTTATTAAACATGAGTAGCACAAGTAGGCCTTGTGTAACTTAATTCTGTCCCCTCAGCCCCTGATCACAGTAGGAATATGGATAGGATGGAAATCCTTATGCTGTCTCTATGTTACACCTGGAGAGAAACAGGTTACAGTTTCTGCTCTGTTCCATTCAGTGCTTTGTGGAAATAACAGTGAGTAAACCATTTCACATATAGTGCTTGTAATTGCATTTGGTATTTCTTTTCTATCTAGAACCAGTGATGAAACACATAGAAATATATATACACATGTGAAAGTAAATCAAAACAGAAGAGATTGATAAGGATGTGCACAAGTATTTTTAGGAGCTGTATTGTAGAAATCTGATTGCGTTTTTGGCAATACGCTCATACTGTAGATCTTCCCAGAAAAATCTGCAGAAAGAGCTAGGAAAAGTCAAATGTATACACATGCATATTTTTAGGACTATTTAGTAAAATTTGAGAACTGTATCTGTGGGAAAACTGATACACATCCTGGCTAGAACACTGACAATTTTTATCTAATTCTGTTGTCTTAGGTGAAGTGACATTGGACTTTAAAAAAAGAGGTAGCCTCCTTATACTTGACATTTTTTTTCAGCAGCAGAGAGAACAATAAATGTTATCTATCAGGGAAAGAAATAGTCTATTTAAATTCAGGCAGCATAGCATCTTCAGGCAGAAGGGCTATTTTTAACTTCAGATGTAGCTTAATTTAGAAACTGAGCAGTTGAAGTCCTTTTTTTTTTTTTCTCCACTCTTCCAATTGGAGATTTTTTTATGATTGTAGATATCCTTGTTTGAAAATACTGACTAGAATAAAAAAAATATATATATATTATCCTGAGCCTCAAGGTCATAAAAATACACTGTTAAACAAAGCAGCTTTGGGGCAATATTGTCATACACGTGTACACAGAGATGGGATTAGGTTGATACACTATTTTGTGTAGCATAAGGGCCACTTCAGCAATTTATCAGTCAGCTGCATATAATTTTTATATCCATTTATTAAAGATCTTACACAGATCTGTATTATTGTATATAAGAAGGGCTGTAATTCATATAACCCTATACACCACATGATAAGGGAGTGTAAATTTCAGTGGTTTCTAAGGGAGAAACATTTATGAGAAAACTGGCAATGATTCCCTGCATTGATTTTGCTGAACCAGCTTCTTGTACTTGGCTTTGTGTGGAAGTTAATCACAAGAATTGAGAAGCTCTTGTTACAGAAGATATTTGGGATTAAGAATTGCAGATTTGACACTATTAACTGATTACAGGCTTTTTAATGTATTCAGATGCTGAAAATGAAAAAATCCTCTCACAAATGGAAGTACTTCCAAGATGGCTTGTAGCAAACAGTCTTCTTGCATAATTGCATACTCTGTCACTCAACATTCATCTGTTGAATTTCAATAGCATTTCCAGCCTAAAACGCAATTCTAGCTGAATTTTATGGTTTACCTCTTCAAGCTCAGCCTAAAGTGATCCTGAAAACTACACTAGTTGTGTAACAATAACAAAAAGCATAGAGAGATATGTGCCATTGTGACAGCAATAATTGGGTTATTAATAAGCTGAGTGTGACATGGAAAAGTCCTCTCTATTTCTGAGCATAGTGACACCTTCACTGTTAACTCTTAAGCACACACAGCTTCTGAAATTTTACTTAAATGATAGAGAATTTGTTCACGTACAGGAAAGGTAACTTCTTCTGTAGCTACCTAAAATCCTGCAATTATGAGTGAAAGCTTCTACTGGCATTTATTCTTTAACTTCTGACAGCTAAAATTAGAGGCTTTCATTCCATTGTTTTTATACACAGGGTAGCATGATGTAATGTAGTAAGAACAGCATAAAACAAGTTAGAAATTTAGAGTGATAATAGTTAATGTTTAAGGGAGGCTAAAATGAAACATTTCTAGGGCTGGGCTACTCCTGAATTGCCCACTTCGGTGAAGGATTCTTTCATCTTCCTCTGAAACGTTTATTTTTGAGGAATGCTCCTTTTTCCCAGCTACTTCATATCTGGAGGGAATATGGGAGTTAGCACAGAAGCTGTTAGAGCCTTTAGACACTGCTGTGGTGTTTCCTCAGTTCCCTGCTGGCCAGACAGACCTAAACTAAGGCTGAATTCAGTCTCTTGCAGGCATTTTAGTAGTGCTATAAGGCTTGGAAATTTGGACTGTGGTACACAGTTTGGATTGGGAGTTTGTATTCAAAGCCCTTTCATAAAGAGGATTTTCTTTGTAATAAAGGAGATATATTGCACCAATATTTGTTGAAGGGTTTCAGCTTTAAAAAGAGAATGTGATTTTGTCATCAAAAGCTTAATCTGAATCTTGTGGCAAAAGAAACATTCAGTACATATACTTTCTTGTTTTAGGTATGTTGGGATGTTGTCAGGAGGCAATATTCAGTTTGCCTATTGAAAAGGTTCAAAAAAAAGACCAATAACCATCTAAAAGAAGCAATGGAGTTGTCAAGGAAAAGCAAAAACCTTGTAGAATTGAGGGTAAAATTTTTGGTCTTAACAGGATTTACTTTAAATAATTTTCTGAAAGGCTTTCTAAAATCTAATCGACTTGGAATTATAACTATCAATTTTTATCTGCTTTGTTTTCTTTTATTTTGTATTAAAGAGGAAAAGCTGTTTTGAGAGGAAATAGTAATTCTATTTTCAGGTATTTTCAGGCATTCTAACTCTTAAACAGCAAAATGCAGCTATGAAGAATTCAGTGCCACACAGATGATGGGGCTTAGGTGAAGGTAGACTTTGAGACTTCATTTTCAAGTAAAGCTAGGGCTTCTCATAGAACGGCACCAAAATCCTCATTTCTGAACTGTTTTCATCATCAGAGAAGCACATGCTTAATGTACTGGCTCTTCCATAACAATTTTATTATAATTTTTTGCATTTAAAAGTTTAAGCCTTCTCTTCTGTGTCATCTATTGTTACAGAATTTATAGAAATATATATTGGTGGGTTTTGTGTCCACAAATCACAGAAGGGAGGACATGCAGTAGACTGGAGTTTTTATTAATCAGTATACTGTCTTCCCCAAATGGGAAATTGATTTTATCAAAGTGTGACAATTGCAAGAAGTAAATGAGTTGATATGAGGGTGAAATACAGAAGACTTCAACATCCATACTGTGTGTCTGATTAATTATAAAAATACGATATGCTATGGGCATATATCATCTTACCATCTTGGGGCACAGACTCATAGAATCATTTTGGTTGGAAAAGACCTTGAATATCATCGAGTCCAACCAAAAACCCATCACTGCCAAAGTCACCATGTCCCTAAGTGCCACATCTACGTGTCTTTTAAATGTCTCCAGGGGTGGTGACTCAACCACTTTCCTGAGCAGCCTGTTGCAATGCCTGACATCCCTTTTGGTAAAGAATTTTTTTATTTCTTTCATGAGATGATGGTCATAGATGAGGTACTAACAAAGTCAGAGTTAAGAGAGCATGCTCCCTAAAGTGAATCAAAGACTCAGATGCTGTTTAGACATGCAAGCAACCAGAAGTATCAGAGCAGGAAAGAGTGTGGTTGAACCAGTTAGTGCACTGATAAAATCTACTACTTCTACCTTGAGCAAAATTTGTGAAAGTAATAGAAATGAAGTGCAGAAACACATCAAGAGAGATGTGTAAGGCAGTCCCTCTTGCCTGTCCTTACATTCCTAACATAAGTGCCTAAAGGAGGAAGTCCTGGGCTATTGAGAGACTAAATGCAGAGGATGATCTGGCAGAAAGAAATTCAGAATCCACTAGTACTTCACAGAGCTTGTGCTCTGAGTTCCTACTGGGGAGCCTGACACTCTTCACTGATTATGTATAGGAGACTTAGATAAACTAACCTTGAGCCCCTGAGTTTGGTATTAAATTGACATTGTGTCCATGTAGAGTCACTGCAAAGGCAACTTTGTATGTAGGACTAAAAACCTAATGTTGATAATGTTCTTTCCTTGTATGCCATCACCTTGGGAAATTTCCATATTGCCCTCTGACTTCTCTTTCTGTTCTTTATTTGACACTCAGATCTCATATGCAGAGGCTGAGTAGTTTGAAAGTCAATGGAAGAGAGTACCTTAAATCTGTGCATTGCCTTTGTAACCACATCTAAAGTCAGACATACTGACAGTCAGTCAAGGACTTTCCTCTTCTGTGTTCCTTCCTAGAGATAGGAAGCTATTTCTCTAATCAGGACTGGCGTTTTAAGATGTCCCTGGCAAATTCATAAACATTGCTGTTTAGTTCAGTAAGATATGTGAAAAATAGAGGAAAGTTCATAATCAAAAGAAGATGGATATTTTTTGTGCCATATCTGATTCAATAAGAAAGCAGTATTTGCTTGAAAGAAAAGGGATGAAAAAATTTTAGTGCTAAAAGGATTAATTTTTATTAATTTATTTATGGCTAAAAGTCCTTTTCTGTTCAAATGTTCTCACTGAAAATTTTGCATCCACAGCCTAGCTTCTGAAGATCTGTTGAATTCTCTGTCCCTTGCATCTGACTTGCAGCACTATTAACACTTTTCATGTTTCTCTGTTGCACTTGTCATGTTTAATATGAGAGAAGAAACCATGTGGTGACAGCTCTATACCAACATATCTTTACAGACAGATGCTATAGCTTGATCCTGATACTCACTGTATGTTTTACTTTCTGCTGCAACTGGGACATAAAAATACAAGCACAAGGGTTTTTTTCCTGTATACATTGCCATTAAAAAGCCTGTTCTAATCTAGTGTAATATTAATATGAAAATATTTTAACCTAAATGAAACAAGGGGACAATGACAGTAAAGTTTCATGGTGCAAGAAAACAATTTCTTCCTTCTGGCTGACATTAATCACCAGTTCTTGCATAAGCACTCACCATACCTAAATAAAATGCTAAGAAGCAGCTTTCTCCTCCTATGAAATGTCCCTTTTTACAGAGATTAGATTTAGCTGTTAAGGTCATCAGGAAGTACATGCAATATTTAAAATCATGTTAACTGTAAATACTGCTGTAGAAAAAAAAATAATTGCCATTTGCCTCAAATGTTATGAATTTCAGGTTGGTCCTTGAAGAGCTTTTACCACTGTATTAGATTTAGGAGTTTACAGGAGAGAAACAGGAGTTGCACTGTTTTTATCAGTGTTGGATTCAGGAGTTATGGGAGGGAATCTGAAAAGGAATTTTGTGTGTTGCATGCCACCAAACTGTTCTGAAACCCTGTTGCTAGACTGATTCTCAAAAATGGCTCAGTGAAAAACTGGTTATAGGACTTACATGTCCGGACAGAAAATATTACAGAATGTATGCTAAGGAATTTCACGTCATCTGAAGGATAAAACAGGAATACGTTAATTCTTTTCTGTAATTTTGTTTGATTTGTTTGATGTGATGTTTAGGTCTTGTGTGAACAGGTCCTTTTTCATTGTCAGTTTTCAACGTAAGGTCAGTTGATCAACCAGACCATCTGTGGTCTCTGTGATACAGAGGAGAGAGAAATAATTTCAGTTACAGTGAAAATTAGAAACACTGAGTGGAGATGCTCTCAGTCAGAAAATTAGGAAATTAAATCCCTCATACTTAGCATGAAATAGCAAAGTCATAGTGGATGTATTTCCCCAAACATGAAAAATTAGGAATTGAGCAAGGAAACTTATGTTAATGCAGTATGGTAATTCAGTCTTGCAGACAACAAAAGAATTAAGCCTATTTTTTATATAGGAATTTGAGTATTATTTTCTTGGTTATGTAAATGAGGGTAAATATGTGTCAAAAAAGTGGTCTAAAAGAACACCTCAAGGGAAGGAGCACAAGAACAAACAAAGGAATTGTTTAAATGTGTAAAGCAAGACTTAATCACTGAATGACTCAAACATTTGTAAAAAGTGAGCAAAATGGTAGCAGAGGCAGCAAAAGGAAAATGCATTTCAAAATTCTAGCAAGTAGACTTCAACTCTAAATATAACTACTGTAATAAATGACTTTGGAAAGTTATACACAGACACAAAATATTCTCAACCCTGTGGTTGACAGAAATGTCATGAATTCAGTGGAAAAATACACTAACACTGTTCACTGTTGCCTGTTTTGTGGAGAGAAAATTTCAGTTTCCTTGATACGTATTTATAAACAATGAATTAGGCCAAGCCTTTAAAATGCAGGCCACCTTGCCTTGGTGCTGAACTCTTCCAAAGAAAATACACAAATATACAGATAGACTCATTCCACCATTGTCAGGCTTTAGTATTCTTTTCAGACTTTTTTTTTTTTTTTTTTTTTAAATGTATTTTGGTTTTTTTTTTTAATGTTGTGAGAAGAGAAGCAGCATCATGTTCTCCAGGAAAAACTCTTGGTGATCAGCATGTTTCCACATCCCTGTCCTGCCACTCTGTCATCCCGTTGTTTCTGGTGCCAGCAATCCCTCTGTCCTTGTCTGATACGGGTGCTCCTGCACTGTGGCTCATAACAAACCTTTCAGCAGCATTCTGACAGACCCTTTAAATGTCCCTCTTTGATATCAGCTCAGCTTTGGGGACTGGTTGGTATTTTTCATGTGACTGATAACAGGAGGTCTCCAGATTCAGCCGTTCAAAGGAATGGGTGAAAGAGGCACAGCGTGGTTCTCTCGGGGGTATCATCTTTGATATTTGAAAGGGACCTTTGCATCTCAGGCTTTGAGAAACTGTGAGCCCAACATGCTAAGGAGATTTAGAACATCCTTGGTTAGATTTTTGCCTCAGGAGACTGATTACTGATAGTTAAGAATGAACAAAATCCAAGGTAAATTCTAAGATGCTATTGACTGAGAAAAAAATGTTTCACATGTGTTTCAGCTAGGTGCTCAAGTGTGTTTGTCACACAGGGTTTCTTCATTGATATTCCTGGTTATGTCTGTCTATTGATACTTGTAATTTGTTTAAGCAACTGTTACAACATCTGTGCCAATGGGAAACAAAGTGTATTGTACTGAACATCAAAATTGAGTTCAATGTCAAATAAGGGGGAAGCAGGAGGCCTCATACCGATACAGATTAGCAGTGCCCCACAGATAAATGCTTTCCCTCAGTTATCAGCATAGTTGATGAGAGCAGTGATAATTCTGACATGCGAATGATGATGATGCACCAGAAATTACAGCTGCTGGCATGGAAGCAAAGCTTACTGGAAAGACAAATTTAGGTGATGCAGGTAATTTCCAGAATCCTGAAGAATCCACAGTGATGTGGGTTTCTCATGAGTCTGGTCTTTTGTTTGGATTCTTTGTGAAATTAATTTGTTTGTTGTTTGTTGTTTTTTTCCCCAATGATTGGAAAACAGCAAGTGTGGACCTATTTTGGAATAAATTACAACACCGTTTTATCAAAGGTAGATCATAATGTTCAATATATTTCAACATGATGATTGATTCTTTTAGGACTGATAAAAGTGAGCTTCATCCACTTGGATTCCAATAACTGATATCCCACAGAAAATTGTTCTTAAATTTAGAAGCTGTGGTGGTGAACCCAAGAATTGTGAGCTGGCTAATGTGCTGAGTGAAAGTAGTATTCAAAAGAAAGTTACAAGGCTGGAGAAATGTTATTAGTGGTGTTTCTCTAGGGTTAGTCTTGGGAGATGTTGTATTTAATATTTTTACTGGTGTCTTGAGGTGAAATTCCTAGACAAGACAAAGTTGGGAGATTGTGCCAATGCTGAAAAAGTTGTTGTTCAAAAAGAATTAGACTAATTTTTTTTCAAACTCATTGGTAGTGTATGCAGAGCCATACACTTTGGGTTCAGTAGGAACTTCATCTGTAACTTGGGGGTTTATGAGCTAGAAGTAACAGATGTGGAAACACATTGGAATGTACTTGTCAGTGAAAGGATGAATGTGACTAGACAATGGAATATAATTATTGCAGTAAAGATAATAGAGTCTGAAAGGCAAGAGTATTTTAGCAGAGTGAAAGAAATATTGGTACCTCCCTACAAGGAGTGTTCACTCCTTTTTATTATTTCTGCAGTCATTTTGGGCTATTTCCAAACTGTCAGAGGTGCAATGAAGAGCTACAGGATGAGCAAGGGAATGAAGCTCCATCTTTTGAAGGCAAATTAGAAGTGCCTTGTATACCCAACCAAATGGGGTGATGAAGCACTCAATACACTGGCAGCAAATATTGAGGAATGGATAGGTTCAGTGTCCATGACCACTTCGTCCTTTTCCTCTGCTGTGATTGCTGTCAAAGGTTCCAATTTCTGCCTGGTCAGAAGTTTTCTTTTGTGATGTGGTCAGGTAAGCAGTGTTACCTCCAAAAGTCCACAAAACCTTTGCATGTGACACTGAGAAGAGGAATGCCAGTAAGACTGGTTTTATTAGTACTGTACAAATTATTTGGCAGCCTTAAAAAATGCATACCCTTTTCAATATCCTGGCTGCAGATTACTTACAAAAGAAAGAACTGCTCTTCATTCCTGCTCTTACTGATCTTCTTCTTGCCTGGTCTTTTGATGGCAGCTGCTGCTGCTGGTTTTGTCTTTGGAGAGCTCCGTAAGTGTGAAGTGTGATGGCATCATGCTCCCTGGAGTGTCACTTGTTAGCTGATAAAAATAGTTACAGGCAAACACAGAACAGAATAATCAAATGTCTGTTTAAATCTCTCATGAATGGGAAGGTAAAGAGGTACAGCCCATCTGGGAGGTTTTTTATTTAAATGCAAGAGCAACAATGTTGGACTGCAGTCCCAGCAAGAGTTGCAGATGAAGCTTTAGGACTCCTGAGCTGGGAGAGCCCGCAGAGACAAGTTCATCCCTGGTGCAGTTCCAAAACTGCCATGCTAAATGAGCCTTTTGTGTGTATTTCCCTCTGGTTAGATAATCTGATCTGAGTAATCTGTGTTTTACAGTTTTTAATGTAAGTGTAGCTATGGGATTCACAGCATGAGAATGATGTCAGTGTTACTGCCAGTATAATCACTGTTCTATTAAAAAATAAAATACAAAGCAATATTCATGTTGCAAAATGAAGCATCCAGAGGTAAAGAAATAATCTGAAAAAAAACCCCCAACAAAACTAGATGCAGGCATAAATGGAGCCTCCAATTTCAGGAAAATATCCAGCTCAGCATGCATTTGGGGCTGTTTGGTACAAGTTCTTTTGATGCCACTTAATGACCTTTAGGCCTTGATTACAGGCTCTAGCTTAATTCCAGTTTTGTAATGTAGACTTCTGTTTAATGTTGCTGTGGTACCAGCAAGGTGTTTCAGATATTAAGCTGCTTCAAATTACAGCTGCTCTAACAAGGGAAAAACATAAACACAAGCAATATAACATGAAAGCTGAGGTTAACATAGGTCTCACAACCTTTGAAAAGTCTCACAGTGGGGTTTTTATGTCAATTTTTAAGCCATGGACAGAAATGTTCAACTAGGCCTATTGGTGCTGCTGGAAGATATTCTAACCTGAACTACTTGTAACAATCATTACTACATTTCTGAAATTACTGTCTAAGGGCAGGTAGGGGTAGAAATGTGAAGCTGTGGCTCTTCCAGACAAACACCAGAAATCCTCATTCCAAGTTTCAAATGCTAACCCACAGACCCACAGCTCCCTTGGCCAAAGTGTACTTTTTATTCACCCATTCGGAGTCAACTTCATCAGCTTCATGTGATTCAAAACCATCAGAAATCACTTGTAATCAGTACTGGTGCCCTTACCAGGGAGAACAAGCTGTTCTTCATCCAGCTTTTGCACCATGGCCCCAAACTGCCTGGTCTCCTGTGTGTAGCCAGGACACAAACTAAAAACACAAGTCTGCTGATCCTGCAGGGCCTGACTCACGTCTCAGTCAAGCACTTAGAGCAGCCTTCCCCAGAGGGAAGGAAGAGCCTGATGGATGTGGTACTGCAGGTTATCAGAGTGCGTGCTAATGAAGCAGCAGATCCATTACAGTATTTATCCATTTTGCAAGATCAAATTACAGGAACTTCGTGAAGTACAAAATAGTTTGATTTTACCCCATGTTCATCCTGTAAAAGATGATGTCTCTAAAAGATATTGCCATCCTATTATTATTTGCTTGTGCTGATTCATCTATGTTCAACATTATTTAGAGCCAGGATTTGGTTCTGCCTTGTTGCTGATAATGTGTTTTGTTATTTTATTTTTTTTTTAAACCTGTTTGGTAATTGTCATAGATAAAGATAAAGGATCCCCAAGTCTTCTGCTTGTGGGGTGTGACATGTAAAATAAAAGTTTCTCTTGCTATTACAGATCAGAAAGCAGGGGACTGACGTAAGAATTTTTATGTGAATTACATTGTCTCTGTTATGTAGCAATTCAGACAGTGATTGTGATAGTCCCTTTTGTCCTTTAAAAATGAGAATTTATGGCTCAGAGGTTCTCCTCTGTCAGCTACAAAAATTTTAACATTATATCAAATTTTAATGGTATATTATCCTATCCTTCTAGCTGCAAGTGTGGTGTTTTGTATGCAAATTGATTTACAGTCATTTTCTTCAGTCTGCAAAACAGGCACAAAAAATAAAAGGGAAGAAATTCTATTTTCGGTGGTGGTATCCAGAGGGGGGAAATATGATGATAATAAAAAAACCCTTATTGAAGATTTTTTCCTTTTTGCATAGGCTTGTGAGATATATTTTTTTATATAGGAAGGTGACTCCTTAAAACTGCCTGAAGGAGCAGTGTCTGAAAGAGAATGATAATAAGAAATAGAAATACAAGGAAGTTTTTAAAACATACAATGCACGCAGTTTTTAGCATGTGTTCAACTTCTTGTTTAGAAAGATTTCCTGCTGCATTAATTTTTCCTTGCTGTATCCCCCAGAAGGCTGAACATCTCTATCTCCTGCAGATAATGCAGCAACACCCTTATTTTGTACTAGCAAATGATTTTTCTATTCACAAGCTGTTTCAATATTGCAGAGCATCTCACTGCACTAGCTGCATTTGTCTGAATTTAAAGTAACTTATTCATAAAAAGATTATTCTCTCTTGGTTTGGGGGATAAAGGCACATGCAGTAACACCAAGAACTGAGATCATCTGGCAGACTTTTTGTCTGCCTAACACTTTCACTGATGGTCTTGACACTGATTGTAATGCCAATAAAATAAAATATAATTTTCAGTTGAACTGCTGGCCAATGTGGCAGGCACTTACTGTGTGATGGCACTATCTTTCATGTTCAAGGTTAAACAAAGTGTACAAAAGACTCTCTGCAAAAGGTAGAACTACCTCAGCCTTAGGTCTGACTTTAGCTGAACATTCAAACCCTTGTGCCATGCTTTCTGTGTGCAAGTGGACCTGCTGTGTATTGAAATTATCTCGGTTTAAATAGCAGCCATGTAGAAGACTGAACTGTGTTGATGATTGGGAATGGATCTGCCTGATTTGTGTAGAAAATCTAAGCCTAATGGACGGAAATAATTAAATTAGTGTAAAAGTCTTTGTAAAACACCTGTGAAAGCACATAGTTATCAGTTTTATGTATCCCAAGTTAGACCACAATAAAATGGAGGATGTGACACAATGAAACAAACAACATAGATGCCTGGAATACGTTGAGATCCATTGTCAGGAAGCTGAGTCCAGACAGGTTCAGACTGGAAATGAGGCATATGTGTGTAATAACGTGGGTCACAACACACTAGCACCTCTAGACAAGGAACATGGGGTATTTCACAAGCACAGTAAGTTGAGGGTTTGTCTGCATAAGACTGCACACATGAATTCACTAACATTGACAAGTTAAAGGATTTGATGCAGGAACTACTTAGGGAATATATTTGAGTGATGCTCTAAAATGTCATACTAAAAGATCAGAATAATCTCTGTGCTAGGAAAATATACGAGTCTATTGCCAGAGCTCTGTCCTATATGTGCACATCATGCAGAGAGCAAGGGAAGGTTTCCATTCCACTATATAAGAAGATATTAATTCTGTCTCACCACAAATTTTCACATGATTAGCTAGTTAGATTGTGTCAAATCTCAGGTCATCACAGAGAGTACTTTCCATAAAATTTCTGATATCATAAGAGGAACATCCACATTAAAGTGAAATTTGAAGATTGTCTAATGTATAAGTTTGTGAGACAGAGTCCCTATCCGTAGAAATACTGTTGTCAGCAGCATGTTTGTGTGAATTAAAGTGCAGATTGGATCTAGTCATTGATGCTGATCTCAACTTTTATGTAGGACATAAACTGAATACATTACATTTTCTAACACACCCGGCCAGCGTTCTCTGACGCAGATGCCAAAGCTTAAGTAAATGGGGACAGGCAGTGTTTGCCAGCCTGAGGCTTCAGGTCGTTAGAAAATTCAGGTGCCTAAATGTAAATGTAGTGTAGATATCCAACTTGAAAGATGTCTTGAAAACATATCCAAAGATACATATTATTCTGACAACACTCTGGAATCAGCTATTACTGCTGACACTGTGCCAGCCCAGCAAAGGAGTCTTTTGATGTATTTCAAGAAACATCTCAGTTTGGTGTCCTGTAACTACATCCGTAACCACCAGCCTCTCAGGAAAAAACTTGAGAAGGTTGTTTTTTGTTTTTTAACCGTTAGCTTCTCACTCTTGTGCCTTCCTTCCTCTCTAAGCTTCCTTTTTTTTTTGAAGATGAAACCTAGCAATGCAATGTTTGCCTATAGGCGTCCTTTTTCCTGTGAACATAGAGAACCCTGAAGAACAAATAAACTACTTTAGTTGCTGATCCTGCACGTTTGCAAATTCATTGGGAGATTTGGCTCACATTTAAGGACACTAGGATCTGGCGCTGAGGGAATAAATGTCAAAAACCATGAAAAGAAAAGCCTTAGTAGACACTGGGGCTATAAGAACAAAGAGTGCTTCCAAACTGCAATGGTGAAAACCACTGGGAAATGTGGAATAGTCTGACAGAAGCAATAAGAATGTTGGTTCTTAGTCAGGCACTGAATCAGAAAAAAAGAAAAAAAAGAAAAAAAAAAAGGCTTGATCCCCCTTTAAATGAAAGCCACTTATATTCCTGGAAATTAATTATTTCCTCCTTATCAAAAAAAAAAAAAAAAAACGAAGAGGTTAAGAAGGTAATTGTATGTTTCAGGAAGAATTACATGGCAATTTCTGACTCCTAGGCTTACATTCAGGGTACTAACCAGAACTATGACACACTGACTGACTTTCTGTAGTGAGTCTCAGCAGTGTTGCCTGCACTGCCTATTTACTTTTCAGTACTTCCTCTCGGAGGCTTTCTTTTAGTCTGTGTTCTCAGCAGGCTTTTAGAGGAAGCTCTGGGTATTATGTTTTGTCCAGAATAAACAGAAAGCACAGTACTGTCTTCTGTGCATAAGTTCTCTTCTTCCCTTGTGAGATCACAAATACTGTAGAAAAACAAAACTACCACAGAAACAGTGCTTTGTTAAATGAGCACTCAAATATAGTGCTGAGGATTTGGTTCTTTGCTTTGTTGGGGAGTTCAAGCAAATCAGTTACATCTTTTACTTTTTGTCATGAAGGCCTTCAAGAAAGTGCTGATGCCTGTGAACCACCTCCCCCCTTTCCTAGCTTAGGCTGAGACTATTTTCTTTCCATTCATCTCTGCTTAGATGCAGTGTCTGAAGACTGTTGCAGAGTATCTGTTATCAATGGATACTGATGTTTTTCCAGTCATATGTCATGAGGGACCATCCTCCCACTGGTATGAACAATATAACCATGAAAGAAGGCAAACAGTAACTGCATTATGTCCTCCAGAAGATGGATAAAGTCAGAGGGAATATGTTTTTCTGCACTGTGTTTCAGAGCCTTGCTCATCTGTTGCATGACACTGCTCAATTTTTTTCCTAGTGCTTGCAAATGAAATTAAATCAAGATTGTAAAACAGAAAATCATATTCATATACTTTGTAGATGGATGATGACAGATGATTTGGTAAAATGCTAAAAAAAATCAACTGCAATTAGTCTATAAAAAGCCATATCACCATTATGGACTTATTAACCAAGATTTCAAACAGCAAACTTCATTCTGTCCTATATACTCACTAAGGATGCCTTTTTGTGTTGATTTTGTTGATGGATGGAAGTTGTTGGAAATAGTTATATTAAGATTCAGTTATTCATAAAACTGTATCATTTAATAACAAAAATCTATCTGATTATGATGCATTTAGGTTGCTGCTGCACTGAACATACTCAGACTATCCTACAGCCATTATAGAGGGGCTTTGTCTTTCTTAGTTGGCTGAAGAGTAGAAAAGGACTGAGGCAATTTCCTACAGACTTTTCTGGCTCTCTTGGTATGATCTCCTGAAGTACACAGCTGTATCCCAGAGACCATTGGGTTATATTAACCAGGATATGATTAAGATTACCCAGAAGCATGGGGTTGCAGGCAGCACTCTTTCTCACTGTCCCGAAGAAGGTTTATTCCTTGCTACTTCCCTTGAGAGAAGAGTTTAAAATTGCCCATTTATGGAACGAGGACTACCCAATAGATGGCCAGAAAAAGCAATCTGAGAACTGGCCAGCTGGAGCCCAAGCAGAGTGGCTGCAACTGGTGATGCCCTGAAACAGCCCTGTGCAGCAGGAGCTGCTGCCTCTGCAGAAAGCATCCCCCAGCAGGTGCCACCTAGAGAAGTCACTGTCAGCCTGGCCTGTCAGAGCCAAAGATGAAGCAAGGTGAATGGGAATGAAGGAATAAGAGGAAGAGAGACAGTGGCAAAAGGAGTTAATCTTTATTTTGTGTGCTTGAAATATCAAACCGTGTTGCACTGTTGCTGTGTTTTTAAGTACATTTTGTCTTAGGACCCAGCTCTCCTTGTGCCAGTTTAAGTCATCAGTTTAATACAGAGCAATGCAAATAAGCAGCAACCCCTTGGTTGTCTGCTCATACAGACAAACATGTATGTTAGATGCTTGCCTTTAAGCACAGTAGTGAGCCAACAATGTTAAAACACATTTGTTTTGCTTTGTCAAAGGAACCAGCTGCCACTGTAGCCATGTCACTAAATCACAATCTAACTCTTGGTCTAATGACATTTGTATAGATCTCCAGCTCTCTACTGTTTGTCACTAATCAGAGTAGTCTGAAGATAATCATGCAGGGACATTATCCCATTTGATGTTCTTTTCTTCTACCTCAGCTAATAATTTCTTCAATGGACACACAAGCCAGCATATCGTGACTTCTCCAATTCCTTTTTCTATCTTTATTTTTCTTTCTTTTAGAAGAAATAATTGACAGATCCATGAGGTTAGTGTGCCAGATCTATTGCTCAACGGCCCCGTCTCCTTTTCCAGTGTGATCTACCAGGAAGAAATCCAAAGAGCATCCAAACCTCTTCTCAGACTTGCTCTGAGGGACCTATCCTGTCCGTATAACAGGGATAGTTGAACATGATTAAGCATTAGAAGATTAAATACACTTTTATTACAGTATGCCTCATTCCAGTGGAGACAATGTAATGGTTCATATTAGCACTACTGAGTGCTCTTGTTTTCTCTTTCTGTTTTAGCAATGTGAAAAAGAAACCAAACCTAACAAAAAAGAATGTACATTCTCTTCCCTGTTACAGGTGCTTGAAACTGCAAGGAATTTCATGAAGTGAACAAAATTGTTTAGGATTTGAATCAATGCAGCTGCAGAATTTGAACAGCCATCTTAAAACCATTGTGTTTATTTTTAAGATTCAAAACATTAAATTAAAAAATTAAACAACTGTAGGGAATATCCACTTAAATTGACCTTAAATGTGTTATTAAACATAGTAAATACAATATTTTTTTGCTAAAACCAAAAGATGAAATGCTTGGTCACTTGGATCTTCATATGGTAATCATCAGAAAACCAGCTCCTTATTAAAATGTGTCTGTTAAACTGACAGGTTGCAAAAGAAACAGATTCTCAGCTATTCAGTGGTTCTAAAGGATCAAAATTATACATTTTCATCAGGCTACCAAAGAGGGAGACTTGAGTTTGCTGAATTTAAGTAATTTCTTTCTGTTTGCTCACTTAGGCTGGTCCTAGCCACAGGTTTGTAAGAAATTTGTAATAAGCTTTCATGCTTACTCATTTCAAGGTGGCACAGAACATCAAACAGCTGCCAATTATAAGGTGGCACAGACTTGAATAAAAATGAGCTACCTTTTTTGAGAAATGCTTTGAGTTGATTGCAACCACTTTGACATAAGATGCAGTTCTTAGCAAGTGCAAGATAGCAACTGAATCTGGCAGTTTTCTTAAGGGGTATTTGATGTAAGCAAGTGTCTTTGAAAACAAGCTGTGTGCTCACTGCAAGGATCATTTAGAAGTCTTTTTTGAAAAATATACTTCTGTGTCTTCTATACTTTAGGCAAGATTGTATAAATTTAGCTATTCCTGACCCTTTATCCCTGTCTGTTGCTCAGCTTCCACCACTCCAAACCAGCCTTTTCTTCTCTGGAGCAGTGGAAACCTTGGGTTTTACCATGTGCTAATGAATGTATTTGCCAAGATACTTGGGACTTTGCAAAGGTGCTACTGCTCTGCTGCTTGACATTCAGCATGGGCAGGCAGAGCAGTCTAAGGAAAGAAGCAGGAAGCCAGAAGTGAGCAAACCCCTTCAGTTTTTGAGTTCTTATTCCAAATGCCTTTGAATCAGCAGCTCTGGGCCCTTCCCAGCTCTTGAAGGAGTGCCAGTTCAATACAGAGAGTGAATAAGGTGTGTGTGTGGGCGACTGCTTCTCTGTCAGTTGTGAGAAGCTTTATTTTAAAAAGTGATTTTTTTTATTTTTTTTTTTTTTTCCGTTCCCAACATTACAGAAGTTTGAATGGCTCAGAAAAACTGGTAATGATTTAGGGGAAGGCTTTTTCCTTTGTGGCCTATTGCCCAGCTGAATCCAGCCCGGGTCATTAGTGACTGGAAGCTGTTCCCATGTTAACACAGTCTGATGGATGATGTAAAGTGTGCCTGAGCCCAGTTTCTAGCAGGAAAAGCATCACAGAAACCCCTGTTGCTGTTGTCCCTGACTGACTCTCTGGCGAGCAGAGGGGGAAGGAGCTGTGCCAGGTTCCTTTGGGGCAGAGCTGAGGGGAGGGAAAGAGCCCAGGGCTGCTGCAACTTCCTCTGCTGCTGCACATCCTTCCCTGCTCTGCAAAGAGGCAACATCAGCCCTCCAAGCTGCCAGGCTGCTGCTTTCCCAATGTTGAAATGACACGCAGGGGAGACAGGCAAGAAAAATTAACAGAAAGGAGGAGCACCATGGCAAAGGAGCCCTGGTATCTTCTTGTAAAAAAACACATGGGAGAGCATGAATTATTTCATTCAGAGTTTTGGACCAAAACCCTGTGTATATGAGGAAAATCATTAACATTCATGTGCTAAAATGGAAATTATTTCTTTATTGTAATCTCTGATTTTATTTTATATTGTTGTTGTTTCTTTTTTGCATTTTACTTATTTGAAAACTCTTACTGGTCATTTTCACACTGCTTACATTTATTTTCTCTCCTTTGTTTGCTCATTTGTTCTTCCATCTGAAAAGCTCTCATGTTGGGTAACTTGTTCAGCAGCAAGGGTAGAAGGAAGGCAGGTGGGCAGGCAATCTGTATTCTGATTTTGGCTCTGCTGCTGGTTGCTTAGCAAGCTGTTTACATGACTCTGTGCCTTACTTTCCCACAGGACACTCATAGTTGAAGAGCAGCTTAAAATCTTTGAGAAAAAACAAGGACTGTGCATCCTCTGGTGCCATTTACTGAAGGAAAACACAATGAAACAAAGTATTTTTTCCGTGTGCACCCAAAGTGTGTATGAGTTGACTAAGCCCAGTAAGCCTCTGTTCTTCACTTTTCCTTTCCTGAATTAGATCTAAGTGTTGAATCATCATTGATGTACACATCCAAACCTCTATAGACAACCTAGCCTTCAAACTGTAAAAATTCCAAAGTGTTCTAGATTCTTCGGCCCATTTAAGAAACGTGATATGCAAGTAGCAAGTCATAGTAAGCAGAAAAACACAGTTTCAGCACAGATCTGAATTGGCACTACAGAGAGTATGTACTGGCCTCTCCTTAAAGTCCAGTGTTCTCTCTATTCCCTCTCGCCATATTTAATTTGGTTAAAGTGTCCACCAGTGTGGCACAGCAGTGTCTTAAGGGTGCAGTGTCTGTGTCATTTTATGTTACTTGCAGTCTTATAAAGCTGTTGTGGATAACAATAGAAATAGTGTTTTTTCTTTGTCTGGGCCAGGGTAGCATTTCCAGCATCATTAATTCACTCTCCTTTTCCCTCAGGAATGGCTGGGGTCATAACAACAATGCTGATGCAGATGCAGGTTAAGAGCCAGCAGCAGTATGCTGAAAAGCTTATTGAAAATACTCTCTGTCTCCCTGTAGACCTGGAAACCCAGCCTCTTGTGTCAGATTTCCTCATTCACAACCATAAAATTCTTCAGGTACCTAAAGTTAATAGCAAAACTTAAAAATTGCAAGCTTGAGTAATACTTCTGACAACTCCAGTTGTCAGTGTAAGCTTAGACTCAAATTTGAAGGTAAAGTATATCTGTAATTAGTCTAATATGCAACACTTGACTGTAGTGCAGATTTCTTGCTGTGTTACACCTGGAGGTTAGTTTAGATTCCAAAACTTTGCCATCTTTACTGTAATGCAACTGCAACTCCCTGATTTAAGTCCATAGTTTATTTACTGATCTTCACCAAAATATTTGCCTTTGTCTTCTGCAGTCTTCAATTAGCAATGCTAAACTGTGCTCAATGGGAGAGTATTGTGGTGATGTCCACTGGGGTTTGGCTGTGTAAGTGTGTTCATTTGTTGGTGGCACTGTGCAAATGCATATACTATAACTGTGACACCTATTATTTTCAAGTATGTTGGGTAGCAATGCAAGAATCTTTCATTAAAAATGTGAAAAGTAGTTTGATTTTGCTGTGCTTGGAAATTAGCTTATATTTGTAAGAATTTCTAAAGCTGATTAATAGACACGATGATGCTTCTTCAGTTGGCTTCCTGTCTCGTTCCATAAAGGGGCAAAACTATCTCTAAACAGACTTAACAAAACAATATTTCTTTAATACTTCTTTCTAATTCCACACTTTTTACTGCCCATGTCAATTACTGAATGCTTTGTTAAGCTCTTCATGACTGTTCATATTTTCTCTTCTGTCTCCATTCATTCCACGCTATACCTGGAACACAACTTTCATGTACCTTACACTCTTCATTTGTTGAAGCAGTAACTAAAAACTCACAAGAAGTGATCACTTGCTGTTCTATATGCAGGTAACTAGTCCTTGTTTGCTCCCTATTGCACACACTGTGAAATTCTTGAGGTTTAGGATTAGTTTAGGTATATGGTATAGTAATTGTAATTTCCAAAGCAGGATCTAGAAAATACCACTCATAAGAGTTAGGAAAATAGCTGTTTGGCTGAAAAGAGTCAGGAGATTTTTTTAAAACTGAGAGTTAAAAAGGGATCTTCGTTGTTTCTGCCCCTCCCATCTGCTGTTCTCTGAAGCTGAAAATGGGGCAGAAAGCCAACATCATGACATTTGAGCAGACAGCAGTTTGTGGAAGCGTCTATTACAATTCCACACCCACACCCTTGGTGGAAAGGAGCCCTCTCCCTGGACATTTTCAGTGAAGTTGCTGGCAGAGAGTTACAGCTGATGTGAGGCTTCATCCCCTGAGTCTGGGATTTGTAGGCAGACTCTTAAATTCTTCTATGAAGGTTTTAAGTACAGATTGCCCTTCCTCCGCTTCCTTACTCTTCTCTCTCTCCTGAAGAAATCAAGAGAATTTCCAAAATATGCAGTAGAGTTTTCTCAGCCCTCACGTGCCTTTATTACAAGCAGGTTAGACTGTGGCATCAGAGAGTGTGCAGAAGCACAGTGACTGATAGGAACATTGTCTTTTGCCACATTAGTGATCTTAAACGTTGGTGAAATACCTTGCAAATTACAGTAAGCACGTGAAATTAGTATTATTCAAAAATGCATGCATAACATAGGCAATATGTAAAGCATCTATGCATGTCTATCCACTCCTCTTTCTTCTATTTAAATCATGTTCAGTGACTGTTCAGTTCCCGTTAAAGGATGAGTCACCTGGCTCACTCTGGAGTCAGGAATCTAGACTCAAATCTGTAGCTGCACAGTGATCCAACTGTGCATCTTGATCAGTTCTTTTACTGGACCTCAAAAAGTAAATGAACTCTCTGACATCAATTCTTTTTTCAGCCTCCTAAATAACCGGAACAATATTATTACTGTTTCTCCTTACATCATTTTTGCTTGTTTTTTCTTTTTTTTTTTTTTTAAATTGAATTAAAGATTAGAGAATAAGCATGTGGATATAAAAGGAACTGAATTATACTGGACTTGCAACCCTAGAAACTGAAGTTCACTGCTTCTTGGTAACACAAGGACCCTAGTAAAACACAGCAAGGATACTCCCTTCCACCTGCCCAAACAAACAGTGGTCCAGAAGCCAGAGCCAGTGGTGAGCAGCTGATGCTGTTGCCATGCACATTCTTTCTGGCACTTCTAGAAACACATGTACACAACATGAACTAAACTGCCACCTTGGATACAGATCATGTAGAGCATCAGCTGGTGTGCAGAGAGATCACTACTCCTTGGTGCTGTGGAAAGCCATCCATGTGTAAGCAGAGCCAATGACAGACTGATAAAAGATGATCTGCTGTGCTTCAGTTGTGAGGCTGAGCATGTGGAGGGTTCTTGAAATGAATGAGTGTTGGGCTTCAGTAAGAATAAGAACAGGAGATTGAAGCTACATCAGTAAAACACTTCCTTTCGTATTTAGGAATACATTGAGGAGGCGATGTCTGAAAGTGGATGTGTTTTTCTTTCATGTATATAGAATATAAAGATAATATGTATTGTCCTCCTTAACAGAGTAATTAAACTATATCAGTAAATTAAGTGACCTTTTACATCTCTGGCTCTTCACAAGACTTGAATAAAGAATGGTGTGAGATTACTCACTTATTAGCAAGGAGTTAATTTTATTTCCTAGATCTGAAGAGAAAGATGGAAATGTAAGGGGAGAAAGATATCGATCAGCATATCTCACCTGAATAGCTGCGTGGTTTGCAGTAGCAGAAGTGCTGTCAGACACAAACAAAGAATGAGGACAAAACAAAAGGCAAGGGTACATACAGCAGGAGCCGCCTGATTTAACCAGTGAAAAAAAACAATGATGAAAGGAAACCAGTGTTGCCATTATAGAGTTGTCAAGAGAGTGCATTGCCACATCCATAAATTAATTCTGAAGTCTGAATGAGCAATTTATTTTTTCTTTTGTTTTCCTGAAGTCAGTCAAAGGACTGGTGTGATTCAGTCATACCAGTGAAGGGGATTCCCTATGGATCTTTGTCTCTTAGTTATCAGGGTTGCTTTGGGGTTTTTTGCTTTAACTTGTCTCCTGAACAAACATGATTAGTTCGTGTATATCCTGAAGTGTTTTGGAAAGGAATTAGAAAATGGGCTGATGAAATGTGGGGGCTTTCTGGAAAATGGAAAGTACCAGTCTCAGAGTGAAGTCTGCAATTTGCTGTAACCAAGAAAAGACATGCACAGACCTCAGTGGTGTTTTTAGCCATTTAGAGGACACAAGTGTCTGTCCATCTTTATGCCTTTTGATCTCAGGGCCTGACAACACTGGGGAGTTTTTTAGAAAATGTCTCATTGCTTCCTAGTGCCCATTTGCTTTCACAGTGTTTCACAAAACTTCAATCAAAAAGGTGTTTAAGGTGCTGCTGGCGCTAACTTGGCTGAGGTTTTAATTTGCAGCTGAATCAGCACAATCTCTGAACAGGTTCCCTTCTCCCTCTGGATATCTCTCCCTTCAGAGATGTTTCCGACTCATCAGGCAGGAATCCAAGCACTGAGGGCCTCCAGCAGCACTTTATCTATCAGAAACCAAAGTTGCTGTTGGCTGTAGTAACTCATAATTCAAAGGAAACATGTTAGGAAAGCTGATCTAGATACTGGTTTTAAAACTCATTTGGCACTGTATCTCAATATTTCTCTTTCAATGCAGAATAAATTAATTCCTTATATAAATTCTAAAATAATATGAAACATACTGCTGAACTGGTGTAAGGATAGTTCCACTAGGGGTAGTTCTGATTTTGCAGAGCAGAGTTTGGCATATGAAACCAGTGATCAGAAGGACTGGATAAAAACTGGTTGTAGAATATTGCCAGTAGCAGAACTGGGGATTTCCGTTTCATTAGGAATTCATAACTTCTTAATATAATAAATAAGAAAGCATACTACTGAGTAGCTGAGAAGAGTTTTATAAGGCGAGGCAATTTCTTTTATTTGTATTTTCTGGCCTAAGAGAAGATACCCTCCTTGCAAACTTTGCTTTGCTGTTAGCTTTGCACCATCACGGCTGCAGCAATGCCACTCTTGGAAGGTGAGTTTCCCTGCTGAGAACCATGTTCTGCCTGCTTCATTTTCCCAGTCTGCCACAGGATAAACTTACTTGTCTTCCAAATGAGTCATGAGGATAAAATATGAAAAAAATTATAAAATCTTTTGATATTGCTCCACTGGAAGGACACCGACTGATAATTTTGCAATATGTAACTGCTACATCTGAACTTTTCTGGGGCTGTTTGCTGCCTGTTATTTTCCAGAGCTGTTTGGGGAAAAAAAAAAATAAATTATGTGCTCATTCTGGGATTGTATCTTGTCAGTAATCTCTACTCAGAGATCTGAAAATTTAATTAAGAAAAATGTAAGGAAGCAAGCATAGTTTAAGGGAGAATTATCCTTGTGCCTTATTTCCCCCTTTTATAAAAAGGTAAGCAACTTATACGGTGACATATTCTGATAAGTTTCTTCTCTTCTTCAAGCATGGTCCATCAAAATCTGACCCCTTCCTTGTCTATTTTTTTCTATGTGATCACTTGTTAAATGCAAAGTAAATATATTACTGAATGTCATCTGTCATTTGGATAAAGGGAAGACAGATGTATTGCAGTGCAGGAAAGCATAACATAGACTTTGCAGCCAGGACAAAGCTATAAAAATAATAGGTTTGAGTCAGTAAAGGGAAGTGCATAAATGTTTTTTTGAAACTGATTTGTGGTAAGAAATAAGCTGTTTCATTACAGTACATACTGTATGTTCCAGTGTGTACTACCATTAACACCAAGACATTCATCAGTAATACACCAACAGCTCAAAGATTGCTTTAGCCACATCAGTTATGATACTCATGTAGATTTTTTTTACAAAAATCTTAGGGCTTCATGGTGGTGGTGGTGTGGCAGAGGTGTGTGCTGAGAAGATGGATGATGCAAGTACCCTGTCTTCAGTGCTGGAGCCCTGGCTGCCTTACGTTTGGTGTTCTGAAGCAATGACTTGTGTAGAGGTGTCCCTGTGGCACCAAGATCAGGCAAGACTCAAGAGATGTGGCTGAAGCATCCCACAAATCCCAGGCACAAATTGGTGTGATGTTTGGTGTGATTGTAGTCTGGGAATTTGATTGTAATTTGAGCACTGAACGTGGATAGCTCGGCAGTCAGTCTTGTGCTGGGGTAAGGATGGGTGCTCCATTCAGGGATGTAGGATTGCAGCTTTGTGAGGAATACACCAGATCCTAGTATCCACTCACAGGCATCACTTCTACTTTGTTATCATCTACGAAGCTGGGTTTAATCACTCCTTGCTCCTAATGATGGTGAAACAAGTGACAGAACAAGAGGAAATGGCCTCAAGTTGTACCAAGGGAGGTTTGGATTGGCTGTTAGGAAAAGTTTCTTCACATCAGGGGTAGTCAGGCCGTGGAGCTGCCCAGGAATGTGGTTGAGGTGGATCCCCTGGGGAACTTAAAAGACATTTATTTGTGCTGAGGGACAGGGTTTCAGTGGTGGTCTTGGCAGTGCTGGGTTAGCGGTTGAACTTGATGATCTTAAAAGGTCTTTTCCAAGCAAAACAATGCTATGATCTATGAAACACCCCAGTCCCCTGGGCCTTAAGGGTGAGATGCAACCCTCATCGATCAGTTCCGCAGAATTGATTTTATTGATGGGGC
The DNA here is from genome assembly GCA_023637945.1 of Phaethornis superciliosus. Taxonomy (NCBI): domain Eukaryota; kingdom Metazoa; phylum Chordata; class Aves; order Apodiformes; family Trochilidae; genus Phaethornis; species Phaethornis superciliosus. Next base: position 18,247,113 of record JAJQWJ010000010.1, read on the forward strand.
AGGGTTGCCCACAATGAGGTAGCTGAAAATGCAGAGTTTGGGGCCTCACCTGAAGGCCTTTTCCCGGCCAGGCCAGGTCCCCACCCCCCTCTCCAAGCCGGAGCAGCAGTGCAAGGCGTCCATCGAGTACTGGGGGGCAGCCCAAGAGTACTTCAGGAGTATTTGAAGAGCCTCCCCCGATGTGGGTGCTCGGGAGGCTACAGGCTGCACGGAAAAGGCCTGCTCCCCCCAAAGAGGAGTTCTGCCCGCGGCTGCACTAACTTTTCGGTGGACACCGGTGTGCCCCGGGAGCTGGAGCTAACCCACCGCCCCTCGGCACGCCTTGTGCCCCGGCACAGGCTCGCAGCCCCCTCGGGCGCCCTGCCAGGACGCGACAGCCATCTCTGGCTGCAGGGCTGCCCGCCCTCCGGCCGCTGCTGCCGCCCGCTCCGCCGCCGCACCCGGTGATGGGGCTGCAGGGCTGCCGCCTGGGCACGGTTTTTTCCCAGGGTGCCGCCAGGCTCCGGGGCCTCACACGAGGCTACCGCTGCCCCTCCCCGAACGTGGCCGTCCCGTCCCGTCCCGTCCCGTCCCGTTCCGCCCCTCCCCGCTCCGCCCCGCCAGGCCACGGCGAGCCCGAGCGCCGGCACCTCCGGGGCGCTGTCTCTTTAAGCGCTCTGACGTCAGCGCTGCGCTGCCATGGCAACGGCCCGTCACGTTGGCTGGGTCCATGCGGGAGGGGGAGGAGCTCCTCCCGCCGCGACCGAGCGCCATGGAGGGGGCGGCTCGGTGACACCCGCGCGGACCGTTACCCGGCGGCGGAGAGCCCGAAGGTATTTCCCGCCCGGGCGGCGGCGGGATGGAGGAGGCCCGCGGAGTCGGGCTTCTGCCGACGGGGAGCGAAGACGGGCTGGCGGGGGGCTGTGCCCGTCCCCTGGGGGTCGAGGGGGGCAGCCTGAGGGCGGCGGCTGGTCCCACGGGACGGCCCGCGGCGCTCCCTTCGCCGTCCCGGTGCTGGGGAGCTTCGGCCGGGCGGGGCGCGGCGGCGGCGCTGGGCTGGAGGGGCCGCGGGCCGCACTTCCTGGTCCGGCGGCAACGCTGGCCGCCCCCGCGCAGCGTCGGCCGTACGCATCCCGGAGGAGCGTGGCTGCGGGCGGGTGGCGGCCGCGAGGTTCCGGCGTACTTTCCGCCCCGAGCGGGTCTGCTCGGGCGGCGGAGCCCAGAGGAGGGCTCGACCCCACCGCGGAGCTCTCCGCACACGGGGAGGGCCGCACCGTTGGGAAACCCCGGCGTCCCCTCCACCTTCCCCCGCCACCGCCCCCCGACGGAACTTGGTGGGGCCGCCCCGGGAGCGCCGCAGCCGCCCCGCGCCCGCTGACCCCCGCCCCGCCCCTGGCGGACGGCCCCATCCCGGGGCGGGGGGGGAGGGAGGGAGGGAGGGAGGATGGGCGGCACCACCGCGCCGCAGCGCCGGGAGGAAGGGGGCGGTGCTCGGCGGGGAGAACCCAGCCGCAGCGGGGGTGAGAGCTGAGGCGGCCGCGGGCGTCGCCGCCAGCAGCGGCCCCAGCCCGGCCAGGAACGGTGCCGCCACCCTGCCAGCAGGTAAAGCTCCGCCACCGGGGCTGCGATTCCCACCGGGTCGCCGGCTTCAGACGGAGGGGCCCCGCCGGGACACCGCCCTGAGGCGGCGGGCGAGTTAGGGGTGCGGTCCCGCCTCAGGGTTGCGAGCACTGGGGTCCGCCGGGAGTGGCCGGGCCCGGCGGAGGTGGGTGGCATCGCCGGCTTCGTCCCTTCCCGGGCTCCCCGTAGCTCGGGCATGCCGTGCCGCCGCGCCCAGCCTCCGCGGGGAAGGGTGGTGCCGGGGCAGGGCTGGGCTGGGCCTCCGGGGCTTCGGGAGGGCTCCCCGGGGCGGGTCCGGGTTGGGGGCGAACGTAAGGGAAGGAGAGGCTCCGTCCCACCGGTGTTTCCTCAGGTTGAGGGGCGAGGAGCGGGGTGGGCGGCACCGAGCCCTCGGTACCGGTTCCGCTGAAAGGAGCAGCGGGAGCTGCGGGACGAGTTGTGAGAGGTGCCGGCTGGGCAGGGCGCCGAGGAGTCCCTTCCCGCCTGGAAAGTGCCTACTTGTTGCCGGGAATCGTCAAAGACAGACCTGGCGCTGAAAAAAATGGGATTAGCGATGCGGGTGGCACTCTGGCTTGTGCACAGGGATGTTGGGAATTCTCCTCAGGATCAGCTAGCCCGGCACTTCGGATTTAAAAGTCTAACGCTAGCAGCAACAGGCAGTTCTGAGGTTTATGCGATAGGCAGGGGAACTCTTTTTCTTTTATATTGTTATTTCTATGCCTGCGTAGAACTTGTTTGGGGTTCATCATTCTCTAAATCAGTTTTGTGGCAAGGGGCTATGACTTTCATGCCATGTGTGGGTGTTGTGGCAAGGGTAAGTCTGCAGGTACTCCCCATCCTTGGGAAAAATGCAAAGTCATTAGGTGCGTTTTGTGTCATACTTCATAGGTACTGCTAGTTTCCACATCCAGATTTTTATTTTGTTTTTTTCCAAAATCTGCCTCTAATTTTTTTTTGTTGCTGTTGTTCTTATGCTGAGGTTATCAACTTCTTTATTTTTAGTTTGGTCTTCATTTGGAAGTTGTGAAGAACATTTAAATGCCGTGTGTCTGGTAGACAACAAGTTTAGCTTATGCTATAATACTGTGTGAACTAATGCAAAATGAGCCTCCAATTTGTGCCTCTGGTTAATTACACAGTTTGGGAAGAGACATCTTTTACTAGCTTGATTATTTGTAGCTTGGAAAATCCATGATTTTCTAGGCTGTTTTTCAGTTCTGAAGTAGGAGCATGGTAAATTTCAGAGCAAGGTGTGAGTGGAGGGAAGAATTTCATAGGGCTTTATAAATAATCAATTTCTGAAACAACAGAATAGTAGCTGTTCCCTGCTAGGTAGAATGTTAGCAAAAGAATGGCAAAATGGTCTAGAGAGAAGAGGCAGGTAACCAGCCTCTTAATCCCATTATAAAAAAGTTGAGAGAGATAAAAATTCTAGTTTTCTGAATCTGGTGGGGGTTGTGTATTTAGTGGAGTTCTTTGTTCTCGTTTGATCTTTTGTTTGAAAAATGTTCTGTTTTCAACTGAGAATCTGAATTGGGAGATTGGAGTGATTGCTCGGTGAGGAATGGTTCCTCTGTGATAGTTGGGTTCTTTTTCTCTTTTCTCATCATTCTAGCACAGGGGTTGCCATGCTTCACCTACAAAACTAACCACAAGGGCATTCAATGTGCTTTCCAGAATTTCATACACTTCCCTAAGAATGAATAGAGGATCCAGAGGTTTGTGGTAGTTCTTGTTGGGAGTTAAGGGAACACTGGCAGGCATGAGCCTGCAAAGTCATTCTAGTGTGCAGAGGATAATGTGAAGCTGCTCTCTGACTTCTACTTGAAATTATGGGAGTGATGTAAAAGTGGTCACTAACCTGACAATTAAGTGACAGATACATTAGATGTAATTAATGGTTAAAGTTAAGGAAAGTCTGAAGTAACACTAACAGGCATAACAACTGTATCAACAAATTAAAATGAAACAAACCACACGAAAAAACCCTTATAATCCCGAAAGTCTTCTAATGGGATGGGAATCTTTGGTTGGTTTTTACAATGTTTGTGATTCCTGTGCGTGATAGCTGTGGTGAAGTTAATTTGTGCTTCCAAAGAGAAGACTGATTTTATCTTGGAAGATGGGATCTAGGAAAAACAGGGAGCTCATAAAGATATTAATGTTTTGTGTGTCTAACATGGCAATAATGGATTATCTATTATTTCTTTAAAATTAGCAGTTTTTACAATGAATAATATAGGTGAATTGTAGCCTTGGTTCTTAACATGATAAATCTGTATAACAACAAAAAATACAATCTTTCATCTGTTAATAATGAAATTTTGAGTTTCAGGTTACAGGGATGTCTTTTTCTGTATTGTTAAAGTGATGCAGCAAATAGCTGGTGCTCACTCTCTTGCTTAGTCCTCTCCTAAGTGCTTTAGAAGTTGGGCTCAATAGACTACTCAGGTTATTTAAATCTTCACTAGAAGATAGTTGGCTTTTAATGTGGTTTGTTATATTTATGTTGGATAATGGAAGTTTCAAGTATTTCTTTATGTTGCTTAGTTGAGTACTAATATGTCTAGTGTTTAATTTGTCCTCCAAGTATTTTAGTTTTCCAGTTTCTAAAGAAAAACCTGGGACTCAAAAACCACATTTGAAAACCTTGCAAACATATTTTCTGGTACAGAACTGTGTATAGTTCTCTCCTTGAACATTATGCAGTTTTTTAAGATGCTGCAAAATTGATGAATGTAAGATTTTGAAGATAAAGTAAGAAACAGTAGGACCGCATTGTGCCGTGCACTGTAAATCTTCCTCAGTTACTGTCTTCTCTGACAGAGTGATAAATTAAAATTTGTGTTACTGAAGACAGGGTCATTTGATCTATAGTTTCCTTTTTATTTTTTTTTATTTTAGGAGTCACTTTTAAAAGTCTCGTCAAACTAGTAAGAAACTCAGAATCTCTGAGCTTGACGTGCAGTGCTAATTCATTAAATGTAAATACTTAGGACCAATGGTAATGCAGTTATTGTGGTTTGTTCTTAATGCTGTCAGAGAGTATCAGTGCTCAGATTAATGCAATTCTCAAGTGCCCAGAACTTGCTGTTTAGAAAGTATGCATAGTATTGCTAGTCAAGAAAATATTTTTAAGTTCCACCAGAGTTTTTCTCTCCTTTAATTGGATGCAAGCCTGTCACTTATCTTCTGAAGTGTGTAATTAAACTTAGTTGTTATTGTTCTTGTATGAAACCTCTGTGTTTTGCAATGCAGGGTTTTGTAATAGGATTCATATGAAAGATGCTAAGCAGAACTAAAGCAAAAGATCGTGACAAACATGAAGGTGTGCTCCTAAGGCTGTTGTTTGGTATCTGCTACTAGGGCACAGCACTTCATAGAGCTTTCTTGATAACACAGTGTTGTATGTGCAGCTTTAATTTAAAGAAATCTGTACTGTTTAGGATTGGGCTGATATGTTCAGCAGCATGTGAACCATGAAACAGTTCATCTTTGCAGAGAGCCTGAAACAAGAGATGAACAACCTCATGTTTTGATGGGATGTCATCTTAGATGCAATCAGTGATCCTCGCTGCTCTGATTATTGTGAATTGCTATAGTTAGTGTGGGGAAATACCATAATGAGAACTTCCCTGCAAGTTTATAAAAAACAGATTTTAAATTAACATAGACATTGACCAGCAATGCTGTTCAATGGAGACAGTTTAATTTCTTGCAGGTCAGCTTCCAAAAGTATGTGAAATGCTGGCATGCAGTAAAACAAATTCTGATTCAGTTACTATAACTCCTGCAGTCTGTTGCTTTTTGAAACCACTCTAAACTGAAAAGGAGGGGAAAGACATGAGTGCCTGACTATAATGTAGAGCAAAAGGTACTTTGTAATTCCACCTATTACATAAAATTAGTTGTTTGGAGGCAAAATAGGTTTGCCAATTTGCAGAAGCTGTGGTTTTCCCTTCCTTATGTTTGATCCCAGACAAATATTAATCATATGGATTTTCAACATAAGCCAAGTGTTTGAGTCATTGTGAATTCTACTGTTTTGAAACATTAAAAGAGCTGAGTAATGTTAAGATTAAAATTATTTTATAATAATTTAATTTTCAAATGGGGGGCGAGGGGAACAAAGTAAACCCATCATAATTGCATATGTTTCTTAAATGAAATTGCAGATCTTGGAGCTACTCTTGATTACTAGCTTGGTGTCTTTGACAAGAGCAAATAGCCTCCTCACAGTAAGTGATGAGAAAGAACTCTTGGACCTGTTTGGTTGCTTTTTATAGTGCAGTTATTAGTTCAGGTGGTCAGCATCTAAGTCTTGCACAGATCACCCAAGCAGTTTCAGGATAAGATGATGATTTGTTGGGTTAATTTTTGTATATGTTTTTGCTGCCTCATGTTTTTTACTGTAGTAATTATTTATGGCATAAGTTGTAACTATCTGTTTATATGTTAAAATGCAATTTATGTGGTATTTGTACACATCTAAAGTCTTGCCTTAAAATTAAAGATGATTATGAAAGATGTATTGTTAAAACACGTGATATTTAAAATTGATCTGATTAAAATAAATGTATGATTTGACTACTTTTCTGGAGACCCTTTCTGTCATTATCAATTGTTATGAGTGATTTTTCATGTAAACTAATTTTATCCCTAGTTTGGAAAAGATATTTTCTTTTGAGTTCTTTATTTAAAGTGAGCTTAGTAGTTGTTAAGCTGAAAGAAGTGCTCATTACATACACAGATGCAACACTTTTCAAAGGGAGATTAGAACTTGTTGATCTGTAAGATCCCTTCCAACCCAAACCATTCTATAAAAATCTGATTTAACACACTAAATTTAGAACCTCCGTCTGTATCTAATGACTTTGATTGTTTTTTGTAATTTGACTTACAGATTTTGGCAGTGCAATGTAAATTCAGAGTAGTAAAAAATTAATAAAAGTGTGGCAAGTAAGGTTTTAGGCAGTCTTATTTTACAGAATAAGACTTCCACTCCCCAAAGGATCATAAATTAGGGTTAAGCAAATGTATTTATCTTGTGTTGCTATGGGAGAAGGTAAACTGGAGTCCTTTCCTTTGCACATCCAGGTTGGTGGTGGGAAGGAAAGGAAGGAAGAGCTAATGAGTTCTGTAGCAATTTCAAGATTAGATACAAATAGGGCGAGTTCAAAAAATGTCACAGCAGTTTCTGAGAAGACAATGAGTCCAAATGCCCTAAAATGTGAAGAAACCGATGATGATGTTGTTAGTGCCTTCCATTTTTCCTTCCATTGGATCACTAGGAAGGACACAGCTGGGATGTGTGTGTTCCTAACATCCTTAGAGGAGAAGAGCATTGGCCCACAGGGAAGTGTTGCTGGGAAGGATTGCAGCCTTTTCAAGGTTACTTAAATGACTCTTTTTTGATCCTGACTGACTGACTTGTGGGGCAAGAAACTTCTCCATTGTTCTTTCTAGTAGTTTGGATACAAGGTGTCTAAATTAAAAAAACAAAACTAAAACCAATCCAAACTACAGAAAATGAAATGGCCAAGAAGTAAGACTACTGCTACAAACACAACAGAAATATCTACAATGTGCAGCAGAAAAGGGCAAACTCTCCTCTTTTGTCTTAGAAGCAGCCCAAAAGAGGGAGCTGGATTATTATTTTATTTTTTGTACAGCAGGATAAAAATGTAATACAAGTCCAAAGTAAAAGGGCTTTAAATGTACTAAAATGTAATTATGTCAGTGCTTCATTGGTGATCCCAAGACTTCAGGAAAAGCAGCTAATTGGAAGGCCAGGTAGCTGGAGACAGGAACTCACTGAGGCATTTTTTCCCCTCTCGTCTACTCCAGTCCATTACAAATGCAAATAGATGGCCATCAAAAGGCAAGCACAAACTTTGTAAAGTGGCGAAATGAAGAAAGGAAAATTACCTTTTCCTATTTTTTTCAGAAGCCTGAACAATTTTCTGTTCTTAATCTCTACAGAAATCTTGTGGCCCTTAATCATAGACTTTCCTACTGACTGACAAGATGAACAGCCACCATCCTAAGCAAGCAGTTAAATTGCTTGAGTTTCAGTGGCAGGGCTAATGTTTGCCTTTTCATTGAGTCAGATATAGTTTTGCTGTGCTTAGCTTGAAAAAGCAGAAAATTAAGACAATTCAGCCATTTTTATTAATCTTTCAGTCACAAGTGCTGAGAAAAAGTCCAGAACTGTAGCATGCATATCTCAGACATTAAAACCAAAAGGCTTAGAAGAACAGTGTCTGCTCTTTAGTGGAGGCTGAAAGCAGAGATGATGTACTCAGCTAGGCTGCTGTTGACCCAGTTCACTTTGTCTGAGATAGGTAGGAAGTATTTACAAGAACAGAAGTTTCAATGGATTAGAAAGATAACCTCCAGCAAGGCAGATTGTGGACTCATGGGCTCTTTGTGGCCACAGTGCCTGGCAAACACATTCCTGTCTATAACCTTAGGCTTTGTCTCCACAGGGATATTCTGCTATCTATAATGTAGCATGTGTCATGTTTTAATAAATATGTTGTTCTTGTGTTAACAAACAACAAAAAAAGTGACAAAAGATTGCTTCTAGTGGGAATATTGTACATCTTTCCTTCAGCATTTTGTTTCTCTTCCATCCTCTTCTGTTGGAAACTTCATCATAGGGTCATCCTCCTGATAGCCATGTAGTCAATTTCTGACTTTTTGCCACTTCACACATTTGTGTGACCCAAGTATCTTTTTTGTTTGTTCTTTTATTTTTCTTTTTGGGCTATGAACTACACAAATATATATAGATTTTAATGCATTGCAGGGATGTGAAAAATGAGGAATCACACACTTAATGTACAATGTCTTTTAACATAATTCCAGTTTTATCCAGACACATTTTGTTTGGGGTTTTTATCCTGCCTAAAGGTGTTCTGCTACATGTAACCAGCATGTTAAAGATACTCCTATTTTAAAAACAGCCTTTATTTTGAGGGCCCTGCAAGTGTGAGGATAGTTAAAAGCACAGTGATTGCTTTTATATGTGCTTTAATATAGCATATTCCTTAAGTATTTGATGTAGTTTCTTTTTTAATAAAGGACCATTTGAAAAGAGGCAGTGCTGCATGAGAAACATCAAAAGAGTATGGATGAGTTGGATCAATCTCATCACAAGTGATACCTGAAGTTACACAGCCTATGTACTCTTAAACCTATACTTGCATCAATAGGGCTAAAAAACAGTACTTAGGGTTTTTACATTTTAGTATGGGGTTTTTTCTGCTCAGCCTGTGGCTTTCTGTACAGAGAGGAGTTTGATAGATTTTTTTTAAAGGCCTGTGATAATATGCATTTAAAAAACACTATGAGAAAAAAACATTAAATTCTCCTGAACTCTAGTCTGGAAGATAACTTAATTTTTGTGGCTTAACGATTATAAATAATTTACTAGAAGTGTATTGTGAACCAAGTGCAAAAATACAGTTAGACCTGAGGGCAGTAGTTTTATCTAATCTTTGGATAATCAGTATAAAAAAAGCAAATGTTTATATTCCCTTGTTTTCTTATGAAAGAAGAGTCCAGCTGTATGCTAAATGTTACAGCTGCGTGATTATGTGAACTGCATAATGCCTTGCTGTAACTTGGGTACCAAGGGACCATGTGTGTGGTGCTGAATGGTGAGGAGGAGGGAAGGGTGCTGAAGACTATGTATAGATCAAATGCTTTTTTTTTTTCTTTTTTTTTTTTTTCTGCAAGCTGGTGATACATTTGAAAGGATGCAATGTGTGTGTGTAACTGGTAGTGCTGGGCTTTCTGCTCCTGGAGTGTGTAAGAATGCTCCACTTTCAAGAACTGTCAGCAAGAAATTAATTTCAGTCAAGTGAACAGTCATCTTAGTTGAGTCAAGACGTTTTTCCTGTAGACAGTTTCTCTTAACACATATCTTCTCCACTGACTTTAAACCTAAACTTTCTGTCTGCTTAGTGCCTTTTATGCATACCATGCAGTCTGCTTGCTCTCAGAAAACAGGAGGCTGCTTAAGTAATCCTTTGTGCATGTGGGTGCCAGACCAGATTTTATATGCATAACACTGCTTGGCTCTACGAAATGCAAAGGTACTGTGCCACTTCAGTAAATCAATGTGGTAGCCTCTCAAAAAAATCCCAAATCAAACTTGTTTAAAGGTAGTTTTAATTGCAAGTGGTCTTCCAAAATGACTTTCAGTTGTCAGTCTCCAGTGCACTTTTCATACCAAAATTTGGTAGAATAGCTTTTGGTATAGCTGGGTGTTTGAAGCAAATAACATAGTATGTCAGTTCACTGTGTGTGTCCCCCTGTCTGTCCCCAAGGAAGAAATTGGAGTGGAACCATCTCTGTGTTGTTATTTAGGGTTGTACCTTTTACTTCATTAAGATCTTTCTTGTCACTTCTTACCTATTTTGAATTGCAAAAGCAATAATAATTTGTTCAGCGATTGTTGTGTGGTCAGTGAACCTATTTTTCCCTGGAGAATAATTATTACAGTCTCTAAAGACAGCATAATTCAAGTTTCATACAAAGTTCTGTTTGCAAGGATTGTGATAAAAATGCATCTGTTCTTTTGTACCGAAACATTTAGACCTGGAAATGAACATAATGATTATAAGATGCAAGAATGTTACTTTTGGAAAAAACACTCTCTTGGACTGCAAAATATTAATGATTTTTAAAAATTCCTTCCTTCCTGTGCTTTTTTCAGACTTGTGATTAATGCTTAATTTCTTGAGCTATTTTTCTAGAATCCAGTGTGTGTGGGCAAAGAAGAGTAGGGGCTTTCTGTAAGTGTTTTATGAATGTATTTGGCTTAGCCTTTTGAATTATGTTTTAGAAATAAGTTCTTGTATCTCTGAGCTTAAGCTACCGGTCTAGCAAACTGTCAACTTATTGTATAAGGAAAGTTAAAAGTCTAAAGCCACTGCTTGTTTTTTTACTAGTAAACTTTTAACAAGAATTACCTCGATCTGATTTCTAAACCAGGATTTCCTTTGTCTGTTTGGTGGCTGCTCTTAACAAGGTCAGTATTTGTTGGTCTGTTTGTCTTCCATGGAAACCATAACCCAAGTGGTGATCCAGCTCAGGGAGGGGTTCTGATCTGCTCCCACCCATCTCGCTGCTAAAAGGGCATTGGCTTCTGAGCCCAGCAGCACTGCTGTGAGACACCTTCCAGCCCTGCTTCCTCTGCTGGTGAAGATACACTCAGGGTTGATATTTGATGTGCAGAAGGTTCACACAGATTATTTGTCTGACTCTGGTTATTCCTGTTAACACACCCAAGCAGTTGTTGCGGTAAATCCAAACGTTTTCACGTGGCAGGCTGTATTTCCAAGTTATGCTAAAATCACAAGCTAAGTAACTCTGTGTGTGTAAAGTGGCACATACTTCAGCTCTTTTTTGATGTGTACGAGGTGTTTTGGTGGAGGAAGGAAGGAGCAATGTTGTTGGCTTGAAACTCCTTCTGCCCTGGAGCCCAGGGGTGGGGCTGTGTTTGTGATGTGACTGCGTGGGACATGTTGGCACACCAAGAGGCAAGGCTGCTTGCAGATCCCACTCATCTGTTGCTTGCTCAGGGGTTTCTTTTGTTACCTCTCCTTCCCAGCTGTACGTGCAGTCTTGAATACATATATCCATCAGTTCCTCAAATCTGGGGGGTGGTATCTCTTAGAGAAATGAGTCTTTAAGTTCTGCTAATACCCTTCCTCTCGAGAGGCGTTGGTTGATTATTTCCTGTTTTTGTACCAAAGCTATAATGGAGACATATCACTTTAAAACACTTCCAAAATGTGCAGAAGTGCAACAATAGTGCTGACCTCAGGAGGGAGGTCACACCCAGGCTGCTTCCTGTTTTCTTCTTGGGGAGACCAGAGGCCCTGAATATGGGAGAACTCTGCTTTATGTCTGCCCAGGGGCTCAGAAATCACTGACAAATTAATTCCATTTTACAAAATAAAAAATTTAAAAGCTTGAGGAAGATATTTAATTAGAAGTTCCAAGCTTGTTTTCTAAATGGTAACAATTTAAAGAAAAGAAAATCAACCGTTATTCTCTTTCTTTGTTGAAATGTCTAAGATACTCTGCAATTAACACACCCCTCAAAAGTATGCATTAAAGATATAGAAGGGAAGGAGATTCACTGAAGAGATTTGTGAGGAGAGAGAGAGAGGAAGAACTAGGTATACAATGGCACAATGACAGCCTTTGTATACTGTTATTTCAACTTTTGCCTCTTTTTACTTGATTTTAAGTATTAGCTGATCAATATAAAAGCTTCTTGCTTTGTTGTCTTTGTTATTGATGCAGTGCAGCTACAAATCAGAACAAAGAGTTCTTGGGAGAATTAATAGCTGCTAAGATCTTCAAAAAACAGGAAAGACAACATAGGGCCAAGATACAGGGAAAAAAAAGGCATCAGAAACATAATTTTCTTCAGTGAAGAGTTGAGTGTTTGTGGTCCTCAAACAGCTCTACCACAGTAAATATATTATGTCAAACTCCAACTGTAATACTTTTACTATATGAAGGTATGTAACTACAATGTAGCATTAATACATTCTTTTAAAATTACTGCTGTGCAGACAGATATTTCACTTTATGTAAGGCCTTGTCCACTGGGTCAAAGCTTATAGAATTTGAACTGTTCTTGAATATCTCAAATCTGTTTCCTTTAGACTATAAGAAATAAAACTTCTGTATGTTTATCTATATAGTTTGGGGAAGAATAAAAGACTGTGCAAAGTTACCAAAGTCTTGATTAGTGTCACTAAATAAAGTTAAAGAAGACTAGCAGGTAACTTTACACAAGTACCTTCAGCATATAAAGATTTTGTGGACTGTCTGTGTGTGAGTTACCAGTATAACACTCTGGAGTGTGTCTTGGTGTCTTTTTTTCTATAATTAGTCAAGTACTATAGTTAGCATTCCTTATGTTTAGCCACCTGTGTGATCACTGGTAGGGATGATCACATGAAAGCTGTATGAAACCTCCTCTCTCGATTTTTGCTGCTGTGTTGATCACTTGTGAGATCTTACTGCATATGAGTTGAAAAACTGTGGTTGCTAAGTGTAGGTAAGCACTTAGTCAACTGTAAAGGACTGCTTTTTGAATACAAAATAAAATTCTTGCTTAAACAATTCTTTAGTCAATAGCTCTTAAGAATATTGTCAGGCAGACTGTTCTTTTTGCAGGCTTTGTAGTGTCTGTATTTGGCACAATAATAGCAATTCTTTGTTATGGGGTGTGGAGTATTTACACTTCTCTAGTAATTTTTTTTCCTCCTGTCTATATGGTGATCTTACATGGGGAGAGGCTAAGCTTGCCAAGGCAAGTGAAAATGCCCCTTTTTTTTTTTTAAGTAAAAAACCCAGATTACTTAGCACTTAGTTTGTAAACTACAATCTTCTCTGAGACAGAAATAGCTCTTCCTTGCAGAACTGAAGCTTCCTATCACTACATCCCTCACTATTCTGCTCCAAGTAATCTGCAAATATCATCCTATTTCCTGGCTTCCAAAGCTGTGTTGGCTCTCAGCCCCCACGACAGCTCCTGCTCCATGCAACAGGGTCAACAGGTCCCTGTCTGGTGAACTCCTTGTGTCCTGCTCTGCAACCTGCCAGGCTGTCACAGAGGGCTTAGGTTCAGCGCATCTTCTTGCAGAGTCTCCTTAAATGCATTTTGTGTTAGTTTTTGCAGAGAAAAGGATATTTTTCCAGCCATGATGGGTTTTTTTCCAATCCATGTATTGCAGAGAAAGTACTTTCAATACAAGAAATGGTAATTTGTCACTGCCTGCCCCATATAATGAAGAATTAAACTCTTACCCAATGATGCTGCTACTGAATCAGTAATGCAAGGGATAATTTGTCTGTGGAGCACTCAAGCCTGCCAGTGGCTCTCTTGACACTAGATATGCTGTGGAATCTGACTTAGTTAATTATTCTGCCTCAGGAGGTACTTTATTTTGGTACCAGTAAATTCACTCATACAAGTCTGCTGAGGAGAAATTGCACTGAGGTGGAGTTTAGCCAACAAATGGCATTGCTTTTATGAGGGCAGAGATGTGCTGCCTTGGTTACACAATAACTGTTCCTCACAACTTGCTCCCTGTGTTGCTGCTTCTGAAGGGCAGCATCTTCTGTCCTTGACCCTGTTTCCTAATGGCTTGGGTGTCCTGCAGTGGTACACCCCCCTGGCATTAAAAATTCTCCCTCTTCCTGTTGCTCATCCCCCTTAAGGCCTCTTTGCTGTAGCAGATGATGTTATTCATCACACATCATCCATGTCGTGAGTTGCATTTGAGGAGAAGCAGCTGGCTTCTTCATCAGAGTTTCTACCTGTGAATGTTAAAAAGGAGGTACCACTCATATGCGGTGTCTAAGGGAACTGAGAATATTTTTTTTCCTCTCACTAAATGTTAAATAAAAATATTAGCAAGTCAGGGAGATAGACATTCTGTTACCTCCAGCCTTACCAAAAGGAATCTTGACTCTTCGAGGTGCAAGAGCTGATGGCTCTGCTCCAAGCGTGACCAAGCAGGGTATGGCTGGGCTCCTGGGCAAGTTATTCTTTGGGATAAAGAATTTTCCAGGCTCCATGCCTGCTGTAGTACTTTGATCTTCCTGGAGGGCAGAGTGAACAGGCACGTGTCCTTTATAACACAGTACAAGTTGGAGTTGAATCCAGTGTAGTTTTCAGTAATGGGTTGTATGTGGAAAAAAATGGCAATGCAGCAATCACCTCTGTTTTTCCAATCCCTATGAGCCCTGTGAAAGCAGTCCCAGCATTTAATCAGATAAAAACCAAGTTGTTTTTATCCAAGGACTGGTAGCATTGGGAAATAGCATGCTTCAAGGTTGTGATGGTGACCTTCTCTGTGCTGAGGACAGCTTTATAGGATGCAGCTTTTGCTTTGCCATTGCTGCCAGCCATCTATGTTCCTGTTGTGCTTCAGTGATCCCATCACAGGTGCAGGTAACAACAATGTGGCAGCAAAGAAATACAGTCAGGGTAATGGTCTTCACACATGGTTACATCTTGAGTCTGTCTCCCTCTTTCCCTCTCACACCATATCCGCTGTAGCATCAGAAGCATTAAAATGGAATAGATGCATCTGCAAGTTCCAAGCACATGCTTATCTCCTTGCATTGCTGTCTTGAGTTACAGCATCAGGAAGGTGCTCACACAATAGTCCAACAGCAGTTCAGAGATGCTGCTGGCAGAGTTAGTGTGAATCCATGAGACCTTTCCCCCTACCCACTCAATTTCTGGAATTTGTGAGCACCTCAAAATAGTGCTTACAAAATTAAAAATCTCAAGTGGAAGCATCTTGCTCACAGTTCTGCTAAATACTTTAAGGTGGATGATCATTTGAACACAGGAACAGCTGCATTGGGAGCTGCTGCCAGTGCAACAGAGAGCATTGGATGCATTTAATAGTTAATTTGTGCACTTCCTTTACTGCAGTATCCTGGTATCTATGTATAGCTGAAGGGTATCTCAGAGTTTCCTTTCATGCTGGAAAGGAACTTCAGTGTTTAAAGCTAGAATAGTCTAGTTCTAAAATGAATCTAGATTTTGTAAAAATATGTACTGCTTTGAGGACTATAGTATTCAATATATATTGAATATATATTGAATACTCTCTATATTGTATTCAATATATATGAGATGTTGCTTGACTCTGAACTACTGATAGGTTTCTGGTGAGCAGTAACTAATGAACTTGCAAATTTAGAACATACCAGAATTGGTACCATACCATTGCTAGGACTTTCCAACTACAAAAAAAATTATTTATTTTTTTTTTCAAAAAATATGAAAGAGCATTGTCCTTTAACTCGATTAGGAATTTATTTTTAAGCTAAAGGTAGGTGACTGAGAAGTCTTCCAGACCTGGGCTTTGTCCATGTAGGAACTTGTACAGGTATAACATGATTTAAAGCTGTCTAACTTAGCAGTTGTTTATCTGCTGATGCACACAGGCACACAGAAGTGGCATTAATGATGAACGGTGCTGATATGAATGACATTAAAGTCATTAACATTGGTTGGTCATTTGTGGTCTTTCAGTTTATTTTCTAATATGTTCATAGTTTTACCTATCAACAAAATAAATGTCTTGACTTTAACTACTTGTGAGCAGCTGTGCATGCTTCCAGATGAACAGTAACATCACTTTTTTATGGTCAATTCTTCTCTGCATTGAAGTTAGTGTTTACAGAGCACTGAAGTATATGGCACATCACAGGGCAGAAGCTGACTTCCCTTCTCAGAAAATTAGAGATACAACTTCTCTGTTAGGTGTCTTTATCTTCTGTTAAAAATAGCCTGCAGAACTGCTGAAACACTGGCAGGCATCAAGGCATCATGGCTGGCTTGCTTCAGTAATATGAGTCCATTTTTCTGTCTGTGTTACCTTTGTGTAAGTTCTAGAACAAAAAAGTGAGGAGATTTAAAAAAGAATAATCTTAACACTGTGAAACTGGAAAGGGGGGTTGTATTTCATAGAGGCATGGTATTTAAATTTATTAAAATTGTAATTAAACCTCAAAGACTCTAAAGACAGGTGAATAGTATGCATGATAAAGTGATGGCAATTTTTGATGTCTGATTTTTTAAACTGGTTTAAACTGGTGACTTCTATTTTAAGCCTGCTGTGCGTTAGACAATGTTAAATAGCCTCTGAAGTAGGAGTATGGTGGTGTATGGATTATGATGGATCCTAAGCCTAGCATAGATTTAGGAAGGAAAGGTGTGAACATCATAGTTCACTTGTGTGGCTGAAAATCTTAGCTAGACCTAAGTCACCACTGTGCACTTTGCACACCAAGAAACCTTTAGAGTCTTTGAGGATTAATTACAATTTTAATATATTTAAATACCATGCCTCTATGAAATACAACCCCCCTTTTCAGTTTCACAGTGTTAAGATTATTCTTTTTTAAATCTTCTCATTTTTATGTTCTAGAACTTACACAAAGGTAACACAGACAAAACAATGGACTCATTGTGGTGCACAGTGGTGACTTAGGAATATGATGGTATATGGATTATGATGGATCCTAAGCCTAGCATAGATTTAGGAAGGAAAGGTGTGAACATCATAGTTCACTTGTGTGGCTGAAAATCTTAGCTAGACCTAAGTCACCACTGTGCACTTCCCAGTGAGAGTGTATTTTAATTTGGAGGTGATCCAGTTTGTCTGTGTTTGCGGGTTCGTTTTGATGCTGGCTTTGTAGTGATATCTGTGGAAAGCATGGAGGTTCAGCTTGAGAGAAAGGTACACTTTCCTCCTTGAGCAGAGAGAAATTTCCTACGTCTGGAACAGTTGTATAAGCTGTTAGTCCAGGGATGATTATTAGCAACAAAAAGTGTCCTGTTTTATAGATAGAAAAAAGCCTTCCAGAGGCTGTCTTATAGAGCACATCACTGCTGAACCACAGAGAACCAGTATCTAGACCAAAGAAAGAGCTGGGCTCCCCTAGGGCTCTGCAATTTAACCAGTTACTCTGTCACCTTCCTTTCCTCCCTTTTCAGTGGACTAATCTGGGAGGACAGTGCTGTGTTGTCTCTCACACTTAAATTAAATGCTTAATGCTTTGAATAAGTTCTTATCCCCACTTGTTTTCTTCCCTCAACTTTCATTCTGTGAGCAGTAGTCCAACTTTTCTCTTTTTCTATAAGCTTAGAAGTCTGGGGATTTTCTGTTCATGTAATGGGATCACCACCACTGCTTTTCTGGTGTGCTTTTTTTTTTTTTTTTATCATGAAAGAGATACAAACAAGTGCCTGGTTTATTCCTGAGTAAGCTACTAGCTTATTTTGCTTTACTACAAGGATGCTGAAGTCTAGGCTTATGTGAATAGACTTAAGAGGTTTGTGTCTCTAGGAGTGCTGTACTGAGAATAAAGTTGATCTAAGGAAATTGTTGAACACACTGAAAAAAAGAGATGTAAAATCTGATTTTTAAAAAATTGCTGACCTGAAAGCTTGCTTATATTTGGCCTTACTCTGAGGTGTTCTTTTTCTTAAGACTGCTTTGAGGTTTTTTTCAGGTGAGGACTGCTTTAGGCTCTGTGGGCTGTGCCAGCAGGAGGGTGCTTGTAGGGATAGCATTTAGTGTTCCTTCCAGTGTGTGGATGCTTTTGAAATTACAACATCATCCATCGTACTTAACCCAAGGAAACGGGGGAAAAAAAAATGTAGGAAAGCTGCTATTTCACCTGCAGTCCTTTCTAATTTTCCTCTTTAATTAAAACAATACCCTGCCTTGGATGTGATGTGCAAAGGTGCCTGTATCCCAGGAGTGCTGAGCTCAGAGGCAGATGTTTGAGGCCACCTCTGCAGTCTTTGCTCTCTGTTGCCACCTTGGGGTGAAGACTGAGGGTTTTGGAGGCTTCAGAGGCGAGGAGAAGAGGCACTATGAAGGTGTTCAGTGACTTTTTGAAGTGCAGTGAGGGCTTCTGTTGACAGTTGCTTCTAAACACCAAATATACTTCAGTTAATCCTGCTTTTCATGTTAGCTCAGGAACTGAAATACTTAGGTCTTGCCGTATTTATTAGACAGTTTTGGGAGTCTTTCTAGAGGCTGAATAAAGAGGTATAGGTTTGTGAGGTTTTGTGTTTTACTTTTCAAAGAGGAGAAAGTATTGATGCTTATTTTTCTTCCCTCTTATTGACAGATTTTCTTCACCAGTGGAGTGTGAGAAATAGAGACTGAAGATGAGTGAGCTGGAACAGTTACGGCAGGAGGCAGAGCAGCTGCGAAATCAAATCAGAGTAAGAATTACTAATTGCTTATTTTTCATTATAAAGTTTCTACTTTAAAGGAATAAAGATTGCATCTGTGAATTGCTCCTGCTTAAGCTGTGCAGAGCTTAAAATATTTACAGAATACTTGTTATAAAAATCAGAAAAGGAAGCCAGTGGAATAATGAAATGCATTCATAATATTTCTGGAACAATATGTTGTATTTCCCTATTGAATTTTGCTATATTTTGTTACTAGGGTGGTGTGTGTGTCTGTAAATGTTTTATTTGGGATTTAAAAGAAAAAGTGAGCAGCAAACTTGTAGAGCCTATGTATGACAACTTGGGCTTAAGGGTATTAGAAAAGCTTGTCTCTGTGCTAAAAGTGACCTCTGCACTGCTACTCTTGATTAGCTTGCAGGTGGAGTGTGAGAGAAAAACTTCCAGGGGTGGGTGTCATTTCTACAGGCCCTTTTTCTTTGCTTCCTCTTAATTTTTTTGAAAATGTAGATTCCCCCATATGTGCTAATTTTATGTTGAAATTACTCACTGCACAGAAACGAAGCATGAAGTGTCATGCCTGAAGTCAGTTTGCCAGGAATCTGTTGCAACATGCCTGTAAATTTCAACGATGGAGTATTCAGTGGGGAGAAAAGAGCAACATAGAACAAGGATTTTCAAAGTCTGTTTATTCTTCATCAACATTTCCTTTCCCTAAACATGAAGCATTCATAGATCTGTTTTTTTACGAGAAAGCCTTATTTACAAAGATGTGTATCAGCTGAGACTTTGGGTGCACTGACTTTTTCAGCGTGGCATCTGCTGGCAGCAGTTGTTTTGGGGTCTGCTGGTTAGAGCACTGGATGTTAATCTGCTTATCAGCATCAACAAGGTGATAAGCACACTTTATGTGTTGGGGGCAAATATTGCTTTCATGGTTGCTCATTCAGTATTATCCAAGAAGAGCTGTCTGATATCATTTTCACTTAATTCCACTAATGAAAGGCTCAGTCAGTGTTGTGACACTGGGTACTCCTTCTAGCAGCACTGTAGGGGAATGCAAATAAATTTTACTTTACAAAACTTTTTCTTAAATATAAGCTTTATTACGGCATTGAAAAAATAAAAGGTATACACAGTGTTTCAGTTTTTTCTCTGTCTGGTGTGTAAAGATTTTCTCCTCACATTATGCTAGTTTTATTTCAGTATTCATTATCAATCTGGTTTTATGCAAAATTCTTCTGTGTGAAGGAGATACCAGGCAAGTAAAGAGAGCTAGACTATGTTGTAGGAATGTTTGCTTTTTTAATTTTGGTGCATAAGTATCTGACTGACCCTTTGTGTAAGGACTCCATTTTGTGGTTTCAGGTTGATTTAACATTTACCTTGAAACTCTGTCACACAAACTTGTAACTGGATCTACACAGAGGTAGCTGAGTAACCATGTGTAACCAGGGCTATTGCTCTTGGAGTCAGATCAGGGCTGGCAATTAGTTTATGCCTCTTTGGATTTAAGTGCAGGGTTGGATACCTTATCCTTAATTTTAAATTCAGATTAATATGCAATTAAAGAATGCTCCTGATGACTTAATAAGATGACCAAATAATTGAGTTTTATATTTGTATAGGTGACTGTTTATCTTTCTTATTAAAACTTTCTTTATCTTTCTGAAACTTTACACAACTTTTCAATTGTTTTTCTAAATAGGTATTCTGTTTGGAACAGGTAAAATGACAGGTGTAAGATCTAAACAAGTTTTTTATAAGTGTCTAGAATTTCTAGCCAGCTGGTAATTTTCAAGACATATTTCTTATGCTCTCATAAAAAGAGGTGATAACAGCATTTGATGTTTTATATGCAGCTAGTGGTTTGCTGTTTGAGTTGTTAGCAACCCTTTGGTTTTACCTGATGTTTTCCCTAGCAATAAAAGCATGGAAAATCAGCTTTGTGCATATAAGTGAGTTCCAAATAAGATTGTACCAAGCAGCTTCCTAAAGTAGAATAAACTGGAATGCATAGCTGTCAGTTTCCCAATACACTTTTTGCAGTCTGCAATATTTTAGAAATGTTGAATGATTTTTTTTGGTATCTAGGTGAAATCAGTACTTTTGCCTCCCCATGTAGTTACTACAGCTGTAGCTTTGTTCTGCACATGACTGTTGGAGGGATAAGACTGCATGAATTTTTAGTGCAAGAAGTTTAAACATCAGTGAGTGATGAGCTATTAGACAGCTTTGTGGTTAAAGTTGATTCCTAGTTCTGTCTATACTAAGGTTGCCATGTGATGGGTGTCCTCACTTTGACAATTAAAATTCAGGATATGATTTTTGCAAGTGTTGCATACTTGGCACAGTCTCCTTTGAATCGTTACATTTTCTACAAAGTTGGCATTATTTTAAAAAAATCTATATAGTTTTGGGAAAAAAACCTAAATTTGTATGCTAGAAAATTGTGGGGAATGCATATTGGTCAATTTTTCTCACAATTCTGTATTGTCTAATACATGAACTGAGAAAAATGTGCAGTCATATAGAGGAACTTCTTTGTGCATCAAACTAGAAGAATCACTAGTGTCATATGTAAAAATTAGAACCAAAATAGCTTGAAAATGTGAGAATTAAAATAGCTTGTTGAAACTGCTTTTCCTGCAATTGTTAGACAGCCTTGATAGGTGTTGCTAATAGCATTGCCTTTAAGAAAAATTGCTTTGCATCATTCAGATTGCATTCAGAATTTATGCTGAACATCTTCAAGTGTTTCAGTGAAACTAAAAAATTGAAGTTGGTCAAAATCCAGTGTTTTTCTACTTGTGGATGAAGTAAGACCTGAGTGTTAGGGGATTTGCTGCTCTGGTATTTTAAACCCCTCCTGATTCCAGACGTCAACATTTTATAAATATTTCTACGGTTCAGACATTTTAAAAATACATTGAGATGACTTAATCTGCTCTCAGGCTTACTGGGAGGAAAGCTATAAAGAGTGGTCAAAATAAATAAATAAATAAGTTTAAAAAGTGATTAAAAAAAATTGTTAAACTTGCAACATCAAGTAACCCTCAAGCAAGAGCTTGAAAAATCTTGAGCTCCTGGTCAGGAGGCATTGATGCAGTTCTAAAACATGTGAGAAGATTTTTCCTTTCCCCTCAGAAAGGACATTGCCATTGGTGTGGAGATTGCACACACTTCCTTGGGGCCTCCTCCTGTGGGGACACACAAATGAGTGGTGAAGAAGGCCATCTGGCATCTTGGGTTGCCTGCTTCACTAGTTACAGAAGTTGGAAGGGATCTGGAGAAATTGCAGGGAGTTAGGGTCTTGTGGCTGATCCTTCAGCACTGCTGTCAATAGCTTTACCTCCAACTTGGGCTGTGGGGTCCCTGTCTAATTTTAAGCCAAATATTTTAAATCAAGTGCCTATTTTTGTGTTTGGAAGGCAGGACCTGAGTTGCAGGAGTGCAATGCAGACACAGTTGTCTCTGAAACCAGGTTATACAAAATCAGGAGTGTTGCAGCTGAGGCTCAGTGATGCTCACCTGTGTGTCAGGTGTCCAGCCTCTTACTCTGGTTGTACAAATGAAAGTAAAGTCTGTTTTCTGGGTCATATGACCACAGGGTCTGAAATAAATAAACAAACAAACAGAACAATATTTGTATGGACACCTGAGCACCATCCATTCTATGAAAGCTTCTCTAAGTCTGTGTCTGTCCTATTCTCCAGTCCCTGCCTGCTCGTTTCTCCTTCCCTCTTATAATTAGCAACATCACCCCTGCACTGCAAGGAGAGTTAATGCAAGGACCTCCTCTACCACAAGCTTGCTAATCATGTGTAATATGTGGTTGCTTTTTCAGATGGATCAGTTCTTCCTCTTGGTGCTCAGCACACCCTGAGCAAGCATATCCACACCATGGAAGGAGTACAGGGCAGAGGGTAGGCACTGGGACTTCAGGATGGCACCAAATGCCTTTGAATCACCTATTCTTTAAGAAGGGAGATTCAAAGGTTGCTGGAGCATGATACTTCCTAAGTCCCTCTTCCTCCACTACCACCTAGCTTGTGTGCCAGTGCTTTAGTTCCCCTGGACAGTAAAACACACTAGGTGACAGAAGCCATACTGGTGTGTAAATTGTTGTTGGCTTGTGGCTTTTTGAGTGTGGTGAATTCTAGCTTAAAAATTATTTTTTCCTTTAGACACTTCCTCTTCGTTGACACTCAGCGTCATCTTTTAGATTCAAACTGTTCCATTCTTTTGTTTCAGGATGCAAGGAAAGCATGTAGTGACACAACTCTTGCTCAGGTATGTTCTCGATTCTGTGTGTAGGCTGTTACTTGTTATATAAAAAAAATAAAATTCCTTAAAAATTATGACTGTAACTTGCTTCTGTTTAGTAAGTGAGATAATAAAATGAAAGAAGCCTTTGGAAATGGACTGTGTATTTAGACAGTTACTTAAAACAAAACCACCCCACCAAAAACCAAACCAGCAAAAACTCCACTAGTCAGTAAACCCCCCGCCATCTTAATGGTCCTGCTTCCAGTTTAGCTTTTAAATAGAGTGTGTTTATTTTGTTTAGTATATTTAGAAAGACTTAAATAAATAGCTTTTAGCTGTATCTTGGAAACAAAAGTATTTTGCATTTAAAGTTCTGTTGTGCTTTAAAAAGTAACAGTGCAGTAACAGTCCTGCCATTGGTTTTATTTGAAAACTTTCAGATTTACTAATACTGAGGCTGTTTCAAATTATATAGGATTATTTTTTTTCCTGAAGTTTTCAAATATACCCATTGTGAAGTTTGTTTGTGTATCTTCTCTAAAATCTGCTTTCCCCAGACCTGTATGCAACCTATGTCTGGCTTGTCCTTCAGTGTAATTATCTTTTTTTTAAAGTTGCATGCCAGAATAGATTATATTCTATCAAAGTTCAAATGTGTTTAGTTATCTATGTATTAAAAATAGTCCTCAGTATCTCAGGGGCTTGTTTTATTTATTTTTAGATCACAACAAGTCTGGACTCAGTGGGTCGAATTCAGATGCGGACAAGGCGTACGCTTAGAGGTCACTTAGCCAAAATCTATGCTATGCACTGGGGATCCGACTCAAGGTTTGTACAGACAGCCCTTTAAACCTCCACTTGAAGGGTTAAAAGTCAGATTGTTGACTTCAGAATTCAAATTGCCACATTTTGGGAGCTGTCTGGTATGGTGCTGGTGCCCTTGCAGGGGGATCGCAGACTATGGCTGGGGTGGGATTTTTGTCATCAGTTATAGTTTGCCTTTTTAAAACTATAACTGTGAGCAATGCACAGTGGTAACACAGCCTGATTTGAAAGGAGAGGTACTTTGCTTCTTCCTACCACAGGCATTTTGCCTTTTCCTTAATTTAGTTTTAACTAAGCTCTTTGAGTCTGTCTGACCAGAGGGTAGGGTATGTGGTGAGGCATAGTTTTGGAATTATGGATATTGTATTTTCCAAGATGTTGAATAATTGTATAGCTTCTGTGATAATAGATATAGCACCTGTAAGAAAAAAAGTCAACCTATTTTATTGAAAAAACCCTAAAAAAACCTGACTGAACTTAACAGGAAATGTTACACAGCTTCTAGGAGAGAATTTTGTTATGCTGCCTTCAGAGCCAACTGGTGGTCAGAAGTCAGTAGAGCTTTGTGGTCTGTTTTCCCTTCTGTAGTCCCAAAAGAATATAGAATCTTCTCTCAGAATAAGCTTTATTTTTCCCTAAATTTCTTGTTTTTCTTATGTAGGTGTGTAGTTAAAATATTAGTATATGAAAAAAAGAAGCAGCTGTGGAGAGAGTTAATAAAATGTGTTTTCAGTAAATTGTTTAGTTCTGCCCATTGTTAATCATAACTGTCTGTGGACACAGGGGAATCTTTGGTCTGGTAATATGTAGCTCTTTACAGGTTTTTTCCAACAAATGTTGTGTAATAATGAAACTATTGTTCTGAATTACTTGGTCATAATGTATGTCCATACTGAGATTTTGTTTTTTTTTTAATATTAACATATTCCATTTTGTGTTTATATATAGGCTACTAGTCAGTGCTTCTCAAGATGGAAAATTAATTATTTGGGATAGTTATACAACAAACAAGGTAGAGTTTATTTATGATCCCTATTAACAATTCATACTTAACTTATGTTTGAAGGTGTTTGTGTCTTATCCTTTTTCTAATTCAGACATAATAGGTTTTTTTTTTCCTTTCATGACTAGCCCATAACTAGAGATACGGTGGGGGTTTTTTGGGAGAAGCTGTTAAATGAAAAAAATCTCTGGTAGAGTGTGGTGTGATGATACCTGCTATAAACTGTCCTGTCTCCATGGGTACAACCATCTACTTCAGAGATGTAGAATAACTGGAAAAAGAAACCAAAGTAGAATAAAAAAATGTTGTGAATGTTTAAGTTTAGAATAACTTTGTTATTAAATAATGTTGTACTGAAGTTCTGTGTATCTACCCTGGAGACTGCTGGTATTTTTCATCCTAGTATGTATATATAAATATGAACAAGAGTTGTAAGATGCTGTAAAATCAAACTCCTGAAACAACATACACAATCTATTTGATTTAGTCTGCTGTAATTCATTAACTGATATGAATGACCTCAGTGAAAAATGAAAGCTACTGTGATTCATGAGCTCTGTCTTTCTGAAGATGCACGCCATTCCCTTGAGATCCTCCTGGGTGATGACTTGTGCATATGCACCTTCTGGGAACTATGTTGCCTGTGGTGGACTGGACAACATCTGCTCCATATACAACTTAAAAACCAGAGAGGGCAACGTGAGAGTGAGCCGAGAGTTGCCAGGGCATACAGGTCAGCAATATTTTTTGGTTGAGTTTTGTTTTTTTTATTGCACCAAATGAAACCATCTCACTTTGGAGTATATTGTGAACTGTGAAACAATTTTTTTTTGTTTTGGTTTACGAACCAACTTAGGGAGATCTTTGGTCGCTGCTCTTGGATTTGAAACTTAAGTTATTATTACTCCTTGGTCTAAAACTAACATGACTTTGGGTTTTTATTTTAGGATACTTATCCTGTTGTCGCTTTCTAGATGACAACCAAATTGTGACTAGCTCAGGAGATACCACTTGGTGAGTTTTTGAGCTATTTCAGCCTTTTTTTTTTTCTTTTCTTATTTTTTTTACACTTTTCAATGCCTTAGTTTGTATTTAAAACTTAAACCCTCAAATAAGCATATATGTTGTGTTAATGCTGTCACTTTATCTGCAGCGCTTTGTGGGATATTGAAACTGGTCAACAGACCACCACGTTCACTGGGCATACTGGTGATGTGATGAGTCTCTCTCTAAGTCCAGATATGAAGACTTTTGTCTCGGGTGCCTGTGATGCCTCCTCGAAGCTCTGGGACATTCGAGATGGAATGTGCAGGCAGTCTTTCACAGGGCATGTGTCAGATATTAATGCAGTTTGTGTAAGTGATCATTTCTATTTCCACATAGAAAGAGGGAAGATAAAAGCTATAGTTGCATGAATTCAGCTTATAGTCTACTGGGTTACCTTGATTTAAAAGAATTTATTATGGCAGAGACTCTTAAATTTTCTGTAATGAAGAAGGTTGTCTAAATAACTTGTGAAGTAATTTATAACTGAATTATTACTCGCATTACCTATGGTGCACTGAAATGTTCTTGGAATACTTTTAGCTATGTTTTCATTCAGTAACTGAGACCTTATTTTTTTTTAGGAAGGTAAGAATGGAAGAAGGGAACTTTTTTGCAGAGTTAAAACTGAAAATTGTAGATTGTTTAAAAGAGCTTCCAGTGAAATATTCTGGAGGGCAAAGTCAAAATCAGAACTTGTATTGAATATTCATCTCTGGAATAATTTTGTGATATTTATAAGATGGATTATATTTCCTCTCTGTCATAATAACACTATGTTCTGATCTGCAAGATACAAGCTCTGATAAATAGGGAATGAAATCTAAGTCAAAGCTGCATCTGGTTTTGATAAACATGAAAAATTACTAAGGCTGAGAAAATACCAAAAGCATGACCAGTAGAAAAATGCAGTTCCTATACTTAGATCTGAGTCCTGAGATGTGTTGAGCTTTTCTCATTCCCATTTCAATCAATTTGGCTGTTCTAAGAATGACTCTGGTTTGGAGTAGATTTTTTGGAAATTGAATTGCTTGCTTGCAATCTTCTGTCTTGGCTGAGCCAACCTGGCTCATCCAGCCCAGGATGGAACATTGTGTACCACTTCACCCAGGTCTTCCTGGCCCACAGCCATGACACACATCACTGCATTTTCCTTCATTTTGTAGGATTTACTTGCATCCCCTGTGACTCCCATTATACTGCAGGCAGAAACTGTCTGGGTACAATTCCAGTCATTCAGGTGTTACTAATACTAATCTGGATGTGTTTTGTTGCTTAGCTCTGTATATGCAGTTTTTTCTTAAACTTACAGATTTATTTATTAAATAAATCAGTCTGCCCCATTCTGTCCCCACCAAGCAAAACAGTCCTGTGAAGGTCTTGCAATATTGCACAAACACTGTATTTTTCTGGTGTCTAACTCCTCTCTCTCAAATAAAACTTGCAGTTTTTCCCTAATGGACATGCATTTGCCACTGGATCTGATGATGCCACCTGCCGACTCTTTGACCTCCGTGCAGATCAGGAGCTGATGATGTACTCCCATGACAACATCATCTGTGGGATCACTTCTGTGGCCTTCTCCAAAAGCGGTCGCCTCTTGCTAGCAGGTTATGATGACTTCAACTGCAACGTCTGGGATACTCTGAAAGGGGAGAGAGCAGGTGAGTCCCCCTCACTGCAGAGAGCTCAAGTTTTCCATTTCCTTAGCAGAAGATGGATATTCAAAATCTATGGAAAATGCAGAGCCAGTTCATTGCCAGTGTTGTTGCTGATGTTACTGAATCTGCTTGATTCTTTCTGACACTGTCCTCCTCAGGAATGTCATCCTTTTATTCTCTCTGGTTAAATCTTCCACTTGTTGCATTGCACTGCAGTTTCTGTCTGGGTGATGTGTGGCATAAGACATCCTCTCAGTGAAATACTCTGGTGGTTGGGTATTGGCCATTATTAACTCCTGTGCTGCAAGATATAGGCTCTTGAGTCTAAGCATCAGCTTCCAAAATTATGTCTGCAGAAAATTTATTTAACTGAATTGTAGAAATTAAGTAATACAGAATTATACACTGGCATTGGCTTTTGCACTCATCAGAGGACTCGGTTTTCACAGTAGTTAATTCCTGTAGTCTTTTTGCTTTGGGGACTATAATTTCATGCTGTTGGGAGGGAGGGAAAGTGGATACTTTTAATCCTTGAATTGTTCACAGTGATAGGTCATAGGATAGACAGTGTGTGGCTGAATCTTTCTCATTTCATTCAGTAATGTGAATAATGAAGCCTGGTTCGGTTCTGAGCCTCAGTTCTGCTGGTTAGGCTGGAAATGTGTCCTTTTCTTAAGGGACATGGACAAGCAGAGGTTCAGTAGAGGTTCCTATGGCACCTTGGGAGAGCTGACAAGTACAAGAATGGGTAGAAGGAAAGTAAAAACAAAGCAGAAGGGGACACAGGTGCTGCTTTTCTAATAGTGTGGCTAAACACGTTTTTAATCCTCGCAGTTTGCAAAACATGGGAAACTCAAGGTAGTTCCTGTACCCAGGGCACTGTCAGAAAACACCACATTTAATTTTGGAAATACTTGATGTGCTGAAATTGTACTGAAAATGAAAATAGAACAGTAGAGAGCCTGATTAGGGATGAGATGATCTTTGAGATAGAAAGAAGTCATAAAGGCAGGAATCACAAAAAGGATGCAGTGTTGTATGCACACATTTTTCAAAACCTTGTTGTTAAGTTTCTTGATGTGGCAGTTGTAATATATCTCATTCGTCAGGGTAAAGACAAAGAAGATGATTAGATCTTGCATTACATCTCTCTTTAGCAACTTTGAAGACTTACCTGGGAGAGCAGAGTAACAACTGAAGTCCTTGGCATCCTGTGACTCTTAACTTTCATTGCTTCTTCTTTTCCAGGTGTCCTTGCTGGCCATGACAACCGTGTCAGCTGTTTAGGTGTTACTGATGACGGCATGGCTGTAGCTACAGGGTCTTGGGACAGTTTTCTCAGAATCTGGAATTAACTGGGAGCCAAACATGTACATTCTCCATTTGAGACCTGGAGAGATCAATGCTGCAGCCTATAGCTGTGAAATTAACATTTCTACCTTGTATTTGCAGGTGAAGTTTTTCTATTCACTGATTATTACACAAAAAGGCTTTCTGTAAACTAGAAAAAAAATCAAGTGAAGAAATAGGGGAGGGGGGAAGAAATCACTGACTTTTTAAAAAGGGGCCAGCACACATAATCATGGTGACCGACAAACTAAGAGCCAGTCTTATTGTTTTTGGTGGTTTGGTTAGATTGTCCTTGAAGGGTTTTTGCTTGTGCTCAGTCTGCTAATCCTGTACTTTTTTTGTACATAACAGAGAATATACACATTATAGCAGCCAATCATGTAACATTTGTCTGTATGTAAAAAAACATGTTCGCATTTTTTAAGGAACTACATTTATAGCTTTGCTTTTAACCTGAGATGTCACTTCTGAGTTTTGTAGTGGATGAACTAGATTGCTGTTTTCAATGTTTTTGTGAATTTACTGTAGATAAAGTGAAGCCAATGGTATGTATGTGTTTTTATAATGGAAGGCATTTGAATTTTTTTAAAGGCCCTGGAGACTCCCAGTTAATACCTACCGCCTTATTCACACACTTGACCTGCTTGCCTGTTTTTAATTGTGGGGGTTCTTCCTTCAAGCCAGTGGTTCCTGGTTCATCCATTGGCAGTCATGGCCTCCAAACACCAAGGAGTTAATGCCAGGCAGACTTGCAACAACAGCAGAAATAATTAAAAATGAAGATAAAATAAAACAAAATCTGGTTCCAGAAGTTGTAGCTTCCTTACTGCAGCTTTTTGCATCAGCTGCTCCCTGCAGTCTTTGGGTAGGGAAGCCAAGTGACCTGTGTCACTGTCATGAAGTGGCTGAGTGCTTTTCCTTTTGACAGTTCAGCTCTAACTCAGTGAGGTGGTTTTGGCCCATCACAAACTCAAGCTGATTTGCACTAACAAAACAACTTGGCACGACGCTGGGCACGCAGAAGGCAGCAGTGCTTTTGCAGAGTTTGCTCAATTACCACCATCAGCTGAGGAATTCAAAAGGACTTTGCTGAAATTCTTAAAGATGATTTCAATGTGCAGTTAATTGCCTGTAATCCCCCTCAAAATTAGGGGGCTGCCAAAGCATACCACAACCAAAAGCGCTTGTTGTCAGTTATGTGCAGTGTGAATTATAAAAGGAATTGTGTAACTTAGGATAAACCAAGTAACCTTATTTACCTGTGTGACCCTCTAAAACTTCATACTACAAACTCAGCGACCTGCTTCTTCTCCTGTGGTCACAGAGGTCTGTGCCATGGTGGCTTATTAGATGCTAATTGTTCTGCAGCTCTGACACTGTAAATAGCCATTTCCTCTCCCTTTCCTGATTTTATTCTGATTTTGATGTCAGTTGCTTATAAATTATAGGTTCTGAACAAGGACAGTTGAGCGTAGATGTAGGAAATGCAAGTGGCTGATGCCCATTTGAAACTAACCAGGAAGATTGCTTAACTTTTTGGTGCCTGGCTGCATGCTTGCGCTTGCAGTGGATGTTCTCTTGGAATCTGAATGTCTGCAGCAATTTTGGAAGGGGAAATGAAGTCTATTGGCTTCTCTTAAGTGACTTATTTTAAAGATAACATGAATTTTAAATCCTCGGGTTGGAAGATAACATTAATCTGCCCTCATCTGAAGTTGTGGGGAGTCTGTGTATCTCTGGCAGTAAATATAAGTGCCCGGTATCTTGTAATATACCAAAACAGTTTTGTGGCTGAGAGGACTATTTGTCAAGTTTTGGACATTTGTAATCCTAAATTTCAGTACTTCCATACTGTGCCTGTAAACTTGCCATGTCTGTAATGGTGAAGGTGCCAATAAATGTACCAGTCGATCACAGTAAATTCACTTTTAAATAAAGGAAAAGGCACATCTTGTGATGGAGAAGTATACATTTACTAACAGCAGACTGGTGTAGGACCAAAATCACACTCTTGTATGTCACAGGAATTCCTCAGCATTTTGCTTTATGATCTGTCTGCATTAACAAACTATTATGGAATTCTTGTTACTCTCTTAAATGAGCAGCTCTTGGGATCTTGCAGACTTGGTTTATTTTTAATGGTGCACTTGATTGTTGTTTTTTAGCTCACAGCTGCCTTGAGTGAATCATTCTGGAAATTTGTTACTAAGGAATTTTAAGATAATATTCTTTTTCTAAAAATTTTTTTTTCCATAGAAGTGTGTTTTGAACC
Organism: Phaethornis superciliosus; assembly: GCA_023637945.1. NCBI lineage: Eukaryota > Metazoa > Chordata > Aves > Apodiformes > Trochilidae > Phaethornis > Phaethornis superciliosus. The sequence continues at coordinate 18,277,904 of JAJQWJ010000010.1, forward strand.
AGTTTCCTAGTCAACACCGTTGGAAAGACAGGTGCCATTTTTACGTTCTGGTATTAAAACTTGTTTCTACTTGTGAAGCTCCAAAACCAATTTTACAAATGTATATATAACTTTTCTTAAAAGTTCAAGTAGACTGTAAATGTGGTAATGGCTTTCATACAGGTATTACTGCAAATACTTTCACTGTTGTTGTTTGATGGGCAATTGTCTGTTGGATTCAGCTGCTTTTAAAATCAGTAATATGAAATGCCTTCTACTCACTAATGAGGTTTCCAGAAGGATCATACAAATATCTGCCAGCTTTTGCTATTTGGTTAACCAGTGTTTGTAGTGCTGCAGGTCCTTTTGTGTCAGTGCACAAGGAAACCTGGAAGAATCATTGAATCATTAAGGTTGGAAAAGACCTCTAAGATCATCAAGTCCAACCATCAACCCAACACCAACTAAACCATGTCCTGAAGTGCCACGTCTACACGTTTTTTTGAATACCTCCAGGGATGGTGACTCCACCACCTACCTGAGCAGCCTGTTCCAGTGCTTCACCACTCTTTCAGAGAAGAAATTGTTCCTAAGATCCAATCTAAACCTCCCCTGGTGCAATTTGAGGCCATTTCCTCTCATCCTATCCCCAGTTACTTGGGAGAAGAGACCAACGCCTGCCTCACTATGTGCTCCTTGCAGGGAGTTGTAGAGTGGTAAGGTCTCCCCTTAGCCTTTTCTCCAGACTAAAAAAAGCCTGAGCACAGATGAGGAAGCAGTATCTGATGCTTCTTGGGAGCTTGTGATAGATCCTGCCAAGGTGACGTTGGATGTAATTTGTTTGGATTTTTTTTTTTTTTTTTTTACAGCCTACAGATATAGTGTAACACAGTGTTATATGAGGCCAAGTAATGACCTTGCACAGGCTGTGGTAGTTTCTTCTTTAGGTGGCTGTCAGTGATATTTCAGGAGTGATTGCCTTACTAAAATGGATGTGGTTTTAATGGTAAAAGTTCAAACTTCTATTATAAGGGAGGTAATAAAATGATCTTTCATCGCATTCCCTTTGAAGGTTTTATTCCCAGCTTTGAATCTCAAAGAAAATAGTATGTGCCTGTAGTTTAATGCAGGCTCAAGGATGCAGCTTCAGCTTGTGTGATTTTTAATGCCTGCACACCATGGCAGCACACTCACTATATTTTGCAGCACCAGTGGGTACGTCGTTACTTGTCTTAAAAAGTAAGTTTGATGCCAAACTATGCCATTATCTGAATTTCAAGTAACTTGTGTAATTACAGAAATGGAGGAACTGATTGTGCCAAAACACTGGCAAGGTAATGCTTTTCCAGCCTCTCTCAAAGTCAATGGATTATGGCTTGGAAAGTGCCACTCTGCGCTGCTTTATGGAACACAATTTATTTTATTCAGGTACAGTTGGTGTTTTTTTTTCTTTTTGTCAGCATTTTCTGGTGTGCATTTAGCTTTGCAATGGAGAATACTAATCAGGCAAGTGCCCAGATTGGGCTTGTTCCCATGTAGACTGGGACATGGATTTATTGGTAGAGATACAGATTGGGGTTCTGGAAACCACACAGAGTTTCCAGGTGGCATCTTGCTGATGTCTACTCGCTTCCCTGGTGCTGCGGGCCCCTTTCCATCAGCCTCCAGACCTTTTTTCTTCCAGCCATGGCTTTCCTCTGCCTTGCTAAATTGCAGATAAGTCATGGTATCTGGCAGAACAGGCAGTTCAATGTATTGACAGCAGCCTCAGCTGCCCTTTGAAGTGAAACACGGATGAAATAGGCTTTTCCCCCTGCCTAAGGCGAGGGCCTCACCTTGACTTGGCAAAGCCAAATTGCTGTAACAGCTGGTCCTGGTGTGCTTACTGTAATGCATGGGTTGGAAACAGTTAACTCTTTAATTCAGTTAGTGTACCTGCTTGTCCCACAATGAAGTTCACATTTCTTTTAAGGTGGAATGAAACCATTGTGAAAACATTCCAAGAGTGCTTAGTCTTTCCTCTTTGAGGACACTGTCACCGCCACTAGGTTTAGTGCTGTGCTTTAAGATGTTGGTGAGAGTATTGGCTAATTCAACTAGTTGGTATAAATGGTTGTGTAGCAGAATGACTGATTTTTGAGATAGCATTTCCTGTACAAGTACTTAAGCATGGGTTGATGGTGCACTTTGTATACAGTAATCTGGCATGCATGCTGGTAAAACTACTTCCTACACTTCAGAGGCACCACAAGCCTTTTTATCCAATTGCTGGTTATGTAAAATACATGCAGAATGTTAATGCAGTGTTGTTATGGTAAATGTGTGAACAGTGTTACTAATTGATATAACTGATAACAGATTACATGTGCCTGACATTCTTATACCACACAGTATGTTTAGGTTGTAACTAATATGGACTTCGGTGGAATAGTCTTAGATATTTCAAGCCTTTGTTTTACTTACACAATGGTGCTCTATTTGTGGGTTGTTTTTTTTCTTTTTTTTTTTCTTTTTTTCTTTTTTTTTTTTTTTTTTTTTTTAAATGAAAGCATCTGAACACTTGTAGTACATATTACATCCAAAGGAGTCCAAAACAAAATGCTTCTAACCATGCTTGATTTTAATTCGCCTTTAGTTTCCAGCATTTCTCATCAGCTAGGTTTTTGGTTTGTTTTGTTTTTTTTTTTTTACTTGTTGCTGACTACTTTGGAAAACTTTGGTAATGTTACCAATTATGAAGTGATTCTGCACTGCCTTTGGATTGTGTATGTATTCAGAACAGTCTTAAAGCTTTTATTTAAGCTATTAAAAAAACCAGGGACTTGTGCCATTTGTTCTTTAACAGTGCTGTTGTAAAAAGACTTCCCTGTGAAAAAAAAAATCACTTGCTATGAACTCTGTTTATAGCTTTTTTTTTTTTTCCACGATGGATCTTTTTCTTTGTATTTGTACAGTGGCTCAGTGAAAGATGTTGCCATGAGTTGATATTGTAACCAATAAACAAGTGCTTTTAACCAGACTGTGTCACTTGCCAGTGTTTTATTAGAGCTGTGGTAACCAGCAACCTGTCCTCAAGATCCACCATCTGCCAGACCTACAATTAATTCTTGCATCTGGCTACCTTGTGGCAGTGAACTGAAAAGTTGTGTGTGTTAACCAGCAAAATAAAATATACAAGCACACTGCCCTTACAAGCAAATAATTAAGGCGATTTGTTTGGTTTGGGTTTTTTTTTTCCCCAAAGCAGTGTGTCTGTACTGGTTCTGCCTGAGGCAGGAGGAGGTGTGTTAATACTACAGTGAAGTGAGCTGGAAGCGAGCCACCACTCCCCCACCAGCATCCCAGCAGGTTTTAGAACACTCACTCATTCTGGGTATCAGAATTCCTCTTACACAGTAGCATACTCCCTGCCAGGGCAGACACTTCCAGGCTTTTTTATGTCTACAGCAGCATTTTCCTCAAACCCCAAACACTGCAGTTACCAGCAGAGCAGCTGTACAGAGTGCACTTGCCTGCTGCAGAAGCACCTTCTCTGATTCAGCATCAGCAGTTCTGCCCCAGGCCTGGGGTGCAGTACAGGTAGGAAAGCCATGGTGTAGGTTTGCACCTGAGATGCAGCTGCCAAATAACTTAACAGAGCAGAGGGGTAGGATTTTTTTAATAAATAACTGTCAAACACATGCATGTAAAGGTTTATCTCCATAGAAATGCTCCAGAAAAAGAGCATCAGTACACAGCTGTTACCTCATACACAGAAGGCTGGGCTGTCACTCAGTTTAGAACTCCACAGTTCCCTTCCAAGTCCTCGAGGCTCCTCATGCCTACTGCCAATGAAAGGTCCCAGAGAGCTGTGCTTGTGCTTGCAGTCAGAACACCAAAATACATTGTGGTGAAATAAGTGCTTTGTCTTCAACTAATTACCTGACTCTAGTATTAGATTGTACATCTCTTTCCTTTTATGATAGCCCTTTGCTGGAAAATAGCAAATCTCCAAGTCTTAAAGTTGAATATTTCATTTAAGTCATGTTAACACGTACATAAAAATATATAAATATTCTGAAAAGGCTCTTTTAAAATATGTTATTTTTAGAAAGTCTAGTTAGAAAAAAGTAGGTGTTACATGACTGCAGATGGCAACAGCAAAAAAAAAAAAACACCACTTTTTTTTTTTTTTTAAAGAAGCTTTGCTTTGCTGGAGGTGAGCAAAGGTGAACTCCAGAACACAATTGCCTTGAGTCTCACCTAGAAGAGCCTTGGTCTACAGCAGAAACAAGGGAATGCTCAGGGCACCCCCTGAGTCAAAACTGCCAAACCCATCCTCCAGCCTGCACCACCTGAGTCAGGCACATCCACTCAGCTCACCTGAACATGGCTCTAGCCCTGGTCTCATGGGCATATGACCATCTTCACCACTTCACCAACTGTGAGAAATCTGACAAAATTGTTAAAATTGGTTTAATTTCATCAGTGCCATCCTGTCCAAATGCAGTAGCTACTGGGGAAACCAGAGCCTACTGCATTTCCTTTGTGACTGCTCTGCAGTTTACTATTGTCTTTCACATCCATTTGAGGAACTGCTGCCCAGCACAATTTCACTTGGTTTCCAAACAGTCCATTCCCCATGCTGGAGTTCACACTTCCCTTCATTAAACAAAAACACAAGTGAGAAAGCTGCATCCTCCATCCCTGGCTAATTGCTACATGACTGAAAGCAGGAGACAGTGCTACCAGTGAGAAGCTCTTCCCCACCTAACCTCCTGGATGCCAGGAAGCAAGACTTGCCACTGCTAAATACTAATGAAAACCAGTAAGAATTTGAGGTTTTATTGTCAAGTGCCCAAAGAAATTTAGTGTCTAAGGGTAATTTTTAACTCAAAATCTGCAGAAGAAAGTACCCAGAGTACCACAGTTAAGTTCCCCATCAGAGTCCAAGTTTTAAAATAATTAACAAGTGTAATCAAAGTAACATTTAAAATATAAATCATTTTATGTGACTCCACAGAGAAGTTTCATCTGTAAAATTTCTACTTTGTCCTACAAAGGATCACTGGGAAAGTTAGCAGGGGTGTTTCATTTACTCTTTTGAAGAAAATGTTTTGTAAAGCGATCCAGTTCATTCTCAAGGTGAATAGCTTTATTTCTGTAAAACAAACAAAAGCAATGGATTTACTTCAATGCAGCAACAGCACAAAGCAGACAGAACCAACATCAGTGTTTACTTTCCATTCCTCTAGTCCTGACACCCACAGCACTAAGAAAACCTAAACAGGTGTTCTGGTCAGAGCTGGGGATGTTGCAGGCAGCCACCAGCTCCTCACCACACCTTTCCTTTCCCCTGAGCAGGGTCCATCTGGGACTTCCCTGGTTCTGGCCTTTGCTTTCTGGTGTGTAACCTGAAGAGCTGCACCCCAGGGGCTGGATGTCTTCCATGCCTCATGCCCACAGCCAGGGCAGGCTTACAGCAGGGGGAAAAGAGCCCAAAACTAAGGCTGAGGCTGCTCCTAAGACCCTAAACCACCTACTGCTGCAGGTTTCCCTTCTGCAAACACCTACTGGTGGTACCAAAAGAAAAAGTCATTCACTGAGTCATTCAGTGCAACACCACTGCTCTTGGGTTCTATGGGGAGGGTTCTTTGGAAGGTGTCACCCTAATTTACCTACAGAAGATTAATATTCTTGAGAAAGCCATCTCTCCCATTCAGTAAGAAGAGCCAAGGGCAAAGATGATCTAAGACAAGACCATTTTTGGAGCTCTGCTCATTTACCCAGGTAGAAACATACTTATTTAACTTAACCTGAGCTGTGCAGTTACAAGAAAACAAGTATTGCTGCCTTTCTCCACCTATGCCTGCTGCATTTCAACTGGAAAGTAACAGCAAGCACCAATCTCACTCAATTTTGCTCATGGCCAGTCACATCCAGACTTACCTCAGCTGCTTGGAGTTGGTCTGAATGTTCTCCAGCTGATCTATTTCTTTTGAAAGCCTGGCAATTTCATTTTCCAGGTTTTTCTGGGTGATATCCACCTGCTGACAGAGCCGAGCAAAGGTAGTGGCCATTTCCCTAAAGGAAAAAGAAGTTTGTAATCATGATTTACAGAAGTGCCTGCTACAAAAAAAAAAGAAAAAAAAAATTAACCCCCCCCCAAATCACATGTCATTGCAGTGTGCAGTGGAACACAGCAATCAAAGTCTCCCAGCTGTTAAAGGGATTACAGAACAGCAGAAAATAGGAGTATCATTGTATTTTAAATTAAAAAAGACACCTTAAACATACAAAATGCACCTTGGTCTATCCCAGCATTGCATCTGCCAATTTTTCACTGAGCAGCAACAGGTACAAGTCTGAGGTGGGGACTCTGGCAGTACCCTGCAGGAGCAGCCTGCACTCCCCCCTGACACACTCAGCACACAGCTCCAGGGACATGAGCCCTCTGCAGGGCTGGAGTGCCCAGGCTGCCTGGGGCACCCCATCCTGCCCTCCTCCTGCTTCCAGCCTCAGTTCCAAGATTCCTCCTTACACAAAGGAAACAAAACCCATTACCAGCAAGCCAGCTCTCCCACAAGAGAGGAGACATCTCCTCTCTACTTCACCTCACTGGAGCACTGGTTTGAGTCCAGCTCTTCCATGTCCTCACAGAGACACACGGCTGCTGGACACGGGGACGATTCTCTTTCCTCTGCTGAAGCTGAGCTTTGTATTAGTAAAGTATTCCCTGGGCTACACAGGAGAGGTGTTCTGCACCCTGGTGGTTAGAGGTCTCATTTAGCAGGGCTAATCTTCTGAAATAATAATTTAATCAAAACACTTCAACAGGAGAAGCTCATGGAGACAATCACCCAGATAATACTTTGCAGAGAGAAGTGGAAAAGTATTTGGGAAAGAGACACAAAAGAAAATACGGAATATTTCAGAAAGGCTCTTAAGCTCCTCTTCTGCAGTGCAGAAGAACCAGGACTGGCTGCTGAGAACTGGCCCCTGCCAACCCTTGAGGCAGCACCAATGCCTTGGGGCTGGTTCAGTGCTCATCCAAACCAGTCCAAGTCAGCCTCCACCAGAACTGAGTCACCTCCCACCTCTTCAGAGTAAGGTGCTGGACAAAGACAATCTCCATCTGCAGACTGACTCACACACATATACACAGAGACCTACGTATTCACCTTCTTTGGTGGTAGTTTCAAACTCCTTTAAAAAAACCTCCCCTGTAACAAATACCCAGGGACACTAAAGCTGCCCTCCCCCACAGCCAGGTACAGCCAGTGCCCACCCCCAGAACACCACAGGTCCATGGACAGGGGTTGCCTGTCCCAGGAGGGGAAACTCCAGTGTGGTACTTACTGCTGCACCTGATGGCTGCAGTTTGCACTTGTAAGACTGACGATCATTTGCAGCTTTTCAGTAGCATAGTTTACAAACTGCTGTTTAAAGGCTCTCTCTTTTGCTTTGGTGGTCCAAGTCAGTCTCTCATAAAGATACAACAACCCATACATACTTAAGGAAACAGAGATGAGTTTCCAGCCAACTGTTCTCCAAATCTGAAAGAGAGGATTCTTCATTAGTTTTAGTAATTTATCCTACAGAATAAAATCTAATTCCACCCTCTTAAGTCATCATCATGACCGTTTCACCAGACTGGTTTATAAATTGTATTATTGCCATATCATTACTTTAGGCAATACAAATGCTATATTCAAATGATCTGGTAGCCCAGTGGCATGGAGAACACAGAGGTTACAGAAGCCTTGCCACTTTTTCATGAAGGAGGAAGGAGAAAGCAAAGCTCCCACTACATCCAAATGGAATCAGGTACCATAGAATCATCCTTTAATTCAGAAACCAGACATACAGCAAAGAGAGTTGGAAACTCTGCTCAGAGTGATCAGACTCATTTTCTCCCTACAGACTGCATCCAGTGAACTACATGCAGAACATGACATGTTTCAAGCTGCACCCCAAACAAGGAAAGACCAGTTTAACCTTTGCCATCACTTCTAGCTCAGTGAACACTGCTAATGCTACTTGCCACTCCGCCAACAACGATGATGGTCATGGAGGTCCGTGATGTCAGTGAAGCTAAACTCATTACCAAGGGAACCATAAAATCATCCTGGGACACGTTCTCTGGAGTGAGGGCAGGGAGGCTGGCAGCAGATGGGGTGGTAGCTAAAGGACGAGGGATCTAGAAGAGTGGAATATGGCAACCTGAGTAAAAAGCATTAAGGAACTACACAGCAGAGTGGTTTTATTCTCACTTATTCAGGGTTTGATTTACTTCAGGGAAATTCTTCAGCACTGAAGTCTGAACGTTGCTCCTGACAAGCAGTGCAAGTTCTGACAGTTCCAGTGGGGTCAGAATAAGGGTTCTGTGTGGGACTGGCTCTGCTGTAAGGATCCAGCAGTTAGAAATGGAAAGGGTTCAGTCCAAAGGAAAACACAAGTCAGGCAGCAGCTGCACAAAGTTAAGTTTTTTTTGTTCCATTCTAACCCTGAATATAATCCAATAAAACCAACCCTCACCAAAAATATTTCACACAAAGGGACTGGGGGAAAGTAGCAGCAAGCATGTTAATAGTAGGGGCAAATACAGTAAAAATCAATATATTCTCATCAAGGTAATACAAGGCACTTCATGCCAGCTTCATCTCTGAACACTCACTTGCAAGTTGGGATCTGCTAATCCAAACAGCACTCTTTGAGCTTGTTTAGGACCTAAGAAACGGTTTACAAGTGAAGTCCATCCCAAGGAAAAGTGGAACATGATATCCTCCTGGAAATCTGCACACAGACTATGACAGTTTAGGTCATAGCTAAGGTCAAACTTCCTGCATGGAATTAATAAATGGAGCTGATTCTGAACACTAGAAGGCAACAACGGTTTCAGATTTTCTAGAAATAAAACAGAAGAGAAAAAGTGAGTTAATACTAAAAATTTACAGCATATGCACAAGTAGCATCCTTGCACTACTGAGCAGCTTTGTGATCTACAAGAATATAAATTGATCAGATTTTGTATTTATTTGTAAACTTGGTGGACATTTTGGCAGTAATGATCATAGGAGAGCAGGTAATTTATGGCTCTGCTAAAGAAGAGTCGTGCAAAATCAACTCATAGAGAAAGCACTGCTGGACAAAATGGTCAAATTAATTGAAAAACCTCTCTCAATGGTTAAAAGAGAAGGATGGACTGAGAAAAAGTTGGTTTGTCTAGCAGTTCTGGGGTGCCATGCACAAAAGGTAACATTATTGCATAAGATGACAGAAGGCTTCATGGAATTCCATTGTCTTATTCTGAATCTTGTACTAGCAAAAACAGATGAGGAGAGGGATCGATATGCAATAAAGTTTCTACTTATTAAAAACAAAACAAACAAAACAAACAAACAAAAAACAGAGTGCAAAAATACTTTATGGCACAAACTATCCTGTTTTGCACTCAGAATCTGGAAGCACCTATAGAGAGAATTATGCCGCAGAAACGTTATCTGAAAATGAGTGTATTTTGTGCATCTGTTGGGGAAGCCAAAAGTCTAAATTGGGTTTACAGAGGGATTAGACAGTTTCCCAGAGGACAGGTCCATTACTGCTTGCTTAAGCCATTAATCCAGATGCAGTACTTTGACTCACAAGCCCCTAAGTTGGAGATGGATCTGGTTAACATCAGAGACAGGCCACTGAGCTGAACAGTCTTGATCTAGGATGGCTTTCACTTAATGTTAAATCACAATCAGAAAAAAAATTCTTTGAAAAGCAAGTTTCCTTAAGTTGTCTTCCTGTAAACAAAAAGTCTTAACATTTTTCCTTCCTCATCTTACCAATCATCTCCTGCTGTGACTGATGCATGGACTGATTGACTTCACTGGAGCAACGGTCAGCCAGGTTCTTCCCCAAACCATCTTCTATGTGTTTGTTAAGCTCCTGAAAATTTATAAAGAATATGTGCTCATTAATTTAGATTTAGCTAACCAGTTTCACTATAGAGAGCAGAGGTATGTTAAACACTTGAGCACTGTTATTTACAGAGGGAAGACAAGAATGTTACCATGGAAATACCATGCTTCTAAACCCCACACTATGCCTGAAAACCAAATTAAAGCGACACTGGAAAGATATCTCTAGAAGTATAATAATTAAAAGGCATATGAAAAAGTCTGTATTTTCCATAAACCATGACACTAAAAAGCACATCACTACCATGCTGCTCTGCAAAGCCTTTCCTGTCGTCATTTGATGGGAGCCAATTTCATTGCTCTGCACAAAGATGAACAGATCCCATCAGCTCCTCTGGACATTTGGCAGAGCCAGGACAGCACAGACCTCCTGCAACTCCAGTGCTCCCAGCTCATCACCAAGGCTGAGGCAGGAGAGAGTTACAGCAGTCATTCATTAGCAAAGTCTGAGGGTAAGAGGCAAACAGAGGTGTATGCTCCTTTAGAATATTCAGTTTGAGGAGGAATTTATGGAAGTTTTATAAAAATTGCCACTTTTCTTAAAAAAAAAAACAATACAAACATAAAGTGTTGGGTATTTGCAAGCTCATTTTATTTGTTGGGTATTTGCAAGCTCATTTTATTTTTAGTTCCACTTCATTTTAGAAGTAGTGAAAATTGTTTAGGTAAGGCCTTTATATACTAGAAGTGAATATCAAAAATCAGGATGTCAGTGAATTAAAAGTTTCGGTAACCACGCCAGTAAAAACACAGTTGAAACAAAAATTAATATCCTTCCAAAAAGCAGAAAATATTTTCAACCTTCTCCAGCTCCAGGTAAGCAGATACATATATAACAAAAAGTGAAAACCCTGCAATGCTTAAACAAAATGTCACATAAAGTCCTATGGAAATTATTAAAAAGGTAGAAAATAAAGGACAAATTAGCTTCAAAATATGAAAGAAAACTTACTGTCTTATAGAGCTTCAGTACTTGAGGAGAGGGGTGAAAATCTGAATAAAATTCATCAACTAAAACTGAAAGTCGGCAAATCTCATCGGTCATGGCAGACGAGACCTGAAAGAACATGGTAAAGGCAAAATGTTTCTCTTACCTCTTCCAGACAGAGTGCAAACACACAACTGCATTAACTCTTACAATAAAAGAACCAAGGACCTGATAGTCAGGAGGGATTCCCATTTTGACACGTCTCAGTTTTTCTTTTTGTTTAAAATGTTGGAAAAGGAAGATACAAGATGTCTGAAACTTACTTCCTAGGCTGAGTGACACCTAAAGGAGCTGCCTTACAGATGAACGAGTGAATCTGAGAAATTTTTCATGCTGCCAGTACTTACTTTATTTTCTACTTCTTCAGTAACTCGTTTGATTTTTTCCTTAGTATCTTCTGTCAGAATGTTCAGCTGATTGCGAACGAAGTCCAACCTGTCCTTCTGATCTTCCCGCTCTTCCATTGAATGGACTCTAGCAGAGCAGAAAGGACAACACCATCACCAGCAGGTATTCTCCCACTAATGAAACAAGCCCCAAATCCAGGCATGGACAACCCAGCCAATGGTTTACTGAGCAGCCAAAAAGAATCCAAAGTGACACTGGCTGAACGAAACAGAGGCACTGTTTCAGAATAACTACAATATAGGTGTTAAATTTACAGGAGAACTTTAAGGCTGCACTGATCAAACATAGCTCAAATTGCTGGGTTTTCATGTATTTACAAAGATAGCATTTAGAGCTGGATTTGTTACCAGTGTACATAATTACAAGTAAGAAAGGCAAGGGGGATCAGGGGGCTTTAATACTTAGGCCTATCCTGATTTAAAAATAAAAGGATAAATCTCACCAAACTGTCCTATTGCTGCTCACCAACACCACTCAACTATTCCTTAACAGTGACATGGGTCTGATGACCCTGCAAAGCAAAGGGGAGGTGGCAGAAACTAACTTCATCACAAACAACTATCTTCAGAGATCCCTCATCTATCATTTAAGTAAAAATTGCTTAAAATCGATAAAAGCAGTCTTGAAAGGCAAGCAGAAACACCAAAGGGCAATTCAGACTGAGAGCTCACTACACAGGTTCTAGGAGGTCAACTAACAGAAAGTAGTAGAGTATCTCAACATTTTCAAACGTTTCATGGCATGTTTTCACAGGATCTGACAATGTGAGACAAGTGAGTATGAAAACAGGCAGTTTGTAAAAGCTGATATATTCAGGGAGATGAGTGTGTTTGATAGGTACAGTGGAGTCTTCTGAAACATGCAGACAGACTAACAGGCACAGAAAGGAGATGGATGGGAAGGATTAAACATGACAGCAAGTTCACAGTCTACAAGAGAGACAAGAGGAGGAAGGAAAAAAACCCATATATATGCAAATCTCAAAGAACATATGAGACTGTCAGACACAGTAAATGGGCTGCTATCATTAGCACTAAAAGGATTACATGAGCAAAGATAGAGTCAAGATATTTAAGCATACTACCTGGAAAGGGCCAGGGAACAAGCTTCTGCTAGCTTGGGCTCTTCTCATCCCTTAACAGTATCTGAACCACTTGGAAAATTAAGTGTCTATATCCTCACATTTATTTTCTCAGTGTTACTCTTAACAAAATACTTAGGTAAAGCTGGACAACCATAATTTCTTGAATGCTGGATACCATTAGAAAAACATGAAATTTGAAATCTTTTTGACAAAAGATCTGAAAACCCACAGGCTGCCCTTGTCACTGCAAGTCAGTAATGAAGAATAATAAATTAAACCACAATCCCTATACAGAAGTCACAGACCAAGGACAAAACAGAGTGGTGCAGGTGAACAGTAGTAAGAATGACACACGAGAGAAATTCTCTATTTCTTACCAAGTGAGAAAAGTGATTTTTAAAGTCCATAATCACCCAAGAAAATCACCAGCACAGAAATGGCTCCTTAGGTTTATCCTATCTGGATAAACCAAAGCCAAGGAGCCCTGCAACCAACCTACCTTTTCTCAGCAGCTGCTACGTTTATGTCGTCCATAATGTTTTTCACAGTATCTATGATCTGTTTAGCTCTGATAGTGTGCTGCTCAAACTTGGTTTTCACGGCTGACTGCGAGATACACTCCTGCGAGGGGCCCAAGCCACAACACATTACTGCAATTCCAGGCCAACACATTCAGGAATTTCACTGCCAGAAAGCACATGCTGCTAATTTTACCATGAACTTAAACCAATGGGAAATAAAAAGGGAGAAAGTATATAGAAATTAACAGAAAACAGAACTGAAATCTGAAATGAGTCTATAGCAGCATGTCTGTATCTTCGTGTTCTGTCACAGTAATGTGCAGAGGTTTTAACTCTTCTAAAAGAAATTAATAATATAAAGAAAAAAGAAAGCTCAGATGAATATGTAAGATAAATCTAACTATTCAGAAAGTCTTCCAAACTATCTTTTAATAATTATAAATATCTAATATGAATTTTCTCAGTATTGCCTGGCTTGAGTTTTCTTTGCTGTAATAGCCACACTTAGTTTCAAGAAACAGTTCTGTCAAGCAACTTTGACATATTAATGTCAATACTGACCATTCAGGAACAAAATATAAAATTAGCAATAGGAAACAAGGATTATCACACAGGATTAAAAAAAAAAAAAGTTGGTAAGTAGCTCTGAAAATATTAGCTTATTTACAGAATACAGAATTCTCCAAAGATACAGCTTCTAATCAATCTCAAATCTTGAATATTGTACAAGTGATTTACAAATTACAGGACACTGACTGAAGAGATTTACAAATGTTCAATTTGGATAAAAGCAAAACTAATTACAATAAACCATAAATTAAGACTATTAACTTTCTTCAAGCAACTGCACATCCTGAGTTGCGTAGTTAATTGAGTTAATTAACCTGAGTTAGTTAGGTACTGTTGGAATTCAACCTGTACAAAGTTGCCACAAAGTAGCAAGATCTGTGTTTGAGGGGAAGAAAGCAAGCAGCTAATTTCTATCAAGGAAAGATATGGATACGAGATACACAGATCTATGGATTTGTTTAATAAAATTTGTTCTCAATCTATGGATGCAACTTTCACAGCACAGATTTTTAAGACTTGCCTATGACTTCAGCATATGGTGTGGTAACAAATTTTCAGCTATCTAAAAATAATAGATCAAAACAAAATAAACAAAATGGGTGAAATATATTCCCTGTTCCTCGACGAAGCAGATCTAGAAATCAGCAATGAAAGGCCAGAATTTCATAAATATCAGCACATTGTAAGAGCTAGACAAGACACAGAGGAAAGAGTCTTCTCAACATTAGTATGTGGTAGATAAAAGGATGACAGTCACTCACAACACAATCAGAAAATCCAAGTTAGAGCACTAGGAAGAACACAAAGGTTAGTTAAACGACTGGGAAAAGTCAGAGAGGGACAGCAGTAGCTTTTGCTGTTAGTCAGTAAATAAGTATCTAACAAAACAAAGAGAAAAGGTACATTTCAGCAGTATCACCAAAACCAATTACCTTCCAGTACAGCAATGCAGTCTTTAAGTGCACAACTTAGAACATTCCTGTGCAGTGTTAGGGTTTCTGCAGTAGCATACTAATTCTGGCTGTATTATTCACTCCAATTTACAGCCAAAATTCCTGTTCCACCATGCCTCCCCTTGTCCACTCCCCCAGACACCATTTCTTTTACTGTTTTTTTCAAGAAATTTGGGAAACCCTACAACTGGAAGCATAGCAGGGTTTGATTTTATGTAGAACGTCCACTAAGGACTGCTGCATGCATCCAGCACACTGTGCATGCACTTCTTTGTTATTTTGCTAAGGCATTTTTATGTACCTCATTGAAAAATTTCAGACAAAGATACACAAGTTACTTTGTTACACCAAAACATAAAAAATTAGAACTGATCCACTGACCCAACCCTTTCCTTTAAAAACACATATCTTTTTTCTTTGTTGTAATACAACTGACACACACAGTAAAATCACTTTTTCAAGCTACTACACAAATCTATAAAATCTTAATTTCACCACTGCTTACAAGTGTTCCTAGTAATGCCTGGACCTTTTTTTTTTTGTGTAGCAACTTTAACGACCCTGTGTGCTGAAGAACATCACATCTATTTTTGGAATGCCTTTTGCCCTCACACAAGTCACAAGCCTACATAAAAGTAGTTACAACCCTTTCAAAAATGGTCCAAATGTTTTCTGATATCACAACAAACTAGCACTGATGGTTTGTTTCTAAATTGTTTTGATGATTCTAGCTACACTGAGCATATATCAGTCCTGGGATGAACAGGCTTTTCCATCAGGGAACTGATAATAAAATCTGGAATGTGGATGTACTAGACAAGTAACAGTTCCTCCTCTCAACCCTTGTGGAAAAGGAGTAAAAAGCCATTCAATTTTGGTAAAGATAAAACCAGGATGAGACAATCCAGGAGAAGCAAAGCCAGAACAATACTTATTTCTAACAACTACCTGCTATTCAAGGTGAGAACAGATGAACAAACCCATAGAGAAAGCAAAGCTGTTGCACATGGTTTGAATACCTTAAAGTCCTCTAATTGTTAGCACAGGTTATGTTCAGTAAAATTAAAGTTAAGCATAAGTAAAATCTACTTTTGCATTAATAACCAGCAGTCTATAGAGCCCACCATAAATACCTCAAATATCTGCTCAAAATGCTGAAATTCTTGTAATCTTGTTTGAAATCCTTCAGCAAGTGCTCCACCTGTGAAACATAGCAGACCATAAGGAAGAGAGCAATACCTCACAGTGGTGACTGTATCTGAAATATTTTTATCAGGTTTTATGATATTTTTCTCTATTTCAGGAAAAGGGAGAGTTCCTACACACCACCCTCTGGCATTCCTTGGGCCTTCTGTCTCCTGGCACTCAGAACTTCTTTTGCTGAAACAAAAAAGATGCGGTTCCTTGCTTCTACAGGATCTATAACCTTCAGCTCATCAACTAGAAAAGTCAGGCAGCGCTCCATGTGCTGCCTACGCACCTGAGGAAAAGGTAAAAAAGGTAAAAAGCTCATGAGAAAAATGAAAAAATGGAGACACCATCAAATCAGAACGTCAGTCAGAAACAGATGCTGGCCAAACCCTTAGAGAGCTGATGCTTTCTACTCCTACTGATGCAGCAGTTGTTTTGAACCATCTAAACAGCCCCAAAAGCAACACCACTGTCTTCTGCAACTGCATTTCTGTCAGCTGGCTGCCTTTGGAGGCATCTAAAGAGCACACTGAACTCTTTCTGTCAAACATTGTACTTTGCCAGCTACTCTGTGCATGCACAAGTGGATAGCCTGTATCCTCAGGCTGCATTACTATTACAGAAATAAAAGGTAATAGAAAAATTTGAAAGAAGCTGAACTGTGGAAGTAAAAGGTTCTAAACCATCTTGCCATTGTATTAACTGCCTGCATATATTATAGCTTGAATTGCAGGCTGCTTTTTTGCTCTGAACAAGGAAAAAGTTTATTCCATTTCTAATTCTTAAATATTTCATGATTTATCCTTTTATAGCTAAGAAAAAGCTGGTGTTTTCATATTAGTAGCTGTATTACCTAGGCAACTTCACATGTTTTTATGCTTGTAGAGACCTTCTCTTTACATATGTTTATTATTTTTTTAAAATAAAATATCCACCCATATAAGAGCCAAATAAGTCACTCACATCTTCCATATATTCTGGTTCTGATGCAGAGGCATCCCATCTATTATTCAAGATGAAAATGTTTGGCTTGGAAAGGCGTTCATTCACTTTATGGAAAAAATGTTTTTCCTAAGAATTAAAGCACAAACAGCAAATTTCCCAGACATCCAAACCAGAGCCACACAATCTTCTGTAACAGATTCTGAAGTTAATTCACTTTTTAAAAGTTCATTAAAAAGAATTCCTTAACATTAAACCCCACAGATACCCAACACACACACACAAAAAAAAACTTATGATAGTTTAAAAGTCATCAAATGTCTTAAAATTGATGCTAATGCTAAATGTAAAATACACAGCAAGCTTCTCTAAAATAAATACAAATACAAATTAAGACCATTTCCAAAACAAGTAGTTAAGAAAACAGTAAAAAATAAAGTCTACTTTTCTATAAAACTATCACATTGTTCATTGTATTTTCTTTTTCTCCTCCTTTCACTCTTACTATCACATAACCCCAGGTCCTTTGATACTCCTAGCCCTCTGTTCAATTTGTTTGCAACTGTTTGATATTCAAAATATTGTGTGGGAAGAGAGGAAGCAAAAAAGGTCACACAAAACAAGACTGTATCTGCTCCTTTTGTTTTTTAAATAAGACATTTGGCTAAACCTGTGAACTCTTCCTTATTTAAACTACCGAGATGTTCCTGGTCACCCTGCTAAATCTGGTTTCCATACCCAGAAAAACACCCTGTGACTATATTTTCAACTAGACAACACCAGCTTCCACTACAGCTAGGTTACATTTCCTGCCTGAGGATGCATGGTTTGAGCCACAGGATAAAAGCCATTGCTGAATGTTTTAATTTTAAAAAGTGAGGCACGCATGTACCTGAAAATGAATTTAAGTCCCTTGTCTGTACCTAGCAGCCCTCACTGCTGTTCTCATAGTGCCAATGGGTATGTTGTGATGGTGTGAATCCCCACCTGGGACAGCTCAAAATGAATCTCTGTGCTGCCATAAGCTTTGTGCTTCTGCAGCAGGACACCACCATGTTCTGGACATGACACAGGAGACATGTTAGTCTCTGTCAGCCAGGCAAGCAAGCAAGCATGCATGAACAATATTACTGTAGCAGAAATTAGAACTTTGTCTGAAGGGAATTTATGAGGAAATATTAGAAAAATCACTTTTATGCAAAAATCTGTGGCTGTGCAGCAGCTACCAAACATTCTTAAGCCTGGTAAGAGGTTAAAATAATGTGTAAGGAGGGTGAGAATATAGTTACATGCTTTACCTGAAGGATAAACTTGTGTAGATGAA
Organism: Phaethornis superciliosus; assembly: GCA_023637945.1. Classification (NCBI taxonomy): domain Eukaryota; kingdom Metazoa; phylum Chordata; class Aves; order Apodiformes; family Trochilidae; genus Phaethornis; species Phaethornis superciliosus. The sequence goes on from JAJQWJ010000010.1 coordinate 18,295,811, forward strand.
GAAAGAAATTACCATTTGCCACAGTGCAAAGCTAAATACAAATGCTTTACACGAGTTACATAACTGTTAAAATTAAAAGCAACTTCGTTTGTGTCTGCCCCACTGAAAGCATTCAAAAAGGGAAAGAGTAAGAGAGCTGTTTACTGTGCCAAAGCCTCAGTCCCAAGTAAGACCAACATCCTTTCCCTCTAGTATATACCCTGGACACAGGTTACTTCCCCGTTCTCATAATTACAAGGTGCTCAGTGTTAAGTGAGGATTTATAGGCATGGCAACCAAAAAAACTCAGTAAGACTTTAATGCTACAAACAAGTGGCAAGACAAACCTGTTCCTACTTAGTGCCTTTCAGACATGCTCAACGAGGAGCAACAATTGACAAAAAAATCACAGGGTATTTTGGGTCAGACAAATAAAAGGATCAGACAAGCACAAACTTAACAGAATTTTCCACTAGATGTACATCCAATGTTTCTCTCCTGCATATTTACTGTCTCAGCCAGATTGTTTTTAATGGTTCATTTCTTCTGAGCAAGTGAGAATCAAACAAAATTTGTCCTTTTCTGTTATTTCATTACACCAAACTGTAATCTGGCACACAGGGCCCTATGTTTCTATAGAGCAACAAGGTGTTCACTTGTCGTGGTTTAAACCCAGCCAAAAACTAAGCACCGCACAGCTGTTCATTCCCTTCCCAAATCTTTATTCCTCTCCCTTTTTTTAATTAAAAAACCCAGACCTACTATGGTAGGTGTATAAAGTAAACCACTTCTGAACTCCATCCATAATAAAAGCAAAGGACCATCCTTCATGTGAGATAATAGAGAAGATAAAGGCATGGGTGTGCCACATCCCCCCTTTGCTTTGGATCCTGTCAGAATCTTCTATCTTTGTCTTTTAAGTCACATCTGTTTTGCATCTGAGTCTTTGTGCATTAAGATCAGAAGTTGGAATAAGTTTTTGAACTCATTTTATGTTCCTAGATTTCTACCAAAGTAATCTAATTTAGCAGAAGGTAAGGAAATACTGTCTTTGCACACCTAGTTTTTTATTGTATTAAAAACTGTCTTGATTATTAGAGAGTTCAGACACTGCATGTCAGAACTACTCTCAGAACAACCAGAGCATTATTTTTGTCTACAGTAGGCTTAATATAAATCAAGAGATTTCTCAGTAGCACTGTACTACATTCTGGCAGTCCCACTTCAGTAACTTAGAAACCTTATATTGACACTGTCCACATTCACAATACTCAGCTCAGAGAAAACTGGGTATCACTAGAAAATCAAAGCAAACTTCTGGTTTCATATTTTGAGTATTGCAACAGCTCTTTTCACCATCTTGTATGCTCTCCTTCCACAAGTCATACAATATTTTGGCTGCAAGGTATACAGCTCTCAAAACAAGGCTTTATAGAATAAAGTTGTTAAAACATCTTCACCTCTCCACGTTACACAAAACCATGCAACATGAATGCTTATTACATATTCTTCAGAAGAAGAAACACAGTCCAGTGAGAGCAACCTGCAGCACTTGACCTCAGCACAAGGTGTATCAAGGGAATTCACCCTTTTCTGAGACAGCACATGAGGAACAAGACAGAAATTCAAGTCCCTTCACCTACTCAGTGTATTCTGCTGAACTTCAGGATGAAAAATACTTCATAATTTGTTTCTTTGATAATACAAGTGTCTTCAGCTGACAAATACCAAATATTTTACAACTGTAAAGCAAGACAAGCAGTACATCATCCATGTATCAAAGAAGAAACTGAGATAGAAAAGACAAATGTGATGCTCAAGTCAGAGTAAGTGAAGCAGGTAAAAAAACTGGTTCTCCTTTCTCTAGTCAAGGGTATACATTGTTTCCTGCCTAAACCCTATTCAGAACACCTAAAGGCAATAATTCATGGAAGCTTCAGCAAAGGTCTAAGAGAAGACATTTCAGCTATGGAACTGCTTGAGTATTTAAATGAAGTAACATAAAAATCATTGCACATCATACCGTGTTCATGAGAGTTGATTCAGAATTGGCCACCAAGACAAAAACATCAGCATCTAAGCAGAATTTGTCAATCCAGCTGTCCAGTTCTGTGGTAACATCTGTGCCAGGGCTGTTGAGAATAAAAAACACCCCACAAACTCACATTTATCCAGCAAAGGAGTATCTGAGTTTGAAAATGATAAAAATAGTGTGGGATTGCCTAAGGGCATTGTAAGAAGATACAAAGCTTTGTACTTTTAGACAAGCTTAAGGCAAATGTAGAAAAAGCCAATTACCATTTAGCATTTATCAGTCACTCACTCAGTGGACCATCTACTCATTCCAAAATGCATTTTCTAATAAATAAATATGCAGAGCACAATAGTCAAGAACAGAGGAGTCTCATGGAATGGTCCCTCTCCACATATTCAAAATTTTAATCAAAAAGGACAGTTCATAAAATAAATAATTTTACATTTATCCAGCTTTAAAATGATATGCTATACTAGCTGTGCACAGATTTGATAGCAAATCAAAATTAAGCTAAAACTACAGTGCTGCCAATTTTTCAAAAATAAGTGGAATATAAGCACTAGGTCATGTTTGCAACACCTCACTTATTGCTGGTTCTAATGTTTAACATTTAACAGTAAAAAGATTATTTTCCCCTTACAAGTATCTATTCTCTCAGATTCCAGGCTGTCTTCCTTTCCCTTTGTGTTTCACTTTTTTCAGCTGAGGCTGTGCAGATGAAGTCATGCCTTCTACCATACCTAAGCAAAGATCCCTTCTGGGTATCCAGCACACTTGTGCTGGGCACATGTCTCCAAGGAGAGGGAACAACTGCATAAGCTCAGAAGTCCAGCAATACATCAAACCAACCCCCTCCCTGTGCCAGCTGGGCTGGCTTTTTCTGTGGCCAAAGGGACCTGAGCTTGCACCCAAGAAAACAGTGACAAAGCCCCAGAGATTTCAAAGTTTTAAGATTAAAAATAAAACAAAAAGCACTACAATTTATCGAATACAATCTGGATATTATTTTGCTGGATATGAAGAAATCATACTTACAAATCCACTCATATTTGAGTGAATTACTCAAATTCAATCTATGTTGATTCACAGATTGGGTAGAGATCACCTAACAATTTGCAAAAACATTGCCAGGTCACACCTCAAAACAACCAGGAACACAGGCATTTGACATAGGCAAAAAAACCCAAAGAAACAGCTTTCAGAACTCTTCAAATAAACAAACTGTAGAGAACACTAACCCAACACAAGGGCACGCAGAGACAACAGTCAGAATTACATTTTGAGGTGACCCATTACTTCAACATGTAGGCACTGCAACCCTTATCAGAAGCTTTTTTGAATGAAATCCAGATTGCTGACACTCCACAAGATCAGACTGAAGCATTTAAAGACAGGAGACGGGCAACAGGTTTTGCAAAAAACCCTATTTGCACTTGATGCTGTTTGTTTTAAAGAGGAAGTGTCCTCAGCCAAAAGCTAGTCCCTTATTGAGTTCAATCACAAGACACTTGTTTGTTCCAACTGCTACAAGGCCAAAGTCAGTGGCAGGCAGAAATATACATAAAAAACCAAACTCTGTACACTCAAAGAAAAGAGGCAAAAATTTGGCAACCTGGCAACCAAAACACATTCTGTTAGTAAAACAGTCTCTTTGAAACATTACAGCGGCTGATTTATTTAAGAAAATAATTACTAAAGTAGAAAACATACCTGTCCACTAAAACCAAATCATCTCTCAGCAGGGCACACTTTGACTTGGGCCAGAAGACATGGACGAGACAGCCAGCTTTCAAATCTTTATCCATATGAAGTGCATGAGCAAGCTGATTGACTGTCTATAAAAAGCATAAAGTGAACACAAACATGAAGATGCACCACAAAGGAGTCTGTATACCAGCCTGATCTGGTATCTAAAGAACTCGTGCCTTGAAACTCAAACAGGAGTTTCTCTGGAGCCACAAAGCTGAACTCCTTCAGGGGCACTGAGCAAAATCATGAATTTGCCTCAGAGGTTTAAAGTATCAATATGAGCTGCTCAAGAAGCTAAGCACCATAAGGCCAAATGAGAGGCACATTCCAAATCCTTAACAAGTAACAGAGCTTGCTCTCAGTCCTATAAAACTAAATCACACAACATATGTTATGCCACCATGAGACACATGTTAATTGTTTCTCTGAAACATCCAAGAATAACTGTGAAGCACTCAATTTAGTTTGTTAGTCTCTCCTAAAGAGAAACTTAAAAATGCAGAATAAGTTAGCCTTATACTTTTGTTGGACTTGAAATCACTGTTAAAAGACAGACCTCTTGAGAAATAGTTACTGTGAAAAGTAGTGATGATCATGCAAAAACTGTACCTTGACACTCTTCTTTTCATCTGATCCTTCTGTCATAAGATAAGCCTTATCTCCATCTGTCCCTTCCACACTAAGAAAGCAGTTAGTTGTATGGCCAATTCCACTAGGAAGCACTTTATCCCACAGCATTGCATTAATGACAGAACTTTTCCCACTGCTTGTTCTAGAGAGATAGAAAATAAAAGCACTTGGAGCACAGCAGAGCAGCACTAAGCTTTCAAAGCATTGCTCTCTGGGATTTCTCCACACAGCCAGCAATAACAACTCAGAACAATTTATCAAATTATAATCTCAACTGAATGAAGACTTCTGGAGTAAAATGTGAAACAATGTACAGAACCCTTCAAATTTATTTCTTGTGCATAATTCTCATAATACCAATGCTGTCTTTAATAATGGAACTTAGTCTTGTCTTTATTTCAGAAGGAAGAGGTAGCTAAATTAACCAAAACCCTGTTGATTAAAAGGATCTGGTCACCAACTCAAGATTCTGCAAGCACCTTAGATTCTCAGCAATGCCCTACTTTGCACTAACCCTCTACCCCTCACCCATAAATATGAGGTTTAACTATTACACAACAGTATGAAGTTATATAGACAACAACTCATCTTTGAGCTGCTACTTCCAGAAAAAGTTCACTGCTCACTGTGCAACAGTTTGCAAATTTATTCAAAGTGTCAAAAGGCAAGCTAAATTCTCTTTTTCCTGCTCTGAACTTCTGCCCTTTGTAAAAACAACTTTTATCACACATTACATCTTGTGTTCAACATTTAACTTTGTGAAATATCAAAGCTGAGATGTAACTAATTTCATTATCCTCAAGCCTTTTATTGCTTTCTTTCATCTTAACTATTGTAGCAAAATAAAACAGCTATTGTACACCTTTTTTTCCAATACAGCTATGGAATTTTTACACCTAAGCCAGGCAAATTCATACTCCAGAAAAAAAAATACAGAACTACATGTTTAAATTTAAGCACAGAAAAAATCAATCTTCCTGAAGCAAAGTGGACCAACAGATGCTGGAGCAACCAGGCACATAAAAGAATTTGAAAGCACTGGAACAGCAGCCTTTTAAAAGGACTTCACTGTTTTATATCTGAATTGATGTTTGGGTAAGGCAGATTTTCATCATCTTTCTACACTCTCCAAATTTTAAAGGAAGAGAAAGACACAATGTTTGAAATACAGATGTTTACTGAAAGTGTTGAGATCCATTAGAAATTTCTGACAACTTCAGGCTTTTCCACCCACGTGAGACTGAAATCCAAAGCACAATACATACAAGCAGAGACATGAAAAACCTCAGTGCTTTGTGTCTATACACCTGATGGCATTTATTTAGAACCACAGAATGGTTTGGCTTAGAAGGGACCTAAAAGAACATCCAGTTCCAACCCCCCTGCATGGGCAGGGACACCTCCCACTAAACCAGGCTGCTCAGGGCCCCAACCACCCTGGCCTGGAACACTTCCAGGGAGAGGGCAGCCACAGCTTCCTCAGGCAACCTGTGGCAGTGTCTCACCACCCTCAAATTAAAAGAATTTATTCCTAGTGTTTAAACTATGATGGCATGAAAAAAACACTCAGCATCAATAAGACTGAACACAGTTTTGTATATATTTCAAACAGTAATTCTACGATGAAGGACAAATTCCAGTGCATTTAAATTAGAAATACAGACACTAAATCCTACAAGAGGAAAAACATAAAATTAAGTACTGGTAAATCCATTTCTTACCTGCCAAAAAATGCCACTTTCATGTGCCTCCGTGAAAGCACCTCACCAATGACTGCTAACTTATTTTTATATGCCTGTATTTTTGCTAGTTCATCTTCTGTTGCCACATGTTCAAGTTCTGTGTTCTTGTATGTTGCTATGCACAAGAGAAAGAATAACATAAAAGCAATCATACACGGGGTCCATGCTTCAGATTATCTGCACTTTACACCCCCACAAAGGTCTGTGTCAATTTTAATCATACAGTGATAAAAAAAAACCAAAGAAAATTCCACTACAGATGTTGATATTATACCTTGCCATTTAGCAGCTCCACCACAAGCACTTGTGAAATCACAACATAAATCACTTCAGATGAATCAACAATCTAACTGTTGGCTTTGATATCCCTGCTAACACAGCCTGCTGTGCTGATGTGCCTCACCCTTTGTGACAAACCTGCCTCCTTCAGACAGGAAAGCTGGGATCTTTCATGGATACACCAGCCAGGCTGGGCTGTCTTCTCCCTGCAGAGCTCACTGGGGTGATGAGCCACCAACTCCATGTGGAGGCACACATCTCCAGGCTGCTAAAACTTCTGCGGGTTCAACCAATGGTTCTCCGTGTTATATCACATTGATCTACTTTCCTATTAAATAATGGGAGAACCTGTCTGTCCTTTCTGCTATGCAAAAGAAACCACAAGAGGACTAACAAAGACTGGCATGGTCATGGGAAAGGGGTGATAGCAGCCCAAGTGATGAAATTAGCTTCCCATAACCATCAACGGGCAAGGCCCTTGTGCTTCAGATGACAGCTAACCTTCCACAAAAGTTGCTCCCTCACTGACATAGTCCAGCAGCTGGTCGAAGATGGCCGTGATTGTCTTTTTAGCCAGCACGAAGTGCTTCAGCGGAGAGACGGAGGCTTCTGCCATTATGCAACTGAAACGAAAAGTTACATAAAAGTAACCTAAACATTCCATACACGCACGGGTGTGAAGAGGAGACCCCCACTTCTCACACAGCCATTTAAAAAAACCCCACAGCCCAACCCGCACCGGAGGGCAGGCAGCTCAGCTCCCTCCGGACCAACTCCTCCTTCCCCTGGGGCCGCCAGCCGCTCACCCCCGGCTCGGTGTCGGGTTTAGGCCGTGCCGGTGCAGCCTGCTCGCCAGACACCAGACTTTCTCCTCACAGAACTCAGCTCACACCCTCCCCAGCCCTTGGAGGTCAGCGCCGTCCCCTCAGCCGCCCCGCCAGGCCCTGCCCCCGCCGACACTCGGGGGAGGCGCCCGCCCGCCCGCCGCTGAGGAGACAGCGAGGAGCCGAGGCCGGCGCGGAGACACCGGGCAGGATGAGAAGGGTCAAGCGGCAAAGGGAAGGAGCGGCCCGCGGCCCTGCCCGCCCCCGCTCACCCCCAGAGCCCCGGGGGTCTCCGCCGTTACCCGGCAACCGCTGGCGGGACCCTCCCCGCCGCAGCCTCCTCCGGGCCCGCCGCCGCCGGGACGGGGGCAGACGTCACTTCCGCTTCCGGCTCCACCGTTGGGGGTTGGCGGGTGGAGGAAGGGGGCCGCCATTTTTAGTGAGGGCTCAAGGGGGCGGCCGCCATCTTCAGCCAGGGCAGAAGCCGAGGCGGGCGCGGGGGCCGTGAAATGGAGACGGGAAAAGGTCCCGGCCCGATGGCCTCGGCCCCCGCGGGTCAGGGGCGGGGAGGCCCAGATGCCGGGTGGGCTTGCGGGGGATCATAGAATCATAGAATTAGCCGGGTTGGAAGGGACCTCAGAGATCATCAAGTCCAACCCTTGACCCACCGGAGCACAGTTGCTAGACCATGGCACTGAGTGCCAAATGCCGCGCACTGCAGAGTGCGGGAGCCCCGTGAGGGGAAGGTGAAGCGGGGTCTGTCTGTGTCTGTCTGTCTGTCTGTCTGTCTCTGTGTCTGTCTGTCTGTGTCTGTCTGTCTCTGTGTCTGCTCCTCTGCACCTGAGAATCCATACTCGGCCCCTGAGCCCTCCCGGCGATTTCGTGGGGAGCTAAAAGAAAGACAACGAAGCACGACTTGGGATTCCTGCGTGCTGCCAGCAACTTGGTTTAATGAAAGTCCCCTAAAAATTACAAACTCGAAGTATTTGCAAGGGTTAAAAAGCACAGAAAATGTATACATCTGATGCAAGAGCATGAGAACATGGGAACGACGACAAACAATGAAAATCCGTGACAGTGAATAAGCATTACACATAACACATTACTTGAGAATTCATTTGTTGTATTTTATAACTTTCCAATAATTAGTGGGATTTCAATGTTGAAGTCAACAGAATCTTCCATATAAAAAAATTCTTTTGTTCAGTAACAAACATGATTTGGGAAGTACACACACACACATCTATCGGCTCAAAAGTCTGAAAATCAAAGAATGAAACACAAATTACTCCCAGGTAGAAAACACTTCCCAAACCAACCTTGTGATATTTTTATAGCTTCTAGGCAGAACATTGCTCTTGACATAGAGATGAACTTTGCAGGTTATCAGTGCATGTGGTACAGAGTATCTCAAATAAAAATAATGCTGGCACACTTCCCATTCCCATGGTCAATTTCCCTCATTGAAGAGGGAGAGGAATTGCCTAAGCTGTGGGGTTAAACACAACTTTTAAGTCTCTGGCAGTATCAGACCAGCAGAGATCACCTTGGGGCAGCAATGTCAGAGCACTGACCTTCCACTTACATTCTTCACATAAATAAACCAAACTTTTGTCTTCCCTTTGATGGGTTTGTTCCCTTTAATGGGAATGACATACTGTCCTTGGCAAGTACAGCCATTCCTTTCCGTCTTCCAACTCTAGACTCCACTCATTACCTCTTTTTTTTTTTTTTAAACTACTCAGTATCTTTCTTGTTTTAGCATGCTGATCATGTGAGAGCTGATACTCGTGTTTCTGCTAAGGTAAAATGAGTCCAGCTACTCCTGTACATTTCTATTTATGTTCTGACAGATATTAAAAAGAAATACTAGCATTATTCTCTTATTTATAAAAGCCAACCTAAGAAAAACTTGGTGCATTTTAGGCATGATTTAGCTTCACAATATTTCCATAGGGTATTATTTTCATTCTCAGTTTAGAAATTACAACTAGGAAAACCCAAAAGTTAGGTATGAAGTTATTCAGGAGTCAACAAGCAAGTTTTCTGTTTGATAGGGCTCTGTCCTTTTACAAGACCACCTTTCCTGTGTGGGACACAGTGCTGGTATATACAAACAGATACACTTCTGAAGCCTACTTATTTATTTTTTTTTATTCCTTTTTAAAAGTCTTTTGTCTATTTCTTGCCACTGCACCCTGGAGCAGCTTTTTCTCCAGAGCTCACCTGTGTGTCATCACCAAGAGTAGAGTTTAGGAGAACCAGCATTCCCCTCCTAGTTATACCTATATGAACAAAATTAACTTTCTGTATATAAAATAGTGCTTAGTAGTGCTTTGTTAATTATATTATTGCTACCATTTTAAGCCAGTCAGGATCAATGTGCTCAAAGCACAAAATAAGCAGTTCTGCTACAGACATTGTAATTTTCTGTACAAAAGGCTAATAAAATATAGTCAAGATACCATCAGGTTGCCCTTTTCAATGACTACACAGAAGATTTAGTAGTAAATCAGCATTCCAAAATGATGAAAGCAGTCTTGCCTTCTACAAAAAAAATACATGCTAACTGGTTCATAGCAAACTTCACAGAAATGCTTCTCTAGAATCAGAACTTCCATAAACTGACTGTATTTGGTCAATTTTTATCCTTACCTTTAAAAATCCATTGCAAAGACTCATGCCTTGAAGCTGGTAACACCAAATCTCACTGATCAAGAACTGTTTTCAACACTCTATCTATACAAAGCTTGCATTAGACAATCTTACATTACAAATTTACAATCAATGCACAAAGAAATGTCAGATCCACCACTAATTTATAGGCAATCTCACCATTATAACTAGCACAATCTAAATTACCCTGTTTTATCTGTCCAAGTATCCACTCACAAAGAAAGACAGCTACAGAATGAACTGTAAAAACTCACTTCTAAAGATTATAATGGCAAGACAGCACTATCTAACCTGAACAGCTGTGGGGAATATTTTGAAAGTTTAAATTCTTACAATTTTTGTGCAGTACCAGTGTTTCAAGCCCAGTGTACATAAGAAATTTAAAATTTACAGCATTAATATAACTATCCTAAAGTATTAGCAGTGGAAAGCTAATTGTAAATATACAGAATTATAATAATACAATTATAAACTAACAGAGGCTTGCTCTAAATGAGGTTGGTGACATACATCATTTCAGCAAGAGATAAATTAGGATTTTAGATCTGAGAATAACACTGTGTACATTTTCAGCTGGATCACATTGCAAATTCTCTTACAATTACTTCTTGAAACATGACTTCATCTACACACAAGCAATGTGTGTCTCCTTGGTGCATTAAAAGATAGGAACTGAAGGTAAATAAAGGAGACAAAAATTATGTGGGAGATCTGCAGTAAATATGTGGAAGAAAGGGTTGTTGGATAGTCCCAGACAGGAGGTGAAATTAAACACAGAACAAAAATGTTAATTATGAGATCAGATAGGGACCTCAAGAGAAAAACAGGGTAATTTTAAAATCTTATCAAAAGCATGAGGTGAGAAATGCAGGCTGGTATATGAATTTGGAGACATCCATGCTCAGGAATATTTGGAACAACCATATCTTTGGCAGGCTGGGACAGTTTGCCAAACATCAGCATAGTGACCTGCTGCCACTAGAGCAAAACATGAGCTGGATGTGCAGTTGAGATCAGCCTGGAACTTGATGTTACCTTTCTCTTTGTCCTTTTCTAAACTCAAGAACTTGTCTTGTATGTTACATGTACAACATCAGACTGACACTGGCACAGGTTGCCTGAGGAAGCTGTGGCTGCCCTCTCCCTGGAAGTGTTCCAGGCCAGGGTGGATGGGGCCTTAAGCAACCTGGTCTGGTGGGAGGTGTCCCTGCCCATGCAGAGGGGTTGGAACTGGATGTTCTTTTAGGTCCCTTCCAAGCCAAACCATTCTATGATTCTAGAGCCATTCTCTGTGAAAGTGCAGGATGACCAACAGAACTGCCATCACAACATGCAACTACTCCCACACTCCTTCCCCATCCCCCCCAAAAAACCTGATCCATCACACTGTAAATGTGATTATTCCTATTGAAACTACCAGAGAAGGGAATTCACAACACCAGGTTGTTATTCATGCTTTGATGATAAAGATAACATTAGAATTGTATAATTGCTGTTAAAATTGTATTTAATATTACATTTCATTGAATGGAAATTAATTCCAATTTTAAGAAACTGATTACAAGGAAAAAAAGTTATCAGACTGTCTCATGTATCTGAAGATGACTTAAAAGATCTTTTTCATTTCCAAACCTCATTAAACAATCAGTACATTTATGGGGCAAATCTGCTGAATGCCTGAAATCCAAATGAGTTTTCAGGTCTTCGATCTGTCCTGTTGAATATTCACAGTATTGACACAAATAAATCCCTTCAGATAAATGAGAGCTTAAATGCTTGCAATATTCCAACATACCTGAAAAGCCCTTCCCACAGTCATCACAAACATGAGGGAATATTTTGGTGTGTTCAATAGCTACGTGCCTGTTGACGTTTGTGTGCAGCCTGCTCCTAAAGCCGCACACTTGGCACACAAAGAAGTTTTTACATTTGTCAAAACTGATTTTGTTTATGAGGCTGTACTGTCCACGCTCCTTGTTGTTGTAGCTGTCACTCAGCTCTATCAGTCGGCAGGCGTGTTCGTTCACCACGTGGCTGTGGAGATCTTCTGGGTCATTTGTTTCATGCTCACAGAACTGACACAAATACTGCTCGTCACAGCTGTGCTCCTGGAAGTGGAGGTACAACTCACTGCTGGAGGAGAACTGCACGTCACACTGCTCACACCAGTAGAGGTGGTCATTGAAGTGAGTGTCTGCTATATGCTGACTCAGATTTTCAAATATCACCGTTTTGTAGTCACAATATTTACAGATGTAGGGATCCTCCTCATGCAGTTTTACGTGTTCAATGAGCTGCACTTTGCTGGAGAAGCTTTCTTTACAAACTTTGCAGACGTGAGTGTCCGTACACGTCTTGTGCTTCAGGATCATGTGCTGCTTTAAATCAGAAAAGTACTTGCTATTAAAGTCACAGAGCTCACATTTGTATAAGCCACTGCTGTTGGCTCTCAGCAAAGGCCACTTCTGTTGAGCTGTGATATTTAAAGCCTGGTTCTTCTCAAACATTTTGCAGGTTTCCAGAGGGATATCCTCTAGGTCCTCAGCTTCTAGTTTCTCAGGTGACACAGTTTGTGTTTCTATGTCGTGAACTTCTACAGCATTCACTTCTGTTGTAGAAATTTCCACGGTTTGAATATCTAGAGGTTTCTCTTCTTCTGTAGGGCTGTCACTGAATATAGGTGAATCACATAAGTCTCTGCACATCCCATTATTTGTACCTTTCTCTGTAGGAGGAAATAGATAATAAAAGCAAAAGGTTAAGGAAGTCCTGCAAAACACACACACAAAACCACTTTTCATTGAATTATAATAGATACAAAAAGGAGTTATTTTTCCCCAGCTAGACTATGTTTTATGTTTAACTAACAAATAAAGAAACAACAAATCCTCTACCTCTTCTATCAAAGTAAGAAAGTTACATCAAAAGCCAGCAGCTGTTCTTTCCAGCTTCTCATCACTTAAGCTGCAAATACACATTGACCTTTACCTTTGTCCTTTTTTTTAGAGTCTGTGTAGTGCATCCCCACAACATTTGAATGTGACCCACTCCAGTGAGAAGTCCCAGCATGCACTGGACTCCCATCATCATCTGTGTCTAAGCTCTGCACAGGACTGTGGTATCTACCTGCAAAGAAAAGAGAAGGATTTTCTTTTAATAATTTGTCTATACTACCATCACCATGATTCTTTAACCACAATCCTTATTTACTAACTCTAGTTACATAAATTTGTATGCTATCACATCATCATCTAGAGAGCAACAATAAATTCTTTGTCAAATATTTCTATACATATGAAAGACAGCAAGATAATTCAAAAAGTGGTAACTCTGTCTTTAAAATTTCAGCAAAATTAGTCAGGTAATTACACTGGAAAAAACTTATTTTCATTTGAAATACAAAAGCATTATTAAATAACCTTGAACATCAGATTAAAAAATATAATATTTTTTAGGACTTCTGGAGACTTGCAGGTTAATTTGAATGAAAAGCAAAATAAACATAATAAAAATCCATGCCCATATTTTCATGGCTAAATTTTACATGCTGTAGTGCATGTTGTATAAAAATGCATTTTGATTTCTGTAAGTACAAGTACAGTTTAATGCAGTTATTGGGGAATTCCATGTGAAGTCTCAGTTTATTTACATCAGCCTTATGTTACCTAGCTAGACTTAAAGAAGTCTAAAAATCTTAAAGAAAATTTTATTCACAAAGAAGATCTAAATATCTGCTAATAATCATTACAAAAGTTGTAAAATGGAAGGAACTTTTTGTCAGCATTATTGTTCACTTTGAAGACTGTAGTTCAACTATAACAAACAATCTTCTCCCAGTCTAAGGCATATCAGATCACAATGATGCTCAGAAGTCACCCATTACATATGTTATATTTTATATATATTTTATATTCTATGAATAGGAACATGACACAGTTAATACAGGATTGCAGAACAAAATGTGGTCTTACCTCTGCTTTCAGAAAACCTCATATCTGGCTGTTTCATAGAACAGACACTATAGCAGTGGTCAGAAAAAATACCACTGTTGTCTATATATTTGCTTGCACCTGAAGAATCTAAAACAACAACAAAAGAGTTTTAATACCAGCACATTGAGGTAGCTATATATGTAATTGACGTTCACCAAGATTTGCTTTACCAGCTACATTTTTACTTCTTGTGTTGACCGAATTCCATGCTGGCTTGATAACATTGTATCAGACACAACAGGATCCCATTGAAGAGCTCAACAGGAGCACAGTTCATTCCCTGCTGCACACCCCCATCCTAGCTATTGCAAAATTCCATCCTTTGTGTCTTAGTAGATTAATTGTAATTTTGTAGCTTGTATAAATTTCCCCATTTGCAGGAACTATGGAACAAGGCTAAGACTTCTTACCCCACCCTTCATGTTACTGATTGTCCATGAGTTAGCACATGGGGTCCCTTCTCATGACAAAATAATTATTCTGATAATAAATAAACTTACTAAGTGTACATAACTCTAGCTCCAGACTTACCTGAATATCGAGAAGGGTGTAGAGTCTTCCTTTTCCTCTTTTTAGGATGTTCATTCATTTTGAATAGCCTAAGCTACTGTAAAGTGAAAACATTCAAGTATTAAACAGACTTATTTCTATGTACTTCATCTGTCATTACATTATGAAGCAATGCAAACATATTGAAAATCCATACATTAATAACAAAGAGTTTTTTTTCCTACTCCCTCCTCTATCCCTCCAGTCCATTTTGTTACAGATAAGAACACATTAGATGCACACAACTACTGAACTCCAGCTCTGTATTCCTGTCCTGGAACAAAAGGATCACCATAAAGACAGACAGGTCAGGACTCCAGGCACTCCAGGTAACCTGCAATTCAGCACTGCTGCCTTCTGTAAGAGACCAGACAGCTTCAGGCAAACCCCTTCAGATAAAAGTTTTCATGTTGAAAATCCTAACAAATGTCACAGTCTCTTACCTAAAATTATCTTTAGTATTGGCCAGCAGAGAAGCAAGAAGCTGATGGCTGTACAGCTCACAAATATAGTGAATACATCAGCTTGAGAACATTGTAATCTGTGGAGTAACAGCATTTTGAAACACTTTAAAACTTTAGCACAAAACAATATCAGGCACCTAAGTATTTCAAAGAAAAAAATCTGTGAAAATAGAACAACACTAAC
This sequence comes from Phaethornis superciliosus, assembly GCA_023637945.1. Taxonomy (NCBI): domain Eukaryota; kingdom Metazoa; phylum Chordata; class Aves; order Apodiformes; family Trochilidae; genus Phaethornis; species Phaethornis superciliosus. The sequence continues at coordinate 18,310,914 of JAJQWJ010000010.1, forward strand.
AGTTGATCTTAATTTCAGTTCAGAGCATAAAAACTAATGAGGCAGAGGCATTAGAGTATTATTTTCCCCAGGTTACTTGGCTTTCAGTGCACTTGGCAGCTCCCAACAACAGAGAAGTATTTGGAGACAACACCAAAAGCATTTGGGCTATACAGTGTCCCAGACAGTTTTGAAGAAGAAAGGGCTGCAAACATGGAATCTGATGTGGTTTACTCTAACACTGCAGCACTTACAGGCCCAGAATCTTCTAGTGCTATCCACCTGAGATAAAAGAAGGAAAAAAAGCCCCTCATCAAGTAACTGCTGTTGTCAGGAGGTGAAACAGGTTTGTCTAAATGGAAATTTTATTTTAAGGGGGATCAATACGGAAAAAAAACCACCATATTTTTTTAACATTATATCATGGTCTAGAAGCACCAAACACTCCCATCGCTTTTTGTCACCGTGAGGGAAGACCCCACACCGTACTGGGCCAGCACCCTTCATCCCAGTTTGCCCAGTTCAGCCTTTTCCCCGCGGATCAGCCCATGGGGTCACTCACTCCCGTTAATTCCCCCCCGGTGCATCCCTCCCAGCTGCTCGGCGCGGGGATGGGGGAGGCCATAAAGGCCCTAAAAACCGAGACCCCGTCCCCGAGCCGGCCGCGGCCTGCACGGAGACCGCAGCGGGGAACGGCGAGCGGGATGGCGGCAAACGAGCCGCTCCGCTCCGCTCCGTTCCGTTCCGCTCCGCCCCGGGGCAGCGGCGGGGAGGTGCGGAGCCGGGGGCAGGGGCGAGGCCGCGGCCACGTTCCGGCGGCGAGGTCAGGGCTGAGAGCCGCAGGCCCAGCCGGGGATGAAGGGGAAGCGCCGCGGAGCCGTGACCGGGAGTGCGGGGACGCGCTTCAAATGGCGCCGGGGCCCGGGCTAAGATGGGGGAGCGGCGACGGTGGGAGGCGGGGGGGGGCGGTGAAGGGAGGGCGCGCCCAGCGGGGTGAGAGGTCGGAGGGAGGCGGTCACCGGCGGAGCCCCGGGGCTCACCGGGGCCGTGGGTGAGCCGCTCCCCAGCCCGCCTCACCGCCGGGACTCACCTGCAGCTCCGCGCCCGGCCCGGGGCCGCGGCCGCCGCCGGAGGAGCCGCTCCCCGCGGGGGAAGGGGCGGGGCGGGGTCGCGCGGCGGCCGCCGCCATGGCGCCCCCTGGCGGCCGCGCACGGGCCGCTGCCTGCCGACCCCGGTTCGTCGCCATAGCAACCGGGGGGTGGCGAAACCGAACCTCTCCTGGGCCCAGGCCCCGGCCCGGAACCTCCTCCCGCCAGCAGCTGCTCCCGGGCGGCACGGGAGAGGCTTGGAAATCAAACTCCTCCGGCACAAAGTGAGGTTTTGGAGCAATGCGGCTCTTGGCCTCCAAAGCTGGTGTATAGGGGAGTCAGTATAAAACAAGGGTTGGGGAATTAAAGAAGCAGCTTTCCTCATTTCAAATATTTCCAAATTTAGAAGCACGAAAGGATCCTCCTTTTTGCACTTTTTTTTTTTTTTTTTTTTTTCTCTCCACAATAAGGGGCAATCAAAGTTACATTTAGCCACAAAGCGGAGTATTTCGAGCAGCATCTTCTTTTTCAAAATAGTAACTTGTTTTGAAGATAAAAGTGACCATGACAGTAACTTAATTTGATGACTAAACAGATGATGGAATTTTTCCAAGAATTTCATTCATCTCTGCTCCGGGGTAGCCTGGAGCTACCTAATTTTATGATCAAGCTTTCGGTTAGTGGCAAAACCACAACTCCCCTTCTATATTGTTGCTCCAGTGACTAATAAAAAAAAACAAAACCCCCAAAATACTCTGCTTCTGCTGGAAGCTGAAACAGGACTTCGTGTCTTTATAAAATCCTGCCTTTGGCCTGTGTCCTGAAAGCTGGAACCCTGCCTTTAGGGTGATGTGATTTAGTACAAGATCCAGGCATCCCACTTCAGTTTGTTTTCTCCTGTTTATTCCAGCTACAGGAGCAGAGATTGGTCCAGGATAGCTTGTGTTTGTGTTCTGTAAACTGTCTGAAACCACTCAAATAGGTGGATGCCCATGTATTTCTCCCACTTATCACAAAAGCTTTTTTTTTTTTTTTTTTAAAGCATTCACATGGGAAAACACTTTCTTCAGTTCTCAGCTGAGGGCAGTAACAATCCATAAACTGCCAAGGGAAAAAGGAAAAAAACCAAACCCAAACCCTTCCTTTTCAGTTCGGTCCCGCTAGGCGAAACAGAACAAGGATAACCAAGTCTACCACAAACCCAACATATTTCTGTACCTTTTGATTGATTTCTTCTCCACACAAAGCAGCACAGCTGAACACCACCTAGGCTAGAGATAAAGACAAGACTTTGAGTGAAGGAAAAACATCTGAGGAGGATCCCTTTTGAAGCTGCAGATGCAGTTCAAAGTCACAGGCATCAAACAGCTTCATCCATGCTTTATGCAGATAATTCTAAACGAGTCTCACTTTTCTCAGCTCACATGCTTGAGATGTTCAGCCAGCCCTGATCAGGTTTTAATCACTCAGAACCCATTCCAACTAGAACTACAGAGAAGCCCACATCATATCCCCCCCTATGCTTTAAAAGAGCAACACAGATGATCCTCATCTCAGTTCACAGGGATTTCTCTTTACCAACATAACAGCAGGGTGAACTTTTTCTTCAATTACAGCAGTAAGTGTAGCTCATGGCAATCATCTTTGCTGAAGGTCAATTCATTAGTTTGAAAGGACACATAGGAGGCTAAAGGGGATACCTTTTCTAGCATCAGTTTTTTTGCTCTTGTTACACGGACTTGGATTTTGGATCAAGCCTTTCCCATGCAGGCTGGAAACCAGGCAGATTTCTGAGTTTAAGATCAGGAGGGCTCCCTGAGATCCCGGGATAAAGCAAATTCCCCTCATTGCAAATCATTCTTCTGTTCCACTGGCATAATTCTGCAAGTGTTCTATAATTTTTTAAAATGCTTTAGGGACCAAGACCTAGAGAACTCCTACAAAAATCACACCATAATAAGGGCAGTAAAGTCCAAATTTGTATTTGAACAAGAACTAATTATCACCTTCCTCTGAACAACCCTGTGCGTTTTAAACCAGGTAACCACCATTCATAACCATTTCATAGTTGAAGAAGGAAGAAAAAAACCCTCACCTTAGATTTCCTCACTAACAGCTTGTTAGCAACTGAAGTCCAAAGACCAACACATCCACAGAAGCAGTTCTGTTGCAGCTCTGTGCTCCTACACTTCCAGTGATTTTCTAGGTCTGTTTCTCAGGCTTTCAAAATTCATATTGGATACAAAAACACAAACTGGTGTGACCTTTTTCTTAAAAAAACCATACAGTTTTGGTAATGAAAATATGAACGATATTTTCATAAAGCAATCCAGATTGATTTAGCAGGGGCTTAAAAACCATCCAGTTGAAACACTTCAAATAACATCCTCACAACTTCTACAGCCCATATCTAATGTAAGTTGCCCTCTTTCAAGGATCAGCATGTGCACGAATGAATGCCACATGCACCTATAACTTCCCATTCATAAATAAGGAAAATTCTATTTCTGTTCTCCCCCTCTCCCAAAAATCAGCTGATATATGACATTTCTTTCCTTCCTTCTTGCCTTTTACAACAGCAGAGCTGCAACACCAAATCATCCCTCCAAGACTGAAGACTCCTTACATTCTCACTTCAGAATTCACAAGTGTACCAACCATATTTTAATTTCATTGTTAGTATACAGATTAGCACTCAAAAGTGTGATAAAAACCAAAGCATTTTTTTTCTTTTTTAATAAACATGTGATACAGACTGTGAAGATAAATAAAAAGCAGACTTTTTACAGATTTCCATGAACATGAACTACAATAGTATCATAGGCCAAACTTTTTTTCTTGAAGAGTACAGCAGAAGGGGAAAAAAAAGGGTTCTTTTTGTGTGAGGGGGTAGGGTTTTTTTTTGGGTTTTTTTGGTTTTGTTGTTTTTTTTTGTTTTTTTTTGTTTTTTTTTTAATAAAAAGGGTACTGCAAGACTGTTCTCAGTATGACAACACATGCATCTTGCTGCATCTTAAAATACTTTTTTTTTGGCCCATAATTACAAAAACGTCTTGCTTTCTAACTACTTTACCACAGGATCTTTAATAAAGAATGACATACACACAGCAACGTCCCCCCACCCCCCAGTAGTGGTTATTTCAAAGATAATAGTCTCATTTTTAAAAGATATTTCAAGCACTGGTGGGTGTTAAACTCTCCTTTTGATGCAGACAGGTAACTGCTACCAGCTTCAACAAAGCAACACAGACATCAAGAGATCACACCTTCCTGGGCTCTATTTATCCCAAATGTCAACAGGATCCTGGGCTGCCTTAGGGAGAGCAAGGCAGGAGGGGGAATGGAGAGAAACTCTCAGCCTGGCCCTGGGAACAGATCCAGCAAAGAGCCATGAAGGTAATAGAGAGATGGGAGGGGAGGCTGAGAGAGCTGGCACTGCTTAACTTGGTGAGGAGAAGGCTCAAGGGGCATCTTGTCAATGTGTGGAGAGGAAGGCTTTCCTCAGTGCTGGCCAGTGAAAGGATGGAGGCAATGAAACAGAAGACATTTCATAAAAGCATTAAGAAAAAAAGACTTTTGCTTTAGATCCCTATTTCTTGGGTAGGCTCTAGACCCAAATGGAAAATGTCCTGGGCCACCTGCTCCAGCTAACCTCGCTTTGAATGCAAGGAAGCTGGACTAGATGATCTCCAGAGACAACCTCAACAACTCTGTGTGATTCCATGAAAGTTCTTACAACTGTGGTGCCAGTTGCAATGCCAACCAGATGTCCCAAATTTCAAGTATGAGAATTGAAGATGTCAGCCTGGAGCTGTGTATATTTTAAATCCTTTTTTACACCAGGGAAATAGGTGTCAATAGTACATATGAATATTCAGTTAAAACTGTGCAAGGGGACAAGAGGAAAGGATGATACTCCCAGATGATCAGTTACACATTTTTTTTCACAAGAGAAGAATTTGGATCATGGCAGCTGTAAGACAAGAGAAAACTGATCTTTTCCTGCTTTCCTTTTCTTTCCCCTTCCCCAGCTGGAACAGTCAACCAACTTTGGACAGCCTGGGGCAGCTGATAATTCAAGATACAGAACAATTAATAAAGCTTGGAAATAGATTAAGAGTACTTACACCAAAGAAACAAAAACAGAATCCATGAATAATCTGTTTTGGCTTTTAAGGATTAAGAAAACTATAGAAGATATGAGATTAAGGAGAAATAGCTTCTGCTTTAATTAGACTATTTCAACAATACTATTAAGTGAAGTTTAACTGTGGTTCATGTTGTTACTGTATCAGGGTCCCGACAAAACTGAACAGAATGGTTCCAAGGCCAGTTTACAGCTACTATGGAACCAGCATCAGAATTACAGGAGGAGTCAAGACTATTTTTTGCCTTTTTTATATCTCAGGAATATTGCATCACATACAGAAGTAACAGTAAGGACACTTAAACTTAAGACATGTTGACACAAACCAATGAGAATGGTAGTTTCAAAGTACAAGCAGAACATTGCTTCAACTCATCTTCTCCAACAAATATTTTATGTTGTTCTTAAGCTGTGGCATGTACCATATGGAGAAGAGGAAAGGAAAAAGTTAAGAGGCACTTCTGGCTTTGAGTCAGGAGTGCTAACACAGTAACACCTTGTACTTTGGAAAGTCTACCCCACACAGCTCTGAAGTGAAGAACACTGTACTGCAAATAAACAGATTTTCCTGAGTGTGGGTTCAGCAAGTAAGCGCAGTACAAAAGAGCAGGAAGAGGAAACATTTAAGCTAGCAAGCAATAAACAAATCTTGTAATTCTCAAGAATGAAAATAACTATAGACAAGATTAAAGTAGTTATGGAGAGCTGAAAAGGCTGGTTAGACTATTTCCAAATAAAAGTGTGAAGGGTTTAAATGGGCTGCCAGTAAACATTTCTCTCAGTAAGAGAACACCTTTAATAATGAGTCATGTCATCTGTGACTTTATATATATATATATATGTATACACACACACACGCACACACATATATATATAGTCTAATACTGATTTCATGTGCTGTTGTGAATCCAGAGTGATTCTGATGAAGTCAGTCTTGTATCAGCATACTGTAAAATCAGAACTTCTCAAAGACCAGAGCACCTACAGATCTGGTTACCCTATGCAGTTAAAAAGCTTATGCATCCAGTTTCCGGTTGGCTTCCCTTCATTAACACAAATGTAAAAAACAAAAGATAACATTCAGAAAACCAACACCAACTGCAAGGGTGGTGACCTTGGTGACCTACATATTATTTTGGACAGATTGAGCTTTACCCAAACTGAGACAACTTTCAGCACAAAAAGAAAAAAAAAATATATACAAATACATAATTTGTATGAAATGTGTATTGCAAAATTAAGTTGGGATTCAACAATCTGCAACAACATCCACAGCTATATTGTATTTAAAAAAAAAATCCAAACCCAAACAAGTGTGGTTCTTCCATTCAAGTAAAACTAAGCCAAGAAAAAGAAACATGGAAGTTAACAAAAGTAATAATCTTAGAAGCAGCAAGTTACAATTCTTTCTATAATACCACACCAATTTCATTAACTTGAAAGATGTCTTTCAAAGATGTCAAAACATCCACAAAACAGTAATGTCAAGTGGCTTTTCTGATAATTATTTTTTGAATGGGTCCAGCCCAGGTCTGCAACCTGTACAGACATGCAAAACAGGAGGAATTAGTAATTATTACTGAGAACAGACATTAGAACATGCCAGGTAGAAAATGACAAAGCAAAGAACATACCTTCAAATTGTCAACAAACATGGGCTACTGATCACTAAAGGGCATTTCGTATTTTACATAAAAAGAGAAGTTGGGAAAAAACAAACGAACAAAACAACCCTCTGTTGTCAACAGCAGGGTCATCACATACCAGTTCTTTACAACCTTGGTGATTTCTATATTGCCCTTAATATTCGAGGCTTGTATCTTCTCCACAAGGTGCCAAACCACTAACAATTTTGGTTTTATTTAAATGCTTTCTTATTTTAAAAATTATACTTAAGATCTGTTTCGTCTATGAAAAACCTATTACTGCACCCCTTCAGAACAGAAAAGTGTGCACATGGAAGTCAGTAGAGGTGCTTTTTCTGCTGTCTTTAAGAAAGCAAAGAATACATTTTTAAGAAAAGTTCATCATCAGCAGTCTGTTCTGACACTAAATTAAACATAGCTTCACAGTTGAAAAAGTTACTGTTTTTTAAATTTGTATTTCACTAAATCAGCATTTCCTAATGCTTTGTAATAAAACATATGGCCCAATCTTGGGCTTCTTGTCTACCACAAAGTTTTGCAGGAGCAAGGTGTTCAGATTCAATTCAGGCTCAAAATAAGCTACGTAACATTTTGTGCAGCTGATTCTCAGAATAAAGGGACCATTTTCAAATCTGTATGAAGTGGATATAGCCAAAATATGAAAATCTAAATTCCAAGCAATCTCTAAAAATCTAGAGCTCAGTTACAGGTGCTTTCAGTCTGTAAGCAGATCTTCTTTCTGATACCAACAAGAGATGACTTCCTCTCATTTACACCAGTGTAAGTAAATAGTACCTCCACTATCTTCACTGAAGTTACATCAGGACAAAACTGACATAACAGGATAAGGTAATAATAAGGGTTGAACACTTTGAAGGTTAAAAAAAAAGGATAACTTATTTTCCTTAAATATTGGCAGAATGTTCTTCAAATGCCCGTCCTGGCTACAGTAAGAACAACTGCTAAAGCCCATGACCTTCTCATACCTTTTTTTTTTTATTATTATTTTAAAAATTTTTTTACTTAAATCCCAAAATTACCCCAAATCATAGTGTGTCTGTATCACTACAAAGCTTCCTTTCTTTTCCTATTTGATGCTCATAACTTCTACAGCTTATGCACAGCATTTCATTGTATTAACTTTTGGAAACAGAGTCTGATTCCTCACATTTCTGTTTGTTCAAAAAGTGTGCAGAATGCACTACATTTGAACTGAAAGTTATATTTACAGAGGTAACTGGCTATGAAGGGGCAAAGTACAAAAGAAGTTGGGCTCTTAACATCCAATAAATTTGAGTTAAACTTTTCATCCAGGCTAGAAAAGGCTGACCATCTCTTAGATAAATGAGGTAAAACATTGTCTCAATACCAGATAAATAAGGATAATATAGCACCTAATGTGGCATTTGTACAAGTTTTACTCAGTTAAATGAAGAGTTACAGCCAACAGGGTTTCAGATTTTGTGAACCAAATTCAAACTGAAACTAAGCCATGTTCAAAAGAGCTAAATCATTAAGAGTGTGTTGACTGAAAAGTAATATATACAAGGGTAATTTTGCTCTAGAAGTATGACCAGTATTAGAAGGAGTCAAAATATGAACAGAAAGAAATATGTAACAGACAATAAAAAGAGCAACGAGAAGTCTATTGGACTACTCCAAAATATTTAGTAGACATAAGGAAATAAAACTTCACATTCCCCATACTATTCTTGGAACTTCTGTAATTTTCACAAAAACAGGTTTCCCCCCACAACATCAAGTATCCACGTGCACAGTAACCAACTGCAGGATCTTGACTATGAAAGTGTCTTGAAAAACTGAAGTCTTGGCTTTACAATCCCCAAGGTCTTTCATAATGTAACTGATTGCACACTTTTAGTATATTACACTTTTCTAAATGAAGCCAACCACTCATTACCTCATCAGTACAGCCTGCACAAAGTACATTTTATTTATATACCTATATTCTAATCTAAAACCAGCTGTCAGCATATTTTATATTACATGGGGTATTGCACTTTGTGAGTGGCACCTCGGTGCATGCTTGCAAGTGAATGAGCTGAACCCCCAAAAGCCCCAGACCTTTGGAATTCACTCCAAGTGCTGCCAATCTAGCAAGTTTTAAATGTTAGTGTGAACACCCTCAGAATCATGGGCTTCATTAATTCAAAAACCTGTTTAATAATTAGAAAACCAGTCCTACCTGAAGTTATACATAAGGGTAATCTGAAATCCTTGGTACTCTGAACGGTTTCAAAAAATGGTGCCAATTTAATTGATTGCACACATCATAATAGTGTTAGAAGACAACAACTAGATTTACAAATATATTACAGGCACGCACACACAAAACAGACAAAGCTATAAAATGTTTGGTAACTCTGCATGCGTTGAGCTAGCCAGCATATCTGCTGTATGTTGAACTGCTTATTATTGATCATATTGAAAATCTAAATTGCTATTTCTGATTCACCTGTCCCTGGATTAAACAATCACTTCCAGAGGAGGAAGAAAAAGGAGAATTGGTGGACACAAAGACTGAGGGTTTAAATGTCTGTTCCTTGAATAGCCAGCATATCACTTCATTAATGTGAAGTGCCCAAAAAATTTTGAGGAGACTTAGGCCAAGTTCACCTCTGGCATTAGTGGGTTTATCTCCCACTACACTTCAGTGGTACTCACGTCCTCTTTAACCAGGGCTGAATTTGGTCCTAGGAGTAAATCTGGCCACCTGCGGTGACGTTAATAGAAATGGGAGTCTTGAACAGATAGAACTGGGCTGCAAAATTAGAAGAACGAATATTGGACAAATCATGTAAATAAAGAATATATATTAATAACAGTTCCTATTATATAAATAGCCTTTATAAAAAAATAATCTTTCAATAATTTTAATAACTCACCTTTCTTTAGGCTCTGGAAAACATGTATGAAAAAAATCTATTCAGTTCAAGTTAGATTAAAGCAAACCTAAGATGAACACTACAACTCTCTGTTGCACTAAACCCAATTCTGACCATTCAATTTCCAAGTTAGTCAGTTTTTGGGAATGATAGGGAGTTTCTTTGTGAAAGTATGAATTGCACCCCTAAAAATACTGAGCAGAAGAAACACCATACTGCACGGGCCTATTTCCTACTGCTTTCAGAAACCGTGCAGACGACAGACCCAGAAATCCAGGGGTCATCTAAACCTCCTAAGTGTTAATGCCTCTGAGCACATTTAAAAGGCACTGTCCTCTCACTATTGTTTTTAGATCTTTAAGCTTAAGAAATTCTCTTTCCCTTCAAACTATGCTGCATTTAAATCACAGAATCATATAAGCAGCTGGGCTGGAAAGGACCTCTGAGATGATCAAGTCCAACCTTTGATCCACTACTACCACAGTTACTAGACCATGAGTTCCACATCACGTTCACTATGTTCACTGTCACTTGACTTTTCATCCACTCTTATCACTCCAGCGTAGTCTCTACTGCTGTACCAGATCTAAGGTAATATGTGATGGACTCTAGGCTCATGCTACTATTTTCTTTTTCCTCTTAATGGATCCTATCAAACGGAAAAAGAAAACGCTCTTCCAACTTTACCTTTTCGGGCTTAAGGCATAACATGAAGTCACACATCATACTAAAGCTTAATTTTTGAAGCGTACAATTTTAGTGCTATCTGAAACCCTGTTTTACATTATTTTTTGACACTTGTCTGAACAGTTCATCTCTTTTCTTGTCATCAATTCCAAACTTGTTCATGGTTTGTGCAATTCCTATGCAACCAGTCTTTGCTGCTAATGGGTATTAACAGTGCAGTACCCAAGCGGGCTATCAGTTCTTGTCTTCTTCACTTTCATTTCAGTTCAAAGCATGTTGCTTTATTGTGTGGAAGATCCAGTCCATTTTTGTTGTCCAGCCACCATGGTGAGCATCATTCATTTGCTTCATGAAGTACTCAAGAGCTTCCTGCTCAGTTTTGTCCAGTGCCAGGGTCTTTCGGATGTACGCGATATCGTCAAAGGATTGCAGTTCTGGCATTCCTGAGCCAAGCATCATGGAGAAGAGATTTATGAAGAGATTGGCATGCTGCCGAATTGCTAGATAAGCCTTGTAACACATCTCTTGAAACCTGGAAAAGACAGAGCCAAAAAAAGCTTCTTAATTTATTTCCCTATTAGATGCAGATTACTTTCTCATTTCCAAAACAGGTGCCGGGTAACTGGACATTTTTTTAATGTGGATAGTCCTTAATTTACTAAGAACATCAAAATGTTGCTGAGAAAATATCCTCATCTTCCTACTTGAGTTCATCTTCATTTCTGTAAGAACTAGCAGTAGTCAGACTAACAACAACAGGCTTTCTAGCCTTAAACCTCATTTGCAATTCATGCAAGCACTCCACATGAGTTTATAGAAGTTCCCCCAGGCCATTTTAGTCATTGCTACTGGTCTGCAGATTTCACAAAACATTTCATGATTCACTGTCCTTCTTAGCAGAGTATGAATTTCTCTCCCCTGGTTTCATGAGGGCAGTAGCTATTGCTCCTTAAAAACAACGAAGACAGTGGCATTTGTTATATCCCAGCACTGGGTGAGAAATGCCCATTTGTGCAGCAATCACTAATTTAATTCAAGTAAAGAAATAAAATAATGCAAAAGCACTTCACTGGAGCACTTAGATAGGCACTGTAATTTAAAATCTGTCTTCCCTCCCCTGCAACATAATGAAATTAGGATTAAAACTGAAACCTCAAAGATGGGCTCTCTGGAAAGACAGATAAATTATTGTTTTCGTAGTTATTCCTGTCATTTACTATTATTATTATTTTAAAATTCCACCTCTCTTACCAGATTCTGCACATGGTCACAAACTACACAAGCCAGCTGAAGCACTGATATCACAGCAGCTCCAGGAGAGAGAAGTATTGAGTGACCAACAAGGCTTTGATGTGCATCACACCTAACGTTCAAGAATTCTGTTTCTCCAATTGTGCAACGCTAAGAGGATTTCAAGTGTTAAACATAAGTTCAGATATAAAAAAAAAAATCTTTCTAGTCACATGTGTGCTGACCCTGCAAAGCTAAAGTGAGGTTTCTTGAACCTATGGCCATGTAAGCAATAACATCCCCTACTAATTTACTGGTGGATGGCTGATCTTCAACTAGAGAACTAAAACATAGCCCACTGCTAGCCAAGTGAAAATAGTACTTTTCTGTTTAAAGGTATAAATTACTAAAGGTCACCAGTAGTTAAGAACAAAACCAAACCAAACCAAAAAAGGCTCACCTTTCAAACTCCCTTGTTTTGGTACATTCTTGGGCTCCTTTACTAATCACTATTAAAAAGTCTTGTGTTAAGACAAATGGCACACGTTCTCTTTTATAACCAAATTTTTTCTTCTTGTGGTCAAGGAAGTGCCCAAAGTCAATGTGAAACAGCTTGGGAAGAAAGAAAGGTATTTTAAGATTAGTAATTCCTTGTTTAAATGACATCATAGTAAAGCTGATAATTCAGATTTATTATTTTTTTAAACAAAATCATATCAAAGGGAGAGATGACATCAGTTCTGTTTCTAGAAAAATGTTATCTTACTTGTCCATCATCTTTCACCATGATGTTACTGTTGTGGCGATCACCAATGCCCAGTATAAAGGTAGCAACACAGTAGCCAGCACAAGAACGTGTAAACAAGTCAATAGCTGCATCATACCTAGAAAAAAAAACCACTCAAGAGTTTTAGACATACGCTAATTATACAAAAGAGCAACTGTTTTTTTTTTTCCTCTCCCGAAAGAAGAACCAGCTCCTATCTTTCCTCAAGTAAGGATGAAAATTGGCATATGCTGAAAACAGAAGGACTTACAAGGAACAGTCAATTAGCTGCTAAAGTGACTGTCCCTCTTTTGAAGGCCAGCAGTTTTCATTTTGATGAGCGACTGCTAAAACACAAACTCAAGCTGTATCTTCACACTTGTACCTCCAATCTCTGTTTACTGCTGAGAAGTCATAAAGCCATCTCAACTTACTGAAAGAGCTACAAGCAGGAGTACTGAGCAAATGCAGGCAGGGCTAAAAAACCCAAAACAAATAAAACAAAAACCAAACAAAACCCGATGGACACAATTCCCACTCGATGAACTCCATTTCTCTTGGATGTTTCCACAAAAAAGAGCACATGAACAAGAAAAGAGACAGGAAATCTCACATTTCTCCTTTGTTCTTGTCCTTGAGCCACTGATGCAATGTATGGCTGTTGAACTGCAATGCTCCTTTTAAGCCTCCTTTACACTGAATCTGCATGATGGTATGAGAGCTTCTCACCACCTCAATGAGCCCCACACAGTCACCAATAGACAAACAACCATAAGGCAACATCCTGAAAGACAAAGGTGTTTTGTTTTTCTTTTTTAATAGACTTAAGAGAGCATGCAACAGGCATGTTTGACAACCCTTATCAGATATGTGCCATCTGCTTCTTACTTTAGATATGAAAATCTGTTTTTCAGGTGTATTATCATTAGTCTTATGGAAAAAACATATGAGATATTAGTACAGTAACATTCCAGTCACGTTGTATCCACCCATGTTGTTCTTCGGTTTTATATTAGGACAAAAGGTTAAAGCAAAATTTTAGCAACATATTCTTGGAAGCCTTGGGGAATACACTGGAAAAAACTGTTACGGTTTTTTTGTTCTCTTTTAATCAGGCTGTCACTTCCACCATACCTATTCAACTTCTAAAGCTCTATGCTGCCTCTACAAATAGTGGCAAGAGGTAGCTGATGATGTATTTTTGCAGACCATAGATAGTCTGCTCTTCAAGACATGAGCACTTCAAACTCTTCTCAGACAAAGCCATACTTTTGTCATTAGAGTAAAAGAGACAAAACAGTTGCCCAGTTATATGAGGTGATGTAGATCAATGGATCCTTTTATCTAGATGAGGAAATGAGAACTGGGGGTGCTAAGAACATATTTAATTTGACAGTGCAGAGGCAGCTCCATAATGCTATCACATAAAAATCCACCACACAGCAAACGCATATTTGGAAGCCTAACATGTCTACCATCAGTTTTCCAGAAGCAGAAGAGCTGATCCTGAGTGGCATTGTACAGCAGCCACTGCTCCCACAGACTGGAAAAGCTGCATGTATATCAGACTGGGTAATACCCATTTTGGGTACTGGAATGAAGATACTGCAAAGAGTCATCACTCAATGGGCTGCATCTTTGGCAGCTTGTTCAAAACAAATCCTACAGATACCATCAGTGGACCAGAGTATGGCTACTGTGTGCTAGCTCTTGTAACTGTTCCTGCTTTATAGATTCCTCACGCCCACTTGAATGAGACTTATGTCTCAAATATAAACTTATCTTTACAGAATCCAACAGGCTAGCCATCTGAGGATTTAAAAAAAATAATTTAAAATATGACTCCAAGAGGTACTACCATGCCTATTTACAGCATTTCATTACCCTGGGGATAACAGAAGCTATCTGGTAACAAACTAATGCAAAACCCAATAAGAACAGTATTGCTTGAGAATGAACTCCAATGCTTACCGAAGATCAAGACCCTGGTTTTGCCAGATGTTTTCCATAATTCTAATTATCTGAAGTGTCAGCATGTCCTGACGCAAGTCTGGAACAGTCAAGTACATAGATATTGCAAATTTCATAATACTAGAACACTTTGTTACACTTTATTTCACTTTTCCCCCCCAAAAAGTATGTCTAAAGGAAATGAGGATTGCATAGATTAATTTTTGTTCTCTCAACTGCAAAAAGCAGATTTTAAATAGCTAAGAATAAATACATTAATTTGTGGTGGCAATTTCAAAGCTGTTTTAAAATATACACAAAAACATGACAATGGAATTACACATCTGTAATATACTGAAGACATTTTCAAGTAAAAACCCCAGAGTATTAAATAGTATCATGTTTCACCTCAAGATACGGAGCATCTTGGAACATACAAAATTCAGATTTGTATCTGGCCAAGATAAATACTTATTTATGCATGCTTACTTCTCCCAAAAAAGACAATTGCTTTCCTCAGATGATGTTTTGTTTTGTTTTGTTATTTTTCAATACGTGTATTTTATATACTTAGAAAAAATATTAAACAGATATGTAGCTTCTGGATTGTGCATTTTTCCTTACCGTCTCCATTTTTAAAGATTATTTCATTGTTCTGAAATAACAACTCAGACATAATATCTGGGTTTTCCCAATTCAACCACAAAGGTCTTTTTGCAGATGACATTATCCTGCACTCCTCAAGCCTACAAAAGAGATAAGATATCTATGAAATAGCCATGATTTTATTCTCATACCTGCATTTCTGTAATACTACCAAGTTGTCCCTGTCTTATTCAAATTCTTTGTGGTAGAATCAAATTAAATGTGCATGGGTAACAGAAAAATAACTGCTTTTACTTTCACCTTCAGAATTAAATTAATAAGTGCAATGTTAACCATTTGATAAGCCCAAGAGAAGAGCTGGCTGTGTGGTAAGTTTTCCTTCAACACATTATGCTCCTTACAAATGGAAAAAGGATTACAGACTGGGTAACACGGGTAATACCTACTTCATACACATTTCCTTCCAGATGTAAAAACTCCTGTCACCTCAAAGGAACAGCTAACTGTCATGTTGTTCCCTAATTTGTTAAACCATTAGACTGATTCACTGTTTATGAATTACTCTGCTACAAGTGTTATCTAGTTAACATTGATGGTATTTCTATATGCTAACATTTAGCCTTAACAGCCTCAAGATGCTTAAGCATTTATTTAAATATGAAAACTGAAGACAATACCGAAGATTCCCCAGCTGATGTGCAGGATTGAGAGGTGAGATAAAACCTTGTAAAGCATCCATGAAATCTGGCCGACTCATTTGTTCAACAAGAAACTTCATCTGTACCTGATAAATAATCACATTCAGGCTTTGAGAACACTGAATATACGTATATGAAAAAAAGTATCAGGTTTTGGGTTTAGTTTAAAAGCATGTTTTTTACACAGGTCTAACATAAGCAACTCCACTAAGCCACATAATACACAAACTGAAACCCTTAACTTTAGTTCTACGGCCTTAGGATTTAGACTATGGCAATGCACACAAAATATTACAGTTTCTAGAATAACATACTATCTACTGAAGTTAGCATTACTACTTCTGTATGTAATCAAAATAAACAATTACAATTCTTGTGACTCAATTGGAACAGTTTTGGTATGTGGACTGCTAACAATACCTTCTGGGTCTCATCTTTTTTTTCCTGCTTGAGAATATCTGTGAGGTTAATCAACTTCTCCATAGCCTCCACCTGCCTGCTCAGATGCTTTAGGTACATTCCACATGCTCGACAATAGGACTCCAGAAGTAAACCAAACCTCTGACTTACAGTTTTATTGTGCATTTCAGACCTACAGGGAGAAAAAGAACAGTTATATCTTAAAGACAAAACCATTTAGGGATGCCAAAAATGAAGCTATACCTGCAACAACTTCTTGAGGGCTACTTCTGGATCCTTATCTTCAGGTAAATAATTTGTACTGACCTCCCAGAGCTCTCATTTTGACTGGACTGATCAGGCTTCAGTACCCTTTACAACTAATGCAGCACAGATTTTACAGGCTTTCCCTGCCCATTATTTCTTGCTCCATCTTGTCCTTCTCTATCCTTTGCTTTTAGTCAAAATCCATGCCTCCCAGAAACTCCATAGTAAGTCTCAAGCTTCCCAGTCAAATTCCAGACTCCTTGCTAAGAGCAAAACTAACCTTTTTCCATTTACTCCTTGTCTCATTCTGCCAGTCCCAGGCTGTGGCCCCTCTTATTTCACTGTTCTTACCTACTCAGACCTCACACAGCCCTAAAAATACATCCACTCCAACAATTTAATCAGGCAACTTATTCCATTATTGTTGAAGATTACCAAGGGGAATAGAAACTGAAAGCAGAACAAAGATGCTTTGCTTCTGTTTTTGTGTCTGATCACACTATCAGTTCTAACAGTATTTTTCATCAAGATCTAGCTACATTTCAGTATGCTGGAGGGCTGATTTATGGTCAGCTTTTCAACACTGGGAACTACAAAGGCCCACATTATACTTGGTAATGGAGGTATTTCAGCTACCAAGTTCTATAAAGTCTTTAATAAGCAGGTATAAACAGTAATTTTTTAAAGCCTTATCTGGTCAGATTGGGTGGCTTTCTGTAGGCCTCAACTATTTCTAAAATTTTCTGAAAAAGACTGGTGAGGGGTCTGGCACACAAAGTTTGACCAGCAGAAGTCTGCCAAAGTCACTAACAGCTAACATTATAGGAGGCTTCTTCTTTCAGCAATCTTTGACTACTCTGCTTTTAGAATAATCATCATTAGACAAAAAGAAGTACAAGACTAAGTATTATTAACTAGCTTTTGAAACTGTAACACAAGACTCTATTACTGATCTATGCATTCCACCTCTCACCTAATATAAAATAAACATGAAGTGGTAATTCTGCTAAATAGGAACATTTAGTATTCCAAGCATTTAGAAAAGCTAACTGTTTACAGCCAACACAAATCCCACCACCCCTTAACATGATATTAAGCTTACTTTAAATGCCAAAAGAAGAAGTGTCCTATCCTTTGATTTGTCAGTGCCTTCTTGAGTAAAAATCTCACAAGCTGATTATCTAAATACTGTTCATATTTCAGAACCTAGTCAAGAAAAAGAACATTAGAAAAATAAAATCAGATGCAGCTATTGTTTCTGTGAAAATATACAGATAAAGGTAGTTAAATAAAAAGCAATCTATGTTTTACATTAAATTTTGCACGATGACTGATCTTAGTATTAATAGTTTCATATATTAGGATTTGAACAATGTCTGCTAACCATGCATTGGCTGCCTCTATTTCAGGAATTCGCCATCTGATGCTTCCTTTGCAGCTACCAAATATTTTAATCTCAAATTGCTCACCATTTTGAGAAGATAGTTCTGCTCATATTTTCCCATATGTTAGGACAGCTGAAAGAGCTGCCTGTTCCAGTTGGCAGAACAATTCCCCATCTCCACAAAATTTTGGCATTTACTACCAATAAGCAAACCCACAGCTCTACAGATAATGAACATTTCATCTCCTCCTACTAAATAATCTGCAATGCAAACAGATACTTTAGATGACCTCTTCTTCACATGATATTACCTTTTGTTGTATTTTAAGCCCCTGTGATCAAATTAACACACGACATCACACCTACCAAAATACGTTGTATACCTGTACAAGCTGGATTAAATACTGAGATAGTTTGTCATCTGTCAAGGACTTCTCTAGACACCGAACTGCAAAAGCTCGCACCATCGGATCTGGATAATTACAGTCCAAAAGTTCCATTGCTTGCTCTGGCTTGATTGAAGGCCAATCTTTTACTAAACAGTACATCTGTGGAGAAGAAGTCCAAGCACATTATATGTTTGCACTGAATAGGAAGAAGTTGTAACACACAGCCATTAGGAGGCATCATCTGATACAAACTGCTTCTCAGTAGATGCTGTTCACTCCCTAGTCCTCTCAAAAAACAATCTGATATTAGTTGCCAGCTTTGTTATTTTATCCACTATATAAAAATGAAAACAAAACCCTCACATTTAAGTATAACTGACAAATCAGCAACATAACAAGGATTCAAGTAATACCACACAGAGGAAATCTTAAGACTCTCACTGAGCTACAGAACAAGAACTATGAACCAGGCTGATAAGACAGTTAAATGGCAACTTGTATCTTCTAATTCAATTTACCATGCAGATGTTTCATCTTCCAGAAGTTTCCTTTAAAGCAGCATGTTTTAAAGCTTCTTCAAAATGTAAAACTTCATGAGTGCTGTATCTTACCTGAGCCACTTCATCTCTGGAATTCCATTTAACAGACAAAAGTAATTTGGGCAGAATTTCTGGAGTATTCACACAATAGTGTCTGCGAAAGAGAAAACAGTTGTAGGTACAAAATGTCATTTTTGCTTCCATAGCCATCTACTATGTCTCCTCAGTCTTGCAGCTTTTTCTTCCTTTGTCAAGCAGAACCTGATCAATACAATAAGGTGGTGTTGGGACCCATGCATGAAGGCAAGACTGCAGTAATGGGGAAAACCAAACAGATTCAACAACTTACTTTTCCCCACTGGTTTATTGAACCAAAACATACCATGCAGAATGTTTTAAAAGCCTTTTCTAAAACACTAACCCCAACAATACAGAATACAGGGAGCAAACCCCAAGACAATACTGACATTTTCAACATAAATGGGGTAGAGTTTGACTGGGCCACCAAGGATTTTCCTTTGGTTTTAGTTTTTGGATACCTGTGGCTCCAGAGGAAGTCCTTCTCCTGCTCAGTGATTTCAGACAAAGGATCTCGTGTACATATGGCTCTCAGTTGCTCCTTGTCACTTTCTCTTAATTCATTATCTCTAGCTATTCTGTTACTCTGCAGAGAGAAAGTGGTCCATTAACCCTCCACACATTTCCCTCTGTTACCATACAACATACATCAAGTATTTTAACAGCATAGAAACTTTTATAGTCTATGTCATAAAATGCTACCTGATTTTCTTTTGTTAGAATTTAAAAATAAAGGCTAGGCCTTTGATCTCTGCAATTTCTTTTAGTTACCACTGAGACAAGAAAAGGTACATTTCCACTAAATCAGCTCTGTGGAGAAAGAGCAGCAGTTGACATCTGATGAACAGCATAATGCAGCACAAAATGAAACTGGTCATTTCTGTCTCCAGTTTTAAGATTATTGAGAGCTGCTGAAAGGAGAGAAAGAATCAGGACTGAAAAAGCAGAATATGGGGGAATGAAGCTCAGTAAATAAGTAGTAGAACACTGTACAAAAAGCCTGAGTACAGGAAGACTGGAGAACATTAACCAGAACTAGTGTAAGAGTGCCCAAAGAGCACAAATTTTATAGGTAAAATCCACAACATGATGAAATTATTTTTATCTAATATTTCATTTATTAGAAACATCTTAGACCACTTGCTGAGGTACTGGAACTAATGCTACTTAGTTTTTCAAAGCTCATGTGCCAAGCTCAGTTTTTATCCTATGCTTTCTACTTTTTAGTTCCTTTAATGTTTTTGTAAAGCAACATATGAAATTATGCAGGTTTCAACTACAGAATCAATAGCACTTGAAAGAGAAATTGTAAGTAGCTTATATTACTGCCTTTAGTATAAAATACAACTATAATAAAGTTTGACACAAGATGAAACTGCAAAAATTCTAGAAGATTGAGCATTTTTATAGTGAACTCACATTTTCACACCTGTATGACACCTACTAGCAGAAGAATAAGATAACATTTTTGAATGAGTAGCACCACATTGCCTTTTAACTTCCTCTACACAGGTTATATTACAAACAGCTATAAATATGTACAGTACTCAAATACAGAAAATTTGGCTTCAGACCTGAAAACACCATACACTAAAAAAGGACAAATACACTACTAAGAAATAACGAGTGATGTTCAAGCTTACAAAGCCTTTAATGAAGTAATAAGTGGATTTTGGCAGACAAGGGAGGGCTGAATGAAAAGACACATGAATAATGAGGAAGACACCAAAGCAGTGATAGGCAGTTTGTTTCCCTGTCATCTTAGTCATTGATGCAAATAAGTTTTCTCAATATTTAGTAAGTTGATCATTATTTTGCCACTGAAGTGAGAGCTTATTCTCCTTACCATTTTCTGTTTTTGCCTACAGATGGAACAAAACAATGAGTTGAGCATATAAAAGCGCAGGTAATTTGCTGTTTTATAGCAAATGAATGCTAATTACCAAGAAGCCAGCTGTCCTTGAACATGTAAGAGCCCCGCAGCACTGCTCTGTCACAATAATAATTCCATAAGCAGATATACCCCTCTTGGATGGGCTTCTGGTAGAGTACCAAAAGAAACCAAATACCTACAATTCTTTGAACAAAGTACATTGCAATGGGACTGTTATAAATATCACCTGAATTCCCAACCTGGAAGTGACACCCACACACTTTTTTGCACAGCAAAACTTTCTACCCTGAGACTTCACACAGACCACAGAGTTCTCTTGAGGAAACTTAGAAGTCTTCGAGGCAGCCCCCAGAAAAAAAATGTAAAATGTACAAAATAACTTCACAGCCTGGTCTTTAGATAAAACATTTTTAGGCTGACTGCTTTCCCATTATTTTTTCTCCTTTTAATCATACAGAATCTGCTTTTAAGAAAGCTCCAAACCTCACCAAAAGACAGCTGTCAGCACACAGATTTTCTTCATGGAAGAGAGGAGATAAAAGACTACACTCATATGTATGCCAATCAATTCCCTTAGAATTCCTTGTATTATGGTCATAACTAGGCCATTCAACACCACAGGAAGTGTTATAAGCACCTTTAGTTTACAAAAGAAAGAATACCTAGAAGACATGAAATTGCAGCAAAATAAAACAGTATAATTGAAGGAGAATTATAACCTTTGAAAAGTTAAACTAAGTAGTTCAGACATCTGAATTAGCTATATAACAGTGTCAAAGAGGCCCTAACAGTTTGCACACTGAGACAGTTTCCTTTTGAAGTGTTCTGGTTAGTTAGTGAAGCATTAGGTCAGTTGACTGGAGAATGTATTACTCCACTGACCACAAGACAAAATTGATTTATTGTTTCTACAGTGAACCAGAATACATGAAAAAAAAGCTGTCTTTATCACTGGCATACTGAGTAAAAGAAATAATACTTCTTTATCTGAGTATCTAATCTTAGAAGGGGAAATTTGCCTTACCAGCCCTGCATAGCTGTAGTTAAACCCCAGTTCCCGTGATATTGTCCAGTTGGCATGTTCTTCAATCACCGTCATATCTGGAAACTTTACAGGATTGCTAAACCAATCAAATTCCAGCTCTAAACATGGAGTTTCCTATGTAGAAGGAATTTAAATTAATTTTTCTGTTGAATGACAGTAATAATAGTAATACAGAATATTTTGAAAACGTACCCCTGAAGAGGAAAGTGGTGTGCAAATACCTTATTTGGATTCGATCCTGTTACACCAATAGGATTCAACAAATCCTCCAGTCCATGAGGTACTGCCCAAAGATTCAAAGCCATTTTCCCAGATACAAGGGTGTCTGTGTAGTCAAACATGTTTATATTTCCCCAAGCCAAAGGGCAGTGCTCCTTAAAGAGATTAAAATATAATTTTTCAGTGTTGTCTATTAATTACTGCAGAGTGAGTCAGTAGAAACAACATATACACCCCAGAGCAAGCTGTCACATTGCCAGATCAGCAGCAGAAAGCTGCACTGTATTTTTTATGAATGACTGCCATGGCACTTGTTCTGCAGAATGGTATCAAAACACTTGAAGACACATGCTAATGTTTTCCCCACAACGATAAATCAAGGTAATGGAGAGAAGGTTTTTTTTATGGCAGAGAGACTTTTATCAAGGCCTGTGGTGACAGAACAAGCAGCAACAGTTTTAAACTGAAAGACAAAAGGTGTAGGTTGGACATAAGAAATGGATATATTTTTTTTCACTGGTACAAGTTGATAAGAAGTTGTATATGCTCCATCAATTAGAAGTGTTCAAGGTCAGGTTGGATGAGGCTTCTGAGCAACCTGGTCAAGTGAAAGATGTCCCTGTCTATGGCAAGAAGGTTGGACTCAATCTTTAAAGGTCCCTTCCAACCAAACCATTCTACGATTCTACAAGATTCATAAGCCTGGTTGTAGACAAAAAGCTATGTAGAACCTCGGACACTGAAACACAGAATATAATGATGTAAGTGGCTACAACTAGGTGCCATATATAGATTCTTAAAAATTACTATTTAGTACCTTACATCAGATGATAAAAGGGCACAAGTTTTCTTTACTTTAAAAGTCAGCTCTAAACCAAGTATAAACATTGCTCTGTTTTAATAAATTGGTAAGTAACATGGGTTTAGAAACTTGAGTTTAAAAGCACTTGCACCTCAAAACACTAACACTGATCTTTGTGTCTGGTAATACAGACTTGACACAATTTACTGTGTTGAATGCCTACGGCTTTTTTTCACGATGTTTAGTTTCTGACCACAAAGAAGTGGTAGTCTGAATAAGATACAAAGAAAAAATTCCATGTTAATAAGATTCAGATGAAACATTGCACTAAGACTCATTGCCATGACAGGATTCAGCCAGTGTCTTCCTGAGCTTGACTTAAGTAGCTTTTGTTCTTTAGTGTATTAAAGCCATGAGGTGTTTTACCTCTTTAGCACCCTTCCGACCTTTGACAGAGCAGATGGAAAGGCAGAGCCGAGCAGCACGTGGAAGATCAGGAATGTACATGTCATACAACAGCCATTCATTCCACCTGTAGCATTTAAAAAGCAGAATAAAACCAGGTTGAAGGACAGCATGGAATACAACTGTATTTAATCAACAGTTCTACTAAAGAGCATTTGTTATGTACTCCACCTAAACTGTATATGTGCACAAAGAGTACACTTCATTACTGAAAAAAGCTGCTCCTACACACATGGAAGAGAGGAGATAAAAGACTACACTCATATGTATGCCAATCAATTCCCTTAGAATTCCTTGTATTATGGTCACACCTACTCCTTTTGGAAATGCAAAGCTCCCCAATTAGCCTTCTAGAACCAACACTTTTAAAAGTCATGATAGGTTCAGTTCCTGTAAATTTGGCAATAGGTTCATTCTCCTTCAGTCTTGCAAATCTACCAACAGCAACTGCTGGTGCAGGTATAACCTAAAGGGAATGGATTTACATGTGTGCTACACCACTGTAAATGTAAGTAAGATCAGGGATAAAAAGGAAAGGGGAAAAAATGTGGCATAGCTTTTAGAACTCAAATAAATTTGAAATGCTAGGAAGAAAGGTAATTGCAAGATAATAAAATTTAAAAATATAACATGGAATTCCAAAGCTATATTCCTAAACTTGGATATTATTCAAATTCATATAGTAATAAGAACAGATTGTTTCTATAGGAATACTAATTTTGTTTCCATGAACATCTTCCTGAACTGCATTTTTGAAGAGAAACCTCTGAATAGCTTGTTTTCTGGACTGCCATACTGAATTTTCTCAGTTGGAAGAAGCAGCAATGTCCAAGGATAGCATTAATTTTTTCAGCGTGTCTGAAATAACCATCCAAGCCCTTCTCTAAGAATAAAATTGTTGGCAGATAACCTCTAATTCACTTTTCTTTTGTGTTCATTTTATACAATAAACACATGTGAGATTATATCCTTGTGCTCAGGCCACACCCTTTCCAAGAAGATTTTTTCCTCTAAAACAGTTATCAGGTCATGTATAGCTGTCTTGGGGGAAACTCAGAGGGAGAGGCTATTTTTCAGTAACTGCATATATTATTATTCCTTATAATTATAATACACAATCATATTCATAGAAAATGTACATATAAAAATATTAAAAGTTTAAAACTGTGTTAAAGACATGAAGTCTGACAAAAAATACAAGCCATGAATAACTTCTGAGAACACACTGTGCATCTTATCCTAGCAGATGCTGAAATTTCATACCTCATTAGTCAAAATTATGGGCAGAAACTTGACATCTTTTAGATACTTGTTCTCAATAGATTTATATATGCTTATATAAAGCTTCTTTTTGCCCATTAATGACACTTCTAAATTCAAATTATTTCTTTTTCCAGATAGTATTCCTGTTAAGTCAAATCTGAAAACAATTAGCCCTGAGCTAGCATCAGGAAAACAAACATGCTCAGTGAAGAAACTACACTATTATATGCAATGAGACAAAACACTTGTATTCTATTAAATTTATAGAATTAGGTAAAAATGTTCTTAAAAAAAACTTAAGGCAAAGAATTTCCTGCAAGGAGCTATTATGGATAATGGCTTAGTTTAGCCTTCCCTCCTTCAGTGCTGTTTTTTATAGTGCCCTGGATGCCAGGTTCTCCATAGCTGTTTAAGTACTTATCTTACCTGGGATTAGAACAAGGTACCCTTTGAGTATTCACATTGTCACACAAAGGTTCCCCTCCATGGTAGATACCTGTTCTTACATAGATCTGAAAACATTGTTAGTATTAGTACTAATCTTCAAAATGTTACTATAAACAAACTTTTAAACTGCTTTCAACATATGCTATGATTACAACATATTGCCCCTTAATTTCCACCAAGGAAAACACAACCAAAACTGAAAACCAAACAACCCCACCACTCCTCAACCCAAATTCATTCATGTCCTTCAAGAGGCAAAGCATACTATATAAGCATGCTTACAAAAATGGTCTTTTTCCTCATTAATTGCAGAACTAGTTCTTAAAAATACAATAATGAATTTCAAACTGACTCTAAAAAAACCCTGAAATTTATTTTCAATCCTTCCTGTGCCAAGCTATAGTGAAAGAAAAGACCAAACAAATTCTGCAAAAGCTGAGAGCAGGCTTCCCAGATGACTTTAATGGGACTTTTCTCCTTGATCTTCTCATACCTCCCCTTCTTAAAACCAAAAGAGTTGCATACTATCATACATCACCTCATCAAAAGTATTCCCAATTACTGTGACACAGTCTTATATATAACAGTTATTTAGGATATAATTAATATGGGTTTTCTTCATCCATTACATTAAAAATTAAAAAGCAGTCTAAATTTTAACATGTTAAATAACACCTCTTTTCCAATGCAAACACAGAATGGACAACTCTAGAGGAGAATCATGAGTTGCTGAAATCCATACACAATGCCATGCAGCATTTCCTTTACCTTGTCAATGTCTCTGATGTTCACATTTACATAGGTTGCACAGAGGATTCTTATTCTGAGAGCACTGTTTATAGTCCAGAGGGATTTGGCTGTAGCTTCTCCATTCATGTAGGGTGTAGCTGTTGAGATACGTCTGGAATAAGATGGCATTGTAAAGGTGTCCAGTGGCAGCTGGGTATAGAGGCTCTCCTTGGCCATCAGCATCAGATTGGGCATGCGACCAAGCATTATACAGCTCCTTATATACTGCGAGAAAACAAAATCAAAATTCGGTGTGTTTTCGAAGTTTACACTCTTGATAAGCTAGATGTAAAAACATGTAGGAAAATATAAAAGTGTATTTAAAAAGCTTATCATTGTCCCTGTATATATAGTATTTATAACATCCAACAATTTAAAAACATTGCTGGGTAGGGCTGCTCACTAGAGCTTCATATAGATTTTGAGATATGAGTAATACCCGCAGCAGTGAAAGGTCAAACTGGAGATGGAGAGCAGAGCTGTCAAAATGTCAGCTCAGATTTCTTGTAGTGCTCCTTAGCTCTGGCACAGTCCAGCACAAACAAAGCAGACTGCTTCCAGATTAGAGCTGCTCCTGGATGCAGTTTAGCTGCTTTTGCATAGCAGCTGTACCTGTCTGCTCTACAGACCCAGCAGAGGTGTCTCTTGCACTCCTAGCAGTAGGCAGAGAGTGCAAGACAAATGGCAGACACTCATTTCTGGTTCAGTTGTGCTTACCACCTCCAGCTCCGTGCTGCTCCCGACAGATACCAGCTGTAAAGTTGCACGGTGTCCATTCAGGACTGAGTGCTAAGAGAATTTAGGTGGCAACAGTACCAGAAAACACAATGCATTAAGACAGGTCCATCCTTGGAATGTAATTAGCAAGCTCTTCTGTGCTGCAGTAAAAGCACAGCAGATATTTCTGAAGAAACCATGCTGGATCAAATAGGTGTGGTGTTTGAGCTCAAGAGAAGGCTGTGCAGAAAGTAATTCATGTATGTCTGTGCTTGTTCCTCAGCTCCTATAGAACAGAGCTGCTTTTCCCATTATTCAGGATCCCCCACCCTCTGTGCTCTGGAGAGCAGATTGTCAACCATTTTAGATGAAGGAATGGAAGCTGTTTATTACAACAATACGTTCCTCAAAGAGGAAGCAGCAGCAGTCTGTCAGGAAATCTACAGGGTAACATTGTTGTCTGCTCCAGAGAAGGCTGCTCAGATGCTCTTCTGTTAGCAGTTCTGCCTCACAAACAAACCCAGGCAACAAAGGACAGGCAGCCACAAGATTTAACAATGATTTGTGCAGTGCTGGGAGTTTATTACTTGTTTAATAAGATCAAAAAGTTAGAAGATGTAAGGAAGAGGAAAACAGTTCATTGAGCTTTTCGCACCCCTAATGGGGGGAAGGAATGAGATTCATAGTAGCAACTGTTCTGTCATAATTTAACATCTGATCAAATTTCCTTTTGTATTACATCAGTCCCATTCAAGCATATTTTGTCTCTTGCCATCAGCAGTCTGGAGTATTTCTGAAAGTAATACTGATTTATCACTGAAGTTAGAGGTAAACTACTTCATTCAAAGAAGATAAACTGGGATTTACATCACTGGTCTAATTTAAATCACCCTTTCCCCCCCCCCCCCCCTCTCTTTTGAAGCACAAAGACAACAAATACAGACACTACATACATGCATTAACCAATTAGTTTAAGGAAGCATACACTTAACTTTCTATATTTTGGATTAGTTTAATAAAAAAAGCAGCCCAGTCACAGAGCTGATCACAACTTTGGCTTATTTTAGTGTACTTCAATATAAAATCCATTGCATTACTCACCTTATACTGGCTCAGTGGATATTTTTCTAGCAAGTATTCATCACAGCCACACACTTTTAAAATATATTTGCCCTGGTACTCCAAGACACAAAGTTTCAGTTGCTCACTTGACAGCAACATACTTCGTGTTTTCTTCCGAATTGCTTCAGCAATCACTTGCTCAGGCACACAGTCATGATTGATTTTTAAGGTGTATTTCTGCTTATCGTTGTTTGGGGAGACTATTACCCATATCACCACTATAATTTGTCCTAGAATAAATGTAAAATAATGTTAGGCCTATCATGATCAATACACAGTTTTTAAACAAAACAAAGCCCGAAACCACCTCTCACCCATAGACCAGACTGATGGAGGGTCTAACTTCCATAAGGATCTACATGTGCTTTTTTTTTTTTTAAATCTAGTGTAAATTCAAAAATTTTACACCTTGACATAAGTATATTTTTATTAATGTAATACTGCTGACTATTTAGCTTTCAAGAAAACAGCAGTAACTCTTTATATTTAAGGACTGCAATCCACCATCGTAATTCCAGATTTCTGATGTTAGAAAAAAAGAAAAATAGGAAGCCAACAAACTGCTTCTGACTATTAAAAAAAAATCACCACTATTTACCAAGCTATCATGATTTAGTTCCTGGAGCAGAAAAAAACATGCAGGTAAGTATTGCCTTCCTTTTGAATCTACATTCTATCAAGAAAGTTGTTCTGAATAACTCAAAGTGTAAGACATTGCTAGAGTGTACTAAATACAGTAGCTAAAACAGTGATTTACTTAAGTCACCAGCTGTACTCTTTGATTTCAATCACTGAAAAACACTGCATGCTTCTACAGTAAATATTTATCCTACCTTTATCCAGTTTATTGTATATGTGTTTGGGTAGCTCAGATGAAGACTCTACATTTGGAGGACAGACATATAATGCTCTACTGTGTGGTGCATTGGCATCTCGAAGATCCACTGCTTCTTTACAAACATTAAGAATATTTCTTCTGAAGTCTTGTACTTCTGGATCCTTAACCATGTCAAATTCACAGACAGGCATGCCAATAGCAAAACCTACAGTAGTGAAGCAGCAGAAGGAAACAATCAGAACTAATTATAGCTAAAGGCTCCTATTGGCAACAGAAAAAGCACACTTTAAGCTAAACACAGCCTAAAATTTTTTTTGTTAACACTGGCTTCAACTTGTATGCATAATTGTTTTGTATCAGTCAAGAACAATACAGTTCTAAAGTTAAGTACATTCAGCAGTCACAAAAAAAGGTTACAACACAAGTGTATATTCACTGAAGACCCTGGAAGCCTGAAATCATCACTCACTCCTAATGCTCCTGAAGGAAACAGACCAGCGATAAACTTCTTTTAAATTCAGCAAAGACTCACAAGTGAACCACAGGAACTGAAATATCATATTTTTTCCTAATCTTTGGCAGCATTATTGGTAGATATTAGGACTGTAATCAACTTTGCTTACAACTGAATAATAGCTATTCAATTTTTTTTATGAACCAGGCTATTTAAAAATGTGACAAGCACTCCAAGACATACTGAACTTCAGCTCTTTGGCATAGATTCATGTAATAAAAGTTCACTTCTGAGGTCCTCAGCCTCAGATGCAATTCCATTTACTTTAATGAGATAATTATTTATACATTAATGTTCAGATGGAAACTTGCAGTTGTCCCATTGCATGGTTAGCTAACCACTGTTGCCCATAAATTCTGAACATGTTAAGCTCTACAAACCAGAAGTAGTTCACCTGTGGTGCATTCTTAACAAATAATTATTAGGCACATGCCAGAACTAATATTTCCAGTTGACAAGTCTCTACCACTTCAATATATATCTGTTAGCAACTAAAAGGGTAGGTACACTTGTACTGACTGAATTTAGGGACTTAACCTAGATGCTGCAATGTCTGCTAGCCTCCCTGTATTTTCTCATTGGATAACAAAGTTATAAACTACTCCAGAGATTATTCAAAACATCACAATTAGACTTCCCTCTGCCCCTCCAACAAAGTGTTTTTGCTTCACTCCCCTCTCAATTTTCTTTTTCTAGCAAGGGGGAGGAAAAACCTGATTTCTGCAACGTTACTTTCTAAGCAATATAGAGCAGTATTAAAATGTGTGCTATTGGAAATGTGTCTTCAAATTTGTAACTGAATAGAGAATTTATAATTCTGCAGGCCTCAACAATAATTAGGAATGACTTCCTAAATGAAACAGGTACAAAAAGTTTTCACTCTGCAATATTATGAAATACTGCTAATAACAGACAAGGAAAAATCATTACCTTACCTACATAGTACAAATATATACAATGCAAAGACAATTGCATGTGAACGAAACAAGACATCAAAAAAAAATAGTTTATGAGTACTGGTTTTACTAGAATCAGGATCTTTATACATTTGATGCAAACCCCAACAATTACAAAATGCAAACTTTGCTAGATAGAGGTACCAACCACAACTCATTTCAGTTCTTTTTTGATTTTGAAGATGAGAAAGCGTAAAGATAATCTCACCTATTTCTCTGTTAAGAATCTTTTCTTCTCTGTTACCTACTGGTTCAATGACTTTTAGAAAAGGTTGAAATAGCCGCAGGTCACAAAGTCTCCGCGTTTCATCAAAAAATTCTTCTCTTTCTGCTTCTTGTGTAACACTTACAAAAATGTAAGAAGATTCATCCTGAAGGAGCTGATAGAGAGGGTATTTTCTAGCTTCTTTAAAGAGTTCATGTTTAATAGTTAGTAAGGTGGCCTCACGGAGGCATTCTAGAGTCACTATCATTCCATTTGGGAGAAGACACTCCACAAGGATCCTCGGTGGCATCAAGTGGATGCCCCATAGTTCACCAGATGACGGTCGTGGAGGCATTTTTAAGTCTTTAGATAACTCTGTACTGGAAGTTTTTCAGGCAGGGATTTGTACAAGTAAACCTAGGTAAAAAACAGAAATCTAAGTATTAAAATTTAAAATAAAAACCATAATGGGAATTTCTGATACAATTGTGCAAGTGTCCCTTATATTTGTGATCCATGGCCGTGATCTACATTCATATGAAAAACTTGATAAAACTGATGTCTAAGGAGCTTGTTCTTAATAAAAATATCTAAATAAAATGGTTAATCAGCAGAACCAGAGTACTTTGGGAAAAAATGCCAATATTTATACATTTTTTTAAAAAAACATGTAGAGGATTGATTTGTTTTACTTGAAGTTTATAACTTGTGACTAGAACAATTAAATAGCATGAGGAATGCAAATACCTAATATTCAAATTATTATTACAGCAATTTTTAAGCAAATCTTATATCCAGTTCTTCACATTTTTAACTTGGAAAGAGAAAAATCAATTAACAATTGGTTGAGATACAAACTATCATTTCTGCTCAGTTTAGCCAAACCAATGAGTAATTAAAAAAAAAACAAAAAAAATAACAAAAAAAACCGAACAAACCCACACCATTTTCTCATTCCAAACCTTTGAAATATTCACACACCACTTGTTATAAATACTTACTAGAACATCTGAACTTCATTTTCAGAATCCAGGTACACACAAAACTTGACCTTAGCTCTTTTAGATCAGTATAACCTACTTACACCAGCAACAAACCCTTTCTTCCATGAGCAAGACAAAAGAACTGAGTTCCATGAACACTTTTTGGTTGGGCTTGTTTGATTTAGGACCAATTCCTTGGTCTAGTTCCCTTTGGCAGCCACACAAATGTCTTTCCCAAGCCAAGTGTCTGATTTTCTAGCAGTGCTGCCTTATGCTAGATTAGAGCAGGTACAAGAAATCTTTTATGTGGACAGAGCAGAGATGTCTTACAGCCCAGTGGCCAAGAGTAGATGTGCAGGCACATAGTGCCTAGATTTAATTTCTTTTCCTCTAGCATTCATCAAGAATCTCTCCTAATTGCTATCAATACATTATTTCCTTAATCAGAGGCAACATTTATGTATTTGCAAAAGAAATATGTCAAGATCTATCGAGTTTGTCCTGGAAATTTTCACACACAAACTCTTAGCATTCTGTTACAAGAATAAAGAACATGCTATGTTAAAAAACATTTGCTTGACTTTGTTTTGAAGCCAGTTACACTACATTACTTGTAACAAAACACAGGGCTTTATCTTGGCACTCATTGCTCTTAATTTTACCAAGCTCCACCGAGACCTCCCCACCACTATTCTTCCATAGTGGTCTCAGATTATTTAGTCCTTTTCCCAAAATTCTTCCCATACTTCTGTTAATCTCTGTTACTTTCTTTGTATCTCTTCTGTTTTTACCATACCCCTTTTGCAAAGTAGAAGTGAAACAACCAGCTCTGCACATCACATTCAAGGTCCAAACCAAGCAGGCATCTACATAGAAATATTTTCTATTGCTTTCCTGATGAGCTTTTCTGAGTGCCACTGAGCAGCAAGACTTTTCCACTGAACTACAAACCACAGACCTAAGGTGTCAGTGCAGAACAGTAATCACAGAGGACACCATTTTATGCAAATCTCAATGCATTACTAACACTTAGCCTGTAATTTCATTAACTTCAGCATGTACATTATCAGAAAGTATCTCATGCCTCCTTTATCAACCAAATGTCCTGAAAACACAGGGCTAGGATTACTACCAGTCTACTATCCTAAAGGCACTTTTAGTCATATTTTCAGTCAAGAACACTCTCGAGATTACCCCTCTTAGGCTCCAACTGTGAAAAAGTAATGAATGCTAGACTGGCCCTTTCCTCAGCTATTAAAAAATAAATTAAAATTATATAGACGTAAATATAAAAAAAATACATAAACTTCAATATATAAAATGAATATATGTGTAAAAAATGAAATAATGAGTCTCATTTCCGTGCTTCAGTGCCCTGGTAATTTTAAGTTTTCTACCAAGTACATATTGTACCTGCTTTTGCTACACTTCAGTTCTTACAAAGAAGCATTAGACTGAAAAAGATGCTTTCCCAAATCCACTGCTTCCTAAGCAACTCTGAGTAGCAACAGGGTTGTCTTTATCCTTTTATTCCTTTGTCGTTATAGCATGGGCTTTTAAAAATATCAGCAGAAATACTGGAGTGCCACTGCAGTTTTAGAAAAATGCTTTTGCACTAAGACCTCATGTATATTTAGAAGAGTTTTGCAAATTACTTTGTTTTAAAAAAGACCTTAAAGAAGCTATTTTATTTTTCTCGTTGTTTTAATAGTTTCAGTGAGCGGATACTGAAGTGGAAAGTTCTAAGCAGACTCCCAGCGTGTTTAAAGAGCCAACCTTGGAAAGCTCACCAATTACAAAACATTTCAAATGAACTCAAATAACACCATTTAGAGTAAACTGCAGAATTCTGAACTACAGATAAATATCCTCAGTTTACAGACAAAAAGAAATACAGAGATTAAAGAGCCTGGTTTTGATCAGGAAAAACATGAATGAGACTCCCTCTCCACACCAGTGAATCGTATTTCTTACAAGCATAGGCAGAAACCCATTACTGTTAAGGCATATACCAGCATGAAAAAGAACAGAACATGCAGTTCTAAGAACTCTTCTGTCCACACATACAAAAAATAATAATATAGATGTAATGCAACCAAATTAAATATTCACAAAGACTGAGTTTATACCAGCAGTCTCTTTAGTTCAGTTCCACTGTCCTGCTGAGGCTCCTCTGCACTGATGGTTGTAAGAGCCCATCTTCTCCCTGCCCAAGGTGTCTGTTCTAATTCTTCCTCATGCTGGCAACAGGATCAGATGGATTAAGGTGTCAGAGAACTACTCACTTGTCCTCTCTTGGGTTAGTTTCTGCTGGTTCAGCTGCCTCATTTTGATTACCAAGGAGTCAGAAGAACACCTGGGTCTATGCTGGAGATTGAGCACAACTGCAGCAGTGCAGTTCAAATGATGGTTCCACAGAAAAGTTATCCTCCCTTCCCACTAATAATTGCTAAGAAAGAAACAGAGGCACAGCTGGGGGACACATACATATTTAATCCTTTTAGACAAGCATCTTTTTGAAATAAATTTCAGCCTTGGCTTTTTAAAGATTTCAAATGCTAAATGCCAACTCAATACCATTTTCCAGAAGACTTGCAAACAGCCCAAAAGTGACACCAACTTTCACACTCTTTTTAGAAAAACTGCACCAAAACAGCAGCTTTTGTTTTAAACTGGGATACAGCCATGTGCTGGAACAGTGCATACAGTCATTCTGTGTGCACATTCATTTTACTTGCACATGTAAGCACACCTCCAGGGTTTGGAATTGGAAAGCAAAATTGTAAACAGAAACAGTTTTGAAGTATAGTTGGCAGCTTGTGTTTCTGTGTACACTTTCAAAACTGGAAGGCTGCCTGGAATAAACAGAATGAATTAAGTTCTTCGACAGTAAAAGGACTATCATTTTAAGAGAATTCCAGGGAGATGTTATTTTAAATGAACTAAGGGTATGGGCAGACACTTCAAATGAACACTATATCACACCTGTACTCCATGATGGTCCAAAATCACCTTAAACTGTGGCCAAAAGCTTTGGTTTACTGCAGATGGTCAGAAAGGTCAAATTCAAAGACACCCCCTGATCAAACTGCATCCTTTAAAACACATTACAGCCTTCCCAAGGCATTCAGCACATCACTAACCTTGCTGAGCACCCAAACTAGTAGTGATCAAATTCCAAAACTCCACACACAAGTATTATGCATGCAGGAAGGAAGAGGGAAGTTAACCAACTTACCTCCAACAATCCTGATTCCTACTTGCTTCCAACCACACTTGTTATATCAATCCTAATTTCTGTGATCCCCTTTCTTATAGGACAGTTAATATTTGTTCCCAACATTAGTATTCAAATAAATTACTTTCCGTATTCATAATTTAAGCAAGTTGAGGTTGGCACAAATTAATGTGAGTCAACCCCCTGTATGTATTTCCCCCTAAAGGCATCTGAAGCTACTGCAGCTGCTTTCACCACATTAAAAAACCCTGTGAATCTATAGCTCACCAGGGCACCTGGCAGCACTTTTTCCATTAAAAGTGGTTTTTGTACATTAACATTTTGCCATAAAACTCTTAAACAGCAGTGTCACTGATCTAGATTACATGTCTAGCTAAAAGGAAGGACCATTGCCCTTCAGTACATATGAAATATACACTACAAACACAGCAAACAAGAAATTACCTGCCGTAAACTCCTCTATTATCAAGTCTGAAGAACCCTTCCTTGCTAAAAGATCACTGATTTTTGCACATTATCTACATACAGATTAGATTATGTGAATTGATCTTCACTGTCCAGAGATCACTCAAACTTTCTACCAGCTCCACAGAGATATCAATATTTGGCATTTAATACATTTATATGTAAAAAAACCAACCAAACAAAAAACCCCAAACCCCACAAAACAGTTAACTGGGGAGGCTTTTTTCCCCTTTCTGTAAAAGATCTATGGGTACATTCTCCAAAGGGAGAAGCTCCATCTAACATTAATGCTTATCTCTTATAAAGTATCTGAAGACCTGCTGTGCAAGCCTGTGGACCAGCCTAGGGAAAAAACCCATTTTCTTCATTTTAGAGACTTATTCTTAAGGCCATCTGTCATCAGATGAAGCACATAGAGTTACTCTTCACACTCTGCAAGAAGGAAATTCCTCCATCTAGGATGAACCAACCAAGAAATCCATCTAGCACAGCAGGAAGAAAAAAGCAGAAGTGTACTGTGCTGCAATACTGTATTAAATGCATAAAGAATGGGATGTTTATTGAAAGAGATACACATTCCGGTGACAGAGAACCTTTTACACTGCTATAAACATCAGCTGGTGTTTCAAAATCAATTCAAAAGCATAAACTAAACACTCAATACAATTTTATCAGTCCATACTTGAAACTGAATTAGTCATTCAGTTAACTGCTGTGCTTTATTTGAAGTCCATTAGTTTTTCCAGTCATTAGAAAATACCATTACACTGCTTTCAAAGACAGGATATAACAATGTTTTATAATAGTTTGCAGTACATTTGGTATCAAAGAGCTGCCCATTAAGATTTATGTCTAGATTTAATTTCTTTTCCAGGTAGACATTTCCTCTAGACTCTTAGCACTGGCTTAAGAAAGAGTCTTGCACTCATTAAACAACTCAGCTATACTCAGATTTTAATTTACTGTGCACATGCATGTAGGTTATAGGATTTTCTTGATCCTTTATAAAACTGACAGAAGTATCAATTACAGGTATGTCCCCAAATAAGCTCTTCTAATTTCTGTGGAATCTCCAAACCTAAAGCTGGGGGGGGGAGAGGGGAAATAATAAGATATTCCTGAGATGAGAGCAACACTTCCAACCACTAAAATCCATATTCCACTTTGAGACAGACATTTCAAAATTTTTAAAGACCAAAATGACTCCAAAATTCACCATGAAAAAAAATGGACAGAGTCTCCTGTCTAATTTTGCTGCTGTCCAAACCTGCTGTGTGGTGAGAGTAGGACTGCCCAAACTAGATAGTTTCAGTACTGTCCTTTTTAGTTCTTCCTGCTTGTTGAGCTGGCACGTATCCAAAATCCAGGAAGACTACCACTGAAGTTGTCCTCTATGAAAACATTATTTCACACAGATTTAAAGAGCAGCAATATTGCTCTGTTTTGAATAGAAAGCAGGAGACTGTGTATTGCAGTTACGTCTTCATATTTCTAATTCCTTTCATCTTTATTATTGCAGAGAAGAGGCGCAAATACGCAGAATTGGTTATCTGATCACAACAGCAGCTCAAGAAAAGCAAACAAACACCAAGGATTTAACGGTCAAAAACATTTCTTAGCATTTCATTTCCTTCTAAAACAGGGAAGTATTTCCAAACACTAACAGTTTTATTTGTGATTACCTACTTCTTTGCCCCTGCTAAACACAGTACCTAGAACTAGTCCAGGCAGAACCAACACATCACTGGTAGCATCTGTAGAACTACATTGCAGCAGAAATAAAAGATTCTTCCCTGTGAATGTAAAATTTCCCTGGAAATTAGTGAAGTTTCAAACAAACAAGGAGTCTAATTAGATGAGAAAAAAGGTTGCCTACATTTCAAAGCTGTTTTCTTTAAAGTTCTCACATGCAGTGTCTTTTTTTGTTTGTTTCAGAACGTAATAGTCTTGGATTGTGGTTGTAGTAACTTTCATACGCCATGAATAAAATTAATGGAGAGTTCATCTGAAAAAAGAAAAAACCAAGAAACTCACTATGAATTATTGTCCAAAAGATAATATACATGTATATGCAGAAAAAAAATACAAGCTAAGCGAGCTGAAAAAACCCAAAACCTTCAAAAATATTAAACATTGCTTCATGTTAAAAAGATGAAGCATAGTCTTCATCTTTTTGTTTGATTGCATTTTTTTGTTTTTGTTTTTGTTTTTTCCCCTTCACTTCTAAGAAAACCAGAAGACCTTTGTAAATTTTTATGTTCAAATCCCTTGCTCTTCCTCCCTCACCCCTGCAAGCAGATTGTTTATGGCTTCACTCACTATCCGGAAGCCATGAAAAAAGGATCACGAGAAAGAAACATTTTCAAGTTTCTGGTGACCTCTACAACTCCCATGACAATTATGTTTTTTCCCCAGGGATCCCATGATATTCCAAGAGCAGAATGTCTGTCCCGAAACATTTTCTTCCAGTTAAAGGCAGATTTTTTTCCTGTTTGTTAAACAAACAAAAGTTTGGAATTAAATCTGC
Source organism: Phaethornis superciliosus (assembly GCA_023637945.1). NCBI lineage: Eukaryota > Metazoa > Chordata > Aves > Apodiformes > Trochilidae > Phaethornis > Phaethornis superciliosus. The sequence continues at coordinate 18,348,162 of JAJQWJ010000010.1, forward strand.
CTTTTAGTCTGAAATAATTCAGTAATTTCATTTCTAGCTTCACCCCAATGGAAAGGATTGTTATTTATAAAAGATTGGTATTCATAAAGCACAAAAAAAAGTTGGAAAAGTAGTGCATCTCTTTAAACTTCACATATCTGCTTACTCATTATTTCTACAATTAGCTTGGCTTGCTCTGTAGCAGGATGAGAATTCCTGTCCCACCTGGCTGTGCTCTGGTTGGAACTGTTCCTCCACAGCGAGGTTTGCACTCTGAAACTCACTGAGCTGTGCTCAAATTCTCCTAAGCTCTTTAGATCAAAAGCCTTGAGGGCTGACAACAAAATCAGAGCAACATGCTAATTAGTACCAAGAGAAAGTTTTCCCTCTATGTATTTTTCTTTAATACTCTTTTTTTTTTTTTTAATGTGTGACAAACATCAGAAAGAACATAACGTAAAAGCACACAAATATCTGCTGCTCCCTGCTACAAACACTAAGTTTTCACATGCAGGGATGTTTTGGTTTTGGAAATCAGCGCAAGACAATGTAAATAGAAAATTATGCTCGAATGTCTGTCATGAAGCTAGATTTTGATAGCTAACATGCTGGAAAAAACTACTAAAAATTAAAACTCCTCCGTAAAAAAATGCTGTTTACTTTTCTTTCCATGTTTCTTCCCATCCTCCCACCTTCCTGGGATATTTGGAATGCAGACAGTAAACAGGATTTTTAAAAACAGGAAGTGCTGGCACACAGACAAGGACAAGGAGCCAGGTGTTCTGCACTGCCTCTGGCCTGAATCTTCACCTGACGTGAGCAGCTCTGTGGCAAAGCTCTAACTTGGACACTGTGTCTGTCCGGGTGCTCATCTCCCCCAGCCACATCACCTTGTCTGCTGCAATGCAACCTCCAGTTGTACTGAAAAAGAGGAAAGTTTGCCTCTGACCATATCTAGAAGGGCATGGAAGGAACTGCAATAAAATTCAGGAGGTACTGCAGCCTTCATCACTATACTTGACTCTGTGCTCCCAGCAACAGGATCATGAGAGTTCAGCCTACATCCACCTGACCAGTTCCTCTGGGTGGGAGGTACAGAAAGCAACACATATTTTAAGAAAATTTCACAGACATAAGGTCTGCTTCTCTTTATTAATTTATCCCCATCTATACTCAGAAATTCCACCCTGTGAACCCTCCCTTTATTAAGCAGCAGCTGAAAAAGACATCAGACTCAGACTGACAGCATTTTGTGTACTTGATAACATTTCTCAGGATGGAGTCTGAGAGAGACTTGAAATTAAGATAAAGGGCTTCTTCCAGGCTACTCCAGATCCTGAAGCAACTAATATGCAAAACAAACAAACAAAAAAAAAAACCCAAACAAAACAAACAAACAAAAAAATATCTGGAGTGGCAGTGGATAGCAGCATTTTTGAAGCTTTGCAGATTTTTAAATTTAAGCATCAAACAGTGAGCTGGAAGACAGAAGTTTCCATAACCCAAATACAAATTAGCTTTCCATTTATTCTATCTTAACTGACTTATGTAGCCAAACAGCATCTAGAGAAGTATAGGCTTAGTCTGTACAGACTTTCTGAATTCTGTAAGGAAAAATCACAATGTTTTATTTATTGGTAACAGAGGATGGGATGCAGTCTCACTTTTTTTGACAGAACATCTGTAAGGAACCACATGCCTCCACAAAAGCCATGAAGTGGTTTGTTGTTTTCCTCCCTCCCTCCCCCCACTCTCCCCTCTTTGTTTAAGCTCCTAGACTGAAAAAAACTGAATACAACACATTCTCCACAGAGATATTTCTTAACTCTCTTTTAAAAACCATTTGTTGAGAGAAGGAAGTTTCTGGCAGAGTTAACACAAAGACACAGCCATTTGAAAAAAGATTCAATTCTGCAGTGAGGTACTCTTGCCCTATAAACAACTGAAATACAGTTCTTGGCAAATTGTCCTATACAAAGACACAAAATGGAAGGCAGACCAACCCAGATCTTTGCAAATCCTGCCCTGCAGAAACAGTCACCTACTTCTACATGAGCTATGATCACAACAGGAAAATAAAATGGCTTTTCAAGAGCCAGTTGGAAATAATGAAGTCCTACACCCCCATGGGCTTGTTTGTGATGCAGAGTCAATGTTGATTAACTAAATATTTATTTAGCAGTGGATTATAACCCTGCTGAAAGGAAAGCACCAACAGTTTTCCATAAAACATCATCAGCAGACCTTTATTTACTACAGCAGCAGGCCGAGCCTGCCCTGCCTACACCACACACCAGTATGTGAGCAGCAAACTGGGACACAGCCCAGCTCCAAAGCATTTAGCACCACTACTGCTCCCAGCAGGCTCCTTCTCCCTAAAGGTCATGGATCACTTCAGGACATTGCACCTAAGCACACCAGAAAACTCGGCTTTCTATGTGAAAAACTGCTGTTGACTGAATTGCTGGTTTTGCAAACGTATTTTACTGCTTTATCTAAGTTACAAAGAAACTGAAGTTTCCCTGAGACCCTATGGAGTGGGGGTTTCTCCTTGTTCTACCTGTTGATTCTGGCTAAAAAGGACTCCTTGACATTCACAGGTGGAATGCCAAAGCAACAATGTGACTGAGACACTAAGGTGTTTGCATTTGTGCTCAGGAGAAGCAAACAAACATGATTCACTGTGGCTGGGGATGTCATTATGTCCCTCCTGCCTGCTTCAGCCTGAAGCATAAAACCAGCTATGGGAAACTGGGACAAATGGTTCTTCAGCATGTTTAATCACAGGTTTATGACTTCTGTATCTCTCTGCTTTGCAGCCCCTATGCTGTGCAAATAGGAGAGCATGATTACAAGTGTGGAGCTACTGAGACATTAAGTTAGTGCATCTCTTTTTCCTGTACTTCAAACTGTTACCCAAGTGGTTTCTCCAAGGAGGTCAGAGTACCAGCAATTTGTGTTTACTATATCTGAAAAAAACAGCTAGTATTTGCCTAAACAGATAATGTTTGCAATTAACTGGAACTTTCCAAAGAAGAAAGTGACATAAGCTCATAGGTATTTAAACAGGGAACACCAGCAACATCTCCACAATAGTTTAATGACTTCCCAAATTCCAGCTTGGAAAGTCACTTTCATGTCCATATGAAATGCTTCGAGACCAAGGCACACACTGCCCACTACTACAGTCAGAGCTCTGTAAAAGGGACACAGTAAAGGCTTATTTTTAAAAAGCCAAAAAGATACTGGCAGTCAAGTCACTGCTATTAAGAGAACTTCATCCACCTGCACAAACAAGAAAGTATTTTTAATACATGGTTCTTCAGAAACATTTCATTAATGTTTTTATAGGTGTGTATATTCAAGACAACTGAAAGGAATTTTCAGCCTAGTGAAGTTTAACCCTGAGATGGGACAGGAGACCCCCAAAGCCTAAGTGTTTTGGATTTAATTTCAGCCTATAAAACCACCAATTAGTGAAGGCTGACTATACTGCAAACCATCTTTTTTTTTTTTTTTTCTTTTCTTTAAATTAGTAACCTGCTCACATAGAGGACAGCAAGAAATTTGAAGCTGTAACTATGGTTACACTTCTCATATCACCTTGCAGTTGCTTGTGGTATTACCCTACCTGGTGATGTACAATAAAAGGCTTGGAAAAGAGGAGATGAAAGAAGAGTGGAAGAGTTAGATTGCAAAGTAATTTGACAACACATTTAAGAAGAGTTTTCACAGTCAGGAATAGGCTTTGCTATCCTTCATGTATCAACTCTGCTGGTTTTTTGCTCATTGGCTTCCATTTTCACCCTTTATCCCCTGGTGGTAGTTATGCCATTTTCCCCTACATGTCAAAACATTCCCAGCTGGAGGTATCTAAGATGAAGGGAGTGCAGCCAAGCAGTGATAACTTCAGTGCTTTATCCTCCATTTCAGAGCAGACTGAAGAGGAAGACAAATTATTAGAATTTTACTAACCACAACCTTGGTAAATAGTTAAAGATCAGAAAAAAAGTTAAACTTTGCCTTCTCAATTAAAATACTAAAATCAACTTTAAGTGCTCTCTTTTATTTGATGACTGATTCTCATAAACTTCACATAACTGGTTATCACATAAAATGTCAGCATTTCAATTTCACATGTTACTATTTCACACCAAAACACAAATATAATTATAAATCACTCTTTTTACTAAATTTCTTAGATTAAAACTGGCACTTACAGGCACACTATTTGGACACAACCCTAATACAAAATAATCAAGACTATTCAAGTTATCTGATGTTGCTTAAAAATTCTCTTTCACATAGACAATTTTTTTTGGGGGGGGGGCTCTTCTACAGTACTTAACATCAAAATTGAAGGAGAATTCAGTGGTGATGGCATTAAACTGCAAGATGATAAAATAATCACATTCGTCCCACCAGTGGAGATTGCCTTGATAAACTGCTAAGTGGAACTGGTTGTTCAACATCCAGAAAAATTTTCAGAGAGCAATTTTCAGTTTCATTAGTCTCATTTCCACTTTTTTCCAGCTGCAATATTTGCTGATTACTCTGTTAAGAGCTGGGAGCATATAAATAAAAAAATAAAGAAAAAAGTAAAATGTTTAATATCTAAGTATCTTAATAATCACAACAAGCATTTTTATAGTATTATTTGGAATGGAAGTTTTTACTTCACTTTTCCCAAAGGAAGATAGATCTGTCTAGAAATTTCTCCTCATGTTATCACTATTAACTTTACTCTTTTAATCTGTAGTTAGGTTAGTTTTTTCCAGTCTTCATGAAAAGTTAATTAAAGGCACAAGCACCAAAGTTGGATAATAACATCTCATCACACAATGCATATTTTTTGGGTTTGAGAAAGAAAAAAAATTAATCTCTACTCTGGCTTGCTTAGTAAACCAGTCTTTGCTCATTCTTACTTACATGCAAATGGTGTTTGCATTTTCAAGTGTCTTGTATTTAGTTTGCCTACATCTTTGAAGAGATTGATCTCATCACTTTTCAAGTATTTCAGATGTCCAAATCCCAAGGTACAAATAATTTTGTTCTGCTAGATTCAGACCACAGGTATTTCTACCTACAGTTGACTAGTCTCAGATGAAATGCTGAGTTTTCACTATTTTATTTTCAGTAGCATTCAACGTTTCTTGAATTTTGAGGATCTTCAAGAACGTGCTTCTTTTAGCTAGTAGCTAGATGGAATAAAGTTGCAACAAGGAGTAATTTTTTTTTTCCCCTCACAGATTTAGTGTCCTCTGTAAGAAACCACAGCTAAAGAGCTAAGAGATCAAGACACTTCTCCAAGACAATAAATGCAATCTCAGTGGAAAATCCATGCTTCTTGAAGTAACAGCAAGAGTTAAAAATCAGGAACAGCCTTGGAACACATTGGGCAAGAGTAATTCATCACCATGAATTGCTGCTTTAAGTATTGGCAAAAGAGTGACTAATTAGTACTGGAATAACAAAACCAGCTAAGTCTCAGTGACAGGTAAGTTTTTTGATGTGTTGTACAATGTAGGAGGCAACCTTCCAATTTTCTTCCTTTTCTGCTTGGATTTTGAGAGAAAACACCCAAGGGATGTTTCTCTACATTTCTTTGCCTTGGAAGAGGGTCATAATGTACAGCCAACACGGTGACTCAGCTCTCTTAAAATTTCGGGGAACTTTACAGTAAATCTTTGTCAATTCAATGAATCCCCTGTATTCAATAAACATGCTTTGTGGTTCATCATCCTCAAAAGCTACATTTGCAAGCATTTCTTTAATCAGAAGCTGTAAGCAAAGCTGCCAAAGTTTTCCTACATAAGATCCATGAAGATAAGTTAATTGAAGGAAATGTTTTGAATGGGTAGACAAAACCCAACAGCAATCTCTTCAAGGTATATCTAACCTCCTATGGGTAAAAAGACACGGGGCATGACAGGAGAGCTCAGTGAACCCCAGGCTCTATGTTTGACCCAACTGTTCTTAAACTAGACTGCAGAAGCAGTGGTTTACTTCTACTGCTGCAAGTTATCAACATGCTAGAGAGACAAAAGCTATACCAGTCTCTCCCTCTCAGTTTCACAGAGGTAACAGAATTCTTTGCATTTTGCTCTTTAATACCTCCTAATCCCCAGACAAGCTTTTCAGTGCTGGGTTTTCTTGCTTGTCTGTTTTGTTTTTAAAGTTAATACTAAAGCAGTGCTGCAGAAAAAACCCATTTAATACTCCTGAGCATTAATTCTGGTTCATTTAACACTTCATTAACCATTCAGAAATACATTTACATAATAAATTCAGTTGGAAAGAATCTCTGGAGGTTATCTGGACTAGACCTGTACTCAAAACAATTCAGATGTTTGGTGACCAGAAAAATATCAAAAGAAACTTATCTATTTTATCTCTCCTCTGCTCAAACTTGGATTAGGATACTACACAGAGAAACTTGTAAAAGACTTCTTTGCCATAACACATTCAACCTAAAGGTCAGAAGAAAATTCCCATCCAGTTTTAGTATAAATATTTTTCTGGCCTCCTCTAGCCATAACTACAATTGCAGGCAGGCACCATCATTTGGAGCAGCTGGATGTCTGCCTTTATAAAAGGATAAGACAAAACTCCTACAAACATGGAATGCAATGCATAAAAAGCTGGAAAACAGCACAATAAGCTCTACACCTTACCTTACACTGTGAGCCACAAGTCTGTTTCTTCATTTAAAAGTACAAACACTTTTCCTACTGCTCCCTCTCTAACTCAGTCATGAAGAGGGAAAAGGCACATATGCAATATTTTCATGAATGGGGAGATTTACTAGATTTCACACATTTTATAATTATAAAAAAGTTAGTTTCATAATAGTATTTTAGGACAGCATTGAAAAGACTAACTTTGCAGTCTTATTCCTGCTCCAGTTATAAACAATAAAAATTAATTTCCTCATCAGTATCAAAATTGAAAAAACAACTTAGCTTCCCCTTGCCCAAATACAATACTTTTCAAGTGTCCTATTAACTACAAGCTTTAGTAACCTCGATTAATGTACTCAAGACAAAGAAACCCATACAGTATCCATCTACAAGATGTTAATATTTCTTGTATGGTTTAGAATTTATGTATCAACATTCCGATTTCCTTTCCCCGAAACTAGGCAAGAAGAGCAGTAAGAACAGTTTTCTATTTGAAAGTGACTAATATTTGCAAAGTATTCAGATATTTGAGTATTCCTGTTACCCAGAGAATCTGCACCAGGAGTCTACAAAACTCCATAACTGACGTTTTATGTGCATAATTTTTAAGAAAGCAGTTTTTGCAGACTAAACGTCAGCCTTGGGTTTGCTGTCTAGCCATTTACAGACAGCTTTAACTTGGAAAGAAATAAAAGTTGTATTGATTTTATGATGAACAAAGTTCTTCAAAACCACATTACACATGACCCAGGCCTTAGAAAAAGCACACTGTACACCTGGATCTGAGGAACGCCTGTAATCTGGAAGTCCATTCTTTACCCAATAACAACTTCTAAAGTTGTGATTTTCTTGCAATGACTGGAAACCTCTTATGATCTACTTGGTCTTGTGAGAGAGCATGAAGCACTAAAACTTGTATAAACTCCTATTCTAAAGTTACCATCAACTTCTAAGAAGTGAGTTATGCTGGGAGAACTATCCCCCATTTGTTTCCAGAAAGCAGGAATAGTCTGATTGTCAGAGCAAAAGCTAGCTAAGCCCTGAACTACTTTGCAGCTTCCAATAAAGCACAATTGCTTTGCAAACAGCTATACCATCTTTACCAAAGAATACTCAAGAAAAAAACCAACCCTCTCAGTTTCACTATGCATGGAAATAAACTGCAACAAGAAGTAAAACAAATTTCCCATTAATACAGAATGACAATTTGAAGAAGCCAAACAACTACAAACACCTTGGTTGTGGATTTGTATGCCAGGCTTAGTGTGACTTGAAAAAAAAGCATGAAAAGAAGAGTCCAGGTTGCTAAGAATGGCATCAACACCTATGAAATGCAAGGCATCTACTCCAGCCAAACTCCAACAGCAGCTCTGAGGCTGAAGTATTTATTATCTTAATGAAAAGTAGAATATCTCACGGGTCACATAAGGAACTGCATGGTTTCATCAGTTCCTCTAAACACTATGAACGTGGTTGGCACATGGTTTGTCTACATAATGACTGGCTAGACTTTGCTTCCAAATAACTAGACACTCTGGAAAAACCTGCCAATGTAATTTTTTCTGAGAACAGTGCTATTCATAATGAAACTTCAAATTCATATGGGGCTTTATTTCAGAGCAATTTCTTTAGACAAGTCCCCTGTAGTAGACAAATCATTAAAGCCCATCATCCTCAGCACTAGAATATACCTAATGATGTTTATGCACAACAAGAAGTGGACTTTGATTGTTACACTGCATTGTAGAATTACAGCATGGAAGCCAATAAAGCAACAAGTATCAAAGCATCTCTCTAAAGTAATTGTGAGGTGGAAGAAATTCAAGGATGATTCAGATCATGATGGGAAAGTTTCTGACTTTAATGTGATGCTATAGCTCAAAGCTAGGATGTGAGTAACTAACAGATCAGCATCCAGAAGTACTTCTATTAAGTACTACAAAATCCAGATTCAGAATCCAGTTTACCACTTTGCAAATTTACTGGAAAATACTCATAACTTCAGATTTCAGCAAAGCTTTACAGCCCGTACTGTCTACTTACAAACCTGTACTTTCTGAACACACACTGTTTGTAAAGGACCCTCTGCTCAACCATTTTTAAAGTCAACAAGAATAGAGTTACAAAGAGAAAAGTTTAGTTACAAAGGAGGAAAAAAAAAAAAAAGTTAACAACGTTACCTTAGCAAAACCAGAAGTACCAGGTGTGATTGTTTAGTAACTTCAAGACTACTGAAAACATCAACAAAACGCCCCAAGAGAACCAAACACGGAGTTTGCATCAGCCTGCTCAAGGTTTGTTAACATTGGGTCTATTGGAAAACACACAAACACTGTTAAGAAACAGCGGTTTCGTATTGAACATCAATAAAAAACCCTGCTCTGCAGACAGGGTGACATTATGAAGGGCTGTGACAAGCGGCAGGGATGTGACAGTGTTACGGCAGGAGGCTGCGGGCCACCCCTCCCGCACAGACCCCGCACCCCATCCCCCATAAGAGCTGCTCAAACTCATCTCTAAAAACACACCTGCCCTCCAGGAGCCGGGGGAAACACACTCACGTCCCTACCAGGGGAAACTTCAAAAAAAATCCCCCAAAAAAACAACAAAGAAAGAGAAACCCCGCAGGATTTGGCGGATGAACTCCTTGGAGCCGCGGGAAGCCGCCTCCTCCTCCTCCTCATCCAGAAGGGCGCAGCCGCACCCCGACCCCCGCTCCCCGGCCACCCCCCGGTCGTGTTTCCCCCCCTCCATCTGCCGAAACCCAGCAGGACGTCCCGCAGCCCACAGAAACCCGCACCCACTTCCCCTCCGCCACCGGGAACACAGCGCCGGGAAACCCCCGACCCTGGCCGCAGGACGCCCCAGAGAGCGCTGCCCGCAGAGCCGCTCCGCCACGCTCCGCACCGACCCCCGCCGCACTCACCTCACCGCTTCGGCCTCCCCGCCGGCCCGCAGCCACCGCCCCGACGGGCTGGGCCGGGCCGGGCCGCGCCCCGCAGCACTCGTAACCTTTTTCAACCCGCCCCGCAATCACCGCGAAGCTGCTGGGCGGGTGAGCGTCCCCCCAGGCGCTAGCGGAAGCGGCACCGACAGCCCCCGCACCGCTCCCCGAGAGCCGCCGCCCGCACGGGCAATAACAGGAAGGGAGCGGGGCCCTGACCCCGGATGGGGATGGCACCGCCCGACGGAAGCGGAGGGGAGAGGCGGTGACGGGAGGCACGGCCTGACGGGACCGGACGCCACCGCGCGGTGAGGCGGCAGCTCCGCTCCCGGTCCCGCTCCCGGTCCCGCTCCCGGTCCCGCTCCCGGTCCCGCTCCCGGTCCCGGTCCGGTCTCTGTGCACTCTCCTGCTGTTACCTAGCGCGGCGGCGAGGCCTGGGTGTCCCTCAGCAGCGCCGGGACCTCCGCTTCCCCGTGGCCGGAGCTGCCGGTACCGCAGGATCACAGCACCGCGGGCCCGGGAGGTGACCTGACTGGAGGCGAGTTTTCTGTCCCGTTCCTTGTCGTTCCACCCTCAGGCTGCAGGCCCCGCGCAGGAGGGCGGGGGTGACCGAGTCCAGCACGGTTCTGTCCCCCGGACCCGTCCCCAGCCCCCGGGGGATCTCCTGTAACACCTCAAGTTCTCTTTAAAACTTTATCTGCCGTTGGGGTGAAGTCGCTTATACGTGAATTTGATGTTTTGTTAGAAAAAGAGTGTCTGGAAATTAGAGAGTGGGGGTGCCTAGCCTGGAGAAAAGGGGAAACATCGGTTTCCATGGCTATATGAGAGTGTAGGGGTGGGGGTGTTGGGCTCTTGTCCCAAAGTCACAAGCGATAGAACAAGAGGAGATGGCCTCAAGTTGTGCCAAGGGAGGTTTAGATTGGATATGAAAATTTTCTTTACCAGAGGTTGTTGTTAAGCCCTGGAGCAGGCTGCTCAGAGGAGTGGTTGAGTCACCACCCCTGGAGATACTTAAAAGATGTGTAGAGGTGGTGCTGAAGGGCATGGTTTAGCGGTGGACTTGGTAGTGCTGGGTTAACAGTTGGACTTGATGATCTTAAAAGTCAACCAAAACGGTTTTGTGATTCTGTTCTTCAATACCATTTAAAATGTGTATTCCCTGGTGGTTTGAGTTTTCGGGGTTTGCAGTGAGAGTGCTGGGCAGGCTGAGCTTGGTGAGAGCCAACAAGATGCAACGAGTGAGGATCCTGCTGAGGTGATGACAGGATGGAGGCAACAGGGATAACCTGGGCTGGGTGATTAATCAGTCAGGTATCTTTGTTAATCACTCTGTTTTTCAAGGGATATTTATCATCTCACCAGGAGTGATGGCTTAAGCAAGTTTTGGAGCCAAAGTCTGAATGAAGGCACCAACCTTACAGGGTGCTGAGCAAAACAGCTCAGCAACAGAGAGTCACACAGAAGCACAGAATGGCAGGGTTTGGAAGGGACACCTGTAGGTCATCTACTACAATCCCCTGCTAAAGCAGGTTCACCTAGAGCAGGTTGCACAGGATGGTGTCCAGGCAGATTTTGACAGATTTTGAGTCTTTCCAGAGAAGGAGGCTCTACATCCTCTCAGGGCAGCCTGTGCCAATGCTGTGTCACCCTCAAAGTAAGGAATTTTTTCCTCACGTTCATGTGGAGCTTAAAGTTTGTGCCTGTTGCCCCTCATCCTGGTGCTACTCTCGCATTTATTGAACTTCATTTGGTTCCTTTCTGCCTGACTCAAGCAGCAGCAGTGATTTCTGTGAACATACCTGGCAGTAAACTGCCTGCTTACTGCTTCTGCTACAAATCCCCACAGTTCGTGATTCCCCGCAGCCTTTAGAGATGTATCTGATAAATGGAAATTGGTTTTTTTAAGATCTCACAAAAATTAATGAGTGGGGCTAGCTAATAGATTTCCAGGTGGGTTGGCTGATAGCTGCCATAAAGTCTTAGAATCATAGAATGGTTTGGGTCTGAAAGGACATGAAAGATCACCTAGTTCCACCCCTTCTGCCATGGGCAGGGACACCTAGCCCAGGTTGCTCACATCCCATCCAACCTGGCCTTGAGCACTTCCAGGGAGGGACATCCTCTGGGCAAACTGTTCCAGCATCTCACCATCCTCACAGCAAAGAATTTCTTCCCAATATCTAAATCTCCTTTCTTTCATCTTAAAACCATTACCCCTCATCACGTCAGCTTTCTGTAGCCCCTTCAGGTACTGGGAGGAAGCTCTGCCAGTGATGGTTCCAGCTTGTAGCAACTCTTTAGCATTTTGTTCCAGCAAAATGGGAGAAAATAAACAGAAAGTCTTTATTCTTTCAAACAGGGTGGCCCAGCTGCAAGGGTGAGGCCTGTGCTGCCATCTATCGTGGGATGGAGGGAAATTGACTGGCTGACTGATCATAAATAAGAATTAAGGATAGTGGCAGTGTCTGCTGTCCAAAACAGAAACTGGCAGACCAAAAAGAGGCAGAAAAACCTTGTAAAAAGCTCAGGATTTGACTGAACATTTCCTAATACGTGGAGCAACTTGTCAACCCCATTTAAAGCCATAATGGCAAAAAGTGTGTTTCAGCAGGTGTGTTTCTGTGGGAAACATGTTTGGGAACAAAACTGAGTTTCCAGCAGTGTGAGAGGGTCACATCTCAGCAAAAATCCACGGTGCCAGGTAACACCAAGAGGGACCCATCTCGTTTCAGCTGCGTGGACGGGGTAATGTGTAGAGAATTTACCTTGTACTGGTTATGAAAAGCACAAGAAAAAGAACAGAGAATGATGTAGTGAGTATCTGATTTGCTGTCTTCAGATCTGCAAGGTATGAAAGCCAGGCAGTGGGTTCTGTAAAGGTCTGAAGAGCTTGGAGGAGCACAATAAAGACAGATAAAAGCAGTGTTTTGTTTTGCATCTCATAGTTTTATTATGGGCAAGACTTTATTGTCTTTCAGGTATTTGTTTTGCTGTTTTCCTGGGGTTTTTTGTGATTTTTTTTTTTTGAGTGTGTGCGTGTGGTTTCTTTTTGTTCGGTGGGTTTTGTTTGTGGGTTTTCTTGTTTTGTTTTTTTTTTTTTAATTCTTGAAATACACCGTGAATGCCTTTTTCGCCGTGCGACCCGCCCGTTTTAACTTCCGTCGTGCACGCTTTTCATTTAAAAGGCCTTTTCCGACCCAAACGATGCTATGATTCTGGAAAGGCACCGCCGCCAGACACCTGGGCAGCCAGGGCTGAGCTCAAGCAGCTCTCCTCCTCCTCCTCGGAGGAACCACGGAGTAACCTCGGAGGAAGGAGCTCCGCATGAAGCGGCAGCAGGGCCCGAAGCCTGGGACTCCCGTGGGCCCGCCCAGCCCGGAACCGGCGGCCCCGCCCCGCGGCTCTGCGCTCACTTCCTGCAGCTGTGTGCCGGTTCGGTTCGGTCCGGCCCGGCCCTCCTGCGGCCTGGGGCAGCGGTGGTGCCGGGGGAGCGGCCGGGAGGGCCGGGGCCGCCGCTCGGTAGGTGCTGGTTGGGTTGCGGGCATGGCCTGGGCAGAGGGGTTGTGGGGTTCGGAATGTTTGTGTCCGTCTCTCTTTTTATGCCTGTATCTCCGAAATGGTGTGCTGGTCCCTCGGGTGGCTGTTGTCCCGAGGTAATACATACGAGGGTTTTAAAATTCTGTTTTATTTTTTCCTTCAGACTCCATGACCAGCACGGCAAGGCGGGCAGCTTGGTAGAAATGTCTGCCAGGGTGTACAGCCTGGCTTCTGGTAGCTGGTTGGTGTAAGAGGTGATAAATATCCTCTGTTTCTGGGTTACTGACTGTGTATCCTCATCATTAGAGGGTTAGTGGGCCTTGTATCTTTAAGTAAAATTGCATAAAATACGGGTTTTTTCTGATGGGCTGTCTTAAATCCCTGCAGCATTATAAAATGACGCTGCTGTTCAGGATGAGGTCCTGTCAGCTTAGTCTATAGCCAAGGGTAAACTTTCTGGCAAAGTTAGGTTAAGTGATGTCAGTGTTTTGAGATGCAAGTGGACTTGAGAAGAAATGTGCTTCCTGTCTGGGAAAAAAAAACTCCAAACCACTTCAAACGCAGGACTTGTTAATTGTTTGTATGGGTTTCTTTCATTGTTATTAGTTGCCTCAAGTGCATTAAAAAACTAATTCTACTGGGAATACATGGCATGTAGATGGCTTGTTAGGGCTCACATTTATGGGTAAGGAAAGTAACATCGTGCACATGCTTTCACCATCAAATGGGGCTTTGATGTGAGGCCATAGCAGTTCTTTTCCCAGAACTGTACTGCTGGCAGCTGGGGAGGTTGCTCCCTGTTACCTGTACCACCAGCAGTACCTGTACCACCAAGCTGTGGTACTCAGGACATGGAGACTGAGTCTTCTCCTTCAGTGCTGCCCTTGGGATGCTCCAGCCTGAAAGATTTGAAGTTCACCCTGGAAAGCTGCAGGTCCTTACCCTGCCTCAGCTGCCCTTGGTGATGGAGGTTTCTCACTTCTTTGCTGATTTGTAAAGATTTTGCAGCTTCCTATGTGAAGGAGGAGTCGAAGATTTCCCGTTACCTTCTTCTGAGTGGGTTATCTATAGCAACCAGTAGTGGAGGGTTAAAAGGACATGAAAACAAGTGAAATTTGAGTGTTTCTTTCTGTTGTTTTATTTTCACTTTTTTATTTTTAATACTATCTATAAGAAGTAAACAAAATTTTAGCAATTTCAATGATGAAAGATGACCATTAAAAGAAAATCAGAGCTGTATATGCCAGGCCAAGAAAGTCCAATTTAAAAATTGTCCATGCAGCCTTAACTTTATCTTCTGACTAATTTTTACTTTAAGAAACTGTAAATAACATTGCAATTACAGATTTTCTAAGACTAGTGCATTATACTTTTCCCCCTGCCCCTGTAGATGCAGGTCTGTTAAGAACTCTTTTGTATATGACAAATCCCATGTCATGTGAGACAGTTGCATACGGAAGACTCAAGGCAGCAAACACTCATGCAAAATTAAGCAGATGGATCTCAGTTGCCATTTACTGTAGATCTCTGTTGCTCTGTGAAGCATTTAGGTATAATTTACTCCCATTGTAAGGTAAGAGGCCCATTATAGTGGTGTAATAAAACTTTGAAATTGGATTGCATGCTTACCTGCTTGCATGGTTGTTCTAAACTACCTTGACAGGCCTGCAGTATAATACATTTAACCATCATGAATATGAACTTTTTCCATGAGTAGCCTACAGTAGTCAGACTGCCTTTGAAGTACAAGTTGAGGCAACTAAAGATAACATCTTTTTTCCATAGTTCTGCTTAGCCAGGAAAGCATATGCTGTGTGTTGGAGAGAAGTTAGGAAACACTAAAGCATTTACACTGCTGATGGATGACTTGCACTACTCCAGTCCTGCATCCCATCTTCCTTCTTTGGGGTGGACTCCATTTTGTCTTGTTTCAGTTAGTGTTCATGGTGGTGGTTTTGATTTTGTTTTTCTGGTCACGTCATGTTAGGTATAGCTCTCCTGGAATTTCTCAGAGCCTTGATGGTGGGCTGCTGCTGAAAAACATAAAAACTCCTGGCAACTCTGTTACTGTCTTCAAAGTTTGTCCCCAGCCAATAAATACTCTCCCCTCCCCAACCCCATTTCTTTTCCTTTAGTTACCAGTAAGAACTAAATTGCCTCCAGTCTTCTATTATTTGCAAATCTGTTTTTAGATAGAAATGTTTCAGAATTTTGTTATTTGAGTGCTTTAGTTCCACTGATATATTTTAAAATTATTATTATTTAAAATTACATTTTATTTTTCATAATAGAGAAACCTCCAGAGACCTCTCTGGAGCCAGATTTTCAAAGGTAATACAGTACCTAAAACTACAGGCATCAACTGGGATTTTACAGGGTTTGAATGTAGCAGGGTATTTATCTCCTGGTAATTTTAGCAGATTGAAAATGCCAGAAGTTATCCCAGATAAATGCTGTCTGCTTCTCCAGGTTCCTAAATGACTTTGAAGTCAAATTGTATCTTCAAAAGCCACTCAGGAACAAAGTTCCAAGATGGCCTTTAATTTATCGTAGTTTTCCAGAAGTCTTATTTTAAAATGTAAATGTGGCTCACTATTTGCTTGAATAAATGAACAAAACCCACGGCAAAAACATGGTTGCTACCAATGCAGTCCTGTCTGGAGCTGATCTGTAAAAGCCAAGATAATGCTTCCCTCCACCCGAGTGTAGCAGTGAGGAGGATTTGTTATGATAAGAAGCTAATAAGACATTAACAAAAGTAGCTGTGCTTTGAGTCATAATATCACTGCTCTGCATTATTCTAGGAATGTTCATCCAGGCTTTAGATGTGATTTATAAACTTTAATTAAATAAGCCTCTCAGAACCCCTTGTTGGAAAAGTAAGGTTAGTTCTAAGTCTTGAATTAAGTGAGAAATAATTAAATAAGGGTTAATAAGGAACAAGCTCTCCATTTTGCAGAAGGTACTGCTTTAAATGTTGCAAAGGTTGTAGCTAGTAAGGGAAACTTGAGAAATAGCTCAAGGTCATTCAAAAACACTCTGAAAAAGAGCTCTTGGGATCTGAGTGTGTACAAGGTGTGCTCAAGTTGATTCCCACTCTTCTGCTTTTGTTGAGTTTCTTGAGAATACAGACTGGCTTTCCTCAAGAGGGTCTTAGTGAGTATTTGAGGGGTGCATGCATGTGTATATATTTTATATCTACCTGTATAAAAATCTGCTTTGAAATTATATTTTTTTTTTAAGTTACCAGTGGCACTGATGTATTGTTAATAGTTGTTTAGGCCTTGGGGTATGAATTTGTCCTCAGGCTGCCAAAAGAGGACGTAGTTAATGGTTGTATCCTTCCCATACCCACTAACACTGCTGATGGGCTGTGTAGGTGTTGTTCACATCTTCTGCAGTCATGGAGCAGTGGGGTGTGCATGCTGGTGGTCAGGTACTATGGGTGGTTAGTAATCTTCACCTGTCCAGGAGGTGCTGTGGGGTACTAACAACTGTGTTTCAGACTTCATTCTAATTCTTATACACATATATTTTAACCTGGATCTGCTTTTCCAGGATGCTGCTGTACCTGTGAGATAAAGTGTTATAAACTTGACTTTATCCTGCTTGTCATTGTGAAAAGGTATAAAGTAGAGGCATTGAAGTTACAAGAGTTGGTGACCTGGATTGTTGGTGTTCCTGTTAGTGCTTCTGATTCCAGCATTTGTGTCTCTCTGGTCTAGATCTGAAGACTCCTCATCATTCAGAAGTAGTATGCCCACAGTCTTCTTGTCCAATGATTCTTCTACAGCAAGCAGGACTTCTTCCTCATCCTGAGAAGCCTTCATCTCTTCCTATGTCAGTGGCTACAAGGCCAAGAGCCAGCTCACCACTGTCCCCACCAAAATCTCTTGGACTGGGGCCTTCTTTTCATCACACACAAGAAGAAGAGCTTGCAAAGGTGGTGGAGCAGGACCCTATGCTGGAGGAACTATGTAAGCCTCTGTGCTGTAAGCTTTGCAATGTCACTCTCAATTCAGCACAACAAGCCCAGGCTCATTACCAGGTAAGGAGAGCAGCAGGAATCACACCTTTCAGGGCTGCAGCTTGTGTAGACCTACCTGTGTTGCTGTGGGAGCACAGAGCTCGGTGTGGGCTGATGCAGGAGGACTAATTTAGCTTCTCAAGGGGGTTTTGAGTGCTGCCTTGAGGTGGCTGCACACTGGTAGCAGCAGTTAGCTCATCTGGAGCTACCTCTGCATCAGCTAATGGACAGAAAAGACTCTCCAGACCTATTTTCACCCTGCTTGAATTTGCTGGCTGTCCTGCCATGCTGCAGTGCTGTCAGTAAAAGGTGTCATCATGGGAGCATTTTGCAAAATCCTTGCCCACTGGGACAGAGAAGAAGTTATACCAAGAAGGCATGGGTGGAAAAGCAGACAGTTGTGATTTTTCCTTTGTTTCATGTGGCCTATTTTTCACCTCTGTGTATCACAATAAAATTGAACTTCTGAGTCCACAGTTTTGAGTTTGTAAGGCCTGGACAGATGTTTTTGACTGCATCCTGCTATGCCATAAGAAAGGGGGGCTGCTCCCCTGTGCTTAGCACTGTCTTTCTGAGATTATATGAGTTTTGTTGAAGTTGATCTGGTTGACTTGTCTGAAATAGTCAGGGACTACTTGCATATGCTGTTCTTCTGAAGGATTGAATATGTCATAGTCTTACATTACCCCATTTTATTTGTACCCTCTCTGCCTGGTGCTATGTTTGTGTGAGTTGTGGAGATAGTGACTTTCTCCATCAGTGAATGCAAAAGGGTGTTGTTCATATCCTCAGGACACCAGACCCAGTTCTCAGATTTACTCTTGGCCCTGAAAAAGTGGTATCCTGCCAGTGAAGGGTTAGGTTGAATTAGTGTTACACTTCATCTTCTGATTTCTGCAGTGTTTCTGCCATGAGGGGACAGAAGTGTGTTTATAGTACATAACTTGCATTTATTCATATACCTAACTCTATATCCACAATGCATATACATACTCTCATGTCACTCTGTCTGGTAACAGAGTATAGTATAGGTTTTCTATAGTCTAGGTTTTCCAAGAGAACATAAAATATGAAATAGAGTTTTTTACATTCAATTTCATGTTTTAAGTCATGTTTGCAATCTTATGAAGAAGAGGGTATTCAGGATTATTTAAGAAACTATGCAAAATAGTTAAGGTTTCCTGAATAAAATACAAAGTACAGGTTTTAAGTGGAATGGAAACATAGTGATGTACTAATTGTAATCTTACTGATCTGAGAAAATCAGTTGAAAATGAGACCAAATTATACCAGATGATGAACATTTTGGAGAAAAGGGGAAGCCAACATCCCGAGTTCAGAGCTGTTATTTTCTGAGGGGCAGCTCCTTCACCCGAGGTGCCATCTTCCTGGCCACTTTCTCATTTTCTCTGTATCCTTTACTTTTCAGTGTAAGATACTCTCATTAGGACAGTGATTAATCTGGCTTCTCTTTCCAGGGTAAAAACCACAGTAAGAAACTCCGAAATTACTATGCTGCCAATAGCTGTCCAGCACCTGCCAGGATGAGTAATGCGGTTGAGCCTGCCCCACCTCAGGTTGTCTCCCTTCCAGCTCAGGTAAGCATGGGAAGGTGACTGAGATCATGCTGCCTACTTGTCACCTAATCCCCAGTAAGGATAACTAGATCTCGTGCTTTGAAGATTACTTCAGGAGTTGGGAAAGAATTTTCCTTGTGATGGCACAGGATGGTGCAAATGGCTGTTGTGAGCTGTTTGCTTTCCTTTGGAGGTGCAGATATTGATCTGCCCTTGCAGCAGAATATTGGATTGAAATGTTCTATTTCTGTATGGCAAATACTTTGATTCCTATGTAAGTCTGATGTGCTACTGATAATAGTTGTTTAAGGGCAGGTATACAACAGCATTGTTGGAGCTGGATTTAGACACGAGGGTGTGGCACTCATCCTGCACAATCAGCCTTCCATTGTGTGAGTGAGGTCTACCTGGAAAAAGTGTTCAGGTGCTCCTACACCCATTGCCCAGGGCTGTTACCTAATTCCTCTTGTTTCACCTTTTGTAGTGCTCACTCCTAGCATGAATGGATGGTTCCCTCAGTGATCCAGATTAAGACTTGTCTCAGGCATGTTAGAGGCAAAAGAGGTGATGATACTCCTTTCTTTTTCTAGAGTTCATCACTTCTGATTGTCAAGGAACTTAACAGCTAACCTTGTGCATGTGACTGTGCAGGGAACCACATCTGGGCTGCAGGGATCAAACCTGTGCCTGTCACTTCCAAAAAGCATAAGCCTCTGTTTTCTGTACAAAAGCAAAGAGCATTTGCCATCAGAGGCAGACTGCTATACCTGCTGTTGGAGCCAGAAGAGGGAGACTCAATCCCATGTAAAATGACTTCGTGGCTCACAAAACTGAATAGAAGGGATCTGGAGTCCACTCCTAGGTAGTGGGGCACGGGTGCTGTATCTGCTGGGATATCTAAAGCATTATTTTTTTAATGGAGAAAATGGTCCATGGCAATAAAAAGACTACTCTGGGGCCTTGTGAGGATTCATATTGTAGTGCAGAAGTCAGAATTGTGTGTGTCTGTAAGCTTGAAGAGAATCAAGAGATGTGAAAGTAACTCGACTTGGCACGTGCTGCAGTGACATGGCTGTATGAATCACAGTTGCTGCACTGTTTTCAAAGTGATTTTTTTCTGGATGTGAGGAAACTTTTCTACAGTTGAGGAGACATGGTTGCTGCCCCAGTCACTGTGTGGTCTGGCCTGACAGGCAAAGTATCATTTATATGGCAGGAACTGCTCATGTGAGGCTGGATCCTCCCTCTGAAATCTTGATCCATGTGTCCTCCTACCTAGAGGGTAAGGACCAGAGGGTTGGTAGCTCTGGTACTGTTTTTTTAAAAATCTCTTAAAGTGGTCAGGGAGCTATGTAGAGAGAATGGGTGCTGTGGAGAGATTAGGTAAACTGTAAATGGGAGAGAGGAGCACCTTTACCTTTAAGTGAGGCTTCCTCAGTATGAAAGTCACTGTTCTTCAGCTTGTGGCAGTCAGGAGTAGAGGAGCTAAATCATTGCTGTGAAGTAAACAAACCTCTGTAACTATTGCAGAGGTACAAAGTGTTTGTTCAGATCACTTTCTTCACCATCTGAGGCCAGGGATTTGCCTAGATCTCAAGCAGTTTGCAGTGAAGTTCCTGTAAGAACAGTTTGGGAAGTGCTTCAGAGTGTCCTAATCCCTCTGCTCCAATTCCAGCTCTCCTGTTGCCTGATGAAGATGGTCTCAGTCCTTGTGATTCAAATATTTCAACAATTTAACCTTCCCGTGTTTCACGTGCTCTCTCTCCTTTTCCTGCTAGATGGGATCCAGTAAACCAGGTGGCCGGGTGATCTTGGCCACAGAGAATGATTACTGCAAGCTTTGTGATGCCTCCTTCAGCTCTCCAGCTGTGGCACAGGCTCACTACCAAGGGAAAAATCATGCCAAACGACTGCGTCTTGCTGAAGCACAGAATAACTCATTCTCGTAGGTATTGTTCAACTCCATGCTCAGGCTGAAAGCATGTGGCAGTCTCTCTGCAGTCTTTTTCTCAGAAAACTCTGAATTGCAGCTGTTCATATTTGTTTACTCTTCAGGGACACACCAGAACTAGGCAAACGGAGGGCAAGGAAAGAAGGGAATGAATACAAAATGATGCAGAACAGAAGAAATATGTATACAGTTCAGAACAACACAGGTAACTGAGAGATTGCATCTGTTCTATAGTTGGCATAATAATGAATAATAAACAGATTTGGTTTTCTTCAGTTTCTGAGGTCTGTTTTAGCAGGGATGGGTTGTGAAAGGGCCTGGTTCTAGCTCTGATGATTATTTGTGTCTGCATGTTTTTTTCCCAGCTGCTAAATTCACTTTTTTTTATCAGCCTGCTTGTTAGTTTGGTTTCTCAGTTTGTAACTTAATTTACCATCTGCCTGTCTCTAAAGCTGCTCTAAGTGGTGATTATTTTCCTGCTTTATTTTCCTGGCAAGTGGCCAGATGCTTTGACTCCTACTGTAGCACATCAACCTGTACTTGCACTCCTGTAGCCACAATGAGAGTGTATTAGCCTCCCTCTAGGACCATCTGCTCCTAGATTCGAGTCTTTCCTCAGGTGTTAGGTACTAACTTTGCCTCTTTACCATGATTTAAAGTCTTTTGTTGTTTGTTTTTTTTTATAGTGCCCAGCCCAGCATCTCTTTTTTGTTTTAAGTTGTGTTGTGAGCACACGTTAGCTGAAACCTGATTCCTGGTGAAGCTTTGTTTAATTGTGTCATTCAAACCACTGTCATGTGGAAAAGACAAACCTTTTAAAGTTCTATTAAATACATTTTTGTGACAATTTCAATATGAGGCATCTTATTCTAATCAAACGACTGTTCTAATTCTGGAGTTGGAGGTTTAAGGGGGAAAAAAGCCAACTTGACTCATCACTTAAATGGTTAGACTCCTAATTTTCGACTCTCCATTAATAAAACTGGGGCACTAAGCCCACTCTCCTGCTTTAGAAAATACCAGCAGGTACTGCTCCACTGTGTGCTACACCCCTGGATTTCAGTGGAGAAGTCACTGGTGAAAATAAGATCCAGCTTCCAATCAGTTAAAGCAGCTCATATTTGACTGCTTTTTATAAAATCATTTGGATTTAGAAATTCTCCCAGAGCTGCCTCTAGCTTTTCTTTCTTGTAGATGAAGGCAGTTTTTCTGTTGTCTCCCCAGGTCCCTACTTCAATCCCCGCTCTCGCCAGAGGATTCCTCGGGATCTGGCCATGTGTGTCACCCCCAGTGGGCAGTTCTACTGCTCCATGTGCAACGCCGGGGCCAGCGAGGAGATGGAATTCAGGCAGCACTTGGAAAGCAAACAGCACAAAAGCAAAGTGTCGGAACAGCGCTATAGGAACGAGATGGAGAACCTGGGCTATGTACAATGACCCCACCCTTGGTAGTAGTTTGCAAATAGAGCAGCTTGTCTCTTGCCTGCTGTTTGCCACACGCCCTGCTTTGTGCTCCATTTGATAGGAGTATGCTCTCGAGCTATACATGTAACACCTGCAAACTTAATGGTATGGTTAGATTTTTTTTTCTGTCATAGTTGGCAGGATGATGCTGTGCAGGACATGAAGTGTTTTTGGTGTTTGTTTGCTAATTATCCAAGGCTCTTCATCGTATTGCGTGGCGGGGAGGGAGGGCTTAATGTCTTGCCCCCAGCCTTCTGCATGAATTATGCAAAGCCCAAGGAGCGTTGGGAACTTCTGTGGTTCTACATGTGGTTCTACTTCTGTAGATGTGGTCTACAGTGGACCATGTGCAAAGCAGACTCCCCTCTTCGCACACCACAGAGCAGTGCTCCAGAATACCTCCCTACAGTAGACTGAATCTCTGGGCAGCTTGTAAAGAAGGGGCAAGAATGGGGCCCTTGAATGTGTGAATTTGGTGGTCTACTTGTCCACAAATCGCTGCTTTGGCCTCCACTATGGCCCAGAGCATGTTCTTTCCACATCCCTGTAGAAAGGCTGTGTATGCCTCCCCTCCTTGGAGGGTCATGCCTCTTACCCACATCCTCCATGATGCAGATTTTGTTCTGAAGATCTGACATTGGATATTGGCTGATTAACCACATCCAGAAATACTCTCTTGTACAAGTTAACAATGAAAAAAGATTCTCAGTGTTGGGTGGGCACCTGAATGAGTGTACTCGTGAGTGTGGCTCATCTCAGTGGCTTAATGAAGTGAATCAAAAAGCAAACCTGCTCAGATGAGATGGGCTCTGCTCTGATTCTGCCTTAGACTGGGTAGGGTTGAGAATATGTTGGAAGGAGCTGTCAGCTGTAATTTTTGCATACTGGTGTGGAAGAGAGCAAATGTTGGTCTCTGACCTGCAGCTCTATTGGTCTGGGAGAGCAGGGCTGCCTGGGCCTTGAGGCACAGATATCTGAATGTCTTGGTTCCATTTCCAGGACAAAACCCAATGAGTTATAGAGGGAGGTGAAATGCTCTTTTGGACTAGATTAATTTTCCCCTCCTCTTTCTTTCCCATCTCAGAATGGGTTTTAATGCCATTCCTTAGTGTGAACTTCACTGTTTTAGGGGCCATCAAAAATTAAGTAGGATGTAAATGTCAAGGGTGATGATTGTTTTAGTAACATCTTTTTCACCATGAAGAAGTATTCATGAAACTTGTTAAGCAACTTGGTAAGTGGAGACAAACCCAAAGGGTGTGTGCCTGGTTTCATTTTCCTTCTCAAAAGCAGAAAGGAGCAGGACTGACAATTTATTTTTCTGCACATTTGGGTAGATGCAAAGAGCTGTAACTGGAATCCAGTTGACAGTGTTTCTGTACTGTTTGCTTCAGTGGCAAGTGCAGTGTGTAGGTAACCTTTTTTGGACCTGATTCACTATTGAGCTGCTACAGCTGTGTGCTGGGAGAGCTTCATTGACTTCAGTGGCAGGTTCAGAGGGGGAGTTAAGGAAGCATCCTGGCTTGTCTGTCACTTCTCTTTAGGCAGTAGGGTGCTTCTCCATTTGTTCCAGAAGCATTTCACCAGGGTTAAATCTTACCTGGTGCATAAAGTTGAAGGTAGGTCCTCCACCCCCCCTTTTTTTTTTTTTTTTTTTCCTTCATTCTGATCCTGCTTCTTGCATTCTAGAAGGATTTTCTGCTTGCCTTAAAAAATGAATAAAGAAACAAAAATTCCAGGTAGTTTTTCATCATATTTCTAGTCCACCTGAAAAAGGTTTGTTGCACTTGGCTGCTTCTCAGAAGCCTGGTATTATCTAAAACTACCTGAGCATCAGGTATCCATGCAAGCTTAATGCAGCCTTCCTAAGTCCAGGCAAGGTGAGCTGTTGCACAGTAATTGAAAGCAACCCACTATTCACTCTGTCCTGATCCTTGCCCTGCAGAGACAGGCAGAGCAATGCATATCCTCTTGAATACAGCTCCCTCCCCTTCTTTGTGCAAAAAAGCCCAGTTAAACAGGGTTTGTGCACTGGAGCACTTTAGAAGGTAGGAGGAGAGGTGTCCAGGTTGCAGAACAGTCTGGAAAGCCCATAAGTCTGTTTCTTCTGGGCTTTCCTGCCCTTGGCTCACCCTGTGTGGCCTTGAAGAACATTTCCCTTGCAAAATCTCATCAGCCATTTATTTCCCCTCATCTTTGGCAGTCAAAGAAGGGCTCTGGTTTTCTCTTACTGTTCTGTCTTTTGTTTTGCTAGTCTGACACCACTGTGCAGGCACAGAGGGAGCTGGGTGAGCCTTACCATAGTGTGTTTCACCAGAGTGATCCCTGCATTATGGTTAAACATCCCTCTTGCTGTAATATAAATTAAAGCATGGCATTTCCTACAGACTGCAATTAGTAGCAGAAAAACAACACTTTTTAAAAGTAAGCCCTGTAGATACTGGTGTTATCTAGCTTAATGCTAGAACCAAAAAGGCATTTTTGTTTTCTTTCACGTGTCTGGTTGCTGCTCCTGCTTCCAGCCCAGCAATCTGCTCCTCATTTGGCATTTCCAGTGACTGCTGGAGGTGCCAAAGCTGGGTTTGTTACTCATGTGCTGTTACCTCCTGGTGAAAGCTGGTGCCAAGGTGCCACAGCACACCAGTGGCTCGTGTGTTCAGGAGAGAGGATGAGGGAGGTGCAAGGGGCTGTTCCTGCAGGCTGCTTTCTGCATGGGGCCAAGTCTGGTTTTGAAGAATCCTTTGAGCCTGCCCTGAACAGAGAGGAACATGTGAATGTCATCATCCTGAGAGTTTCAAAGTGGTGGGTGATATAGCAGATGTAAAGCAGTAGGTCTCAAGTGACAAGTAGAGCTGGTTTCCTACATGACAAGGAAGATGTTTCCTGCTGGGAGAAGCTGAGACTCATTTTGCCCCAATGCTCTGTTGTGGCCCTTCCCTGCAATTGGCCAAACCTTGCCTCTCTCTTGCCAGCACTGCTTAACCATTTGTGATTTTCCCACTCTCCCTCCAGCGTAGAAAATTATTGACTGCAAAGAGAAAACATGCTGCCTCCCTAATATTAGGGTTCAGGCCAATCCAAACTCATACTTGTCAACATGAGAAATTGGGCGGATCCTGATTTTATTTTTTGGGTGAAAGCTGTTCTCCAAATCAGTATTCAAAACACTGAAAGCATGTCCTGACCAAACCCTCTTTGACATAGATGGGCTGGAGGGAATACTGTACAGGTGTAATACCATTTTCCAGACCCATTGAATCTTTTTCCCATGTTAAAGTACCAAACCCAAGAAACAGGACTTCTGTGAAGCTTTCACACTGGCCAGTAGTTTAATGACCTTTGCTGCTAGAATCAAAGTATAAATCATGTATTCATATTTATTTTACTGTGCTGACCACTAATTGATTTGTTAATATTTAAGGCATTATTATGTAGATTGTTTTTGTTTAAATAGAAAACTCAACATCGCACTTTGCTTTTCAATCAGAACAGATATTTATTATGCTTGTGAAAATGTTTTCTTTCCAATGTATGTGTTGTTTCATTTCACTTGATGCACAAAAAAACCCCAAAAAACAAAGACAAAAAAAACCTCACCCCAAAATAACAACAACAACAAAAAAAACACCTAAAAGTGGATCTTCTTTTCATGCCAAACAAAAAAATCATTTCCTTGCAGCTTGCTCCTGAATGTCCATTTCTGGTTTGTTTTAAACTTTTTTTTTCCTCCAGTGGTTCCTTTTGTAAGTAAGGATGATATTTTTAGAGACACATGAAGTGCATTACTACATTTAAGCATTTCTTTAATGGCAAGGAAGTAAACTGTATGGAATTCATGTATTTGTGAGGAGTATGAGAGTGATACTATTTTGTTTATACTAAACATCAGTTGTTATTTTGCATTCTGCACTAATGAGTAAATGTGTTACAATCTTGCCTAACATTGGTCTATTTTTGACTTCTTGCTTTCTTCACATACATCAAAAGGAAACCTTAAAACCTCTGTGGTGTTGGTTAGGATGGTCATAAGCATAACAGAATGCAGATTTTTCTGCAGAGCTTTTTGTCTTTTTTCCTTTTCCAGATGCCCATTATAGGGCATTAGAAGAGAAAGCCATTGCCATGAGCACAGATTCATATTTTATCTTACTAATGCATGATGTCCTTTTGCTGTGTTACTTAAGTAATACTTTCTCTGTAACCAATGGGAATCTTGCCCCAATCAGGAGTGAATGAAATAGCCTAGCTAAGTATATTATGTTGGCTAGAGCCAGGCAAGGTACACTGTTAAAATTTGTTTTTTCCTCCTATATTTGGGTTACAACATTCTTAAGATTTTGCTTTTTGAGGAATATGTATCTGTTTCTGTAAGGATTTGGTCCTGCTCCAGCTAAAGGAGTTTGAAGCACGTGGACTTTAGTTGAGTTAGGAGCAAGTCTTGAAACCTTTCAGGAATGTCATACTGTTTATGTAAAAACACTGCAAATGTATTTTTTGTTTTACGTTGTTTTGTTGTTTCTTTTGGTTGGTTGCTTGTTTTTTGTCTTGGTTTGGTTTTTTGTTTTTACCTGTTTTAAATTTTACAAGAGTATATACAAGATGCCCTGGATGAGATGGACATCTGTTGCTGGTTATGGAAAAACAAAGGCCATCTTTGCCAAAGGATTAACTGAAAATGGGAGAAATATGGATCTGATTTCTTCAAATATAGTGGCTTAGATCCAATTGTTTTGAGCTGGGCTGGCTTCTTTGCTACCTGAATAAAGTTGGAAGTGAAAATAAAATCCACTTTCCATTAAATGTGGTAAAACAGTACTTTTGGTACTCTCCTTTGAAAATTTATTGAAGTTAAAACTCTGGGTTTTGGGGTTTTTTTTTTGTTTGTTTGTTTTTTATATCAGAAGCATCTGCAGATAAAGGCAAGACCATAGGTTTTTAAAAGATCAGTTTTCCAGTCTGTGTTTTTCAGGGGAAATTATTACTTGATTTTATTTCCTTCTGCATCTGTCGAGCAACATCATTTGCAAGTGCTTTGAATGTGTTTCATCTAAAGCCTTCCTGTCAGGTTGGTTTTGTACATTTGTCCTTATTTTCTTTATGTTGTTCTGACCCCTATGAGGGAATAGTTGATGAAAATGTTTTTGTTTTTCTTTTTTTTTTCTTTTTCTCTTCTTCAGTATATAATAAATAATCTTGCTCTTACCATTGTAGAGCCTTACTGTTTGGTATTGTTACTGCTTGTACAGTATGGACTACACATGACTTAGTTGATTTTAGCCTGGCAGAGGGTGTGACTACATGAGTAATATGTTTTTATATGCTGAAAAAGGGGTGCAGGGCATTTTTTACTCTGGAGGGGGGTCAGTGTACTTTCAACTATTACTGAAAGCCAGCTGAGTTCTCTCTCTGAGCTCTAGGACGGGTTGGGAGAGCTCAGCATCTGATGGGATGGGAGAGGCTCTGTCTCTTTGTGCTTTTCCCTTGAGTAGGCATCACAAGCTCTGGAACAGACCCAGCCTGGATCACAGATTTTCAACTCTCACTGTAAAAAAGTGGGGGCAAGCTGAGCCAGGGACTTAGATTTGCACATTTTTTACCAGCATGCTCTTTACCTCTTTTTATTGCTTGAGGGCTTCAGAGGAGCATATGCTTATGCAGTGTAAATGACTTTCCAAACAGAAAGGATGTTCTTGAAGCAGAGAAAACCTGGGGTTGGATGGATGCTTGGATGGATTCAACTCAGGTAAGAGAAAAACATTGCCATCCCTTGGTGCTGCAGCCATGCAGTGAGCTGTTGACCTCTAGGGCAGTATCCTGGTGGAACAAGAAAGACCTTCAAGGGTGTGTGACTGCTGCCTAGACACAGCTCTGTGTGAGCATCTCTGAACAGAGAGGTGTCCCTGCACTCCCCTGTCCTCCAGGCACTGGGCCATTATGGGGAATAGTGACACCAGAGGGGAATTATCCTGATTTACCATTTTGTTGGGCTGGGGACTGCCGTAGTGCTTAGGGTTCTCATTTATAGTAAATAGGGTCATAAAGACTTGGAAGTGGAGCTTGATGTTAAATCTGACCCCAGCCCTTCATTGTCTTATGTTCAAGTGTTATTGTTAACTGTTATTTTCCCTTATGCCAGGAACCAGAGTGGAGTGAACCATTACAGACCATCATATTCCTGTTATCAGATGTTAAGGCACTGCCATTTTAATACTTTGACATGGTGATTATATTCTGCGTCAACTCTATAGCAATTTGGTACAGTCAAACCATAGTGATGCTCAGAAAAATCCTGAGCACCTGATTCAGAGTCCAAGGTATTTGTTAAATTAGGCAGCAAATAAAATAATACAAAAGTGGTTGAAAATCTAAGACTTAATTATATGATTTGAAAGCATAAGTAGCCCTCCTTCTGCTTCTCTAATTACTTTGGTGTCTAAGGATCTCATTTAGTTATCTTGCAACATTTTATAGCTGAGGAAGTAAAGTCTGGAAAAAATAAGTGATTGACCCAGAAAGTCTGTGGCTGGAAACCCAAGGTCTTTAAATACCAGGCTGCTGACCATCTCATCTCCATTCAGCCTGTCAGTGCACAGACTGACAAAAAGTAATGGATTTTAAAAACAAATTGATTACTAATATTTTGATTTTTTGTTGTTTATACAATGGAGTTACAATGGACTTTAGCACATGGTTTAAATCAGAGAGAGGTCTCAGTGTGTCTTCTGCCATTAAATCTCAGTGGAAAGCCAGAAAAAACAACAGCTTTTTTTGAGGATTGTAGAGAGTGTTTGTTTGCAAATTGCAGGTTCTGGAGGCTCTTCTGAATTAATTTATGCTCACTTCACATAATTTTTCCTACTTCTAGTTCTTGCAAAGTGTTTCAATTGAATGCTACTTGTCTGTTTTGGAATAGTAATGAGCTGCTGTCACAGATAATACCTGGAATTCACTGGCCTTCAGTGAATGACACTCTTTCACTTGGCCCTATTCCACTGGGCCTGCTTCACCTCTACCTGCATAAAACAAGCATGGATCTATTTAAAGCCAGTGGGATCATCCAAGTGTAAAGACAGAGAGGAAGATTATCCAAAGTGCATTATCTGAGACTTGAGAGAGTCTTTGGCAGGTGTTTGCAGTGTATGTACAGATGTTTAAAAAAGTATTAATCTAAGGGTAGTTTCTCAATATCGAGGTACAAGGAAGGACTGTGAAGGAAAGAACCAGGTGTATGGTTGTAAGAGGAGATGAACACAGTTGCATGATGAACGAGATATGCTGCAGCCAATGTGTCTGTGGAATTTCAGGTAGGAATGCAGTATTTCTGTGAAGAAGCCAGACTATATGCTTAACTAAATGCAATGAGACCTATAGTATGAAAAATGCTGCATGAGCCTATTTGCTGGATTTTAAAATATGAGGTGTAGGTATGAAAAAACCTGGGAAAAGTCAAGTGGTAGAATGCCCATGGTCCAGAAGAGATGATGACATAGGGGTTAATACCTGATGTTTTGGGGAGTTTGTAAAGAATCCTTCAGACTCAGGCACTACTGAAAAGCAGCAGCGTGATTCTAAAAATCTTTGACTGCAGCTGGCTAGAGAATTTGGGGGCTAAGTGAGATCTCATTTATGACAATAGCTTGGGTTTGCTCTGTGTGTACTTGGATGGGTGGAGATTGCTTTGGCAGAGGGTGGAAGCTTTTGTGTGAGGCAGGGCTGGCTGCAGGCTTAGGAGCCTTGAGGGATTTGCAGTCCCTTTAAGGACTCTTCCTGCTTGGTATTATCCTCTGTTATTGCTGCTACCTCTAGTACTTTGTGCAGTATCTCAGCAGCAGCATGTTGGGTTTAATGAGGAAATGGCCAAAATATCAAACACATGGGAATCTTGAAGAACCAGTTTCTGTTACTCATGTAACAGTGATAACTGGGAGAATGTTGGGATTGGCAGACCCAAATTCAGACAGAGGAACAACACATTTAATACCCAGGGTATTGCATGTATTTGTCAGGTGGGATTATGGGCTGCTGTATGTTCTACCAAGGTAGCCAAGCATGAGATCTGGGTGCTTCTCATGCCTTCTCTTACAACTGGTCTCTGTGACTCTGGTAGTCTGTTTTTGACTAGTCTATCTTTGGTTTACTTTGTCACACAAGAAATGCAATTAATAGGACAGCTTTTAGAATGTTTGGTTAATGACTTTGATTTACAATTTATCTGTTTGAAGGGCAGATTTTTAATATGCAAACCCCAGCTAATTTCTAATGAATGTTATTGAAAAATACAAGAAAATTGGTAACAGAAGACTATAAATAAAATTGAGATAGATGTTTCAAAGTTGCAAAGACCCCAGGCACACAGAACTGAGGAGGCAGAAATGAGAGGCAGCAGCAGGTAGTACCAGTCTGCATTTTGCCAGTTCCACAGTCCCAAGACATATGCTGGATGTTTAGCTGCCATATTTGCAATTATGCCCTGAATTAATGCCTGATAAAATCCAAGCTATGCTACTGACCATTTATATTAGCTTTCCCTTGAGGCTGATCTGCTCCAGTCTTGAACAACAGGCAGCATGCAGAAAGTTTGGGAATTGTGACACGTGGCTGAACAGACTGCTCCTTCTCATGTGCTGTCTTCCCACAAAGGCAAAATGTGGCAAGGCAGCCCTTGTCCCTGGGGTGGGTTGTGTTAGCCCAATGCCAACACAGAAGTCATGACTACAATTGTTAAAATGTAAGATGTAGCCACATACCTGAAGCTCTGAAGGAAGTGTTGGAGGTTGCAGGTGAACAGAGTATGAAGAAAGGCACTAGAAGTCCAGGCTGGATGTAGATTTGTGGAGTGGTATCTCTCCTCTGAACAGGGTTCTCACTAGAGAGATAGTTACACCAGCCTGGTGTCCTTTTGTTCATGGTCTAATACATGGGACAGATTTCTGAAGACACTGTTAGTCTAGATTGGCACTGATCAGCAGCTTCTCACAGCTGCTGAGAAATGCAAGGATGGATCAGCCCACAGCTCCAAGCATATGTGTGCTGGGTATATATCAGGAAATAATAAGCTTCCAAGGGAGCTGTTGGTAATTTGAGTACAGACAATGTATGTTAATTATATGGCAACAGTCTTGACAATTAGCACGCATACTTTTAACTTGAATTTTCTGAAGGCCAGCGTTGCCTTCTCCTCTCACTAACTTGAAAGGCATTGTCTTGATTAAAGAAATGGTGTCCTGAGGATGCCAGGAGAAAGTGAGGCTGTATCAGTGTGAGTGTCAGGCTGCCCACTTCACAGGCTGAACAGATGGGCAGCCAAGCTCTTGGAAATGGTTCATCAGAGATTTGAGGTTCCAAAATGCCAGCCAACGGTTATTGTTGTTGGCATACAATGTAATATTCCCACTGTGAATGTAGCAGAGGTCTTCCAAATCAGAGCATGCCTCCCCAAAATATCAGGACCCAAAGATATACCTTGGGTGCAGATGGTAAGCTGTAATACTTAAGAGGGAATATAATTTACGCGTCCCAGAGGGAAATGTAATAATTAGTGGAAGAAGTGAGAATAGTCTGGAGTTCCTTAGGGTGTTCCTGCCAACCTTGAACACAAAAGTGGCATAGATCATGGGTAACGTTTAACAACATTTGGCACCTTAAATTGCTTGTATGCTTTCATAAATCTCAGCAGAGGTTTTAAATTGCTGTAGCATTTTATGTATATCTGATTGCAAGGCTTTGAAAACAAGGCTTAGAAACCCCAGGGTTAGTATTTTAGTAAATTAGTATTTAAATATAGTAAGATAGTAAATAGTATTTCTTATTATTAAATTAGTATTTAATACTAACCCCAGAGTTAGTATTTTACAAAATTCACCCTAACAAGGGGACTCATTAGCACATGGTTGTGTGATTGCAATGGGTGCACTTGTTGCCTTTGAGCCTAGCTGGAGTTTTCCAGGACAATTCCCTGTGCAGAGTTGTCTTGTCTGAACTGTCTACATCAAAATGAGAGTGCAGGCTCCCTGTCTCGGAGGGTGCAGCACTGGCTACCAGTCTCGAGCTACCTGTTCCATGTAGATACCCATCATCACAATGCTGCAGTGCCCCAGTCAAATTTATATATATTTGAGGCTGGTTGAGGTCACCCTGTTCTCAGCAGGTGCTGCTCAGATGATCTAGATGTCCTCCAGAAGGAAATGAAGTTGTGTCACATTACTCAGGAGCATCACTTATGTTTGGTGTTTGGGATAAAACTTAATGTTCTACAATTACAGCGTCAGATGGCTGGCAGCAATTTTTCCAGACAAATACAATGTGCCTTTCCCAGAAGGATTCAATCTTTAATATTGTTTTGATGCTGGAGGCTTTTCCAATTCTGGTTTATTAGAAATGACTTATCTTTGTTGGAAGTGCTGCTTTAACCCAATCCTGCTGGTGCCACCTACAGCAAAAACCCCTGGTTGTAACATTTTGCTCCTGTGCAGTTGCTGTATGACCAAAGCCAACTGGAGCAACCATGACTTTGCAGGGCTAAAAAAAGTGTCTGAGCCCTTTGTCTGCTTTGCGTGCTTTGTGGCTGTGTCCAAATAGTTTCCCTTTTACACCCTCAAAGTATGGACATGTGTTCCTGAGGTGCAGGTAAATGTTGAAAGGCAAGCAAATCATGTGGAAGGAAAAGCAAAATGGGGGTATGGGATTCTAGCTAGGGCTGTGCTGGTCCAGAGCCACACTGAGGAGGGATACATCCACTTTTCTTCACTTTGCTTTTTTTCTGCCTGACTACCTTTATTGAACCCAAATCACCAAATGCAGTGGAAGTTCTTTCCTAAAGTTAAACTGGTGATGAAATGCAGTATTCTGGGGGAGGCAATCCTATTCACTTGTAGCAGATGTACAAAGCCAGGTGCCCTGACTCCAGGCAGGCTCTGTTACTTTGAAAAGATACCCACATGCACAGCAAGAGTCCAGTTTTAATCAGCATCCTTATGCCCAGCCTTCCTTCAGAGCAGAGAATGAGGAGCAGCTGTTTGCTCTCTTTTCACTTATTCAAGCCACCACTTTTTTTTTTTTTTTTTTTTTTTAATGGGACCTTGGTGAAGCTGTGACATTTCTCTATCTCAGAAGAATCTTGCCTGTTCTTCTGGGGAAAGAGCAAGTGTGGAGTGACTGCAGTCATTGCTATTTTATAAGAATATAATAAATAACATATGAGGTGTACTAATCAAGTGGCAAATCTGGCTCTGCTGAATGCAGTGATACACTTGATCCTTCTGCTAAGGGCTTTTAATGGGCAGCTCAGGCATTTTTCTGAGGCATTTCATGGGGCAGAAGATAAAAGTGAGCAGTCATGGTGTGAAATCAATCAATCAATCAATCAATCTTTATTCCCTGGATGAATGGCTGTAGTAAACAAAAAATCAAGAACAATACAGAACTGAAGCCAGTTTTGGAGAAAAAAGGTCCCAGTAATTCATAATTCCCGAATTTTCCTACCTACCTACTAGTCCAGGGCTCTGAGGTGACTGCAGGAGATGGCCATGCCTTGGGGCAGCTCTCATGGGGCTGCCAAGATGCAGTTGTCTCTTCAAAGATGTGTGTGGGATGCCTGTCCCACATCCATGCACCAGTGTCACTCTGTCCTGACAGCTGTACTGCTGAACCAGCTCAGGGAAGCTTTCCCATGCTGTCATCACACCTCCTGATGGCACTGCAGACATACATATAGAAATCCCAAACAATTCCTTCCTTCAACACATATTTCGAGCTCTTATTTAATACTGCCCCATTTTCAGAGTTTTTTTAGGTAGGTAGCAGGGCTTTATTGATATTGGTTTGTTGTTTTGAGGCAGGCGAAGTGATGGTATTTTATTTTGATTTCAACAGCACAGACATTAGGATTTCAAAAAGTGGCAATATCCCCTGGAAACAGAAGAGGGCAGCTGTTTTTTGAGAACTGAATATTTTTGAGAATGAAATTGCCATCACCCAAATCTAGATGAAAGAGGCTTTTTTTTTTTTTTTTTTTTCCCATGAATGAATAAAAATAGCACAGTATTCCAGGGCCTATGCTAGTGTAATTAGGGTATAAAATAGCTGGACCCCCATCACCTTCCACAGAGTCCCTGGGCTTCATCTGGCAAAATTAGATTCCTTGCAGTTTTATTTCAATGTAATTAAAAAATAACCAAGGGAATACAGTACTCAGTTTTCAGAGATTTCAGTATCAGGCAGAATGAAAAGCACTCTGCAGCTCACTGGATTAATAGCTGGTTTCTTTGTTTACTGCCCAAACAAATAAAAAAAATTTCTGTGAGTTGTCATTCTATGTATGGAAAAATACAGAAAAATCAGATTTGATAAAACCTCATTCAGTCCTCCAAATGTATAATTATTTTTTATATACTGAAAGATGTTTTTGATTTGTATTTAACAACAAATGAAATCTTCCTTTAAATCCAAAAGAAGGCATTTTGCGACTGATTTTTCAAGCTTCAATTTCCCAGAAAACAATTACAGAAGTTTGACAGGAGTTTACCATGTGGTTAAGTGCCTCTGAATCTTGCTTTCCTGGCAAATGTTTAGCAGAAGCCCCAGCAGCATGGCTAGATTGGGAGGCAGAACCTGGGTATGTTTTTAAAGCCCAAATAACCATTCTGTTTCACACAGAAACCTACATCCTTGTATGAGGTTCTTGATGAGAGGGACATTGAATCCCTGTTGCCTGTGGGACTAAACCTCACCTGGAGGGAGGGTGAGAGGAAGTCCCTGAGTGGTGTTACCTCTGGGAGCCAAAGTGAGAACCCAGAGGGATGGTGCAGTCAGCAGCTGAAGGTGAGGAAGGCCAAATCTCTGCGTGGGACTTACACCTCCCAGTGCTTTTGTTGGTCCAGTCAGTAGGTAATTTGGAAAACTCAACAGTGACTTTCCAGCACTTTCCTGGTGTCACTGTGCCTTTCTGGCTCTGAGCACAAATGGGAATTTCTGTATTTGGTATTTGAATTCAGTGGGGAGCATGCAAAAAGCAAATTATCTTTTTTTTTTTTTTTTTTTTTTTTTTAGTAGCTCTGAGGCAGGAACAGTTACAGACCCTCTGTAATGAAACAGTGATGATGGAAAGGGGAGCTGAAAAGACTGCTCTTCTGATGCAGAAAATGATGAAGGCTGCCCGAAACTTTTAATCAGGAGCTCAAGTTTTATTTGCAGCTCCTGACAAGCCTAGCGTCCCTTAATACTGCTTCCGACAGTTCCAAACTTCTGAAATTAATATGAGAGCAATGAGAATTTAATGGAAGCACTAATTACAAATGCTGGAGTTATTCTGCTGTGATTCAAAACCTCTGATGTGGAGAAACTCCTAGCACGGATGGGCTGCTATCTAATTTCTGTGAAGTTCTGCTGTGAAAGGTGACCCTGACTCTATGCACCTTCATTCTGCAAGACGTGGGCATCCTTCCCTCCCATTGACTTCCACACCTTGCAAAGAATTAGGATTCAAGCAATTAATTCCTCTTGCTCTGGAGAGACTGTACTACTCATACCCCTAATGTGTACTGTTCCCCCTATTTCCCCTCTCATTATCAGTCATAATGTCCTGGACTGGTGGGCTTGGCTCCAGGCTCTTTCCAAAAGCACTGATTATGCAGGTGGATTAAACCCAGATGGCTGTAGCAGTTTGTACCCTGATTGCCACCCCTGCAGCAGAAACATCCAGAAAAAAATGGATGTGAAAAAAATCCTGCTTTGGTGTGCTGAACACTTTTAATGTATTAGGAGAAATTGGTACCAAGAATTAAGTGCCACTTTGTGTGGTTGTTCAGGTACTGGTGGTGCAAGGGGTGGACGTGGAGGTCAGGCAGCATCTAGGAGATGTGAAAGAGTGATTCATGAGCAGGACCTTCCCCAGTCCTTAATCCACCTCAGTGAGCACCCCAAAAATCACAGATCTTTGGGAAAGAGAGTGGGATGTTATCAGTGGATGTACTCATACCTTGCTCCAGAGCCACCTTTCATCCTGACTTTCCTCCTAGGCTGCATGGAAACCCTGCCAGGTACCTGGGTGCTGATGGGCTGTTTGGGGTGGTCCTGAATTGCAGAGCAGCTGAGCAGCCCTTTTGGGTGCTGGGCTGTTGGGCTGCCCCCTTGGCATGTGACCTGGCTCTTTGCAGCCTTCACAGTGATGCTGAGAGATTGCTGCTGTCCCACTGAGATGCTGGAGGCACTCAGCAGCAGCCTGTCATCACCTTCCCAAAGGATGCACTGGGTTTTTGGAAGCTGGCTACACAGCAGCAAGCCCACACCGACCTCCTTGCATATCCTTAAAATGCTATTTCTGGCTGTTTTGAGCTCAGAAGGTCAAGATTGAAGTTGGAAGGCTTTAAAAGGACAGTCTGGATTTCAGACTAGTTAGAGAGAGGAAGGAGTCACAGACCAATGGGCTGAGGGTGGATCTGCCTCAGAATGTAAGCAACTTCTGATCTCTGTGACTTTTTTCCTTTCTCTTTTACAGCCAGCTGTGAAGCCTGAACCTTGATATTAGTTCCAACTGTTGAATGGCATTAGATGATTCATGTCTTCTATTAATATAAAAAGTAATACCATTTTCTGCTTTGCACATAATGCCTTTTGAGAGATAGATGAGGACATAAGGGACATCAAAAAATTATTTAATCTAAGCTTTCTTTTTTTTTTTTTTTTTCTTCTGTTCTGTATTTTGTCACCTTATTGAATGATTACACTCTGGTTCTTACCCTTCCCCAGCTACTCTGGAGATGGTGCACAAAAGCAGGAGCCATCTCATCCTGCTTCAGTGCCCCTCTTGTAAGGGAGGGGTTGCATCTTTTATCAAAAAGTAATAGATGTCCCTTGGTATTAGAGAGTGAAGAAAAGGAGGGGAAAAACAACCATCTGGTTTCACTCTACTCTTTAATAAGCCAAAGCTGCTAAAATTGAAAAATTGCATTGAAAAATCAAAGTATTGTCTCATTAGTTCAGCTGAAAATTTGGCCAAAGAGACTTGGAGATTTTCCACATATATCTGGTCAACATTCCCAGAGCCGTGTGTAAATACAAATGTTCCTGGGAAAAAATACAATGGATCAACATGTTCACTGGGGCAAGAAAGAGAAGTTTTTATTCTTGTGGTAATAACTGGCATGTGATGTGGATTTTGTATCTGAAAGATTATGGCAAATTTTATGGATTTTTCAGCTCTTAATACATTGTGAGGACATTGATAGAATGGAATTTAGACTTCTTTCCTCCTCCCCTACCCCTCTGCTCTGGAGAACAATAGATCAAAGAAGAATTGATAAAAGTAAAAATGAGAGTCAAGAGAAATCTTGCATCATGAAATTTTGGGGAAGGATATTTGTAAACCAAATACTTAGTTCCAAACTTCCCTGTAAAATAATGTACCCTCTACAGTTCCTTGACATCGTGGCCCACATACTGACCACGAGTGCTCTCAACTACACTGAAAGGGAACAAGCTTCCCATGCCATCAGAAATATGTGCTGCAGCCTCTGCCTTGACCTTACCCAGAGCTCCCCTCTTTCTTATGTTTTTATTACACCTGACATTAATTTCATGTCCTGTGCTGAGTCCCAGTTCACCAGGCTGGGACCTGCTGTGCCTGATCCCTGTCCTCACAAGGGATGGGAGGAAAAGGGGATCCTGTGTTTTCATGCCATGGAAGCTCAGGCTTTTTATTTCACTGAGTGCTGGGGCATTATTTAGAACAGGAAGAGAATGCTGGCCCCAGCTCACACTGAAGCTACTAAAAGTAGATAATTTTTTGCTGAACTTTTAACTCAAGATAATTTTGGGTACTATGAGTGGGGGAGACATTTTACAGAAACATCTTAAAAGTGTCAGTTACATGTCTAACTTTGGTGGGTGGCCTCCTAACAAATCCAAATCCTAACACTTGGTGTTTACTGGGGTTTGTAAGTGCTATTATAACAACGGTGAACTGTACAGAAAGAAATGAGCTGGTTACCTGGTGTTGTGACCAGAAAGTCCTTTTTCCTTCGGTGCAGGTCTGGCTGCTGTTAAAGGTTTACCAAGAGGAAGCTGCATTTTCCTCACATATTATTATTGTGATGATTTCCCCAGTGTTGAAAGCATCCTCAGTGCTTCCTCCTTATTTAGTAGATGTGCAAGAGCCTGGTTTGCCTCCCACTGAAGTCAATAACTGTCTTTCTTAATTAGCATTCAAATTGCAATCAGTCTTTTAACATTACAATCAATCAGGTGCAACTTGGACATGCTCTATTGTTGGTTTGAACTCTTCACAGTGAGCTGGGTCAGGATCCTGGGTGTGAGCCAGACCCAGAGAATTTGGGTGGCATCCACTGATAATCACAGGTTCTCCAAAATGCTGCAGCAGGAGGAAGAGGAGGAGGAAAAGGAAAACAACAGACCCAGCACATCTGTGCTGCAGCAGCACAGCAGAGTGACTTGACTGCTCCAATCAAATGAATAACTTGCAAGTGTCAGGAATGTAATTGCAACCCCAGACAAGGGAGCCTTTCCTCCTTTTCTCTCTGCTGGATCACCAAGAGCTGTGGTGACATTGGTGCATAGTGAACTTTTCACCAGGAGCTGGGATGGGGCCCAGAAATCGAGAGGTGCAGTGTCTAAGGGCAACCTGGGAGGGAATGATAACGGGCTCAGATCCTGCAGCTTGGAAAGCCTGTGTGTAATAGCAAGGGGTTTATTCTGCTCTGAGTGCCAGTAGGAATTGATGTAGATGTTGAAGAGGCACAAAGGGAGTTTGTGATGATTGATGTGTCATCACGATTCCTCCAAAGTACTTGGTGAATGGGATGCAGGACGGTGCAATGCAGGTACTGGGGACTGCAGCTTGTGGTTGCTGTGCAGGATTATGTATTCAGATTGGGATCAGAAGTATTTGCAGAGCTTCAGTCAAAAAGAAAGAAAGAAAAAACCCCAAAAAACTCAAACAATCAAACCAGAAAGGAAGAAAGAATGTTCTTTGATGAAGTCAAGGCATAGAACAAACCAGGCTCCCCACTGAGGGTACCAAGGTTTGCTGAAAGCTAGCTTATCAGCACATGGTGATATTTGCTAGCAAAACAGACTAAATTATCTAAACTAAAGCACATGGGGCTATTATAAACTTCCTATGCCTTAGAATAGAAATTTCCCAGCACTGGTGATTTTCTCATCACATCCCTCCCCAATATAGAGATTATCCTCTGAGAATGTCTGTTTTCATCTAACAAAACTCAGGCTGCCACCTATTTTTCTCCCCAAAGCCTGTGTTTCATTTCCACTATTTGGACTCCTGCCATTTTTTTAGACTCCTGCATTTCACAGCCACATGGTATATTTGAATTAATTCTGTGTAAAGGAAACCAAAGCAGACAGAAACCTGTGTTTTACCCTGGGTCCCATAGGTTAATGCTTGAACAAGGACTAAATCCATTCAGGTCCCAGACCTTTATACTTCAGTCCTTCTCTCCTTTGCCCTTATCTGAGTCAATAGAAGATCCTCCTGGCAAGAACAGTAGCTGCCCTTGTGGAAAAGTGAATTTTTAATCAATATTTTTTCTTGCTTGGATACAACGAGCATCTGGAAGGAGCACAGCTAATGCCACAGCTACGAGAGGGCTTTTGAGGGCCACCAGCAACTGGTTTGTGGAGGTGAGACAGGCAATGCCAGTCCAGAATAAAGATATTAGCATTAATTTAGAGCCAGAAGTATCTAAATGAGATGGGGGGTTTTCCTGGAGAGGGCTCTCCCTCTTATTGATTAACTTCTTTGCTGCCCATGGAAGGACAAGCCCCAGCCACAGCAGTGCTGTCCAGTGTGGAAAATATCAGTAAATATTGAAGAAAAAGTCCTACCTGGGGGTAGATAGCTCACATTAATTATGAGCCAACTCAGAGATTAATGTGGGAAAGTGTCTATGCTAGCCTTAAAAATGGGTAACAATATATGAGGACTTTTCCAGGACTTTCCCAAGACTCCCTGACAAAGGAGGCTCTTGCCAGGACATGACATGAGATGGGAATTCAGGGGCAGGAAGAGGGAGCACTCCCCCCCCACACCACCACCTCCTCTTTATTAATTTACATCTCGTAGCTGGGTTTAATTTATCTAGATGTGACAGCTCATTGAAACTTCAGTTTCTTCTCTTAACTGCTGCGATAATCTCACCTCTACTGCCTTTTGAAAATAGAAAAAGCCAGGCAGTGAAAATGGGCCATTTTGATGAGTATCTTCGTTCTTTTTCAGCTCTTTCTTTGCTTCACATCATAGAAAACTTCAGAACTTCACCTCAGCACCTGAAGCACTGATTTCAATTTACATTAATTTCAGACACCACAAAGTGATTCCCTAATAGCCAAGAGCATTGTTAATGCTTCTCTTTTTTTCGAGGTAATAAATGAAGAAAAGGGTCTTAAAAAAATCCATATATTGTACATAATAACAATTCATTGTGAAGCAAATACCCTTAATGTTTCAATGAAATTTCTTGCAATAAAATATATACAGTTCTCTCTTTGGCTGCTAATTCTTCTTTCACACTTTTTATCCACTGAACTTTTCAATCTTCTGAGCGAGAGGAGAAAAATTGAAATCTCAGTGCTTGGGAACAGTCTCATCCAAAATAAGTGTTTCTGCTCTAACCTCAGGTAACTCACCCACCTTTTGCAGGTAAGGTGGAGGAGAGGGGACATCCCCTCCTCAAAAGGGTTTTCAGAGACATTGCAAGATCTGGTGGGGAGTCACACAAGGAGACGTTCAAAAAGCAGTCACTTAAATTCAAAATTATGATACAGATTCTGACAAATAGGTCATAAGTTGTTTTTTTTTTTAATATTTATTTTGGAAAACTGAAAAATGGCTTTGTTTTACAGCAATGTACTTATCCCCCTTGGAATGTGAATGAAAATTAAACCTTGGTAACACTGGGAAAGATTTAGCTTTGAAATTACTGTTACAGAGTTTTTAAATTAACACATGCAGCACACAGAGTGAATTACTTTCCTCTGAGTATGTCCACTCTGGACACTTTTTACCACATTTTAATTGATTGCCAATTAATGTAAAGTAGTCACACATTTTTCTAGCTAGCATAGACACTTTCCCACATTAATCTCTGAGTTGGCTCGTAATTAATCTGAGCCATCTACCCCCACCAGCCCTAGAGATAGTTTTACCTATCACATATGAGGTGCTTGTTACTAAAAAACCAATTATATCTTCATTTTAAGCAGCTGAGGAGCAATGTTTAATTAGTTACATGCTGCATATCTTGGACAACTGACTTTCTTAGAGTCAGGGATTTGAGTGCTCTGAGTAACACATTTAGCTGTGCTGTGAGGTTTGCAAATCATCTTGGGAAATCATTTACTCCTTTGTGTTGCTCTTCTGACCTAACACCAACAAAAGGGAATGAAAAAATGGTATATGAAAGCTTTTTTTTTTTTTTAATACTGACTTTGTGGTTGGGGTTTTTTTCTAGTCAAAGAAGAAAAATATTTCTCTCCAAATATTTATTCAAAAGGAATAATAACTCAAAGGAATTCTTTGGAAGACATGAAAACATTTTGAGAGGAACTAGTCTTCTGCAAAGCACAATGTCATTCTTCCCTGCATCTGGTTTTTGTGTCATCATTGGAAGATGGATGAAGTGAATATCCAGGTGTTTTTGCATTAACATGACATTTTCCATTCACTGCACACAGACACATGAGAATGTCAGGCTCACTACAAGCAAAGACTCTTCAGTACTTCCACTGTTTCCTTCCCTTCTCTCAGAGATACACTCCCACCCAGGGGAAAAGCATTTTTTCAGTCTCCAATAACTCTGCATCTTCATACAGCACAGCCCTGCAGCAGTGCTGGGCACGGTGGTGACTACAGGGGACTCAGCAGCTTCCTATAAATGCCAGAAACAGGCATTGCAGGTCTTATCTCATTTCCCAGGGAGCACAGCCACCTGCTTCCAGCTGCCTAACGAGGGAAACCATCCCCTCTGCTAGCTAATCACTGTGGTTGAGCCAAGCTGGTCGAGATAAAAAGGAGCTGGCAGCATCTTCTGCTTTCTGTTGGTTTCCACCCCACCTCCCAGAGCACTGGTGACTCAGGCTCAGATCTTCAACAACAGACACGTGTCCTGTGTCCCAGTGCTGTTGTGACAGATGCTGTGAAAACCATTGGGGCCTCTTTTCTTTGCCTGATCAAAGCAAAGTATTTAAGCAAAAGAAGCCAATTGGATTGCTCTGCTCCCAGGGTCCTTGTTGAATTTATTGCCTCAGGACTTGCATCAAGACTTTAATGAACAGGTCTGCTGGGACCACTGATCTCCCCAAGCCCTGGCAGATGTCTCAAATTTGGGGTGTTGTAGGCATGTTCAGCAGGGTCTGGTGTTCACCACCTGGATGGGGCTGGCCAGTTTTCCTAATTCAGCCACACCACATATATATTGGCCATACCAGGGAGGAGCAGAGCATCAGGAGCTGGTGCTACAATACAGAAAGCAAAGACATTCACATCCCACTCCCCAAACAACAGCAACAAAAAAGCTTTCGTGCTCCATGTCAAAGATGAGGTTCAGCTTTGTGACTTCCTCCCTTCCCCTGCCAAAATCCATCTGAGTCTGTAGATACTCCTGTGGCTTAAAGAATAGAATCTTTTGCCAGGCTGATTGAAGAGAAGCCCCTACACAAACACTGAAAGTGTCTTAACCAAG
Organism: Phaethornis superciliosus; assembly: GCA_023637945.1. Classification (NCBI taxonomy): domain Eukaryota; kingdom Metazoa; phylum Chordata; class Aves; order Apodiformes; family Trochilidae; genus Phaethornis; species Phaethornis superciliosus. Next base: position 18,391,034 of record JAJQWJ010000010.1, read on the forward strand.
GTCAGTAAGTGCCAGAGCAAACCTAATTGAACTTTAGGGAGAAAAAGGGCTTTTCTTTTTAAGCAGGTGGATACTTTCTATTGATTTCTTTCCTTTACTGAGGATTTTGCAGTGAATCCATAACATAACTTTCTCTGCAATCTTCTTGGAAATAAATGGACCACATATTATACACATTCATTTAAACACAGCAGATCTATTTGAAAAGAATAGGAGCTGATTGAGTTAGCTTTCTGTAATTGAAAAGGCACTTTGCTGTACCAGTCTTTATGCAAAGTAATTTATCTGCTTGACAGTTGGATCATCAGCTGTAGTTAAACCTCATTTTGCTTTCAAGATGCTTGTTTTCTGCCTCAAATTTATTTTTTTTTCTGAAACCATCCTGAGCTTAACTTTTAGCTTAATCTTGCACAAACTTTAGTGAATTGAATGAGAACTAGGGCTAAGCCCTGCTGCCAGCCCAGTCTCACCCCTACCTCAGCCCATGGCAGTAGATGCTGATGTAACCAGGGCAGCACCTGGAAAATTTGTCTTTGGTAAACAAGTGACACCAACACAAAGTACAAGCTGTGAGGAATTCTGCTTTTTCAGTGGGGATGCTTATTTAATATTCAGTGTGAAGTTCTGATATGCTCCTTCGACCTGCAGGCTTCCACATCTGTGAGCCTTTCTGTCTCCTGCCAAGGCAGCTACACAGTGTGCCAAGGAGTTTGCTTTGGGACCTGTAGAGACTCTTTCTCCTTTTCCCATTGTGTTCTTTTAGCTAGTACAGCACCCCCAAATCTTTCACTACCACTGGTCATCTCTGTCTCCTTGCTGAGCTTTTTTTCTTCTCCACCACAGGTCTTGGATGTTAGCCACGCTGCTGCACACTCTCTTCCCTTCTATATCGTCCCTCTCAGACAGAGGTTAAAGCTGAGAAAAACTTTCCCTAAGGATCTTCTTTCCTTTCTGCCTACTCACATGAATCAGCAAGTTGTTCCTGTGAGGTTGGGAAGAGCAGTCAGTGCTCAGGGTACCTCCAAGCTCCCATGCAATGGTGATGGGGGGAGCTGAGAGCTCTGTGATCCCAAGGCTTTTTTGCCAGGTGTGCAACAGCTCTTCATGTTCACTCATATCAACTGAGGCTGGCCCTGAGGGATGGGGTACACTGCTCCCCTCTTGCTTTAGTCTGATCTTCTCCTGGGAGGGAGCAAAGCTCAGTAGGGGCCACAGGCTGTAACACCAGAGGGAAACTGGGGTGTCCCAAGAGTGCAGCAGTTTGCAGGCACAGCCTCAAGCAGGGTCACACCTGCAGGCAGTGCCTGGGAGGTGGCTGTCACCCACCTGAGCAAGGAGCTGAGATGTCTGTGCCCTCAGGAGCTTGAATGGTGACAGGGTTTTGCAAGGGAGGAAGCAGGAAAAACACTGTGATATAGCAAACTCAACCCTGGGAGTCCTTTGGCTGAAGTTGGTACAGTTCATGATACCTATGGACCAGGACAAAGAGAAACCACCAGCTGCTTTGTTGGTTGCCCCTTACCTGCAGAGAGGACAGTAAAGCCTGGGTGGAAGGTGCAGGAGAGCTGCCACACTGATGCAAGGGCTCTCCCAGAGCTGTTGGACCCTGTCTGAGGTCTGGCAGAGATGCTGGTGACATTGGTGTGCTGCCAGACCCTGACAGCACTTTTCCTGATTTGTCGCCCTGGGGAAGGAAAAGCACTCAGAAATCAATATTGGTGGATTTTAAATGAAGTGCTAAATTATCTTTCAGTCATAGTGGATTTGCTCCAGAATGATTCCTACAAAAAAAAATTACCAGTTTTCAATGCAAATAATTATGTGGAGAGTAGGGCATTATGGATCCTGCTTCCTGAGTGGAAAAATAGATACATAACAATTCCCTCTCCCTCCCCAAATCTGTGTAAGATCTCAAGATTTACTTCACAGAGAATTACTGGTGGAAATATCATACTGTGACATTATTTGTGGAATAAAACCCTCTGCCTTACTGCTGCATGTACCATAGATACAATAATGATCTCATGCATCAGCTGTGGTGAGTTTATAAATACATGAATAGAGAATTAACTGCAAGCTGTTTTTCCTTTTGGCTGTGGGACCAGGTGCCAGTAGATCTAATCAATGTACACTTAGATATTAGTGTGATGCACATGAATCTTTTTTTATACCAGGAGAGAAGCACCTGTGACAGAAAAACAGCACAATGTAAATACTTCATCATTTCAGCCACAGCTGCTCTGTGGCTCTTGTGTTGAATTCTAAGAAAGAGTAAAATCCATAATCATGTCTCCTGCAGTTTGTAGCCAAAACATACTTAAATTAAAACTGCAAATTTTGCTAAATGAAAGAGGTGAAATCACAACCCCCCAGCACCATCTCCAGGGTGGGATGGGGATAGGGATGAGGTTGAGTGTGGCAGAATCCCCCATGGAGCTGAGGGGCCCAGGAGGAACAGCACCTGGACCACAGAGGGGCAGTTGTGCTCTAGTTGAGGAACCATGGTGAGACCCTGAACTTCCATCCCCTCACCAGGACCAGAAGCAAACATGCACAGCCCCAAATGCAGCAGCTGGGCAATGGTCGGGGGGTGGGGGGGTTGTGGGGGGGTCCCAGGTGAGAAGCATTTGGGTCATTAAAGCTCATTGGTGCACTCAGGATCCCACACTTTAAAAGTACCTCCTTTAAAAAGCTTTTGTCTTTCTTGGGGTGTGTGCTTTGCTTCTTGGAATGTCTCTCAGGTATGTACCATGCTATGGTAAACCTGACCTCATTTATCTGTGCTTAATGTGGTGATCTTAATGCTACTATGCTATGACTGCAGTTGGAGAGGGAGCTGCTGGGGTTAAAGGGTTTTTTGGTAGTGCTTGAGGAAACTTAGGAATTTCTTCATAGGTTGTAGCTTCCAGAAGGATATGAATGTTGTCATAAGTCATTGGTTTGACTCAATCAGAAATTACAGAATCACAGAATAGGAAAGGATGATGGTTCTGACTCTGTGATTCTGATTGCAAGGGACCCCTGAGGATCATCTAGGCCAACCCTTCTGCTAGAGCAGGATCCCCTAGAGGGATACAGACTAAAGGCTGTACATAAAGATGGCCCAGACAGCCTGGCAGATGTTTGGAAAGTCAATAGGTGCTCCCTGGAAAGTCATCTGTCTTCTCTAATGATGAAGATGGTGGATGGTCCACAACCACATTCTGTGGTTTGTGTGTTTGCCTTGTGTCTGTCTGTTATGTGGAGGATATGGCCCTGCTGGTGTTCTGTGGGTGAGCTGGTAGCTCTGGGTCTGTGTGAGGCATTTCTTGTCTCTGGATGATGCCAGAGGTATAGTTGAAGTTTGTGAAGGATGGAGAGCTGTAAGTGCAGGGAGATGCCTGTGGGTGGGCAGGTCATTCTGGAGCCGGTGTCCGTGGTGCTTCTGAGCTGTGGGTAGCTTCTTGTGAGAAGTTGCTGGCCTCATTCCAGCTTGGCCTTGGCCAAATGCTCAGTCCTTGGGATTACTGTCTTGCACTCTGTCCCACTTGCATGTAAAAAAGAGCTCCTACCAGTGAACATCAGAATCTTTTTGGTTGTGAGCACAGTTATACCCGAGTGCATTTTTCCCTAAAGAAGCTTTAAAAGTCAATCTTCATACCCTAATGCACACATTTTATCTAGTAATTAAAGGCTCTTATCATACCAAGCTCTGATTTAAAAATAGTTCCTCCTGGACTACTGAAGGAAAAAAGTTGTTCTTAAGCAACTTGTGATACAGCAGCTTATGCATTTCCTGTCACCTCTGAGGGTGGAGAGCCCTTTCCCAAGGAGAGCCAGAGGAGGGAAACAAAGTCAGTAGGAGAATGAGGAAGAGAGAATCACAGGAATGAAATATCCCTTTATAACAACAACAAAAAAACACAAAACAAAACAAAAAACCACACTCTCAAATAATTTATCATCCTGACTAGGTGGTTGTGGAAAGCCAACTCTAATGTGGAAAAATGCAGAAGGAACAGAGGATGAAGTCACTCTGGCTTGAAGCAACACACTGTGAAGGGTGCAGGAAGGCCAGAAATGCCACCAAGGTTTGTCTCTGTCCATTTGGGCTTAATGGGTACCTTTTGGGGAACAATCTGGTAGAACAACCTGCTTTCCTCTGTACCCTACACATCATGTGGTATCTTCTGAAGGTTCTCTGAACTGTCTTTTGCCCAACACCTGAAAAACACCATCATCTCTGGGAAGTATTCACAGTGCTCTGGTGAGAAGCCCCATCCAAGAAGATAATCTTAGAATAGAAATGGGCATTTCTATTCTATTCATTCAGCTTGACAATATAAGGGAAGGTCACCCTATGTGCTGATGGTGTCAGGATGATGCATGGCTGAGGTGGCCCACAGGGGATGAAGGAGCACTCCTTCAGACCCAGTGAGAAGCCCCCTTCTCCCTGATGCTGTATACATCACCCAAATGACACACGCAGCTGTCCCAGCACCAGTTAGTCATGTGGCATTTGAAAAATCAAATATTCTTTCTCTGCTTATCAGCTCTTTAATTATGGCCTGCCAGGGTTTTATGCTCTGAAAATAAACACTGAAATCTTGGTTTTAACCCTTCAGCTCTCTGCTGCTGTGGGCTTTCATGGCAGCTCATGGGGCAAACAGGAGCCACAGGGCTTGTGTCATGGGGCAAAATGGGGGAGAAGGGAAGGGGCTCATAGGACATGAAGTGCCAAGGCCATGATCTGGACCTAAGCTCTCAACTTTCTACTCAAAGGCTTTCACAATATGTCACCTTTTTCAGCATACATGTGATGTTACGAGTTTTCTGAAGCTACCTTGGCTATGGCAAAGTTTTGGAGCATCCTGGTCAGAACTGATAATTTTAAGAACCTCTTTTTTTTTCTTGTCAACTGTATTTTTCTGCATAATCAAAGATTTACAATAAAGAACCACACTTTGAGGGAGTTTGTTTTAACTTTGTTTGATAGAATTTAATTTACTTTTGATCTATCGGCCAGCTCTTGCTTTTGGTTCACAAAAAGGGAATGAAACCCAAAAGGTTTAAGTACTCTTTTAAGAAAGAGAGATTTCCTTTCTGCAGTTTCACACAGGAAAACAGAGGTTTTGCTTTGTTTCCTCATCTGCCTGAGTGTGTGTTATTGCTGGCTGACACTGGGCACACTGCACAATCTTTTTGCCCGGGCTGTGAAGAATTTGAGTGCTACCTTGTGTTGGCAGGAGGGGTTCTGTGTGCTGGGCTGCACCACTCACAGCTGCTGCTGCCCTTCCTTGAGCTGCTGTTCCTCTGCTGTGGTGGATGCACTGAAAGCCAGGAAGGCTCACAGTGCTGCAGGAAGAGAGGTCAAGTTTTGTTAAATGTGTGCAGCCAGTCCATGCAGTAGGTTACGGCTGCTGAAGGCTGAATTTTTCAGATACAGATGATTTGGGTCATATCTTCCAGGCCATCTCTGCTTTTTTTGTGGCAGCCTGTGCTCAAGAAAGGCCTTTGGCTACGTTTGAGTCAGGAGCAAGGGGCACAGCCAGGCCCTGGAAACCTTCCCTGCTCCCATCATTGGAGATTGCTGGGTCCTCAGGCCACTGTTTGGGCTTTTGCCCAACACTAAATTCCTCTCAAAGTGCCAGTGAAGAAAATGAGCAGAGAGACTGCAGGAGAGGTCATATGCACGCATTGGCGCTGGGTGACAAACCTGGCTCTGCTCTCTCCTCCTCAGTGACCTCAGTCTCTTCCACCTTTCACGCCTCTGTTGATTTTGTTCTGCAGCATTTTGTTTGGAAATGTGAAACTATGCAGCTCACTGCAGTTAACAGGAATGACGTGCAAGCTTGGGGGTTTTTTTCATTATCCTCTATTGCTGGTTAATGACCTAAACATCTTGAACACTTTTGATAAGTTGAGGTCTATAGATTAAGTTCCTGGAGTTTCTGCTGTGAAGGGCTCTTAGCACTGAGCAATGATGCAGCTAATCTGCAGTTCCTGGGGCCTGGGACACGCTGCAGCAATGTGTGGAACCCCAGCTCAGCTTGTGTGGAAGAAGTCCTGCTTTATGGATGAAGCTCCAGCATCTGTCTCAGTAGCTAATGGCAGTGTAAAGCAGAGAGGAAAGGTGATGGGATTAGCCTGGGCCAAGAGAAGCTCAGCTGTGTCCCAGCCTGCTCTTTATGTGGGTCTTGTAGGCCTTTCGTCACCTTATTTTACCTCAGTCTTGTGGTTGCTTATTTGTTTGAAGGGCAGAGCTTGCTGCTGGCTTTCATATTAGATGGCAGCACTAATCCCTTTCACCATGACAACTGGGTAGGGGCAGCAGACCAACTTGTGCTTTTGCATCCATTCTTAAAAAAAACAAAAAAACAATTGTTACATTATTTGTAACAATTTTTCAAAAAAATGTTTTCAAGCAACCCATTGTGCTGTTATCTGTTATTTTGCTGCTAGAGGATGATGGTTTGAAATCTAACCTTGCTGCTGAGCAGTTCTAGGAGATGAGCTCTTGCACAGGTCTCTGTGCCCTGCTGACCATGTTGCCCAGGTGGAAACACCCTTTACAGACCCCTCACAGCCTGCCCTGTTCTGCTTGGTGGCTCTGTGGCAGCCATGTAGCAGATGTGAAGGCAGCTGGAGCCCAAATGCTGAGGGTGTGGAGATGCAGCTAATGAGGGGCACAGCCCAGTGTGGTGCCGTGGTGAGGCACGGACAACTTGGCCATTAGGCAAATGTTTCTCTGCTTCTGAAGAGCTCTCAGCACATTCAGGACTTGAATGTGCAAAATGGCTTCAGTGAAGTCTCTAAAAATGTTGGCTGTAACATACCCCTGTTCTACCGGGCTCTTAAAAAAAGAAAAACCAGAATTGGATTGACAGGAAGCTGAACAGGAGCCAGCAGTGTGCCCAGGTGGCCAAGAAGGCCAATGGCATCCTGGCCTGGATCAGGAACAGCGTGGCCAGCAGGTCCAGGGAAGGGATTCTGCCCCTGTACTCAGCCCTGGTGAGGCCACAGCTCAAGTCCTGTGTCCAGTTCTGGGCCCCTCAGTTCAGGAAGGAGATTGAGGTCCTGGAGCAGGTCCAAAGGAGGGCAACCAGGCTGGTGAAGGGATCCAGCACAAGTCCTGTGAGGAGAGGCTGAGGGAGCTGGGGGTGTTCAGCCTGGAGAAGAGGAGGCTCAGGGGAGACCTCATCGCTCTCTACAACTCCCTGAAAGGAGGCTGGAGCCAGGGGGGGGTTGGGCTCTGCTCCCAGGCAACTTTCAACAAGACAAGAGGGCATGGACTTAAGCTCCGCCAGGGGAGGATAAGGTTAGATATTAGAAAGAATTTCTTCACAGAGAGGGTGATCAGACATCGGAATGGGCTGCCCAGGGAAGTAGTGGATTCTCCGTCCCTGGAGATATTTAAAAAGAGACTGGATGTGGCACTCAGTGCCATGGGCTGGGAACCACAGTGGTAGCGGATCAAGGGTTGGACTTGATGATCTCTGAGGTTCCCTTCCAACCCAGCCAATTCTATGAAATAACCTCAGTGTTTGAGGCAGCTCAATGAGGCAGGGGTAACCAAACCGCTGTGGGCCCAAAGCCTCTGCTGTAGCGCGAGCTGGGCCTGGCAGCCTCTGTAAATATTCATGAAAGGTGCCTCTTCAAAAAGACGTGGACAAATGACGACTCCGAGGACACAAGCTCAGCATCAGGCTGGGAAAATGTCCCTCTAAGAAACGTGGATTACCCGTGGACAGAGGACACTGTGCCTTGGTTTTCTCCAGGCCCTGGGGTGGGATGGGCTGCGCTGCCCCTCAGCTCCAGCCCTCGCCTGCTCCCTGGGATCCATAGCTGGTAGAAACAGCTCATCCCAGCTCCAGCTTTTGATCCCAAATCATTACCCAACCTCCCAGCCCTTTCTCTGCTGAGCTGTTCCCGCTGCAGGCTTTGATCTATGCCAAAACCAATTGCCCTTGACAAAGCGGAGTGTGAGTCCTCCAGGTCTCTCGGGTTGGTGACAGCTTTTCCCTGGCCTCTCCACTCTGCTGCAGGCTCTGTAATTCCCATATCCCCGGAGGATCCAACTTTCCAAATGCTTCCCCTATGGCCAAGAAAGGTGGTGTGTGTGCTGGGGTGCTCCAAGCAAGGGAGATTTGGTCTAAGTGTTCTAGGCAGAGCCTGGAAGTCACTGCTCTGTGTAACAGTCTGCCTTGTGGTTTCCCTCAATGAGACAGAGCAGGTTAGTGTGAGCATTACAGCTGGGTGATGTTTTGGTACCAAAATGACATCTGATTTGTCAAAATAGAAAAAAAAAAAAACTGCAAAGAGAAAATCCTAATCTGAAGAGTTAAAAGGCCACTTTTCCCATCTTCTAAGATAAAACGTTATTGATTCTGCCACAATCCCCTTTGCAAGTTTTGGGATAAGAAATACTGTTATGTGGTAGAAAAATATTTTGCTGAAAAATCACTTATCTTCCTTCTGTGAGTAGTATCTCGGACACCCATGGAAAAGCATGTTACTGGGTAATCCCTTCAGTTGTTGCCTACGAGGACACAAGTGCTCCTGACCTGCCAGAGGAGTCCAGGGGAAGGGGATGATCCTTCACAAGTAGGATGTGGCACCTCGAGGAGGCAGCAGAGGTTTCTCTGGGTCTCCTGCTTCCATGGTCTGGCAGTGGCTGCTGTCACCTACCTCCTCCTTTAGATGCAGCCATGCCTTTCTCTGAGACTGTTTTATACCCTGTGGTTCGACAGAGGAAAACTCCCACTGCCAAAACCCTGCTCAGAGCACTGAATCTGGACAGTGGTGTTTTGTTTTTTTTTTTCTTGTTTGTTTGTAATTATGCCAGAGCCCTGTAAGTACCAATATGCAGAAGCTTGGCTTTACCTAGCATAAACCACCCAAACCCTTCATGCTCAGTAGCACTGTCCTTGCCAGTGCCCAGGGCTTGGCACAGCAAGGGAGAAGTGACCAGGAGGCACCTATGAACTGAGTTGCCTGATCTCAGTTCTGGATCTTCTTGCTTACAAGTTCTCAGTCCAGCCTGGCAGAGCTGGAGCTTGTAGCTGCTGGTGTGTGCTCAGATATCCAAGGATAGTGAGGATGCTGTTATCAGTGCTTGTTCTTTACAAGGCATGGGCAAACTCGTGCTGACTGCTCTTGGCAGGCACACAATTAACCTTGCTAATCAGCAGCTCTCCAATGAAGGAACTGCACTGCTCTGACAGGGAATTAATTTTTTACTTTGGGTTGATTGAGATTCATGTACTTCAATATTTTAGCATTCCTCTGCTAACTTACTGGATCTGGCTGGAGCAGGAGGGATTTTTTTTTTTTTTTCCTCTGCCAGAATAAGGCAGAATTGCTCTGTGGAAGCAGATATCTCCCTGTAAATCCGGTCTGGCCTGGGAGCTGCTGGAATCCTTACCACTGAAGGAAACACAGGGAAAGGAGTAAAAACCTCCAGGGGAAAAAGCATCAAGTGAGCTAAAGTAGCAGAGAAATACAGAATGTAAAGTAGGATTTTGTGGAGCCCTGGGGGCTGGCTGTGCTGTGCTGCCAGCTGGTCCCATGGGCTCCAGTCTGATGTGAGTCCTGCTACTTGTGTAGCAACTTAAAACTCAGGATAAATGGAGTTGGAGAGGACTAGTGTCTGCCCCAAATGCCCAGAGCAGGGTGGAGAAGCTTGGGCTTCAATTACTCCCTGCCAAAGACAGTGTATGGAGGTGTGGATGGTGTCTGGTGAACCTCTTGGCAGGACCAGCTCTGGGGTACAGCCACAGGAAAGCTGATGGACTGTGGTGAATGTTGCAGCAGGCTTTGAAAGGAAAACTTGGCCCAAGACATGATGCATTAAACTTGGATCTTCTTGTTACTTATTTTTTCAGAAAACATCCTGCAGAAGGAACTTCTTTCAGCTGCATCATAATTAGCTGCAAGCCCCTTCTGCAAGGCAGACCTGCATTGTGCTCATTCAAGCCACCTTCCAGAAGCACCAGTGAGTCCCCAAATCTGGGTAAGAAGGACATTCTTATAGGTATTTACATATAGAAAAAAGCTACAGGTGTTTTTCCCTAGCTGAATTTATCAGTTTAAACAGCTTAATTATAAAGCCAGCAAGAAGTCCTTAAGGGCACTGCCTTTCATCACTGATGAGGAGATGAATACTGTACAAACAGATCACAGTGATATGACAAATAGCATTGAAAATAGACACAAATATAAAGAGGAAAGAAAAAATGTTAATCCAACCAAGTCTGGCATGATAACACAGCCCTGTGTATCCTGGATGTGCCCTTGGCTGCTGGGTTAAAATTGTTTCTGTGTGGCTGTTGGATCATAAAGAGGTTTTGTGGAAGTACCCTGTGCAGTTTCCATCTTGCAGGGATTTGGCTCTGGGGAAAAGCATCCAGAGAAGGGTTCTTTTAAATGTTGAGTTTGGATTGTGGGTTTTTTTGTTTATATAATTGTCATCTTGTTTTACATAATTTAACAGCATCAAGGCAGGATGTTTTTTCTGAGGCTGGAAACAGCTGTCAGATTAGCTGCTTAAACAGGTGAGGTAGCATAGGGGAAGGGCTGTGGTGTGCATTTCCAGTCACATAACACAGAAGAGGATGAACCCTCCCATGGATAATGGTGGTGGGGATGGAGGGGAAGGCTTGTGAGCTCAGGACAATGGTTATGGCATTGCCATGCTCTTAGCAAGCCACAGTAAGTGGAGGACAAAGATCACCAAAATATCTGCACCAGAGATGCAGAAGAAATGAAATAACTATTTGGGACTTACTTGGTGCCACGTGCCTGATGTCATGCCCAGGCTGGCCTGCCACCTCCTGTCCTGCTCTTACCATAAGGTGTGAGAGCTTTGAGGGTTATCTCAGGCATGGGGCAGCAGAGTTGGTGGAGCTGGGGATGGGATTCAGCACAGCAGAAGTGTTCGTGGCCAAAAACTGCATGGGATGGCTCTGGATGCTCTTTCCTCACAATTTCCTTTTGGGACCTTTGAATAATTTGTGGTAATGGGTCCCCAGCAAGCTGCTGGTGGTGATGGCCAGCACCGTGGACACCAAAGTTCTTTGCCCAAACATTTGGATTTGAGTTACTGCTGACCCAGTTCACATGGCTCTGACAATCAGAAGTGGATGGCATTTTGGTTTTACTTCTGCCTTACTGCATGTGTTGACCAGCATGGCCAAGTCCTCATATGGAGAGATGCCAAAAGGGGTGGAAGGGGACTCCAAAATGGTATGAGGGAACAATTTTCTGGATCATTAATTTGCTATTTGTGGCCAGAATGTTATTGGCTTGAGATGAAGGACTGCCAGAGGCATCTGCAGTCCCAGGTTTCCACTGCTGTTTTATCCTCTTAAGGTGAATGCTCAGCATCACAGAGCTAGTGGCAAGGCAGTGAAAAATAGGGAACAGTGAGAGCCTCAAATCCTTCTGCACAGACCTGCAGGGACTCAGGAACAGGCACCACTTTCTGCAGTCCATCACTCCTGACCCCTGGTTCAGCATTAGCCCACTGGGCAGAGATATTGTGTAAAGACCTCTTTTTTTCTTTTGATAGAGGAGGTTCTGAGTTCCCTCTAATGCTGTTTCTAATTTTGAGACTCCCCAGCAGGAGGAAAGCCTCCTAGATATCTCTACCTGGTGTCCTCTATAGGATGCTTTGAGATTTGTGACAGATTTGCTGCTGGAGAATGTATTTGCTTTCCACATTAGTCCACTTTTTGGGCTGTTCTTGAATCCTCATTTGTTTGAAATCAACAGAAGTTTGACTGCTGACTTTAGTGCACCAGGGTCAGATGTCCAGACTGGGCATTCTCTTACCTTAGAAAATTTTCTTCCTTTTTTTAGTTTTGCTGCAGAATACTCAACATTTTTTGCATTTGGTTCAGTGGGACTAATAAGCATATGTTCATGGTGAAGCAGAGATTTGTGAAGGACAACATGCTGTGCCCATGAGATGAGCTCCTGGGTATTTTTTACCAAGAGCACATGCCACCTGCACAGGAGCTTTGTGGCCTCAGACTTGCCTTTGGGCACACCTCCAGGGACAGGTCTGGCAGCAGGAGAAGCAGCAGTAGCCAGACCAAGGGCTGAGTCTGGTGTGTCCCAGTTAGTCAGACCACAACACCCAGTGCTGCCTGTGCAGAATGAGGCCCCTGAAAACTTTTTTCCTTGGAAATTCCCAGGTGGAAACAAATTCTCCTCATTTCTCTCCTGCTTTACGTGTGTTTTTCGCTGTCTCTGTGCTTTCCCACACCTTCTTGGAGACTCTTTAATAGCCACCTTGGACTATGTGGGCTTTCCCATGAGAGTTTACATCCTATGAAGCAACACCCTTTGCAACACACGTCCTGCCCTGTGCTTTGCTGTTGTGTGGGAGATAATGTCTGATGCTTGGAGGCTGCAACTCCTCCTCTCCGGGGTGGGAGCCAGCAATGGGAAAAAGTGCTGCTGGCTGTCCTTACATGCTTTCCTACCTGTCTTTAAGCATATGGTAAAGTGGTGTCAAGAAAGCTTCAAGTAATTACACCAGCACTCCTCCATGCTGGGTTTTGCAGCCTTCTGCAGTGCTAGCAAACTCCTGGCATCTTGTTCAGCTGTCCTGCTGTAGCAATGGCTTTGAACTCTTGCTCATAAGGGGAGTGATTAAGGTGTTGCTGCTTACTCATCAGGCTTTGCTTCCTACTGAATCTGTGATGAATATAACAGAGCTTATGTGTGTGGTGATTAAAACCCCAAGTTCCACATGGAAGGTTTTCAAAGGGCTCTTCCTTCATGCCCACTTGATTTTTGGGTCTGGAGCTGCCCAGCAGCCTCTAGCACAAGAGACTCTTTGCTTATCATCTGGAGTTAAGTGTGTGGGTGGCTGGATATTATCAAGTGTTTTTATAATTGAATACAGGACACTAACTGCAGTTATGCAAAAGAATAGCCAGGTTGGAGACTTTTAGGAGAGAGATGACAATTTCCCACCTTTCTTATAAGCTACCACATTACATATTGGAAAATTTACCCTAGGAGAATATTGCACATTTTAGCCTGAGCTGTGTGGAAAGCAAGTTCTTAACACTAGACTGTTTTTCCTATCTGTTGTATGAAGAAAAATAAAAAGCTTCAAATTTTTCTGCAAACTGAAATTAAAAATGAAAAAAAATGAAGTTGGGTCAATATAAAGAGCTCAGTTGGATAGTGGCAGATCACTCCAGGCTGAAATTTTGTTTGTGTAGTTTTCTGTGCTCTTCTGCCTGGGAATGAGCATGCTTTAATATTGCTGGACATAAAGAGCTTGCAGAGCATTTTAGAAGGAGCACCTCTTACTCTCTATATTACTGTAAAATCACTAGGCTCTGAAATATGCTAAGTTCTCACATGAATAAATGTAGTTCAGTTAAAAATATATATTCATCTACTAACTCCCTGTATAAAAATGGGGAACTGAAAAAAATAGATGGGCTTGTATGGAGGTTTCTGCTAATTTTAACACTTTTTTTCAGTTTTGGAGAAGTTCAACTCATTTGAAAAAGCTTGGTGTGAATTCACCCTGCAGAATTTCCTATCTTTTTTTCATATCATTTCTAAAGGACAAAAAAGTCTTTTTTTGTGAAGTGAGGTTTGTTTTACACACAGCACCTTCAGGCTGGGGCTTGTTGGGGGACTGGCACATGGTCAGAGGACAAAACCATGAGAGGATGTATCCTGGAAGAGATGATGCACAGCCAAGCACTGCTGGCTGTGTTCTTGGGTTGAAAATGATGAGTTCACTCACCCAGCCATACCAGCTATGGGGTCTGCCCACAGGGACCTCCCTAATTTGCAACAACTCAAACAACTGAGTGGTCAGGTCATGCAATTCCATTTTGTGTTAGAAAACAAACAAAAGGTGGTTTGGTTTCAAATGTACAGAGTATGCACAAACTGCCCTCTGGAGCAGGAACATCTGCAGGGATGTCTGCACCTAGGAGAGGAGCTGCTTGATGTCTGGCAGCTGATGGTAGTGGGTAAGTGCTCCCATCCTCTTTCCTGGTGCCTCCTGCTCTGAGGCACTTAACCTCTCTGAGCTAGGTTCTGTGCTGTGCTTTACTCATGGTAGTGGTCAGTGATGTTCTCTGAGGTGATGATCACCTGAATCTGTCTGGAGCCCAACCTGGGCTGCTGCTGGCTATGTCTGTGTTAATTGATTCTGCTCTTCACTGATGAGTGAGAAAAATATAAGAAAGGAAATATGCTGCTGGACAGTCCCCCCAAAATAATGTTCAAAACATTCTGTGACACGAACAATTGCAGATAGCCTTTTTTTCATGTCAGAGGAGCTACTACATTTTTCAAGCTTTCCTAATAAAAAAGCTACCTGGATTTTAAAAAACAACATCAACTGAAACTGAAAAATGGAAGCATCTTGTTTTCAAAACACTGAAACAAAATAATTGATATTTACCACCACTTTTCACTCTTCCCAGCTCAACAAAAGAATTTGGTAAGGTTTGTATCCAGTTTTGAGATGCTTGGGTACACCACAAACTTCTGGTTTCTTTCTGAAAAATTGAGTGCTGGGAAGTGACAAGTGTTCAGTGGAGCAGAAAAATTGAAGGTGGTTTTTTTTTTCCCCAGTTCTTTGATAGATGATGAGCAGTACAGCAGCTAATGGAGAGCTAATGCTACTTAGATTCAGAGTCTATGCAAAAAATTAGATTACTGCAAAGATCCCAGTTCAATCCACTTGAATGGCTGCAGCTATTTTAATAAGGGTATGACTGTATGAGAAGGAAAATCAGCTGACCAATTTTTAAGGTGCTGTTAACCCTGAAATTGTCATTCTCTCTAAAGGTTATGGCAATACAGTTGTATTGTTGTAGGTCATAGGTTTCATAGTCACATAGATGCAGGATTGTGCTTGGTTTACATCAGTCTGACGTTGAACTTTTCCTCTGTGACTGATGATGAGATTGGAGATGAGGTCACAAAGCCAGCAGCATCCCCAGTCTTGCCTTGGGACTTATTCCCCTTTTGCCCCTTGGATTTGAAATCACTGCACATCTTTAGATGTTCTGGCTCTTGTGTTTCCTGAAACCTCTCTCCTTTCTGTATTCACCTCCAGCTGGAGCTGGGAATGCTAGCACACTGGGTACATTTTGAGATAAAATGGCACCTCCTCAATTAGGAAATCTAAACTAAAATATGATCTCACTTGTCCAGGATGGTGACATTTAGTAAGTTGGCTGCAAGGTGCTAAGTTTGAGTGTTACAGCAGGGATATTCACATTTCAGCTTCAGATTTAGATATTCCAGAATAGAAATAAGACCTGACATAAATAAACTAATTAAGAAAATAAGTATTAAAAGGCCATGTGGATTTGGCACCTGGAACATTTATGCGTGCTTTAAACACCACAAGGATGCCTCTTGTAGCTTCGTAATGTTGCTCTTTTCATAACACGTGTTTTCATTTGAGGATTTTGCAGCATTGGTTGTTCCCTGCTGTCCTGAATGCCCTGGTTGGACATCAAGAGGTGGAGTGTTTGTGCTTGAAAGAGCTGAGACCAGTCTTAGAAACACAGTAGATTTGGTTTATCACTGAGTTTCACTACTGTGTGTTTCTCATTCATTAGCGCTGCCTGCAGGAACATCAGGAGATAATTGTGATAAAATAATAGACATAGGGGAAGGAATAGCACAAGATAATATCCTCTCTGAAACACTACCTTGCTTTTTGGGGCAGCAGGAGGTGTCAAAATCTTGTTTGCAGTGCTGACACTTCAGCAGGGTGTGAACTTTGCCAAGCATAGTTCCCTTTAGAATTATTGTTTTACCTCATCATCTAATTCCTCAAGTTGTTTTGCTATCCACCAGATCTCTCCCTTAATGTCAACACAATGATTATAGACTGCAACAGTGTCAAGATGTTTCACCCACAGGAGGGCTGGTGAAATGTTTATGGCCCAACCTGTTGAAAGCTGTGCTTGATGTGTAAATGTCGGGAACAATCAGCTTTCCTGCCACCAGAACCAAGAGGAGCAAACACAAGTGCTTAAAATGTCACACACGCAAAACCAAAGAGCTTTTTAATCACAGGCTGTGGGAATTGTCACATAAATGGCCATCACTGGTGTCAGTAATGGTGATGAAAAACTACCACAGCTTTTTGCTAGAGAGGCTGTGTATCATTTCTAATTTGTGAACCACAGTTGGCAGCACGGTCCTTCCTTCAGCATTGGTAACTGAGCTGATGGTGGAAAGATGGATAAAGGATGTCCCTGAGGATGGCAAAAGCAGCCACAGACCAAACCTCTCTGCTTAAAGGGCAACCAACTTTGTTAAGGATGAAGATGTGCCCTGGGAAACACCTGGATTCTCTAAAAATGGGGCAAGATGCTTTCTTGGATGTAGGGGTCTCACTGCCATCTTTCTTGGCAAAAACTGCAGACTAAGGTTCTGTACAACTGTTGAGCACCTGGAGCCCCTCATGTCATGGGCACCAGGCAAGGAATCCCCATATCCACATGCCTGTGCAGTGGAGGGATGGGGTACCATAGCAGTGGTCTCAGGTCCCCCATCTCTTTCTCCATCCACGCTGTCACCAAGGGTGTCACGCTCTCTGGCAGTGGATGGGTGCTTGGGTAAAGGTTGCTGTCAGTTCACTGAAGACTTTGTGACTCCAGCATCACTGATGCTGAGGGTGTCCTGAGCCACAGATGATGGTTTCTGACTTTAGTGAAGAAACCTTTACAAATTCCCTGGCTGCATCAGCACTCCTCATTTTTTGGTGATAGAAGCTGCTACAAAGAAAAGTCAGATGAAACAAGTCAGATCTGAAGGCAGAAGATACTGAAATCTGGGAGATATAGTTTCATATTTTTATTACATGTTTTTGGAGCCCTGATTAAACCCCCACCCTCCAGGAATTAATTTACCTAAGGAAAATTAAAGTACTGATTACAAGATTGCAGGTTCATTTGCACTGCTGAGAACTTTTTTTTTTTTTTACAGCTCATGTTACACTTGCATGACTTGTAAAGTGTTGTAACATCTTAATTTTTAATGCTATGTTGCCAAAAGGTACTTACATAGAGACGAAGCAGGCAGAGTATTTGCTTTGCAGTCCTTTTGAGAGGGGAAAAAAAGGTTGGTTTCTTGGTTTAAATAGGCCTGTAAATGGTTTCTTTGAGTTATTGGATAGTGAGTTCACAGCGTGCTCACCAGAGCTGCCTTGTGTTTGTTTGTCCTTCAGGCTGAGTGCAAAGTGAGAAACTGTGACAGGTGTCTTTAAAATATAATAAAAGAAGAAATGTTTTCTACAGGGGAATAAAGAGAAATTATGCAGAAATCATGATTATAGTTTGCATGAAATTATATTGGCAAGGTCCCTATGGTAAATATTTGCCAGATAGGACAATATCTTTGTCTATGAGATCTCAGTTTTTCCAATAAATCATTGCATCTGGGCCTTTTAAAATCATAATTCAAGTCAGCTAGCACTGTATACTGAGTTAAGGTCAGGAAAGATTTCCAAATGTATCAAGATGATTATCTAACAATTCATTTAACGGCGGCATGGAATTGGATGAGATTTTTCTCAATTCTGATGTCACAACAACAGTGACCTTTGACTAAAACAACAACATGAATATTGTATAAGAGCCTGCAGTGCTGCTCCTCCATATTATATGGTAATATCCAAGATGAAGGTTATAAATACATGAGTTATACTGTTGACTTTCCAGTTGGTAAAAACAAAGAAGAAAAAACCCATAATCAGGTTCCAATACACAACCAGATATAATATAGCTTTTTCTTTATATATATTTATATATATCTGTATATATATCAAGTAAAAAAATCTAAAATAGTTGGAAGTAAAAAATGAAAAAATAGCAGATTGTGTTATTTTTTTCTTTACAGTGATATGGTGGCAAATACAAGACAAATGAGTCATAAACCTTTTCTTAAGGTATTCTGGTCCCATCTCCATCAATAGGGCTCAGACTGAAATAGCAAATGGAAAAGGTGATTTTTTTTTTTTTTGGCTACAGTTTCTGCAAGTGACAAAGATGATGTTGATAAAACAGAAGGAAACTATAGCGCTAAATAAAATAAAACTCCAAAGTATTTTCCAGAAGACCTTAAATACTGTAGGGTAAAATTTACTTCTGAACTGGGAGAGCAAACACAAAGCATCACAAAGTCCTACTTAGACTGAAAATACTGAAATACCGTATGCTTATTCTGGCCTCAATACATCCCTTTTGTGCCATCTTGCCACAAAAGCCTCCTATCAAATCTTTTCTTTTTCTTTTTTTTTTTTTTTTTTTTTTTTTTTTCCCCTGTAACCAACAATAAACAAATTGTTTTGTGGCAAAGCCACAAATCCATTGAATGGACTGAGCCAGATGTGAGACCTCAGTGATGTGCAAGTGGTTGGCTGCCCTTTGTCCAGTGGTGAATTTCCCCCAGAATCCTTTACATTAAGAATGTCAATTGAGTAAGCTTGGCAAATGGTCACACTGAGCCCTATCTTGGCTGTAGAAGAGAAAGTAGTACTAGTCTCAGCATAAAACAAGATCATATAGACAGTCAACACAAAACAGTATTTTTTCAGTTGTCTGCATAATTATAACATCATGTTTGCATATAGAACAGCTTTTGCATTATTGCTCTACTTATAAGAATATAGTAAGGAACTTATAACAGACTTGCACATTACAAACTTAAGGTTCTTTGGTGAAGAATGAGAAAACAGTATTTTCGCTGCACAGAAATTCAGAGGAGTTTTTGTTTTTATCTGCTGATCCTTTGGATGCTCTCACAGATGAGGGAAAGGTACTGAGTCAGCTTTACCATCGCAACGATGGCCACCCCACCGATCATCATGCAGGTGGGCCAGAAGAGGGAGTGGAACAGCACATTGGAGCTGTACAGTTTGGTTAATATCACATTCTTCTGAACACCTTCAGGGTCATAGAAGCAAGAGAAGCGTTGGTACTTTCTGAAGTTTTCCATCACAACATTCACCAGTGACATGGATTCCTCGTAATTCTTTCCACACTTGGGTATGTATGAACACTGGGAAGAAATTAAAGGGAGAAAAATGCATCTCCAAACCAATTACAATGTCTGTTTTCAGGTGGCAAGCAGAAAAATCTCAGGATGATTATGCTTCTCCTAATAAGAGTGGAATGCTATTAACCTAGTAATAAATTTATCAGACAAAATTCAATATTTTGCACATCTACAGAATCTCCCGTTGGAGCGCCTTCAAGTGCTGTACAAACATTAATGCTTTAATCTACACAGTGGCCTCGTGAGATAGGTGAATATATTATTATTGCTAATTTACACATGCGAAAATGGAACTGATGAAGTACCTCTTCATCCCAAGTGGCATGCATATGCTGCTGGTTAGATGGGTGATAGACTCTCTGTAAATACAAATCTGGTAGTTCAAATCTCACTTGGATCAGATCAAAGTGATTGTGGTGGGCACAGGAGTTCACCCACAGAAGAGAAGGCTGATGAGAAACCTTTCTACAAATGTTCCCATAATGTAACGAGAGTGACTTTTATGAGGAAAAAAGACATTTTGAATCAAATAATTGGACCCATGGCTTTTGATTGGAGTTGTTTTAGTGTATATACTTTATAAATGTTCCTCCATTCTTTTTCATGACTAGGCTGTGACTCTTTTGTAATATACTTCCATAGATCCCTAGTCCTAATAATGATCAGAGGATTAACCTCCTAACAGGATTTGATTGATTCATTGGCAAGTTTATTAGCAGAGAATATGGTTTTAAGCACCCCAGAAAGATTTTCTGGCATTAGCAGACTGAAGCATTAAAGACTGCATGGCAGTGGTGCCATTATGAATATTTCATAGAGCTCTAGAAATTAAAGATGGAAAATGTCAGAGCAGTAATATATCATCCATCTTTCTGCTGGTGCAGGGCTGCTCCCTCCAGGATATTCTCTTGCACTCTGCCCAGCTCTGCCTTAAATGTCCAAAGCCAGAAGCCCTCTCCCAGTGCCTGTGGCCTTTTAATAGATCACTATATAGTAAGATGGAGAAATTTTTCAGTCATTTTCTAAATTACGTTCTATCACAGTCATAACAGCAGTACTTCTAGCTCAGATAGCTTTCTTTGTTGTTGCTTTCTTTTTCTTGCAAGTTTGGTGCTATACATCTTTGTTTCTTAAAGATCCAGCTGTTATTATCCTGAGTGAGGAGATCAAATGGGGGCTTGGACACTCTTGCTAAAGTCTGTCCCTCCCCCCTTGTTGGAGAACAGTAGGCACATAAAAGCCCAGATTATTACAGATTACACTACTTCAAGTCTGTGGAAATGTTAGCAGGGGGAGGCCTGGCTTCCTGCAATCAGTATTTTCCAAGATTCTCCAAAGGAGACCAGAACTTAAGCTGTTGCCTCCTACACCTGATGGCAGAGCCACCAGCAGTGTTGGGCTGCCCGTGCCCTGAGGGTCTGGGAGCATGAAGCTCTGATGTAGAGTTGTGCAAGGGGGGTTGGTGTACTTTCTCTCTCAGCCAGGCTCCTTGTGATGAAAGTCTCCAGGCTACAGTGTCTCATGCACTCACCAAGATTACTCTGCATGCTATCTGCCCTGATATTCTACTGACCTCCTGGAGACAGCCTGGCCTCATTTTTTTGGAGCTCCTTGGCACGAGGACTCTCTGTGTGCATTGCTGTGGTTGTGGGATGCTCCTGGTCTCTTTTGGTGCCTTTGCTTCCCCGGCAAGATTCCAGGGATAGCCCAGGGCTGGCTATGGCATGCTGCACAGGTCATTGGTAGGGGGACATGGATAACAGGATGTTTTGAGTATTTTCTTGGGTTTGATCTGAAGCTACTTTTCTCCATTGCCTGGTATGGAATTTTTCTATCCACAATTGTTATGCTGTACCTGTGAAGGCAGACTACTGAATCTGTGCTGTTCTGTTACATCTCTCCATTGTAAAACACTTGAGAATCTGGAAATCTGCTGTCTCTACCTCAAATGAGGATTCTGTGATATACTGTGAGAAAAAGTAGTTCTTGTGTTCCTTGCAATCTGATCACAAAGAAGACATACCAGAGAGTTACAGAGAGAATTTGTTATAACAATTTCAGCTCAGCTTTTCTATTTAAAGGGTGGAATATGTAGCCTGTATGAACCACTTCTGGTCATGTCCAGTCCAATGCTCTACTCTGCAGAATTTCTCAGGGGCTTCTCCAGTCAAGTCATTCATATCTCCAAGGATGAAGATCACACAACTCCTCCAGGAAAGCTGGAGGCAGTTTCATTTAAGACAACAAAGTTGCATTGACAACCTGACTGCCAGAGAAGCCCCTGTTTCAGGGCTGTCCCAAACCAGGACAGCTGTGAAATGCAGGGTTCTTGTCATATGTCTGTGTTGGGGTGTGTGTCCCTGTCACACTGAGCTTGGAAGCTGGGGCTGGAAACTTTAATAAAATGTGCTGTGGCAATCTTTGTGAAGAAGTCGTCAGGATGTTCTTGTACATCTCTTTTGGGAAGTGCAACAGGTTTCAACTGAGGGCTGAAGGAGGAGCTTTGTGTCTGCATTGGGCTGACACTGATTCCTGCAGGATGAATTCTCCATCCCCAGCCCAGAAATGGGTCTGCTGGGAACCACAGCTGAACATTGCTGCTCCCCCTAAACAAGGCAAATTCCTCCTGGGTTATAAATACCTGAATCTTTGGTGGGAAACCATGAGATCCCTCATCCTTTCTGAGTACTGGGCAGTTATAGCTGGCAGAACAGTGATTCTGCTGATTAAAGCCTGCTTGTTATCTCACAGAGCATGGGTATAAATCAGTGGTCTCTCCAGTGACAAAAAGAGAATGAAAATGATACAGTACGAGATCAAAATGGGGCCTCTAACTACCTCAGCCCTTCCTCAGGGTGACAGCCTGGCTCCATGTCCAGGCACAAGGGAACACTGGCTGATTTAACTCTGACAGCTGAGAAAGGAAAGTGCAGCTGTGAAAACATTTAAACTGCTATGGTCGTAGTATTGATGAGGAGCTGGGCTTGTCTCAAAGGCTGGAGATAAAGTATGCCCAGTGAGAGCAAGGAAAAGCCATGAAAAACCTTGTGTGCTTTCCTGGGAAAGACTCAAGCAGCTTGACTGATATCCATTTACTTCCCACTGATTCCCACCAGAGTCTGGCAGCAGCACTGTGTAGATCTCAATATAAACTGTACCTACACCTCACCTCACCTTGTGGGCTGACAGCTAGGTTAGACAGTAGGTCTCTGAGATTAATCAGTATTTAAAATCAAAGTGCAGTTTGATCCATCTGTCCTGTCTGGTGGGGAGAGAAGAGAGATGGGCTTGGGATGTTGCTCAGTGTGTGCAGTGGGGGGATGCTGACCTTGTGAAGGTCACTGGTGTTGGCCTGGGAGGGTAAGCACCATTCCCTGCAATGTCCCCAGGGCTCAGTGAGCCAGGGATGGAGATTTGGTTTGTTTGTTTGGCAAAGAGATAGATAGGAAGTGCAGCCCTGGGTAGTTGGATGGAGAGAAGGAGGTAGCACAGAGCTGGGGCATCACAAACCATCCATGCTCAGGGCTGCTTGTCCTGCTATATGGACATTTCTCCATCTGGGAGAGAGGGAGCACTTGTCCAGGAACCTGGGATGGGTTGTGCTGATCTGAGCTTGGAGGCCCTGCAGGCCCCCACCAGGCAAGAGAAGCCAGGTATTTCATGGGCATTGCAAACTGCCATTCAAAAGTGTGTTTGGATTCAGGTCACATAACCCACAGTATGTCAGGAAAACCTGGGAATCCTCCTGAGAGCAGAGTTTAACCTGTAAAACAACCCTGGGCAGGAGAAGTATTAACTGTGCGTACATTAAATTAAGAGGAGGTGGTGCCTGGGAGAATTTCAGCGAGCAAAAATCATCAATAGCAGAAAGTGGAGATTTATCCTGAATCTCTTGATTTACTTGAATCCAGTGGAACACAGAGACTGATTTGATCTCTTTGAATATAACTGCAGTATGAGTGTCACTGATTTTACTCCTGCCCCAGCAACAAGTGGGATCTGTCCTGCCACAGGCTTCACAGACAGTGAGTGCCTCCTCTTTGCATGACTGCACCAGAGGGGAAGGCAGTGCACCTTCCTCCACACTTCAGATCCAGAGGACTTTGTCTCAGCCATGGGAGCTAATTATCCAGCAGAATAACCAGCCCCGTGGAAGCACTCTGTGCTTTGACTGATTTTAATATTGCTTCATCTTAATATGCAGAAGTAATTTGGTCTACTGAACTGCTGCCATAAATAGAAACACAATAGGTTATGTTGTCAGCAGCTTGAACAGGGGCTCTGCTGTTATGGGCTGCACTTTGTCAAGCACCCATAGTTGGGGGTACAGCAACCTTGGATAACCAAGTAGTTAAA
The DNA here is from genome assembly GCA_023637945.1 of Phaethornis superciliosus. NCBI lineage: Eukaryota > Metazoa > Chordata > Aves > Apodiformes > Trochilidae > Phaethornis > Phaethornis superciliosus. The sequence goes on from JAJQWJ010000010.1 coordinate 18,414,434, forward strand.
GCAAACCTGGCACTTGAAAGTCTAACGATTTAGCTGCATCCCTGCAGCTTGCAGGCTTAAACACCCAGGGGCTGTAGACAAAGGTGGGGAGAGGGCCATTTCTTAGTGCCCTCCTGCCTTGCTATGAGGAGGGAACAAACAGCCACCTGTGAGGAGGCAGCTGCTTGCCTGGCTGTGCTGCACAGCTGTGCCTGTGCCTGCTGGGCACCCGCTGCCTGCAGCAGAGCCTCCAGGCAGGAGCCATCTCCATCCCACCTAGACAGAGTTATGCTGGATTTTATACTTGCTGAAGCAGAGAGAGGAATTCTGCAAAATTGTTAAAAATCAATTTTTTGGTTCACTGTCTGGAATCGGGGACAGAAAGACAGTCTGACTCCTTAGCTTATACATGCCCACAATCCAGGACTCTTTTTAAAATGATGCTGCTTTTGACTTGATAGTCCTTGCTCTGCAAACATTCAGCATCTTTGCACCATATGCGGGGTAAGTGCCTTGCCTTGACCCCAGCACCACTTCTTCTGTGAGACACTGGGCCCTTCTCTCTCCCCATCACCTTCCCTGGCCCTGCCATTTCCAGGCTCAGCTCCAGGGATGCTCCATGCACATCACTGGGGTGTTCCCAGACACGTGGAGCCATGCTCAGGTGGGAAGTGACCTGTCCACAGCTCCATGAGAATATCAGTGTGACAAGTGCTCAATGGTAGCCTGTGCCTCTAAATCAATGCTTGCAAAGGATGGAGGAGGCTCCAGCCTCCATCCTGCATGGGATGAAGATGGAAAACTGCTCCCTCTGGAGATGTGAGCTCACTTTGTGCACTGATTTCTGCTTTTGCTGCTCTGTAGTTACCAGGGAGGCAGAAGCTGTAAGCCTTATACTGCTTTAAACCAAGGAATGGGAATAATAAGGTGAGCAACCCTCCAGAAACCTGTTCAGGAAGAAATTATATTCTGTGCTCCTACCTCAGAATTAATTTTCATTGTTTCCTCAGTGTGGTAGAGCAGAAGCTTCTGGCCAGAAGAGGTGAGATTAACGTACACCTGGAGGCAAGGGTACTGAGAGATTTTCCAGCAGTCTGGACCGCAGCTAAATGAGCAGTTGAAGGTTTCTGTGATGGATGCATTGAGAAGTGAGCACTGAGCCTCTTCTGTCCAGACACTAAGTATGAAAAAAAGAGATGTCAGAGCATGGCAAGAATGGGCAACAAACACTGCATGCAGCTTAGGCTTTCCATCAGGGATATAGCAGGGGGCATCTTGTAGGAGACAGGACATGTTGCAGGGCTTTGAGCAATGGCTGGACTTCCCTGTGTTGCACATGGTGGACAACATATTATTCTGTGGTATGTATGGTTTATACTTTGGGAACAAAAAAAGCCCATTCACTTATGCCTGTGTGTAAATGAAAGGGAGATGGAACAGGACATACTGGACTATGATGGTTAAAGACAAAGTCCAGTTCAACTTAAAGGGGAGGCTGGGACAACGACTTTACATTACCAGGGTATTTATATTCATAATCATGAAGACAGGGTAACATGCAAGTGGTACTGCATAAGGCTCCACCTGTGGAAAGACTTTTTTTCTAGTGGTTTTTCTTGCTGGGTTTCTATAAGTGAAGTCAGTGTCTCTAACTGTTCAGGAGGATTTCAGCTTATTTCCAGCTCACTGGAGGCTAAAATGGGAATGATGGAGTCTGGGCAATGTTCCCTTGGGTTCCTTGCCTGTATTTAAAAATCTCTGTCTGTACTTTCCTTAGGGACAAGAGCAGTGGGAAGGGCATGGTAAGGGCTCTGTGTGAGCCCCTTATGGGCTGGGGTGAAGGTCTCACCCAGAGATCCCCCTCAGCCACCTGGACCCCTCATCCCACACCCTACATGGCTGTCCTGCCCCCGACCCTGCCTTGCCAAACCTACAAAAGGCACAGTACACAGTAAGTGATATCAAAGATTTCTGACTAATTCTCTTGGTATTTTACTTCAGCAGTGATTTTACTTGGATACGCTGTTTCACATTTAAATTAAATTATGCTACAGTTTCTGGGGGGAAGTGAAAGGATTTTTTTTTTCCCCTTCCAGACAGTATTTTGTTGTCTGTAAAGGAGAATAACCCATAAGGAGATCTGGCTGTGCTAAGAGAAGTGACAGCAAAGACTCCTGGGTTGTCATCTCCTCAGTTTCACCTTTCTGACTGCTGTTTTATTCATGCATGGGTGTAATAAAGTAACACCTCCCTACAAGAGACTTGTGAAGATGGAATATTTAATACTTTGGAGGTGCTTTGATATCTTCTGGCAATATTTCACATAGGTTCTCATATAAATCATCTCTTTCCACATGGACAATGTTGACCTTAGCAGCCTCTATAGCTAGCCCTGATACTGCTGAAAGGTCTGTGAGAGCAGTTTGGAAAAGCAAATGCTGTCGGATACTTAACAGGTCTTGATCTCTGTTTTCAAAATCTAAACTTTGCCTCAATTTAAAAGGGATCAAATACCTTTATTGCACAAATAAGATTCTGCAAATCAGTGCAGTTTATCCTCAGGCATTGCTACTTTTTCCTCATTGTTACAGGGTCAAGAAGGAACATTTTCCTGGAGGTGCACCAATATAACTGAGGATTTTCACACCAGTTAACTGTAGGCACCTGTTGTACATGCCTGAAGAAGCAGCTTGTGGTGGGTAAGCAGAAACACGCCAGGTATTGGCTTGGTAAATTTGGGCACAACAGACTAATGTTTGGATCCCAAATTACATTTATCTCATTCTGCTACCTCCACTGATCAGGGCTGAAGAAACAATGTTGACAGTCTTATTAAAGTCTGGGCTGGATTTTAGATAGGGCTGGTGCTTGAAAACTGATTTAGAGTGCTGCTAATGAATCACAAGCCAAACTTCCTGCTCCATGGCAGAAAAGACCTCAGAAAAATTAAATGCAGTGAAGTAATGATGAAAGATCATCTTTCACTTTCAGCAAATTATTGTATTTCAGGAGGATTTCACTTATTAAAATGAAAGTAATACCCTACATAGAAAACTATATGCTACAAAGCAGTTTGATTTCTTTACAAATTAATTCTCCATTCTTCATTTGAAAGCGTGTTGTTTCTCGAGGCTACTAAATGTTTTTGCTGTTTCCTCCTGAGTTTGGCTGGGCATTATAGCAACAGCCCCAGAGGCACTTGGAGGGTTCAGAGGACTGCCAGACAGCTGATACAGATATTATATGGGTTTTAAACTGTGGCAAGTCTATGGATCTATCCAAGCCTATGGATCAAGATTTTGTCAAACAGAGATCTAATTTTCCCCTTGCTTATGCTGATATTACTCAACTTTCTTTGTCTGCAGTTGTGGGTATTTTACCCTGGGGCAGGGAAGTGGAACATCAGGATTATGTTGACGAAAGGAAAAATTAGAAAATTTTAATAAAAAAGAGTAACAAGAATAAGCCACAAGAAATCAGCTGGAGCAGATTGTCTGAGGTAAGGGTAACTGTCATGAAATTACCTTTGCATGTAGGACCGCAGCAAGGTGATTCCCAGGAGAAAGTACATCATGATAGAGCACACCATCATCGCCAGCCCCAGGAGTATGGCCCGGTCTTCTCCAGCTTTTAGGGCTGTGACTGTTTTCTTTTTGTCCAGTAGATCGTGATCCCTGATTTTTTGGTAAATATTTCTGAGGTTGAAAATAATACATTCTTATGTGAAGTTCATACTTAATCAACAAACCCTCTCTAGGGTGGGTATTTCCACCTCCATACTCATCTCGTGGGAGAGAAAGGCTTAAGGATCCTCTGATGTCCTTTTTCATCGGATTCAGTCTGACCTGGTGAAAACTTATTAATCTCCAAAATAAATTACAGCCATTTCTGAAAAGGTAAAAGCCTCTTATGGCAAATATAAGGATTAAACACTTGTGCTAGCTCAGTAAATCCTTTTTTAGTACAGTTTCATTGGCTCAGTTGAATGATACCATAGGTGAATATGACCTATCAATGCCATCTTAGGCCACTAGAAGATTTTTAGATATATAGGGTTTTTTTTCTTCAGCTGAATATGGTGACAGGTCTTTGGTAGGAAATAACCAGTTGTCACTAAAATTATCAGAAAGGACCATATACTTTTATGATTCCCTACAGGATTGTGGTTTGGGAAATTTTCCACCCTGAGCGTGACTCAGAGCTCATGAAACACTATGGGGATTTTGCAATTGATTTCTGTGGGCTTTTTGATTGGGAGCTTATTTACTTTATTTACGAAATAGCTTTCTGGAAGCCCAGTTACTCATTACAGTGAAAACCCTCGCAGAAATTTATCCACCAAAGCTATTTGTTCTGAGATTAAAAAAAAAAGGAAGATCCAACAAACCATTCCCCCTTCAGCAGAGAGTCCTTTGCATTTTCTAGCCATAAGTCCTTCTTTCATCTCTGAGCCTTTGATGATTCAATGGGTCATGAGGATACAATGGCAAAGCAGGAAATATTTGAGTACATTTCAAACACACTCAAACTTTGTGAGTTTAAAATGTACTTACAGACCTGAGGCTGGTCAAAATCTCCTGTGTTTTCTGTTACAGTTCTTTTGAATCATCCATGCAGCACCCGAAGCATGTGAACAGCACACCTCTGAGCCCTGGCACCACCATAACATGGACATGGTAGTACACGTGGAAGTTGTTCTTCTTCTACTGTCTGCAAAATGGCAGGTGAGCAACATCAACGTCACTTTGGACTCTAGCAAACCCACCACTCATTTAAGCTGAAACCACCAAGTTTCACTCAACCTTGGAAAAAAAGCACTGCATGTCAGACCAACCATATAAATTATGTTCACCAAGAGGGACAAAGAAATAGAGTTAAGACAGATGTAAAATCATACATAAAGACAGCAGCAACAAGAAAATAGGTTTAACCATATTATTCCTGAAATTGGAATTGAATTTGTATTTGGATGGTAAGTTATAGCCAGAAATAGCACATATGGTGCAGGGTTTTATAGCAAAAAATTAGCTTAGATGGTACTGTAGTCAGTAGTCTCCCTTATTTAAGACCCATTGAGGTTTCTTCATCCAACTGTAATTTACATCTTTAGATATCCACACTTTCTCTTCAGATCTATCCTTTAAAGCTTGTCAGTGTTTTCCTAGTTGGAAATGAATTGGTAATTCAGCCTGTCAGATTTTCCTCTGGTGTTGAGGAGAAAAAAAAAATAATTATGAACTGGCAGATGCAAGTGCCTTCAGAGAAGTAATGCTGAGTAATAACCTAATATTACTTTTCTAGCATTATTTATCAAACTGAGTTTAACTCTGAGAGATGCCATTAGGATTTGCATTGCTCCTAAATGGAAGCAGGTAGGAAGGCCAGAGACTGTCACATAGTTCCAGCACATTAACTGATCACACAGCATAACTTATGTCAGTGCCTGGACATAAAACAGAGACAGTGCAATTGCTCACTCATGTCACCAGAGCAGCTAGGACATAAAAGGGATACAAATGGACAATTTAAAAACAAATAGCTAATTGAGAACCAACACTTCACACATGGCCTTGAGCCAAGAGATGTGCAATGAAAGGTAAAAAAGGATAGACTGAAGGGTGTGTTGTGGAAATGATCTATGTGGTGACTGGCAAAGGGGCTGGTGAGCAGTGACTGCCTGCCAGGTGCATCTCCCACACTCACCTGCCATGGTAAATAATCCTAAATGAAGCTCTGCCTCAGGGGTCATGCTTGGAGCATTCCTTGGGTTGCTCTTTTGCCAATGTTTGCTACTCAAAGCCCTGAACAACAGGGAAGTGGTAGCCTGGTGCACCTCATTAAGGGCTTTTTTCCCCAGAATCTGTGCCGGGAGCCAGGAGGAGAGCACAGGGTGAAGTGTGGGGTGGTGTGGGATGCACCAGCCCTGCGGCAGCCCAAGGGACACCTTGAGTAGCCCTCCCTCCTCCTTCCCATTCCTGCCTGCACTGGGGAGGGGACAATTTGCTCTGTAGGACACTGGGACTATCTGCTATTACCAGACTTGGCATTTTTGTCCACGAGAGCCCTGTTTGTGGCTGGATGTGGTACCTTGGGCAGAACATCTTGCTACTGACAGAGCAGCCTCAGCATCTCCTCATGTGGAGTGGCAGTGGTGGCCTCCACATGTCTGTGTGCTGCTCCACAGAGGGGATTTTGTGTACGAGTGAACATCTGGCACAGCCCAGGGACCTCTTTCTGCTCGGTGAGCTGGAAGAGTGAGGTGCTTACCTAGCTGATTCTGGATCCCAGGGCTGCATAGCCACAATTAACTGACTGCTGCAGTGTGTTTAAGTACAGATCCCTGCATCCCAGACACTGCTCACCCAGATGACTCCATCTAATACTTGAGACTACCTGGGATAACTCCCCAAACATAACACCAAGGGGGGCTGTTTCTTTTTAAAGAAGTCCCAGCTGTCAGATCACAGGCTCTCTCTGCCCTGCACAAAGACAGTTAATAGAAAGCAAGCCTCCAAGGACAAAAGGTCTTTGCTCTCCTGAACGTTTCCAAATTGAAGTTTTCCCCTGTTAAATCTCACTGCTTCTTTTACCAAATTGCTCAGAGGATGTGAGCTGACTGCTTTACCTGGGCACAGCTGTCAGAGAGGAAACCTTGGCTGTGACCACAGTTGCTGGGGACAGAGCAGAATTTTCCCTCTCCGTTTCTCTGCATGGCAGCAGTGCAGGAATCCCTCTGCAATGTGCTCAGCAGCTCCCTGCATGATCTTCAGAAGAAAGCTTAGGGAGGACTTCTGTGCTGAAATTAGGCATCCCAGGCTACTTAGCACAAGTCAGTCAAGGAGGTGCTAGTTTAAGCCTACTGCCCTTAGTAAGAAATTCTACATCTTTTGGGGGGTTGCTCTTATTTGCTGCAGCCAAGACCTCTCTTTGCCATCATGAGGAATGTGGACCTTTAGCACTAGGTTTGGTGAAGGACAAGGTATGTCCTGTGCATCCTGTGTGTTCTGTGGTCTGTTGGTGTAAGACTGGACTGCAGCTCAGGAGATATGATGAATTTATTGAAATGCATTACTTAGGGTCCAGTATGCCAAGGGCTTGCAACTGGGCCCTGCCCAGTAGAGCAGAAGAGGCTAAAGTAATGCTGCTTCTGAGCCAGTAAAACAGTTCCTGTTTTGCTCAAAAATGAGTAGATCTTGGAGCACTACAGAGGGGGTCTAGTTTCTTTCATGGAAACCTAGACTAAAAAGGTACCTGCAATGACTTTTTTTTTTTTTTTTCTGTAATATACACAAGCTACCTACCCTCAATTTCCTTTATTGTCTCCTCTGTCACTGCATGGTCATGGGGCTTGTCAGATGGAATTTCTGCCTGCCTGCATTATTCAGTGACTTTGAACTCTCATTCAGCTCTCTGATATCACAGATGTTATACAGATGTCACTCAAATTACCTCATGTTGAAGTTTTCACTGATATCAGGCATTCTTGAATAGAAGTGTCAGAAAACCTCCTTTAACTTGCCTGCATAATTCCCAATACTCAGGGACTTTTCTGCTCAGAAGCCTTTACTTTTTTCTTTACAGGGTATATTTAGCTGTATCAATTTTTGTTATTAGAGCAATGGCAACAGGAAACCTCTCTGGAGCTCTCACAAAAGACTCAGAGGTGGTTGTGGAAGAATTCCCATCAGTACAACCAGATTTCATTCACTCAATTCCATCCTTCTTCCTCACAAAACTGAACTGATCTGAGCCAAATCAAACCAGTGCTTTGGTTTTCCAATATTGTGTAATTATAAAATATTGTGTAATATTGAATCCTACACAAACCATTGCCTGTGAGACACCTTCCACCCAAACATAGGGGATTCATCCACAGCCAGTGACCCACTGCTGCATAGGGCATCATTATGGGGTGACTCCTCGAATGACAGCAGCTTTTGGCATGTTTTAGTTTGCTGCCCCAGTTGACATTCTTGTCTGCAGTCTAGGAAAGTGTCATTTAGGGGAAGAAATTTTTCTAAAGTGCATTGCTTGTTTCATTAAGTGATGCTGCTGGTGACCTTACAAGTGTTAAAATCACTGTCAGATGCTGGTGGATGAGTTTCTCCCACCAGCAGCACTTACTCTGTGTTCACACCTCTCTTATGCAGCCCTGAGGCTGTAGTCAGCACTTTCCTATTTCCATTTTCTCTCCCTCCCTATCCCTCCTAAATTTAATTAATCACTCACAGGCAATGAATAAATCCTTCTGTATGACTCTATAGGACCATCTGGGAAATAAACCCACCCAAAGGCTTGAAAAGGCACCTGAAATTACCATGGCTGGTGTGTATGTAGAGAGGCACTACTCCCTACCTCCCTATTTCTGCAGTCAGACAGGGGTGAGCTCAGCCCAGGATTTAAGCTGACCAGATGCTGGTGAGCCCTGTTTAGCTCAGCACTCAGCCCAAATTAATAAGTCCCATGGAAAGGCATGGTGTGAGCTGAAAGCCAAGCTAATCAGGAGCTCATAGCTTCCAGCCAGCCCAATGTGTGGGCAGATATCTCCTACAAGTGTCTAACCTTGGACCATCCTGCCCATGACAATGTCTTAAGGCAGAAGAACAATTAGCCTGGGGAAAATGCAATTAAAGAGGAAACTTGCAGAAGTGCAAGAGGCAGTTAGATAACCAGCTCTAACAGAAAGTCCATGGAAACCTGCTGCAAAGCTGGCCCTTGTAGCTTCAAAATATCTGCTTGAGATTGGAGTATGCATAGAGCTGAACACCAAGGCAGGCTTTGCAGAAGAGTTGAGCAAATGGACCAATTTTCCAAAGAAACTCAATGTCCTGAGGGCATCCCTGCTGCCTGAAGCCACAAGCAGATGCCAGCAGTAATTTCTCATTAGAATAACTGGAGAGCTTGTCTTGCTAATTGGCACTGTGGAAACGTTAACCTCAGTTTTTGTTTCACCAGTGTCTGATTTTTTATGATTACATTTAATAGTTACTGCAAGGGGAAGTGAAGGAGAAGAGGCAAGGGAGGGAAAGAAAAGAAAGGGAAGTGTGTCTGGTGTGACAAGACAAGTTGTCCAGCAAATCTCCCTAAAAAGGAGTGAGATTTTGGAAGGATGAGTCTGAGCATTACTGACAGTTGTTCTTTCATCAGTGATATTTGACTTCTTTCATCCCCAACCGAGTGTAGCCTTTGTCTGTGGACTTCAAGCCTCTCCTTCCTTTTCCTTCTCTTCTGTGTAATTCCCTGATCCTGTGGGAGACTCAGTAACTCATTAATTCCTCTGTCTCCTTCAGCCTATTCCCTCCAGCAACACCACAAGTGGGCTGGTGGATACCAGCAGCCAGCTCACTTTCAAGCTGTCATCCTGTTCAATGTATGGAGCACATGCTCATCCTCACACACTCATACATATACACAGAAAACATCTCTGACAGCTGGATGCACCATCCAGATATGTAAAAGTTATGCAGGGCAATGATTTGGCTGGGGGAGAGGAGGTACTATGTGTGTTGTCTGGAGGGGATGTGGGAGTGGTGGTGGCAGGAAGCAGGGCTTGGGGCTGGGGCTGAAGCCTGCAAAGGCTTCACAGGTGTTGGAGCTGGGGCTGCAAACCTATGGCTGGGATCAGTGTGCTTTTAAATGTGCAATGACCTCAGAGGTGGTCACAGCATGCTGCTGATGATCTGGGGACAAGGAAGACTTTGGCCATGGCTCTGGAATTGTCCCTCTGCTCTGTTTTGGCTTGGCATATTGACCTGGGTGCTCATCAGTTGGTTCTGTGGGAGGTAGAGCAGTATCTGGGGTGGGGGGTGAGACCCAAGCTTTCTCCTACTTCTCCAGTGCCACCACTGAAGAGAAGCTACAGGTCACACTCCTAAAGATTCAAAACCATAAGTGACAATCAGCATAGCTGCCATTTACCTTTTCTCATCCTGTTTGTAATCTGTAGAGTTCCGGCCACTGGTCCAAATAAACATTTTAAAGGGTTGCCCAGTGTCGTCTTGGCTCGCTGCAGAGGAACGTTGGAAGGACCTGGGGGGAAGAGGGATGATTTTTGTCACTGCCCATCCAACGCAGCAGGCCACATTATATGCAGTGTGCCAAATCCCTTGTGGCTGTGTCCAGTCTGGTCTGAAGGTGGATCATTTGTTAACCCAAGGAGAGATGTAAAATAATGGGATGACAGATCTGAGGGTGGGAATGAAAGATAAATCTCAGCAGCCCCACTGATAAAATGGGATCCTGGCTAACCAGGCTTAGCTGTGCTCCACACTGTAACGGATTTGTACCACGGACAAGAAATAACCTGTAGTTTTAAAAAGCTAATGGATGCATCCAATATCCTTCTGGCAGTATTTGGGGGGTAGAAGATGTCTATTTTTTAAACACACCCCAGTTTGCTACAAATTATTGGTTGTATGGCAGCTCAGTGCAATGAGGCCCTCAAGGATGGTGTCTGAATGAGGCACAAGTATGAGATGTATGTGCAGCATTTTGTGGAAATGCAACAGATGTGACAAAGATATCATTTTCCCATAGAGAAACAACTGTCCCAAAGCCATCTGGCCAGACCAATTAGATTCCTGCCTAGGAGCTTCTTTGTTTCACAGCAGAGTATGAGGCCAGCTACCTTCTCTCAGGGTCTTCTAAAGAGGGGAAAAGTCTGAGAGGTTTCATTTTAAGGACTGAATTTGAGCCCTGTACTTCAGTTAGACTTCACAGAATGAGGAATAGAGTTTAAAGGCTCTTGAGATGTGTTGCTGCTCTCTTGCCCTGATTCAAGGTACAGTCACTGTTTCTATGTTACTCAGAGCAGATTTTGGTTGCCCAACATCAACTGAATGTGGCCAGTCATCTTTCCAGATGGTAACTTTACTGCTGAGCTGAAAGCACAGGCTGTACAGGACCTGCTAGTGGGGCTGCAGCTCCCCTCACAGCTCCTCCTAAAACTGCTCCTGGTTTTAGAGAGGCTCAACCAAAGTCTCAGTCTCTGAGAATTGGGGCCTTCTTGGTGAGGGTTGTATTTCACATTATTTCATGGCACAGCACTTTGTCCTTTTCCTGCATTCAGAGAAAGGCTGAAGAAGAAACAGAAATATTCCAGATAGCAAATAGTTTAATGCCAAAGATTTCCATACACTGAGGGCCATTTTTTTGCTCACTAAAAAATAAACCTGGATGCTGATGCTGTCAACAGAGTAGGCAAATTAATTCCTCGGTGCTCCTCATCTGAAAAAATCTGTAATTCACTATAACCATGCAAAGGGATAATTTCAATATTCGCATAGTGGTGAACCTGAGAGAATACTTAAATCTGAAAGAGGTGGCTGCAGGGGAATTCTGACATGGACAGGAGCCAAAACCCATCTACACACAGACAGGTTGATGGGTGCCAAGGGACCAGGCTCTCTGTCTGGAGTCAGCCCAGAGCCTCACTATGGCACAGACCCAGGCCAATCTCAAACTGGCCAAACTGGTGACCCCGTGACCACCTCCATGCTGGGATCCTGCTGCTGCAATACTCAGACATGCTGGCTTGGGACTGGAGCTTGCTAGGAGGGACCTTGCTTGAAATAACAGATGGTAATATCTGACAAAGGGTTTGGGCTGCATTCATCCACAGCAAATTGAACAAGAATGTGGCCCAAAAGAAGGAAAGAAGAAGGAGGGCATTTTTCCCTAGCCCTTTCCCTGACTCTGTGGTCATCACTGCAGCTCTGAGAGCCAAAAAAAAATTACTTTTTTTTTCTTTCCCCCCAACCACTGCAGTTAAGTGATGGGGATTGAGCAACAGAAAGACGCACTTGTTCCCTGAAATAACTATAGTTTAGAAGGTGAAATAGCATCTATCAGGATCTAATCAGTATAGCCACTAAGTAGTGTTTTTATAGTGATCATAGCCAGAAATCTGGGTCACAGTGCCTTGGGTCTAATCCTCACTCTGGAGTGCAAGACTGCACCTACACTACCCAAGATAGCTCAGCACTGGCTGCCAAGTCTGTGCTGACTGAGCCCATGTTTCTGCATTGAGCAATGGGGGGAAGGCTCAGAGCAGGTAGCCTTGGGGGTACATTTATTATTGGTCTGAGACCTGTCCCAGCCTGATCCCCTTAATGCTGGAAAATAAAACACATATATATATTTTTATTTGCTACTACACCCTTTAGGGTGTCACAGGTGCAGGAAAGCCTGGCTGGCTGTTCTGCCACAGCCTCAGTGGTCCCAGAGCCCATCAGGAGATGGTGGTGAATGCTATTAGAGGGTTTGTTCTTAAATAAGCAAAAACTGGGCACACATTAGAGGTAGTCAGAAGATTCTGCTGCCTGTCTGAGTCAACAGGGACATGTGCCTGGGCTGGGAGGCAGGTTCACAACTCCAGATCAAATTGCTGGAGCACTGGTGTGAGAGCTACATGAGAGGGGTGTGTCCCATTGAGGGGGTGCTAGAAGAGGAAAAGGGGTGTTTTTCTTCCCCCAAAAAGTCAGAGTGATTTCAGACTCCCATATAGTGCCAGTGCCCTAGAGCAGTCCATATGTGACAGCAGTGATGCTGCCTGCTTCGTTGTTGAGCAATCCAAGCAAACTATAACACAATTACACACCTAATTTTGTGTAAAATTATTACACTGGTGACATCACAGCAGAAGTCAGATGTACACAGCTGAAGTCCAGGTTTCCTTTAGGAGGCTTTTGCAGAACAATAACACTACAAACTCTCAACACCTTCCTTTGAAGGCCTTTGGAGGACTTCTAACTTAGAACAGATACAACCTGCATGATCATATCCTGCTCCACCAGGTCAGCCACCAAACTTCTGTGCCTTTCTCCTCCCCTGAGTTAATCCCAAGGCAGGACTATGAACTCTGTTCCTTCCCTGCCCCCTCTCTCTTTTCTGAGAAAAAAAGCAGCACTTTTTTTTTTTGCCCATTGCCTCTCTGAGTCAGCTGCTGGCAATGTATTTATTTTTTTCATGCAACAAGTAATCAGCCTGTGAAACTCATTACTGCAGGCTGCCAGCCTGGTATTCAGAGTAAAAGTGGATTGTGCTACTTCTTGAACAGACAGAGCACCTAAAGTCATGGTAATACCTGTTAAAAAAACAGTTTAGAAGAGGCGCTTCAAGCTGCTTTTTCTTATCAGGAGTCTGTAGGGAATATTACTATAGGGCAGATTGTGAGCAAACTGCTGTACTTGATGGACAGGACAGGAGCCAAAACCCATCTACACACAGACAGGTGCTGTGTGTTCTTGGAGTCAGGAAACTGGGTTGGATCCTGGGCTTTCTGCTTGATTTTGCCTGAACATTGATGGCTCCTTCATTAGTCACTGTGGCACCAACACAGCCACCTCTCAGCACAAGTTGCCACAGAGGCAGGCAAGGAAGCCATGCTTTAGTTTTTACAAAACATGTTTTATTCTTGGGTTTTGAGACTATTCTGACTAAATGCACAATGTTTAAGAAATAAACTTTGAGTAAAAAGTGTACAGACTCCTATGAATACACCAGTGCTTAGCTCTAAGAGTCCATGATGCTGACACATTGGGTGCTGACCCACTCCTCCCACCTTCCCATCATCCTTCTCTTGAAAGTTATCTTGTGGTGAATTTTATTGACCTCACTAGGAAACCTGACAAGTTTTCCACTTTTTCAGCCATTGCAGGTTGAAGATTTGATATCTGATAAGATTATAACTACTCTTCCTCAGCGTCAACAAGTTCACTCAACAACAACAACAATCTAGAGGTGGACTGCTGTGTGAAGAAAGCATGCTGGGGCAGCTTTTGCTTCAAATGCTCAAAAAAAAAAGATGTAATTCTGAGGGTGTATCTCAAAATTCTTAGCTGGTTCCGTGGTAACTATATTCCATGCTCTGTTGTCCCCACTTTCACCATAGGCTGGCTGCTTTCCTTCCTCAGGCTTCAGTTTATGTCACCATTTATAGGAAAGGTTCCTTATCTCTAGGTCACCACATCTGTGAGCAGCCAAAAAGGGATATTTTGGACCATGTTTTTAGGTAGAAAGCTGGGTTTTATATGTGTATTTATTTGTAATTACCTCTGTCTATGTTTATGTTAGTTGTAGGGTTTTTGAAACCTTGGAGAAATATTTATGGCAGCAAACTAATGAGCTTTGCTCCCCTTATGGCATTTCATTTCCTGAACAATGTGGCTACTGTAAAAAGAAAAGCACTTGCATTAATTTTGCCTCATAAAAGACACCCTGAGCCATCAAAAGCCAACAAAAGCTGCACATTCACCTAAAGATGTAATCACTGACCTCTCAAGCTTTATCTGAATACTCACATCCCTCTCTGTCCATGCTGCCAAGCATTCTGGATGCTTCATCCTGACATTTCTCGGCCAGAGGATTCATTTGAACCCAGAGGCAGTTCCCCAAATGTTCCGAAGTGTTTCCTTCTATTCCTGGGGTACAAGAGCAAGACCTGCTGTGGTTGTGGCCATGGTGTGACATGAACAGCCCAACACACCTGTACCCAGGGAGGTTTCACACACTGGCACTGAGGATGCAAACCAGCAACCAGGTGAACGCCGACCTGGCAGTTCTGTCCTGACACAATTCAGAGGGCAGTGCTCCTTGTCTAGTCAAAATATCTCTTTTCTTTGCAAGTCTCCATGGAGTACAGAGTCTGCTTGCCCTAATCCCACTGGTCATAATGGACAGAGAGCAAGCATGGACTGAGAGCAGCACTGAGATAACTTAGAAATGTCTCTGCATTAGCAGAAGGCAGTTACCAGTTACGGAACATTTAACGCTCTGGCAGCAGCAACACTAAATTGTGAAGCAACAACAGCAATATCAAATGTTGTATTTTTGCCTCGTGACTGGACTTTGCTGTACAGCAAGCTAATGGGCACAGTGCAGGACAGAGACACATAAATAACTGTTCTGCTTGGAGCACCTCAGAAGCTCTCTCTGTACCAACCGGCTAATCCAACTGGCAGATGACCTTGAATTTGGGGGTTTTCTTTTCCTTTTTTCCTTTCCTACTTCTCTTCCTGGAATGAATGATCTTCATTCATCCTGTCTGTGCTGTGTCAGTCTTAAGTATTCTGATTTTGCTGATCAACCCAGCAAATTTTGAAGAAATTCTTGTCTCTCCAGGTCAGCCAGAAAGGGAAGAACAATTGTCTATCATAATGAGCAAAAGAGTCCAAACTTTGTTAACCTTCTGGCCATCCTGGAGAAGCCTGACACCTCAGTTTCCTCAGCTGCACATGGGATGTGCCAATCCCATCTCTGTACCTGGCAGATGATATTTTCAGGCTACATCCAGGTAGCAGAGCATGTAGTGAGGAGCCAGCCCTTACTGCCATCCTCATGTTCTGGTGTGGTTTGCAATCCAAGCACGTGGCAATGTCTCTCTTGGCACGTTGCAGTCACCAGGGATTGGCATTTGTGAGGAACAGCTGAGGATAATTGTCCTCTTCGCCTGTCAGGACTTTGCAAGCATTTTCAGCTTTCTGTGCTGAATTTGAATTTACGTAGCAAGTGACACACTGGACGAACACTATATTCATCATCTCAGCTGCTCTGTGGTGTCAGAGAAGGGCACAATCTGCCTGTAAAATGGGCTGGCTTTGGGAGGGGGTGCAGCATTGGCAAGTGTTGGGTCAGCCCCTGCAAGACACCCCTAATTAGCTGAGCCAAGAGAGTTTTTGGGGAGATCTGCTCTGCTGAAGAACAGGTAGCATTACACTGATGAGGGCGAATCCTGGGGGTGAGAGTGAAGGCAGTGAAAGTGCTGCACTACCTCATCAGTTGATCTCCTATAAATCTAAGCACACTTCTCTGTGATTGCAAAGAATATGGGGAGGCACCAGGTCCCATCCATGGGGACATCCTCTCCAGCTCCTGCTTTGTGCAGTGGTGTCTCAGCTTTACATCCCTCCAGAGAAAACCTGATCTGAGAGGAGCACGGCACTTAAATATCCCTGAAGAATGCTTCATTTCAGGAAAGCAGTGCTAAAACCCTGTTGGTGTGCTTGGGGATGGGAGCACAGGGAGGGGAAGAGAGATATGCTGCTGGGGATGGGGAGGTGGGTTTCTTAGGGTTTTCTTAGCAACCCTAAGAAAAGCCACTGAGAAGAAGCAGATCACACGAGCAATGTGGCTGGGGAGAGAGGTGAGAGCAGAGAAAGATAAACAGACACAGAGCAGCACCCAGAGGAAAAGCACAAACAGCCAGGAGAGATATGACAGGAGTGTTTTTTTCTCCTACCTAATTCCTTGAGCAGGTCAATCATCCTTTATCTCCTTTGAGTCAGTCCCTGTGCCATGGAGAGCACCAACTGGAACAAAGCAAAGGCAGAAGCCAGCTAAAACTACTGCCCAGAGGGAAGTGAATGCTCTGGCACTATTTATTTTTGAGTCTACATTTGGATTAGCTGTAAAGAGCTGCGTGGATAAGCAAGCAGGCAATTACAGCTGGGACATGCTGCTGGTGAATGGAAACAGCTCCAATCTGCTGAGGACATATTGGAATTCTAATTCCATTAAGATGCCTTTAGTTACAGCGCTCATCATAGCCACTAAAAGAGATGGGATTAAAAAATAAATACAACTCATGTTGCCTTTGGTCTGCCTACTCTGCTCCCCTTTCATCCCTCCCCTCCTTAGTTTTGGCTGTTGTCTTACTTTAATTTCTGTGGCAAAGTCAGGCAGCCTGCATTTAGTCGTCTTGTTAATTTTCAGGAGTGCCCAGCAGACTGGAGCTGGCACTACTAACAAGCAGCAGGCAGTGGGAAAACCAGACCACTGCTGAGGTGTCACATGTCACATCTTACTAAAGACCACTACCTGGAGATGTCTCTTAATGCTGCAAAAGTGAGACTGAGGTGTGAGACTGAGGGACAGAGCAAGAAGGTGATTTGCACAGGCTCTTCTTCACCAAAAGGGTGCTGGAACAAATGCTGGAACAGGTTGCCCAGGGTGGTGGTTGAATCACCATCCCTCGAGGTGTTTAAAGGACATGTAGATGTGATGCTTAAGGACATGATTTAGCACAGGACTTGGTTAATCATAGAATCATAGAATCATCAGGGCTGGATAAGACCTCTAAGATCATCGAGTCCAGCAGTCCACTCTACAATCCCTAACCATTAAGCCAGCTACTGTAGCTCTTAATGTTTGGACTCCCCAGTAAGCAGGTTGGCTTCTTGCTCTGGGGACTGGTGTAAAACCTGTTGAGTTTCCCTGGCTGTCAATCAACACTGTTGGCTTAAATCTGCTGGCATATGCAAGGGACAGCCAGTTGAAATTTAAATATCAGAGTGCAAGACTGGAGGAACAAGAGTTAGAAATTGTCTGTGTTACGTTAAGGCAGAATATTAGAAAGCCAGGGAACAGAACATAAAGGATAGCAGTGATGTGAGAGAGAAGGAATGGGTGGATGTTGCAGAAAGGTGATAATGAAATCTGAAGAAGCAAGGGTATGAAGTGGATGGGAAATCTGGTAGAGTCAGCTGCACCAGTCTACTAGGTAAAAAAATCAGTGTGAGCCCTAAATCTCCTGCTTTGTGGATGTGTTTAGTGCATGGTAGACTGGATGGTACAGATGGAGATTTGGACTCCTTAGAAAACCAGTAGCTTGAGAGCTCTGAATCTCTTTAGAGACGTGTTCTTGAAGTATACTTTTTAGCATAAAGCCATTTTTTCTTGAGAGTCAGGAAAAATGAGGAAGAACAAAAGCAAAATCTTTCTAAGAGGCAATAGTGTACACATGCCCTCTATGCAGTTTTGAACCAATGAAGAGAACAAAATCTCTGCAGATCTCTGAGGCCAGCAGAACACTCCAAGCAATGAGGGGCCATGTCCATGGAACAAAACCCCACTGTATTTTGGTCTTGTAACTGGATTAGAAATGAGAACAATGGTAGGAGCAGGCACAGACATTTCCATTCCTCATATGGCAATAATATATAGTAATTACAGCAAGCGTCCAGCTTCGAACAATGTCACTGCAGTGCTATTACTGTTGAAAAGTATTGAGTTTCCAGGGAGGTGAATGTCTTTTTCTCTCCCTAATCATGATTACTTGGCTTAGCACTTGGGCTAAGCTTTTATTTAACCAAGATAAATGGATATTGCCAAAACCAGCAAGTTAACACTATGCATCACATTATTTCTCTCTTAGATTTCTTGCCTTGTGTGCTATTTTGCTTGGCTGCTAAACACAAACAACAACAAGAATAGGAAGGAGGAGCTGTGCAGAATCCAATATGGATTAAATATCAAAAAAAGCCAAAAAATCTATGTTTGACCCACTACTTCATCCTGTTCTGTGCTAGCATTTCCCTCAGTCAACATAACAGTATTTTGCCCTATAATTTCACTTTCTTGAAACAAGAGTTCCCTCACCACATTTTAGCAGACACCAGCAGCCTGAATAATATTTTGTTGCTTTCAGTTTGGAATCCCTATTTATCATTTGAGCTAATGAGCCAATACCACAGGTTAAGATCCAGAAGAATGGGCCCGAATTAGAAGCAGAACTTCTGTCAGTGCCAATGGGACTTCCATGCTTCATTTCCCCCAGGGCACAGCCAATGTTTTCCTTTCCAACAGTGCAGGACAAAACTCCCTTAAGGAACTGGTGGCAGCAAAACTGTGCACTGACAACACGTTGAGTTGTCAGGATGTGGGAATAGGTTTTGGTTGCTGGGATGTTTGTCAGAAGTTGTTTTGTGGTAGCTCCTGGAAGATACCCACCTCGGTACAGAAGTTCAAGTGCAAAGTAGCCTGGAAAAATTGCCTTTCTAGCCAAGCCAGTGAGGGGTCAGGCACTGAACTCCTGCACAGGGGGGTTCACCTGACCACATCACAGCCCAGCAGTCTGGTTTTTGATGACCAGGGCAGGCAGCAGATCCAGAAGTCCTAACTCAGATCCTCAGGCTCTGCCAATCCCATTATTGCAGCAGGCATCCTGCTCCCCACCACTCTACCCCACTGCTGGGGGGATCTGCAAGGCTGTGCATGGACATCTTACTGGGTGGGCAGCTTCCTACCCATCTCCCACAACTCCTTACACTGGTGGTGTCCAGGACATGCCATGTGTCCACCTGTGTGGATGTGCAAGTTCCACATGTTCGACCCTTCACCAGAGATAAAGCTCACAATTTTCTCAGTCAGCTCTATGCATCCACCCCTTTCAGGTGCTCAAGGGCTGCTGCTTTGGGGATGGTCATTTAAAATACAAAAGACTTGACAAAGCAGAAAGTGCTACATCTGCTGTAGGCACAGAACTACTCATCATCAAGGAATGGCAGCCAGAAAAATGTCCCATCTCTGTCTTGGGGACACTCCCAAGCTGGAGAGCCCCTTGGCACCTCACTGGGATTGATCATCTCTGTACTCTGCCAGCTTTGCTCTGGGCAGGGATGTGCTGCTGGTGCCAGCCAGCTGTCACCCAGCAGTTGCTGAATGACAGGAACTATCAAGATCAAGGCAAAATTCAGTGTCCTAACACACCAAGAGTCACATGGGTGATGAAAAACAGATTCTGGCTACTAAAACATGCATTGATGACACACTAGAGGCTTGCCCAGAGAGCAAGGACTCTGCCCTACCCTTGAGTGCCATGCAGATGGGATTTATCCAAATAATTACGACCAGACACAGCCTGCACCTTCTCACCTTGTCTTGTCTTTTTTGACTAGGTATCCATCATTTGATACTGCCATTCACAAAAAAGGGAAATAGATATTGAAAAAATTGGGTTATGTCTGTGTTCTCTACTTTTTGGCGCAGTTTAACAATCACCTTTTTTTTTTTTTTTTTTTGTTTTTTTTGTTTTTTGTTTTTTTGTTTTTTTGTTTTTTTTTTGTTTTTTTTGTTAATTCTCACCTTTTTTACTATTTTTATGAATGCTCTTCCTGCAGAGGCAGAGTTCATCATAAGAGTCTCTGAGCCCCAGCAATCATGTGAATTACCTTGAACTAAAAATGCAGGAAAGCTTTGTTTTCACATTGACCTTGAAATCCTGAAGGCCACTTACATCTTCCACTGGCTCCAGCGGGTGTGTATCTCATTACAAAGGTGCTTTACAGCAGAGCCTGCACCTGATGAGGCTGCTAAGGTGATTTTAATGAAAAATGTTTCTCATATGTAGATATTCTCAAGATCCTACCAGTGCAGTGGGTAAATAAAAGGTGATAGTCTTCCTCCTAATGTGTTCAGAGGGCTTTTCTCCCATATTAACTTGATAGCAGTAATTCAATTACAGAAAATATTACCAGAGGCTTCTGTAATATGGACCAACTTCCACCCCCCACTGGCTCCTCTTCCTTATACTGGAAATGCTGTCATTAATTCCCCAGCTCATTTTTTTCTCCCTCCTTTTAAATCTGGTGAACAAGCCTAAAGTAGTCTGTCATGTCAATGCTCTTTGATATGTACTTCAGAAGAGAGTGGGACTTGATTCTCTTCTTATTTACATCAGCAAGGTCTGGAGCTGAATGCAGAAGCAGGAGAAGGGATAGTTCAGTGCCACAGACCCTGGCAGTGCGAGGGCAAAAGCATTTCTTCAGTTTGCTGTAGTCCCTTGAGGACTCCTGACAGCTGGACTAATGTTGGATGTAATTTAAGAAATACTCTCCGTAAACTGGTGGGAGGTTTCGTATAGAAATATAATCCCTGCTGAATAAGTGCTCAAAACCTGGATTTTGACCTTCATGCAAGCCAAAAGATTTTTTTTTTTTTTAAATATCTGTAAAGATTTAAAAAATGTTGTGGAACATTTTGTCCAATAGTAACTTTTCTATTTCTTCACACTGTTTGTATTTCCCTTTTGTCACAATGGAAATTGGAAGCAATATTCATTTAAAGTCAGGCATTTTATCACCATTCCACTCAAATGTCTGAGTCAGATGCTTACAGTGTAACACCAGCAGCAGTACTAGCAGTGGATATATACGTACATGGAAAATCAGCCTTTTGCACTATAGCCCAAAGGAATACCTGTTCTTTTTTTCTTTATCCTTGTGGAGTTATTTGCTTTCAGAATACATTGCTATTATTGCCTTACAGCTCTTGGAAAATGTTTCTACCAGAGTATTTCAGTTGGCAGAGTGCTCCCCAGTCAGACCAGTTTGATGGTGCAAAGTTCTGAGCTGGGGGTGGGAGCCTTGCTATCAAATGCACTTTGCTTCCTATCACTCAGGTGCAGAGAAAAGCAAAATTTATGTAATCTGGAAAGTAGAAAGCTGGTGTGGAACAAGGATGAACATCATTCTTCACCTTTTCATCTTCCCTTTATAACCTCAGTAATTTTGCTTTTCCTCTACTTTCAATCTGCTTTTCTTCTACCACCACCTTGTAAGTTCTCTATTCCTTCACCACTGCTGGAGAAACAGTGCTTTCAGCAGCCAGCTCCTTTTGGGGCTTTTAGGTCCCACCCTTGGTCTGACATGCAAGTGACTACAGGGTGACAGAAGATGTTCATTGCTACTGTGAGTCCTACCACAGGACACCAACACTGGCATTACGATGCTGGGAGAGGAAGGACTGACTAGGAGACAGCACACCCAGTTCTGTTTCTGCAGGCTTTGATGCACAAAATTAATTCCTGTGGGGTGTGTAAATCCTGAGCATTGGCCACCAAGCACAGATATGCATGTGTAGGTTGTTACTCCATATACCCTGCAGTAAATAAAACCCAGCAGACCTGGAAATTCAGGTTGGCTCCAAGAGAGCCCTGGCCCCTTTCTGCTCAGCTCTGAAAGGGCATCACCCCAGGTGTTAGCTTGGTTGTACTTGGATGTGTACCAGCAACTGCAATGTTTCTAACAGTATTTCCTAAGCATCTGTATTTGCACTTCTGTGGAAAACATGGAGCTGATCTGGTAGTACCTAATTTGGGAGCTGTAACACAATCACAGTGAAAAGCAGTGCTGGAAGACCACCTGTGGGTTTCAGCAGAGCAGATCTCCCATAGTTAAGTTAAATGTCATCACACTGTACACAGCTGGAGATTTCAGGTTTGCTAATTTGTAAAACAAAGTGAAGAAGGTGCTGCAGTTGTGAGCACAGCAGGTGAATTATAGGTACTTAGGCAGCACTGTAGGGATATGAATTCTGTTTATTGCACAAGCCTGCCTCTATAATTAATAGAAATAGCAACATTTCCTTGATCTGTTTTCATTAATTCAGACTGATGGCTTGGGGAGGTCAGAATGGATTAGGAAACACATTTTTGGAAGAAGAGGAGAGAAACAGAGGACTTTGTCAGCTCTTCAGCATCAGTTCAGATCTCCGCTTTCAGCCTGTGAAAAACAAAATTGCTAGTGATGCTCAGTGTGTAACAGACCATCTGTCACCATAATTGTGGCTTTATTTTGGTTTCCCCTGCTTCTGGGAGAAAAGATCCAAACTTCCCTAGCTGCCTACCTGAACTGAACATTATGGAATGAGTTTTCAAACCTTGAGAACCAGCCAGAATCAGTCCAAAGCCTGCTTAAACCCCAGCAGCTCTCTAACACCAATGCCAGCACCTCCCAGTAAGAACTGGCTTCAGGGCTTACCTAACAAGCTGAAAACAATTGGAACAAGCCATGTCTCCTTTAGCAGGAGTTTTATGGGCCTTTCCCACTCTCTTAGGAGATGTAAACTTATCAAGGTTTTAAATTGTGCTTTATTTATCTCAGTGGTGTAGTATGATACTGTTCCCACAGAAGCACTGGTGACACTTTATTGCTGTAGAGAGGAGGACACTGCAAGAAGTGGATGCATGTGCCAGCTCAGCCATGGCTGGTGAAAACCAAAATACAGCCCAAGCTTCAGCCTGGGAGTTATTTTATTATTTTGTATGCTTTGGGGACTGGAAGCAAGAGGTGTCCAGAAACGAGCATGAAAAAATAAGCTCTGGGAGCAAGTCCAGAGGAAACCATGGAGATGATCAGAGCGCTGGAGCAGCTCTCCTGTGAAGACAGGCTGAGATATTAGGGGTTTTCAGCCCGGAGAAGAAAAGGCTCTGAGGGTGGAAAGGGCTACAGGAAGGCTTGGGAGGGACTTTTGACAAGGTCATGGAGTGCTGGGGTGAGGGATAGTAGGTTTAAGCTGAAAGAGGGGAGATTTAGGTTAAATATTAAGAAGAAATTATTTTCTGTGAGACCCTGGAAGAGGTTGCCCAGGGGAGCTGTGGATGCTCCATCCCTGAAACTGTTCAAGGCCCAGCTGGATGGGGTTTGGAGCAAACTGATGTAGTGGGAGGTGTCTCTGCCCATGGCAGGGGGGCTAGAACTAAATGATCTTTAAGATCCTTTCCAACCCAAACCTCCCTGTGAGGTGATTCTCTGACAAGCAGACAGCTACACAAGGGGTTTGTCACCTCTTCTGGTGAAAAGCTTTGCCCCCCACCCCTGTCCTACTCAGAATCAGAGGCACAGGAATAGGTTTGTCAGAGATGACTTATGTTCCCAGTGATTCATTGAAAAAAATATTAATCTTAATAGCTTTCTAACATGAAGTACATATCAAGCACTGAACCGCTCTGTGTAAGGGGGGATTTTATTGACATGACTTCTTAGCCAAATGTAATGCAATTAAATGATTGGATTTCATTAGGTATATTGACATGGTGTCAGTGACAATTTCCATTCTCCCTATTATTTCTATAAATAAAGTCACCTGCCATAATTAGAAAATATGATCATGCTAGGACCTCCATTAATTCTTCCCTATATTAATCTAAGAGCTGGGCAGATGTTTATTAATACCTTGTTACATTGCATTCATCAGCTGTTACCAAAAATAGAAAGGCTGAGGCCTGATCTCATGCTGAAGGTTAAATAAGAGCAGACATGGTTATATCTTGGCTTCTGGTTAACTTTTTGACAATATCTTGGGGTTTTTTTATCAAAATGTTTTTTAAACCTTTAACTTCTCTCTCTTCCCTTCAGTGTGCTTCAGACCACACGTGAAACCTCCCTCCAGCATCCTGATGTCAATTTTTATTTCAGTGGAGCTGAATTACATCAGTCCATGACCTGCCTTCTGCTTCTCCCTCCTGAAAGATACTTAAGGAGCAGCAGTGCTGGGTGAGATCCCAGGTCTACATCATTTGGCACTGGGCACCCATGGATGGGTGCTTAGGATAGATGTGGGAACAGCAGTTACAGAAGGACCTGCACCAAGCCACCAAGGTGGGTGCTGTGATCAGTCTGTGATCCCTCCTGGGATCCTGTGCTTGGCAGGTATCAGACCTGCTCTAACCTCTGTCCCAACTCATCTCCCATTGCCACCTTCACTGGGTCTTCTGCCCAGAAGTTCCACAATTTACTTATTTTTGCTGTGAAAGTATTTTGTTTTGTTTTGTTTTGTTTTAATCTTGTGCCCAGTAAGCTGAGGTCACTTCCTCATCTTCTTTCCTTTTTGTCTGGCATTTTCTGTCAGCATTTCAATTAGTTTTAAAATGTACATTTCTGTTTCCTGGCTCTTCACCTACTTATTTTTTATTTATATTTAACCCTTTTCTCAGTGTTTGCATTGATTCTGATAACTCTGTTGGGAGTTTATCTGTATAAATAGATCAATAGCCTTTGAACTGCACTTTTTGAAACAATAGACTGACAGGCTTGCTTCAAACTTGAAAAATTCTGTATTGAATTTATTAATACAGCAAGCTATTACAAATAAAATTACTTCAATCCCATGGTACAAAATCCTAAGTGGATTTTTTTTATTATTATTTTTGTCCTGGCCAGTAGTATTTAAGCAATCTTCTTCCTCCATTTTCCATTAGACACTCTCTGTTTATCAGGGGAAAGGACACCATGGACATGATGATGATGAGATTCTCTCCAGAGCTGAAAGGTTTTGGGTTTGCTGGTCCCAGAAAAGAAGGGTGTGTGGATCACCCTGGGCTCCTTCACAGGACTGATCTAAGAGAAGGATCTAATAGGAACCAATCTCCCACCTCAAATGAGTATTGTACCCTTCTCTCAGACTGCAGTAAAACAAAACCTCCTCTAATCTGATCAAAACTAAATACAGGAATAAACTAAAGACTTTCATTTCTATTTCTATTTCTAGTTTGCTCAAGGAAAGACCTCTTTGCATTGTCTTCCTCCAAGCCAGTTTAGGGCAAAGTATAAAAACATAATTCCACAAAATCTCTGTGTGAAGCCACCAAGAATGCAGCAAGGTAATAGTATAGCAAGATAAGGGGGATTAAGATTACTTCTGTGCTTTTTAAGAAATAAGGGGTGAAAAAGTTAATGGAATACTCAACTGGGAGACATTGCTGGGACCTGCAAAATTGATAGACCAAGATAGCTGGGTGCACAGCAGCTGCATTGTATGAAATACCATTGCATGGCCAGACTTTTCCACGTACATTGAAGCCTGCTGAACACCACATGAATCATAGGATGGACCCCTTAGGAGCTGTGGGTAATGAAGTTGATCATTTCCAGCTGATGTGTCCAATAAAGAAGTAGCTGAAGTAAAATGAAATTAGAAATACAATGTCTGGCAACACAATGGCACAATCATTGCAATATGGGCAGTGTGTCACCTGGGGACTGTTCATGGAACCCTCAGAGGATGGGTCTTGGACTCAGGTACAGGGTCTGCCTATTGATTACACCTCATTTAAGAAGGTCTGGTGTTTGCCTCCCACCCACTTGTGATTTTCCTGGGACAATTTGGGTTTTGTTTAATGTTGAGCACAAACATAGCGGTGCTTCCTGCACTCAGTGTTCAAGAGCAGCCTGTATTGAGAAATTGGTTGTATTGTTGTGAAAATTAGATGTTACTTAAATTGCTGTGGTGAGTTTGAGTGGAATATGCTGCAGGGACAATAACAGCCACTGACAATCCAAATGCAAATTTGATCCGGATTGTATTGAAACTGAGAAAGAATTTCTATTGTACTTGATGGACGCTGGTCTCAGCCTCAAAAGAATGCACTTCAGATTGAACATCTCTTACTTTGCAAGGATCTTATTAGGTTTGCAGAGTTGCTATTAAATTTGCCCAGTGGTATGAGAACAGTACTATTCTGTTAAATTACTTTTTCAGTTAATAATATATTATTTTCCACACAAGTTTTTCTTTCTTAAATTCTCTTTACCTGTTTGCCTTTAGCTGGTTAGGGAATCCATTCTTGCACTTCTCAAATGTATGCTAAATTTTATTTTTGTTCCTTGGGCAGAGTGACCCTTTATTACTGATGGAAGCAAAACAAGAAGGACCTATTGAATTAAGGGGAAACCAAATGCAAAATAGGTGCTTGACCCCAAACTCTACCAGAGCAAGGCTCAGCACTGACTTCTGGGGGAGCCCTCATCATACCAGAGCCTTTCTGTTAGTACATACTGATACACTCTGTGAGCCCATTCTTAATGAAACAGATCTTTGAGTGCCTATCTTTATTATTTGTTTTATTTCCACCTGTAGCATCAGCAGCACACTAAGTGCTTTGAAGAGATGTAGGAAGACAAACTCCTTGCCTAAAGAGCTTAATATTCATATTTTATTCAAAATAATAAACACCTGTACTTTGAGGCTGTAAGATACCAGATTAAAAAGGCTTTTCTCCTTGAATTAGCTCACAGAAACCCAGCTCCCTGAAGGGAGCAAAGGAGGCAGCTGTGGAGGGAAGGGAGCCAGCACTACCGAGTGCAAAGCAACTTTCAGCTGCCTCACCCAGAGATGCACTTTCAGCCACAGCCTGGGGTCTTTACAGACACTTTTATCCCTGGCAGCCCAGCTGGGATCAGAGAGGATCAGATCCACCATGCCCCTCTGCCTGGCCTTCTCTCTGCAGAAATGAGCCCACTGGCTCTTGTCTGGACTGAAGGAGCCAGGGGCTGTGTGATGGGGATGCTGCCTGGGGGTTCCAGTGGCAGCCCTCTCAGCAAAATCTGATTGCTGTTCCTTTTCACCACAATTCAAGAGTGTGTAGCACAGTTTCCTGGTCAGTTCTGATGCTGTGCACAGACAGCAATGCTCTCAGTGTTTTGTCACAGTATAGTTACTTTTTATTTCTACGTGCAGCACATCAGTGTTGATGTTCTTTATAAAAATTTATTGAATTCTCTAAAAACAAAGGAAAACTAAATAACAGCATAAACTTTTGAAAAAGGTTATATTTCTGTATCAGGTACACTTGGAGTTTAATGGAAATAGGTACTTTTGCCATAGTGGACAACAGTGAGAGAGAAATGTTCAGTGCTCAGGAAGGGAACAGTGAACACAAGTCACAGGTTTGTTAGGGGAGAAAGGAAACCCCAATGTTTCATGCTGACATTTGAGAAACAAAGCTGACAAGAGTTTTGAAGCCACAAGTTCCAGCTTTTTGGAGAATTTAATGTTTCCATGAGTGGTATTTGGTTAGATGTTGTAAGCACAGTACTGAAAGTTTAGGATCATCAACAGAATAAATTACACTAAAACTGGGCAAAGAGATTGGAAGGTAGATGTAGGTGCTTCAGTCATGATGAGCTTTATCTTCCAATGATTTTTTTTTCTTTTTGTTTGTAAATAGTCTGTGAGTTCTTATTGGATTTGAAATTGTTTCCATTACAGACACCAGAGATTTTGCAAGGCAGTCTGATGGGATTATAGAAGAACAGCAACAGAACAATGACAGAAGTGATGCAGGTTGAAAGCGATTCAGTTTTGACTTAATGATCTCTCTTTTATGAAATGCTTCTCACAGAAAAAATTTCCACTTTTTGTTCCTGGCCACACCACCATGACAAACCTCCCTGAGCCACTCTTGGTGCTTAAGATAACATCTGTAATGTGACCAAACCCCACGTTTGTCATTGCAGGGTTAATTATTTCTGAAACCCAAGTGACACACAAAGGAAACTGCCCAGGGAGATGCAGGACATAAACAACTCCAGCTATTAACTGCAGAGTGGGGAAATAAATCACTGAGGCTGCTGGTGGAGGGGATGGACCCATGGTAGACCCCTGGGAATGCCAGGGTACCCAAGACTCAGCACTAGAGCACCCTGCCAAAAGCACAACGCTAAAGCCCCTTCCAAACAACACCACTTTGATTAACAAAGGCAGGATGCTGTGCCAACCAGCCTGGTGCTGACACTGCAATGAACCAGGCAGCTCAAATCTGAGAAACAGAAAAAGCAATAGGCATTATAAAAGAGCTGTGTGTAGCCCCGATGACTTTGTCAGTATATTGTTTTTTTCCATAAAGATTGGGCAGATCTGACATTTTTTTGTATTGGTTCTCAAGGAATATTGCAAGAATATTAGAGATAGGGGAACAGAGCAGAGCAGTCTGATAACTTACCCTGATTGTACCTACTGAGGCAAAATTACATCCAAGGCTTCCCTCTCCCATATGTGAGGTTAGATCATGCTGATTTTGTCAGCAAGGTCATTAGCACCCACGCTTAATCCAAAACCTATTCTGATACTTGTTTAGGAGATTTGAGTAATCTCTTTAAGGGAATTAACAAGTGCTGGAGTCCTATGGAACAATCTTCTCTCAGCCCTATCTGGAGCAGAAAGATTTGAGGTCATAGCCGGGTGAAGGTTTTATTAAGGCAGTCTGGGAAGAAATTAAATTCTCTTTAGAGCTAGTCACATTATGGAGAGTGAAGGGACAAAACTTGCAAATTATTTTAGGCTGGTTTTTGGGCTCAGTTTTCTGCCTGTCCTGGGGGCAACCCGTAGTGTGCTGCATGTGTTGTTATTGTGATATGCAGAGGGGTTCATTTTGACAAGTTTCCCCTCTGAGCCACGAACACCTGTAGTCAGTGGCCATATGAATGTTCTGCTGCCTTTTTCCAGTGTCACCATATGCTGCCTGCTGTCCCTTCATGATACAGGGCTGGCCCTGGAGCTGTGTGATGGAAGCTAACTTCTAGTTAAGAGAAAGGATTAGAAAATTTGGTGAAACAAAGTCACTGATGCTCAAATGCCAAGCTGTTACATCTTCAGTAAGTCTTAGTTCAGAAAACGGTTGCCTTTTTTTTTTTTTCTTTTTTTCTTAACAAATAATTAGAAAGATTTTTAGTGCCTGTAAAGTCAAGTATTCACTTGAGGTTCTTGGGTTAAATTTTGTGCCTTGGGAAACTGGCTTTAAATCCTTGCATCTAAAGGTAACCTGTGTGATCTGGTTGTTGGATAGATCTGAAATAAACCATTTCTACATTTTCTTGTCTGAGAATATGTGGCTGGAATAATATAAGATTAGCCCTTCTCTTCCAGATCAGTCTAAGAAAATAATGAAAATCCCACAAAAGCAGTGTTAAAAGACTTATATCATGTTAGGCAGAATGATCACCCAACCACTTGTGGTAGTGTTGTACCTTTAACCTTTTTTCCTTGCAAAAAGGTTGATGAATTGTTATCTAGATCTAGAAACTAAAAACAATATCCTGGCCCACAGTGGTGGATGATGTGAATGCTCATCTCAGGCACCTGGCTGTTTCATAGCTGCCAGCAACAGAGAAATTTATCTGCTGTCTGAGGCAAGATCACCAGAAGGAATCATATCCCACTTGGAGGGAATGTTGGACTATTGCAGCCTCAATAGTGTAAGTAGGTTTGGGTGTTAACTCATCTTGACTTTCAAGCTTTGGACTAAAAGAAAATTTAGAACATAACTGGAAATCCTGAGGCCAAATAACCCAAACATAGGAGCACATAATGCAGCAGCTATGTTAGACAAGTGAAAAGCAGTTGTCTTTCTAAATCACATTCTTCTACATTCAAGAGACATTCATGTACAGGTCTATTAATGTTTCAGTGCTTGGAGAAACAGCAGCTTATACGAGCAGGTGAAAGCACTGACTGTAGCATACAGGCAATCTCTGGCATGGCCTATACAGTTGAAGGTACAAGAAGTGTGGTGGGAGTCAACTAAAGTAGCACAATATTTACATGAATGACAGTAGGGAATATGGTAAATATGAAAACAAATTGCTGATAGATTTAGCATACGCTTGGCAGATCTTCTGCAGGGGTGTGGATGACTCTTGCCTTTAAGTTATCTGCTTTTGGATTATTATTCAGATGAAGCCTTAAGTACAAGTATACAATGCATGTCAGTGTTAATGAAAGCCTTGCAGTGGGTGTCTCTGTAAGATTCACAATTTATAATAGCCTAAGTCCTGGTCTGTAATAGCCTGGTCCTCTGTCAAACACATCGCTAGTTGCAGAAACAAAACCAAAACATAGAAGACCTGAAACAAAAAAAGAAATTAAATAGGAGCTGCTTCTTTGTGGCCTCTCAGAGATAAGGTGTGTGAGAGTGTAGACATACCATGTGATTTTCTGGCAGAGAGTAAATGTAACTACCATATAGGTACTGCATTCATATACCAGCACTTTTCTGTATGTAAGAACAGGTAACTGGTTGGGTAAATGTTAATGACCATGCCTTTCTTCTTTTTCAACAATCACATCTGTAACTTGAACCCTACTCTTACAGAACATACAACTCACATAAGCATCTGTTTCTGGTGGCAGTCTCAGAAATGCCTTGGTTGGTTAGGACCTCAGGCTTTGGTTATGTCATGTGAAGGGAACCAGAAAGCACTGATATTCAGAGTGTGGTATCATCAAAATATTTTTGACATGACATATCCTAATGTTATACCCTAACATTGCCAGAAGCAGCAACAAAGTGTGGAAAAAATCTTTTTCTTCTTCTGTCTATTTGAAGGGTTAGATATAATTTCATGAACAGCATGCTACTACTAGCAAGAGCATAACCATGGAACTTCTATTGCTAGTGGTTTTTTATTATTCACTAGTGCTACTACTCATGTATATTTTCACCTGTGAGTGGAGGTATGAGACAAAGATATTCCTAAGCCAGTTTGAGCAATTTAGTCTCCAGCCCTGACTCCCCCTTCACTCCAAGAGGCAGAGCCCAAATGACCCAATGATGGGGAGCACACAGACATCACTGAGACACTTTTCTCAGCAACATGAGCCACACAGCAATATCCCAAACATCTTCTGCCTCCTGCTCACTGTCCCTTGAACTTTTTGCTAAATAAGGGGATGCCAAACCTCTAACCCGAATTTCAGAGGAACAATCAATGTATCACAAGGCAAAACCTTTCTGCTTGCAAATAAGTTAACTTCTGCTACTGCCCTGACTTCAGGCTGAGTAGGAAAAATAACTTTTTTTTTTCTATTATGTTATCTCCAAACACAGACTGGGCTCACAAACAAATCAAGGAAACAGCTCTTAGGTCCTCAGCTGATATTAATTGTTACAGGGATCTGTTAATGCTAATGAAACCATGTCAATTGAGAGGAATCAGCTTAAGATGTGCTGGGTTTGTGGGTTCCAGGTGCTTGTGATCAAGGCTAGACTAAGAGCAGATAAATAGTTCACTTAGCAGCAGTCGTGGTTTGTTTCTTGGAGAGCAGCTTTGTAAATCTTTTTGCTGAGCTGTTTTGAAGAAAACTGCTTTTTGGAGATATTGGACCAAAAAATTGGGAGCTTTTTGAAATGGGGCAAGATGGTTGCAAGCAAGTGGAAAAACACTATTTGTGCATCTGAGGTACTGTGCCTAGTAGTCTGATTAATTTCCTTTTTGTTTGTGCATTTTTTCTTAAAGTATCTTTTTGCTCTATTGCAGACTTATGGAGTATTTATATTGCACTGTGTCCTAGTGACACTTTTTTTGTGTGTTTGCTGTAATCTGCATTAAGGTTCAGTATGGCTGAATGTGCTTTCCACCCTGTGTAGACATCTTGTCAGGAAGAGCTGTGGAGAAATGAATGTATTGATTTATACCTACCAGTGTTTGACAAGAACACTTGAGGGGGGTCTCAGTTTTAGTTTAACTGCTGGGCTGCACTAAACAGGACCTGGTTCTCCTGCTCTGACATTTCTTTGATGTAGCCAAGTAGCTTTGGAAGTATTGTAGAGGGTGGAACAGAGGCAGCAGCATAGGTAGTAATAACAGAATAATATTTAGGCTAAAATGAGTCAATATTTGGAAAATTCTACTTTTAGTAATAAGACCTTGCCTGAGGGAAACTGTCTGTGACAGATGAGAGGGTGGGTTAGGGACATGAGATGAAGCCTAAATGCTTTTATGGCTACCAAGAGGCAGTGCTGGGGGTGCAGCCAGAAGGGGCATGAGGGCACTAAATCAATTCAAACTGGGAAAATAACACATGAGAAATAAAGCTTTAGTTGCAGTGTTGTAAAGGGGAAAAGTACTGGTGATTACCTGCTTGGTGGTGGCTGGGGATGTAAACCTGGCTATTAAGGCACAGGGTGTGTGGCACAGCCACAGGTTTCAGGTGGAGGTGGAGAAAGAAAAAGCAAATTTGGAGAAGGTGTAAAATGATAAAGATTTGAGCTTTGGGGGTGCTTGTCCATGGTAGCCCTTGATGGTGATCCTGTCCCCACCTGGGGCTCATCATGAGGCTGCCTGACCTGCTTTTCTGGGGCTGGTATCTCCTGTTGGTATCAGAGCACAAGGCTCTGGTTGTGTTATGCTGACTCTTGTCCTGTAGCACTGATGGCAGTAATGTTTGACAGTCTGTATTTCTCATCTGTATTACTCCAATATCATCTTCTTCAGGATACCTAACATGCCACTGACAGCATTTTTGAGGGCTGGATTTCAGTCAGTCTCTTGAGGAAGTGAAAGTTTGGCCATCATCTTACAACAGAGAGTTCCAGCCTTTAATGCTGATGATTAGGACTTGTGATTCCTTCTTCTTCCTGACTACCTTCCCCCAAAAAACAACCTTTCCTTACAATATATCTTGTATATCCAGGACTGTTTGGAGGGTCTTTTTAGATGTTAATTGTTTAACCTAATCACCTGGTTGGTTTCAGCTTGATGTTCAAACTCTGAAGCCATGTCCTCTGGTTAAAAAAGTGTATGTGCTCTAATGAGCATTATATGATGGGAGCAGCTGCCTGTGGTACCTGACAGCAGATCTAGTGACATATCCCTGAAGCAGTTTTGGGCTAGACTGAGGAGTAACTTATTAAGTATAACTCTGAGAGAGCCAATCTGGCTGGTTTTGGAGAGATTACAAATAACTAAGAAATAAATGAGTTGTCTTGCTGTCCTTGGTCCATTGCATATGTCAGCATTTCTCTAGTTTTTTGAAGGCTGAATCTGTTACCACTGTATTCTTTGGCACGAATTGACACTCAAGCTTCCAGGTCCATGGCCATTAACTATTGTGAAAATAAGTGACATGTTTGTCTCACATGATGAGTTTGCCTGTAGAAGCTGGAGATGATTGGATTGACTTATGCCTGTAGCTGGGTACTTGTATCAGGTGCTTACAAAAATGTCCTATCTGGAATGGCTGCTAGCTTGTGTGATGTGATGGTCCCTCCTGCAAATTCTGGCTCCTTGGCTAGGAGCAGTGCTCCAAAACACCCATGGCTTTCTGGTGCCCTGATAAAATTTCCTGCTTCTGGGTTGTAAGGACAAAAAGGGGATGGTTTAAACTTGCCTGACCTGTTATGGTGGATTCTGCTAGAGCTTTTCTCCTCAGACTTTTTGCCTTGCTTTCTCTGACATTAGTGATTGGGACTTTTTGATTTGCCAGCATAAAGCAGAAGTCATGATTTGTGCTGCAGGAGTAAGGATGAGATCTGGAGGCTTTAAGCACCTTGTGTGTATTCATAGGAGACAAAGGCACCTGAGGCAGTGACTAGACTAAAGACTGCTTTAAATCCTTGAGTGTGGGTCAGAAGGGAGTTTGAACAAGCTGTGTATTTATGCAATTAAGGCAAAGCTGTGCTGGTGCTCCAGCACTCAGCACTTGGTAGGGATGCAGAGGGTCAGCCAGCTGCTGTGTGACACCTATTTAATCCCCAAATTGAGGCAAATCAGCACCTGAACTGCCAGAGGAGGGAATGGGTTTTTTGTCTCAGGCTGTGTAAGTGCAGGCTGGGATCCTGAGGAGTGATTGCTGTTCTAGCAGCACCTGTGCTCTTGTTTTCCTGGAGTTGTTGCTTATTTATATGGATCAGGAGGCTGCAATCAGTTCCGAAAATACCAAGAGTACAGTTTGAGCCCATGAGATCATGAGTGGATGTGTGCTTTGAAGAAAAAACACTTTGCTAGAAGCATCAATTTTATAATCACTGTGATGGATTAACAGAACAAGGAAGTTTTTTTACTGAATGAAACAGAAAATGAGGAATAAAAATTTCCAGATTCTGTTTTCACCTTTTTCTTCAACTTGTGTCTGAAGGCAAGAAAGCACCTTCCTTCCCTGCCTTTGCCTTCTGTAGGCAAGGCAGAGCTCTAACAGGGAAGGGATGTGTCCTGTGGATTTAAGACAGTGCAGTGATGGAAAGCTTTGGTGAATGGAGATATAAAATGATTAATCTGCAGGTATCTTAGAACACTTATGACTTTGTTTTTGGTCCTGTATCTGCTATTTCACTTATGGGGCTGTTATTATCTTGTACATAAGGCCATATCTTAATGAGTAAAAAGGGTTTGCTTTATCTGTAGCTAGTGAGAAATGCAATTATTTTAAGTAGCATAACTTCTGTACTAGTGAGACAAGTGGTGTTAAATGGCTTTAATAACTTGGCTGCAGGCTTGGTTGGTTTTTTTTTTGGGGTGGTGGAAGCATGCTATTCCTTGGATCACCATGTGGCAACAGCTCCAGAGCTGATGTGGGGGGCAATGCAGAGGGGCAGGAACCCTGGAGGGCAGAGGAATGGAGAGGTGGGGGTAAAGCAGTTTATAATATGAGATGCAACATCTTAGCCTGAGGACAGCTGGGGAAAGAGAATTAGATGTGTGTGGGACAGGGAGAATTTAATCAGGCTGACAAAGCTGGGGAACACTGAAGAATGGACAGGAGCAGAGTGGGAGTGGACTGGAGACCTGGTGAGGGGTAGGAAATGTCCTTTTCCACATGAAGATCTGCTAATAGCTGGGAGTCAGTCTGAAGTGCTGAGACCTGGCAGGTCTGCCACCAGCAGTGGGATGCTTCCCAACTCTCTCCTCTGAAACTTCCAGCACTTGTCAAAACCATGCAGCTTCCCTCTGAGCTAATTAACTGTATGTTGTCAGAGGCTAATTTTGGTTCCAGGACAGATAAACCCATCCATGAGGGGTGCAGCATGGATGGGCTTAAGTGTACTAGATAGAATATATCTCCCCCCAGCCTTTACACATCAGCAGTAGACTTAAGAATTAGAAGCAGAGTAAAAAATGCAGTTTCCCAAGCTTGCCATATCTCTAGTGGGGAGAGCTACTGTTCAGTTCAAATAAATCCAGTACAGAAGGTAATTGCTGAGAAACAGTGGGATCTTTCAAAGCTCTAATTAAAGACAATTTAAAATCTGCACTGAAATTAGCAAGAGCATAAAACTGCTGCTGGACACATCCCATTTAGCAAGACCAGCTTACCAACCAAGGGGTGCAGCTGACCTCTTTTGAAACAGGCAGGGCTCTGCTGAGCAAATTGGGGAGCTAATTCTGACATTGTGCAGAAATTTGGCCTGTTAGCCCTCCTGCACCCCTCCCTGGCAGTGCAGCTGGGAAAGGAGATTTCTGAGCACTAAGTGGCAGGTATGTGGCTGTGCTGAAGGGTGAGCAGGGTGCAAAATAATGTCAACTTGATCTGGACCCAGCCCAGCAGATTGCTGTGTGCCTGAAAGCATGAGGAGCATCAGGAGTGGAGATTGTCAGTCCTGTGCTCAACTAGAAGCTTTAGAGAAATGATAATTCAGTAACTTTGTCTAGCTCTGTTTTCCATCTTGCTTCATTTCTGGCAAAAACACCTACAGAAATTGCACTGCCTTGTACTTTTGTAAACAACCAAATGTTCCAACCAGCAGTTTTTA
The DNA here is from genome assembly GCA_023637945.1 of Phaethornis superciliosus. NCBI lineage: Eukaryota > Metazoa > Chordata > Aves > Apodiformes > Trochilidae > Phaethornis > Phaethornis superciliosus. The sequence goes on from JAJQWJ010000010.1 coordinate 18,450,213, forward strand.
ACCATAAGTTGGTGCATACAAGCAAGCCCTGGACACAGTAGGAGCCAGAGAAAGTTTTGTCACAGTTCAACTGGCACCAATACTATTCCTGTAAAAGTCCATTTGTACAGTTGCACTGCAATATCTCAGCTGTAGACCTCTAGTTAAATGCATGTTAAAGTCTAAGGTCAAGCCCCCTGGCAGTAAATTAATGGTCCATAGTTTAGCTACTGCTATGATGCCTCTTCCATTAAGAAGCAGTGTTGCTCTAAGTGGCTTATATGCCTAGAATAATGGTGCTCATGGCTGGCACTCAGGAAAGGATGCAAGTTGCATTTAAACAAGAATAGATGAGCCAAAAGGCATTGCTCAGCCCAAGAGCTGCAGTGTCCCAAAGGGGTACTCATGGAAGAGAGGACTTCTGGTATGCCCCTCCCTGCATCACTTTGGTGGTGGTTTCACACAGACTCTTTCCCTGACTGTTGCTACCTTTGCCTGCCCCTCACCTGGAGGGGTATTACAAGCCATCAGTATTTGTAGCCTCTAAACAAGCATGCAAAAACCAGGAGATTGCTGCTGCCCCTCTGCTAGCACAACCTGCAGCACCCGGCTATTGGTGCTCATATCTGGTAGATATCAAACAGTTCTTGAATTTAAAGGAAATATTGGGTCATTCTGGACACATGCAATACTCCAGTCTGCTAGGTTGCTTCTAGGCTTTTGAACAGTTGCCTGGAAGGCAAAGTTCAGCCCTCAGCTTTGGGGTCTCCCTGTACCCCACCTCTTGGAGTGCAAAGTAGCACAGATAGGTGACGACTTCTCTGGCTTTTTTAAAAGAAAAAGAGCAGAAAAAGAAATCAGAGACATTTACCAGTCTTGAAGATGGGAAGAGTGCTGAGACCTTCTGCTTGCCATCCTCCTTGTCTCTCTTGGGCCCCATGTTGCAAATCCTACGCTCCCATCTGAAGAGCAGCAGCTGTGGGCTCCCTCCAGAGCCCACTGACGCAATCTGGGTCATTTGGAGAAGGTTGTCAGGAAGGATCCTGCACCCCCCAGCTGTGCTGGTGCTCAGCCTTGCCTTCCAGGGTGTGCGAGGGGCTGGGCTGGTCTTGAATCTTGCTTCCAAACCTGGTTTGCTCAACCCACAGCAGCCTGAAGGCTCCCTGGGGTGAGTGGCTGAGGTAAGGCAATGCTGGGGCACAGTCAGTCACAGCAAATACTCTGAGGGATCCATCTGAGCCCTTTTTTTTGGTGAGGAAAAGTCAATGGCTGAATCTAGCACAGAGTAACCCTGTGAAACAAAACCCACCTGCCCTGCCAAGGGTCTGCCAGTGAGTAAGAGGATTTCTAGCAAGGCAACAAAGCCTTCCTGGGGAAAGACAGGATTTCTTGAAGTGGGAATGAGTGGATTACAACTGAGAGCTAATCTGTGTGGCTGTTTCATAAGTTTTCCCTGTGCCTGGACTCTGTGCTCAGCAACAGACACTCTGCGTGCTGAGAAAAACAGATTTCTCAAACACTATGTAAAAATATATGCATGCAGAGCTCTGGAGCATCATACGTCAGATGTTTTGTATTTTAGCTTTATCTTTCCCTGTTCCAAGACCAATTTAGTACTGAGACACCAGATGTGCTATCAAGCACATGTAGCCTGGTGAAGATCACCCTACACTTGCCAGCTCATATTCCTCATGAATCCCCACTTCTTTCTTTGACCTTATTCTAGGTATTTACACAGACAAATGGTTGTGGCAATAGATCTAACTTCGAAGCCAGTGTTTAGACCACTGTCAACCTCCTTATTTCCTGCAGTCAAAATTCACAAGCAAAGGCAGGATGCAAGTACTTTCCAGCCTGGGAATGGCACCATCCAGGGGTTGTGCCACTGTTAGTCTGTTTTCAGACCAGCTTTGCTGCATGGCAAAGTCACATGAAATGGATTTCCAAGGCTTCCTTCACCAATAGCATGAAGAAGTGGAAATGAAAATTTATGCTGCTATCCGAATGCTCTTCCTGTTCAGCTGCAAGTTTAATCCGAATTATTTAAATGCTTGCTGCCTCAATTTCTCCATTTGCAAATCCCTAACAGCAAGCTTACTGTTCTTGGTTTACAAGCACTGTGTAAGATATGGTTCATGCTCTAGCAGCTGCTCCTTGTACACATTTGGAAAAACAATCTCTGAATGTTTTCTAAGCAATACGGGTATCCAAAATCAGACCAAGGTTGGAATAACAGCACTGTGGTGACAGAGCAAGATGTTCATAAGATGGGGAGTGCCTGGGAGTCTGTGTTCTGCCTATGGGAAGTTTGTGTGCAGTTACTGCTTTCTCAGCCATTCTCTTTTAAATGAAAATGTATAAATGACTTTTCACTTTAGGGTGAAGTTAAGATCATAAATATGAAGTCAAATAAGACCCTGTAGTCCATTAAATGCCTGAAAGCTGACAGCCTATTTTAATTTATTGCTGCTACACCTTTAATTTGCCTGGCACATGTGGGAAGAGAAGAGAGTTCTCTACAAGACCCTCTGGGTGAAGTTGGAGGGTGATGGACAGTTATCTGCTGGCTGTGAAACAAGGATTAGAATTTCCAGGCAATATTATTTTGCAGTGGGGAAAGAAGCTTTCTGTCAGCAACTGTTTCTTCCCTATGCTGTTTTCAGTCTATATTGCAGTATTTTGGACTATTTTGCTTTCCAAATGAGGCCCACAAGTTTAAGTTATCCCCCCATAATAATATCAAAACATGCATTTCTAAAACTTTAAGCCTCTAGCTCCAATGTACAGATGCTTCTAACAGCTAATTTGTGCCTCAGATGGGAAGTGTAATTTAAATCTCAAAACAGCACTTGAAACTGTTTGCCTGTAAAATGTCCTTCACTTGAGTCCTTGGCTAAGGCTTGGCTTGTGCCAGCCCATTGTCAGATGTTAACTGTGGTAGGAAATCCTTTTCCAGGGCAAGCTTAGCAGTAAAGCCTGAATTTATTCAAACACATGCTTTAATCTTCAATCCACCATACTTCACAGCAACCTAAGATACCATCCCAAATGACTTGGTGTATACTGCAGCTTCCCCCAGTATGGTCAGGTTTACCTTAGGAGCAGCAGAGGAGCAGTGCCCAAAATGGAGATTTCAGTGGTGTCTGACAGTGGTGTTTTTCTGTTTTTCCCTCTCATCTATATATTTTTGTAGTTTCAACTGTTGGGAAAACAGCCTATCTCAAGCAGGAGATTCATATATGTATATATAATATGTATATATCTTGAATCTCGATGTCTCCAAATATTTCTCACTGCTCTCACAGTTCCCAGGCAACTTTAATTACTTTGCTTTTAAATAGAGGTGAAGCACCAGGGTTCAGTAATTACTCAGAAATGAACCACAAAAAGGAAGTTGGTGCAAAGGCCCTCTGAGTAAAGTCTGCCCCAAAAAGCTCTGTTTTCTTTTTTCCTCTCAACTTTATTTCACAAAGCTTCTTGTGGCCCCCACCTTTATAAAAACTCCTCTTACCATCTGCTCTGCCTGCTCATCCTGGGCTCCTCTGGGACTCGATGCACATCCCCACCAGGGTCAGATGCTTGGCATGGAGTTGGTGCCTTTGCTGTCATTTGGCAAAATTTATCCCTCTCGCCTGCTCCTTGGAAGAAAACTTGAGGAGTTGGGTAATAGAGTGGGCTTGGGGCAATCCCAGTAATGTGCTCAGCCTGTAGCTGGCATGCAGACAGGCAGCAGCTCTCCTGGCTGTGCAACCTTTACTTCCCAAAACTCCAGGGCTGTGTGCAAGCAGGCGTGCAGCTCTCTCTCCAGAGCTTGCTCATCCCTTTATATCCTTGCATGTGTCCGTGTGGAATTGGGGAATTCCCAGCCTTTCCCTCGGTCACCTCCATTGGATCACTTTGTCCTTGGGTGTTTTTTGCCTTTCTGAGTCAAGAGCATGCTCCTGTTCATCTTGGGCTGCTCACTGTTTTCCCATGCTGTGTATTTGCTATTTGCTTCTATGGCAAAAATAAAAGCTGCTGTTGCTGGCATGGTTCACTGTGGGTTGTGAAGGGGCCTCTTTCCCTCCCTGTTCAAAATGTAAGGTCTCGTGAATTAAGAAGCTGTCTAGATCTTACACCAGTCAGTCTCTGATTCATCAGAGGATCTCCTTGGTAACTAGCTGTTCCTCTCTGATTAGTTACAAAAAAGCTCTCCCAATTTAAAGATTTTAAAAAAAAACAAAAATGGTGAAAGCAGAGAGAGGAACTATACCACACAGATATCTCATACAGGAATGTGTGCCTTGTGTGCATGCAGCTACACTGGATATTTTCTGATGTGTGTGGGAAGCAGCTTCTCCATGCCAGTGTTGGGAAATGTGCCCCAGCTGCCCCATCTCTGCCAGAAATACTTTTTGTTGCTTTGGAGCCAGTGACCCTGGCTGCAGGGAAAATAATCCCACAGGAGATGATGATATTGGCACCTATTAGGGGCTCAGCAGTTTATGCTTTAATAAACCAGATTTCTGGGACCAGATGGGACTGGTGGCCAATTAAAAAGATCCAGAGAGGGTGACTTTCTGCAGGAGGTGCCTCTAGTGTGTTTGATGCTGCTTTGTAACCCTTCTGCACTGGTAATGCCTCTGCTGCCTGACCCCATCCTGCGTATGCTCCAGTTGGAGGGAAGGGGCTGGCTGAAGATTGGTTGTGTGGGTTTTTTTAGTTTGTTTGCGGTTTGGGTTTTTTGTGTGTGTTTCTTTTTCTGGGAACCAGCATTGCTGGAAATGTTGATCCAAGGTGATGCTAAGAAAGCTTCACAGCTGAAATAGCTGGTAATTGTTTTCAGCCAGTGTCAGGGGAGAGTCTGACCCATAAATAACCTAGGCTGAAAGCTCTTGTGAGAGCTGCTCAGGGTCATAGAGGGAAGGGGTGATGGTCTGGGGCTAGGAACTTTTCATATTGTAGGTGTCACCTTCCTCTCTATTTCCTTGTTGTCCTTATGCCCTTTCTGTCCCTTGGCACTAATTCCTCTGAATTAATACAACAAATAGCAGCAAAACCCCAGGCCTGTGAGGTCTTTTATCTTTAAGAAGCTTTTGATTTCACTGGTGAAGCTCACCCAACCCCAGGGAAACTCCTGGCAGCTGCAGAAAGACTCCTGAAGGCAGCTTGGGCTTTGGAGCTATCCTGTAGTGAAAGCGTTGGTGATTTTGGACAAAATCTGTGTTCCCACATGGTGGTGTGGCATCTCTAAGGGCTGGCCAGGGGAGATACAGGATCATGTACCCTGCCTGGGGAGGCCTGATCAGATTTGGACCGGTGGTTTTAGGGTGTTAAAATCCTTTCAGGTGAAATCTTGGGTAAATGCACTGCCCCTACCAGCCAAGCCTGAAATGGTGGTGATGAACTGATTCTGACAAATGAGGATTAAGATAACCAAGCTTATTTGTGATGTAATTCACCCACGTCAGGAACCTGACCTCACTCTGGATAAGGGAACATTTTTTTAGATAAGTTTTGGTAAACAGTGCCTGACTCTCACCCCTCAGTCAGGGGGAAAAGGGGAGAGGGATGCTCTGTTTTCCCCTGCTGAAGCTCTGGAGTAAGCCAGAGGGGCAGATCTCAATTTTTATTTTACATTTTAATCACATTGTTGTGACCTAGAGCTTTGCGTGGGGAGAAGTGGAAAAACACCAAAACTTGTTTGTCACCCCCCACCTGGTGCCTGGAGCCTTTGGTTGGTTTCCCTGCAGCTGCCTGCAGGCAACATCTTCTTGAATGTATTATTGCCTGCCTTGAGTGGGTTTGGTTATAAATTCATATTTTTATATATATAGGTATACAGAATTTATATACAGTGTTTTGCTGTAGCTGTCTCTTTGCAATGGGTTTCTATTTTGGGAAATGGAGCAAAGGTGGCTGCAGCTATTTATATATTATGTCTGGATCCTGGTGCCTGGGGTGGGCAGAGGGCTGCTGGCCTGAAGGAAGCAAGGGTGTGCCATGCCATCAGAAGTGGGGTGGGTTTTTTGCTTTTCTCTGGCATTTTCATTTTATTTCAACTGCTGGCCTAATCCTTAGTCAGATTTGAACTTAAAGGAATGTCAGTAGCAGTAAATTAAAAAAAAGAGAAGCATTCACAGCTTTGAGTATTTTTTATGAATTGGATCTCCTGAGATGAAAGTTTCATTACTGTGAAACAATGAGCCTGCTCCACTCTCAGTAGTACAAATGGGTTTCATTTGTATTAGAAGATACAAGCTTATTATTTTTAGTCTGTTCCTGTAGCACCAGGAATGTTTAATGTGATAATCAATGTAATTGAGGAACTGAAAGTACAGAAAATTGCAACACTCTAAGAGGTGATAATGACTACAGCTGTGGCACCACTGGAAGGGCTGGGGATGGGCACAGGTTTGGGAAAAGTGGATGCCAAGTGTGGATGATCCTAGGGCCCATGGGGAAGCACCAGTTAGCTCCAGCATAGTCCCTGCAGCAGGACCTGGACCCTGAGCACCCAGCAAGAGGCTCAGAGCCATGGGATGCACTGCTGGAGGGGAGATGCAGAGAGGGAGCTGATCTCCCCCAGATAAACTGGGAGGAGCAAGCCTGGCTGCAAAATTTGGCAGCCAGGTTTGTAGGTTTGTTTGAGCAGGTCTTCACTGAGTGTTTGGAAACTTAATAGGTTCACAATTTGGCCAGTTTGGGCTTTTTTTTTTATTTTTATTTTTTTAATTTCCAGAAATAGCAAAAGGTATTTTTGACACCAAAACCTTCCTGCCAAATTCCCAGCTCCTCCTCCTAAGTGCAGGGTTTCTAAACATTTTCAATCAAATGCTTCAGAGCCCTAAACATGCACAAAATATGATGTCTTCTCTCTAGCCTGATGCTTGGAAACTGTAAAGCTGTTTTGTGAAGCTTTCCCATGCCAAACCTCGGCTTGTAGCAGGCATCTAACATGAGGATTTTCAGCCTGAATTCTATAGAAAACATAAGCAGTAAACTCACCAGAGGACCTGCCAGCTATAAGGGGGTCACCTCTAGCATTTTGGCCACTGCTCCCATGAGCCTGACCACATGTGACTCTGGGTTTGGGGAGCTGCAGGTCACCATGGACCAAATTAAACAGTGCTTGTACCTCCAGGCAATTTCACTGCTAATTTTGCTCCCCCTGTGACACTTTTCCTGTTTGCTGGTGGTTTACTGTCTGTGTTAGTCTGTAAAAGTGGTGTTAGGGAGGCAGGTGGCTGGTGGGCTCTGCCCTGAGAGCAGGACTGGGTGGTGATGGGCCAGGAGAGGTGTCTGGGATCCAGGAGGGATTGCTTGTATTTCAGGAGTAGCCTCCAAAGCTGCTAAATTCAGAGCAAGCCTGAAGGAAACGACAGCCTTGCAAGAGTGCAGTCAGGTTTGTTTTCAGCCACCTGTTTTAATCCATTTCACTTAAAGGAGGGAATTTTTCTCTGTTAGAAAAGTTGCCTTGTTCTAGTGGTTTTCTAATAAATCACAGCTCTAAAGACAGAGCTGTTTGGTGCCCCCTCCTTTCAGGGAGCACTGCTGGAGCTCTCCTCCCAAACAGCTCCAGCCCATTACATGAACTCACTCAGCAGATGCAATCAGCTGTGCCATGACTTACATTGAAGCCCACACTGCAGCCAGGCTGGGGGCTGCTGAGGGAAAGGACTGAAGGCAGAGCTGAAGGTTTGGCTGTGGTGATGCAGTGTTCATGCTCATGCTTACACCCTAAAGCAATTATCAAGGTTTAAAATTCCAATAGCATTTTGATGTCCATTTGCAGAGATGTTTCCTTTATTGTACCCACTCACCTAATAGCTTTACCACTTTAAACACAGATGTCCTAGGAAGCTATTTGTGATCTTTGAACACTAAAGGCAATCCTGCTGCCTCCTTTCTCCATTGCAAGCTGCTCCTAAGGCCTGATTTAGGTTTTGTGCAAGTTTAATGAAGTAAAACCCCTGTGCAGTGTTTTCTGTTCTCTCAAATTTTGTTGGTGCATCCTTCATCAGGGACAGAGCTTTGGTGCTTTCTCTATCACTGCAAACCCACCACTTTTTTCCCTATCTGTCCAGCCCCTCCAGGAGCACCAGTCACTCTTGCAGTAAAAATTCACCCCTAGTAACACCTCCAGCATTCTCCCAGTCCATGTCTGATGGTCTGCAGGCAGGCTGGCTGAGGAGGTGCAGAGGGGTGACCTTTCTCCATTGTCTGGTAAGAGCAGATTCACTGCTGGCATTTTGAGGTGATGCTGTGTTGAAGGGCAAAGCTCTGGGCATCTTCAGCCTGTCACAGAAGGCCCAAGAACTGAACTGGGACCTGCTGGAGGGCATCATCCAGAAAATCCTTATCCCCTAGCAAGGGGAGGGAGACTTTCTGCAGAAACACCTGAGAATTAACACCTCCCTGGAGTGCTACAGTTCCCTTAAAGGATATAATCAGACTTCTTATAGCACAACTGTTTATCACATGCAAAATAGATATGAAACAGGATGAGTAATTTCCATAGTAACCATAATAACAGCCTTCCTATGGAGGGATTCAGATGTCAGTTTGATGCATAGTTGATAGTATCGCATACATACGTGTCCCTGCATAAAGAACAGACACTTCTGGCAGCCAATATTTTGTTTCTGGGCTTCCCCTTCTTGGCTTATAAGCACTTACAAGCCCTTGATTACTCATGTGTAATACCCTTGCACTAGACATGCTTCTGCAATGTCTTTAAGGTTATGTGGAATTCTATTTGCAACCCCTTTTATAAATAATACAAAACACTTGCTGCTAAATCTGGCTGTCAGCAAGCAAATGCCAGGAACAAAAATGATCATTATTACCATTATTTGTACCATTCCAAAATCCATTAATTTGCTAGTTGAGGCGTTAGGTAATGAACACTTCTGCAGCAAGGTCACAATCCCATTTTACATCAAAGAGCTGTCTTTTCTCATGTATGATACATGAAGCATATTTCTTGCTTAGGGCATAATGTTTTATTAAAATTATTTTCCTTTGTTCTTTCCTACAGATTGTCTATTATGACTCTAAAGATTACCTACATGACATCTCTTAAATTCAATGCATAATTATATAAAACGGAAATTAATCTGATGCTATGTTAATAAAGGTCTCCTTTTCTTTGAACAGGGGAATACACTGCTGTTATTTACCAGAACATGGATTTAGCTAAGCTTTGTGGAGTTTTGCTATCACTGACACATGTATGAGACATGGGAAGAGTAATGATGGAAATAATGTGAAGGCAAACTCTTCAGTTCAAGACAAAAAGACTAATGGAAGTAGTAAAAATAGTAAAGACATGAAAGTCTACAGAAGCAAATATCTGAGGTGGGGACCTGGAGGAAAGGTTCACTACAGCTGCAGGTGTGCCTGGCTGAGTGTCAGCCTGGGTTAATTTACAAGGTGACAGATGTCTTGACCAGGCAAATGCTGAAGAAAAGGTGTCCCTGGGCCAGGTCTGCTCATGGAGCTGAGCCACTCTCAGGTGTCCTTGGAGCATCTTGGACTTACTGCAGCTGTGGCTTTGGCACTTCTGTTTAGGGATGATTATGCAATCCTACACCTTTGGGTTTTAATCTCTGGTGATGCCAAAACCCTCAGACCCCTCCTGTCAGCACCAACGCAATTTTGATTGACTGACCCTATGCTGTTTCAGCTGGTCTTATCTCACCTCTGGCTCTTCCTGGGAGACCACTTTCTCTCAAATGGCTCTTATCACCTCCTGCTTATCTCCTACTAGGAACCATGATCAGGTATCTCTGGTGCCTCCAGCTCCTCCTTCACCAGGGCCACTCCTAAATACCCACCTATGCCCCAGGAGCTGATTTCACTGTCTCCTTGCTATGGCTGGAGGAGTCTCAAGGATGTTCCCAAATGTTGTAGCATGCACTGTGCAAGGACAGAGCAGCACAGTCATCCTCACACCCTAAATATGACTCTGAATTCACAGGAGGTAAGTGCTGCTGTTCCTCTTTTGTACATATAAAACCTACTGGGTGGCAGATGTGAAGTGTTGGGCTCAAGGTCACAGCGTGTGTCTTGGATATCACTTGATAAACACTTCATTCTTAACAAAGGATTTGCTTGGGGCTGTGATCTTATCCTATAAGGAAAGCTGAGATGTCCCTCATTTCTCATTCTAGTTCAGTGGTGTGTTTTGCTCATACTTATTATTAAGTGGAAAATCATTAACTTTGCCTTCTGATATATGTTTTTAATTTCTTTATTCATTATGAGTTCATTGTTGCAGCTGCAGGAGTGTGAAATATGTGATACTACTGGAATTTGTTTGCAACTCAGCATTAATGCCCACTACTTACACAGTGGGAACAATAACGTGCCCAATCTTTGAGGCTATTGTGGGAAATTCTTTATTCCTTTCTAGCTGGCAAGAAGTGTAATTTGCATTTTAGCCTTTTGTTTAAAACTGTTTCTTAAGGTTTTGAAGTGCTCTAAGAGCTGAGTGTTGCACCCTTGCTGTCTGACCCTGTGCCATGTAATTGGGATTTGTCTCCTTGTGTTTGCCAGTTGGTGCACCTTATTTCTACAGAGACTATGACAATCTTTTTGTTAGGAAAACAGATCTGTCAGCTCCCCTTCCTCTTATTCTGGCAGAGTTCTATTTAAATGCTTTATCACTCACTGCCACTGAGACTCTTTACCTCTACTGGTATGGGGTGGCCTCCTGGGTCTGTAAAGTGTTTTTCCTCACCTCTCCATTGCAATTATAATGTACTAAGTGTGTAAGATAATCAACTAAGTGTAAGGTTCTTTTGGTCTTTGGCTCTCTGGAGGAGGAGAGAGGCAATGTAGCCAGATTGACCATCCAGTGGTACAAATGTGACACTAAAATCAAGTTGCTGCTTGTCTGTGCTGTGGGAGTTGCCTTAATGCCATCCCCAGGTTAAACCTATTTCTTCACAGGTCAAAGTGAATGGATTTACTGGTCTGAAAAACTGATCTTTCAGTAAAGCTTGGCTGCTACTTTGTCTGAGCAGTGTGCATTGTACCTCCTCAGCTCTCCCTGGGGGAAAGAAGGAGCTGGGGGCTTGGAAATGCTGACCAGACATTGGGGAAGAGCCAGGTTGATGGCCCATGTTGTGTAACCCTCTGTGTTTAATTCTCTTTAGGTCAGCAGCAGGATTAGGCAGACCTTAGGCCTTTGGCACCACACTTAATGCCTCTGAGAGGTTTAAAGGGGTAACTTTCTGTCAGAAGTCAAAGGCTGTTGTACCCTCTCTGATCTATTAAAGCATGGTGTAGTGTGTAGTCTTTCCATGTAAACAGCTGGGAACTTCATTAATGCACTGAAATGCACACAAATTTAAACGAGATGTTGCTTCCTTTTCTGAGGGTCCTGTAAGGCTGAGTGGGATGATGTTACACAGCAAACCTGGGAATGTCTGGGTCACCTTGCTGTTAAAAGCTTCATCTTGCTGCAATGGGGGAAAGCACTGGACTTGTGCATAAACTCTTAATTTTTGCTCTTATGCTGCTGAACAAGCAGCTGTGGAAACCAACAGGTTTGAGCATAGGAATTTAGGCTTGGGTGCATTTATCCCTCTTTTTCTAGTTTAAGAGGCAGAAATTTAGTTGTGCAGGCTGAGGTCTGGGAATGTGGAGGCTCTGGGTATCTCTGAGGGGCCCTGTGCCTGGCTGCTGTGCCCTGCAAACTGCTCCTGTCCTACTGCTGCCCTGTCACAGCAGAAAGAAAATTGGAAGTGACACTGCCATTGTCACTGCCTTGCTCAGCAGGGAGATGGCTGCTCTTGTTACAGCCAAGCCTGCCATCTCCTGACCCTGCAGCTTCATGGGAAAACTCTGAGGGTGAGATGTTGCATCCTGCTTTTCTAACTTGGTTTTAGTAAAGTTTCTGGTATTTGTTTTTGTGTCTAATTTGGAACATGGAGATTTTGGTCAAGAAGAATGGATGCTGAAGCATGTCATCAGCCTCCCTGTACAACACCTCACTTACTGGAACTAAAAGAGCTAAATGCAAACTCCAGTGGTAGCACAGGCTCCCTAGTAATATACCATCTCAATTATAAATGTGCTCTGTAGAAATCCCTCTACTTTAAATCTACACCCACTGACAAATGTAGCCCTAATTTAATGTAATGCTGCATTTCCAAAGCTCCCATTTGCATCTGTCTGTGCTGAATTAATATGCAGAAGTTTATATGAAGAAATTAATAGCTAAAATTCCTAATTAATCTGGTCTTCAGAGCAGCCTTCTAATAAGGATAATATACGTCAGCAGAGCTGGCAGGTTTTTTCTGGGGCAGTTTTTCATTGAGTCCAGAGTAGATGCTATTTGATAAATCTTGATAGTGCTGTCACACTGCCTTCATGGCATAAATAGCCATTTAGCTCAGAAACCAACAGAGCCATTCAGTGTCACCATGCTCAAGTATTCTCCAGTCTTTCCTGTATTTTGCCAAACTAATTTTTTTTTTTATAATGCAGGAGGGGATCTCACAATGTATCTCTTACCCTCTGCTGTTCAGACTCTTATGATGGATGCTGCCTACTTTCACTGCAGGATGTGATCACTGCCAGGGTTTACCTGGCTGAGTTATCAGAGGAGTGTCAAACTTTGTTCTTAAAGCATCTGGAAGGTTTATTTTCTACATTTCCCTTTCTAAACCTCTTTAATCAGAATTCCTCTCTGGCTTTCACAGTCAGTTGTAGCTCTGGACCAAACTGAATCCCTGTAGATAAACCATGCTCTGCATTTTTTGTGTGTGCAGCCTCGTATGGCAGGTTCATTCATTACAGGGGATGCTGCTGCTTGCTGAGCCCCTGCCAGCTTGTGTGTCTCTCCTGAGCATCACAGTCTCTCTCATCAAGACACCCCCAGCCTGAGGCTGTGAGTCCACAGCTCACAGTGTGAGGTTTGCTCTCTATCAGATGAAAATGACCTTTTTTCCCTCTCTGGGCCTCAAGTTATCTCTGTGTTACGTAGGCTGGATACCCTGGGAATGGGGACAAGCAGGGAATTTGGAAACAGCCAGCCTGTGCCTGGTACCAGGGAATGGTGCCTGTGCTCCTTCCTTGGTGTGTGCTGTGCAGGGCCAGTGGAGCTTAGTCCCACTGGGAGAGCCTCACAGCAGCAAATAGTTGGGAGGGATTTTTTTTTTTCTTCTTTTAAAGTATCCGTTGCTGATTTTACATGCCAGCAAGCTCTAGTGTTTGCAGCACAGACAATATCTTGCAGAAATGGTTAGCATCTGTGGAGATGTCAGCAGAACCATGAGTAAATGCCATCCAGTTTAGTGATACCTGTGTATCAGCTTTATCAAATACTGACCTTGTGTGAAGTCCTTGGGTGATGTGAACTGGCTCTTATTGCTAGCAGAGAAAATAAAGTTGAAGCAGTTTATACCAGCTGAGCACCTGATCATTATATCTAATGTTGTAAAATCTGCTGTGGAAGCAGAGGCTAAAATGGCTATTCATCTTTGATCCCTCAGCAGTATGAGAGTCTCTAGTAATCTCTAAGATTAGGGTTATAGAGAGCTCAAATTTTATCTGCAGCCTTCTAAACCCTATTTACAAAATCTTCCAGTTCAAAGAGAAGAGTATTGGGAAGGGGATGTGTGTGTCTCCTTCACTGTGCCTCTTTGGGGCTTTGAAGTGTGTGTACCTGGGGCTTTGAAGTTCTGTCTGTGCTGGCTGCTCAGCACCACTGGCCCTGGCCCCAGGGGTTTGCAAGGGAAGGCAGCAGAGCTTGGTGTGTGGGTACCACAAGTTCACCAAATCACCTGTCCTCAGGAGCAGGGATGGAGCCAGGCTGTGTTTGAGAGATGAGGTAAGAGCAGGTTAGAGGAATGTGCTCCCCTTTGCTGTCAGCTGGCTGTGTGGGGGAAGTGACTGTGGGTTTGTTCAGGGAGAACAGCATTGCCTGAGCATCAAGAGAACAGGGTTCAGAATGGAAAACAAAAAACAGGATGGATTTTGTAGTTTTCTTGCAAAAGACTTGTTATTTTAGAATCTATTCTGGCCTTGTGTACAATGATTTAAAAAAAAAAAAAGGTTTGATAAAAATTGGTGTCTTTCAATGATGAATAGAAAATTTTCTGCTCTCTCAGCTTGTAGTAGTAACACCATGTATCTGTTCAGAAGTTTTGTAGGAAACTCTCTGCATCCCTCCTGCAATACTTGGTACCCTGGGTATCTCAGAGACTGAAGAAAGTGTTTACTCTGTCATCTTTGCCCTTTTATCAACAATGCCTAAAGACAATTTTGAAATATTTCTGCCTTTTGGTTGACAATAGAAATCTTTGCTTTGAGTTTTGGCAAGAGATTCATGGTGCCTAGAATGTTTTTCAGATAACTCATTTCATTTGCATGACTAAAGAGTGGTTCTGCATCACTTCACTACAAAAGAGTTGCAGAGCTCCAAATGTGTTTCATTGCTGGAGAAAAATCCAGCAGCAAATCAAGTTTCTATGTATGGTTAAATAGATTTAAACTAAAAATCTCAATTGTGACAATTCCTTTTATCCCTTCAAATGGAGCCTTGGGCAATGTGAAATGGTGAGGCTTCAAACCCCAGAAAAACCTGGGTGTGGATGGTGTAAAAGAAGAGAGCTGCCTTCGTTTCGGAAATAATCTTGGTTAATGTCAGCACAAAAATGTGAAACTCTGGTGATTCACTGCTGGAACTTGCTACCACATAAAATTCATTGCCCTGAATTATTTATCAAATCTAACTGTGTGTTAATTTTGCTAGTGGAGATAAAGAGCCATTGAGTTTAGGCTGAAAAATCAGTTTATATGTCACAGTTATGACATCCCTTAGAATTTGTCTGGGATGATCTACAGTGCTGCACTCTTTACTCTGCAGTTTTACGCTTTTCTGTTGGCACTAGTTTGGCCTGGAATGTCCAACAGCCCTGAACCCTCTGAAATTTTACATTCAGGAGGATATAAATCTCACTGGATATTCGAGGTGGGAGACATCTGGAACTCTTTGTCCTTTCTGGAGCATTTACAGCATTTTTGAGCAGTATGACAAAAACACCTGGTTCACTTGGTGCAGGAGAGCTTGGGTTTGCTCCTTGCAGCTGGCAGGTCTTGCAGCAGAGATGCTGTGGATCTGCTGAGACATGGTGGAAGAGAGCCAGGATGGAAGAGAACTGGAAAGGAGCTGCAGAGGAAGTTAGGAAACGGCATAAAGAGGTTGTGTTGGGCTAAGAAGCCTAGATTTGGTCTATTGAGGTCAACTTCTTCTACTGGGGATTAGGTAGGATCAAGTAATTAATGAAAAGGGTAATTTATACCGGTTTTCTAATCCCTGCAGACAAAGTAGATGACACACTTCTGCTGTTGACCCTCCTGTATGTGTTGGTTTTGAGGTTTTTTTGTGAAGAAGTGCAGGGGAGGGACAGCAAAGATGGGCAAACAGACTGCAGAAGTTGTCCCTGAGGCTTCCAGGGTGCTCTTCTCTGCTGGACCAGCAACCCCTCTTCCCTGCAAGGCATCTGGGATGTCAAACTTGATGCCTATGCTACCATCCTCTCTGCAAGGGTATGCCAGCTCCCTCTGAGTCCCCTCAAACACTGGGCAGTGCAACCTCTGCCTGCCCCAGCAAAACCCCTGATGTGCCATGGGGAGGGTGATGTGCAGAGTCTACCCACTGCTGAAACTGTTCCTGAAAATATTGGTGAGTGTGATACAAACCTTCATTGCTGCAGCTTGATGATTTGAAGGCAGCAGCCCTGGGGATGCCCAGCCTCTGGTTTGGTGTAATTACCTCCAGAGCTCACACAACCCAAGTGTTTGCATGGGCACTGGTGTGTGACCTGGCTGGAGCTGCAGGCTGGCACCTCCTGCTGCTCTGCAGAAAGGGCTGAATTCTGAATAAGCTGATGCCCCCACTCCTGGTGTTTCTTGTCAATTATAAGCAGGAGCATGGAAGGGAACTATCTTTCTATATATACCTACGTGACCAAAAAAAAAAAAAAAAGTTGCAGTCAAAGGTAAACTGACTGACCAAGGATTTCTTTTACTGTGAAATTACCCACAAATGGATTTTCTATCTTTTGAAAGCTGTCTCCCATCAGGTGGATGTGTAGGTCTTAGCAAACTGCAGTTCCCTTTGACATCTCTAGCAGTAGGGCTGGATGAGCTCAGTGGTATTTTTCTGCTTCAAGTACTCAAACTTTTCACAAAAATGGCCTAAATCAGCGTGATAGTTTTGGCAGCAGATCAGAGGAGGACTTCTGAAACTGTCACTCTTTGTTTTAAAGGTCACAATATACTGTTTAAAAATACTGTTAAAACCCTTGGATTTAGTTTTAAAATGGTTTTCTAATTTAAAAATTTCCTTTAGAAAGTTTTAAAATATTTAGTCTTGAAACTAAATGTGGGGTTTATTATTTAAATTAAAGGATGTCTGGTTTTGGGTCAACTGCAACTAAATTCTTCCTCTCTGGACTGCTTTGTCCCACCAGACTGGACACTCCATTATTTGTCCATCTCTCCAAGAGACACTCAATACTCAGAAAATAGCAATGCTCTTCTCTTAAATTGGGTGCTGCTGCTGCTAGTGCCCTACCCAAACCTTGAGACAGGAGATGGCCCAGCAGGGCTGGGCACAGAAGGAGTTTGCAGCAGGGAACCCCTTGGTGGGTTTTGGGGTACAGAGGTGTGACAGATCACAGCTGCATGGTTCTTCCTGAGACTGCAGAGTGGATGCCAGAGAAGTAGAACCTGAAGGCTCTGATGCTTGCAGTTTTGATGTGATTATATCAGAGGCTGTTTCTCACAATATTCTCACTTTTACTGCTGAAACATGACATTCCAAATTACTTGGATGCAGTGTCTGGAGTCATTTAACCATGTGCAAGAGGCTGTTCCTGGGTGTACATTGCAGAGCTGCATCTCTCCCTGCTCTGCCTGCTGCTCCTCTCCTGGTGCAAGGCTCTCAATCCACCCTTTCTGCCCCTCTCTTAATGCTAAATTAAAGATGGTCAGATTTGAAGGCAGCTTTGGTCCTGCTGGGTGAGATTTTTGCAGTTTTTTCCCTGCTCCCCCATTCATTTTGCACAATGTGGGGCACTTACCATCTCTCCTGCTGTCTATATTGTTTCTTTTAAAACTTTTCTGGAAGTTTGAGTTCTATTTTGCCCCCAGCACCAGAGAAATGGTGCACTTATACTCACCGGAATCAGTCTCTGAAATACAAAAGCAGCATTTAATTTCACTGGATTTGGCCTCTTTGTCCCTCCGCTGTGGCAATTTACTCAAAAAAATATATCAGATTAGTATAACCAAAGTGGCAGTGGCTGCTAAAACACTGTTAGAAATAATGCAGCATAATGAGATGCAGCGTACCTGTTTTTTTTCTGGCACATGGAAAGAGTTGTGATAGATGGTGGCCCTAGCAAAGGCAGATATGAAATGCCTTGAAGGGAGAAAAATAAGCTATTTCCCACTGCCTGTTTTTAGAGAACTACAATTTAAACTTTATATTATTGTCAGCCTATAGCATTTGGGAACATTTATGATTCAGAACTAGTTTTATGTGCATCTGGGATTTTTTTTTTTTTATATCCTCTTACAGCTGTGTGACAACACCCATCTGAGGAAACTGCCAGCAGGGCTCTGGTGGGGTACTGAAAATGCAATGAGATCTCTTCTATGGAAGGTAGATTTCCATTTCAAATGTTTCTCCAGAAAGACAGGCCCTTTCTTTGACTGTCTCCCTTACCTTATCCACCCCAGAGTGAGCCAGAGTCCTGGGGAGCCTCATCTTCCTGACAAGACCTTTGCACCATTCCAACCCTGGTCCTCTAAAGCCTCACCATGTATTTTGCACTTTATCCAACTCTGACAGCACAAACCATGCAGGTATGAGGGATGATGGAGCAAGGCAGTTCCCAAGGAGGGAGGGAGCTTGGCTCTCTGCTTGTGCACTGGGAGCATTCTGCACAGCTTGGGCAGGGGCTGCTGCACTTGTGGGCTTGAGCCCAGGCAGCCAGGAGAGCTCAGCAAGCAGTGCCAAAGCTCAGCAGAGCCTGACTGCATGGCTGGCTTTCTGCTAGGCCATTTGTGCTGCCAGCCTCACACTTGGAAAAGGTGTTCATTTTGTTGTGGGAATAACCCCAAGAGGCAATTTGATCCCAGCACTGGAGATTTAAAGCCACTGAGTCTGTGAAGTGCCTTATAGGCTGTACTGCATTTTATTGTACTGGGTCTTCTTTACAGCTAGCCAGGGTAGTCAGAGGCATTCACTTTGCTCTCACTGTATTTTGTGTGGTAAAGAACTGACTTGGAGAGGATGGTGGTAAATCTGATGTCAAACTGAGAACAGTAGACCTAAAGAGCATAAAACACGAGTAGGTCAAAAGCTTCAGGAGTTGAGTGCAGCTCTCCAGAAAAAAGAGTTTTTGCCAGCTGAAGTGGGAAGTGTCACCCATTAAATATGCAAAGAGCTATTGGGAGAAAAGCCAAATTCAGAAGTTGTCTGCTAGCAGCCAAGCCATTTTCTGTGGCCTTTGGGATGGGCAGTTTCCCTCATCCCTGCACACATGGGAGCAGGGTGATGGCACGAAGTATCCCTCCTCCCAGGGGCTTTGCAGGCAGGAATCCCCTGGGGCTTTACCAGCAACTATGTGAAGCTTAAAAATCCCCCCTGCCATGCACAAAGCATACATTTAAAGCTTTTATTTCTCTGTTAGTGTACTCTAGGCCGTGCTCTCCCCTGGCAGGATGGGTGTTGGATGGAAACCATACCTTGATGTAACTCATGGTTATTGAGCTGTACACTCAGTGTCTTTGCACCCATTAATGGCACAATCAGGGTGAGGGTGCTGAGCTGCCCTGCACTTACTGATGATTGAGCAACACAGTGAGGTTTTGACTGGCAGAAGGTGCAATTTAAAATGTTGTCATTGAAAGGAGGAAGGATGGATCCCATAAAAGCAAGGGCACACTTAGTTTAAGTTCTTCCTATTGCCCACTTGCATGGTGTGATACAGCAGAAATGTTAAAATGAGCAAAAAGGCTGTGCCTGCTTCACAGCTGGCTGGGACAGAGGATTTTTCTGCACATCTGGAATTCACTGACCCTCCCCTGGCAGCTGTTTTGGCCTTTGTTCCTTTCCAGCCTCTTGATGCTCTTGGGCCTTTTTCCTCTGCTGGAAGCCCCACAACTTGCAACTGTGGTTAGCTGGGGCAGAAACCTCTGGAATGGCTGGGGCAGAAACCTCTGGAATGGCTGGGGCAGAAACCTCTGGAATGGCTGGGGCAGAAACCTCTGGAATGGCTGGGGCAGCTGGGCCAGGGGAAGGACAAGATGGAGAGGCAACAGGGAGCAGGGAAGGTTGTCCTGGGCTTGCCTGGAGGGGATGGGCAAGTGGCTAGAGTCTGAGGGGAACAAAAAGAATTAGAGAAGGAGAGGCAAGAAACTGCCATAGCTCCACTCCGTGGTTTCATAGATCAGTGGTGTATTAGGATTGTCCTGAAGAGCTAATGTGCAGTTGGAGCTCCAGGAAATCAATCTGCAGGAGTTTGTGCATTGATCTGCTTGGAAGCATTAACCTGAGGAATTTCTCCATCTACACTTGTTTTCATTTTGATGCATGTTTGCAGGGATTGATTCTTAAGATCTAAGCATTGAATTGGATGTTTTTATGGATGTACTAATTCAACCACAGCTTTTGTAAGGAGGAATCAGCTGGGATTTCACCTAATTTGACTTTGTTATTGAGGTTCACTGACAGTAAGCAGTAGGCTTGTGACTGTGTTTCCTCAGCAGCCCCTTGAAAGGACAATGAGCTCTTTGATCTGTAAGGCTGAATTGTGTTTTTGCCCAGGTGCTGGAGGAAAGGGGGACCAGACCCAGCTATTGCTGTGCAGGCAGGCTGTGTGCCATGAGAAGGGGTTGAGTTCCTACCCCAACACTACACAGTGGCATCTTGACAGGTGAAGATGATTTTAAGTGTCATTTTTTCTTAGGAAAAGTAATGTATATAGATGCAATGTGCAATTGTATGTATGTGTGTGTATGCTATCTTTCCAAATTGCTCTGTTGTCCACTGGACATGGAGAAATAAGAGGAAGCCTTAAAGGGAAAGACAGATGGCTCTAGGCTGTGAAGTTCTGGTGAAAAACACTCTTAGGGAGAGAAGGAAATTGCAGGATACACCAGAGTACTATGGAAGAGGCTCTTCCATTACAACTGCTCTGTGAAAGTTCTGCCCTTCTTCCAGTTATTCTTGGTAGGGTGCAACCATGCTTGTCCCTCACTGTGGCTCTTGATGTGAAAGGAGCTGCCCTGAATCACAGTAAGACTACTCTAAAAGCAGCTGTAAATGGAGCCAATGCATTAGGGTTACAGAAATAAGAGTGACCTTGTCCTTTCTAGGCTTAGCACCTCTTTACCTCAAACCAATGAAGAGCTCAATGTGCAGGGGTCAAGGCAGAGGGACATAAAGTACAATTCACTTCGGTGGTGTTTTGTATGCAGGGCCTGAGCTCAGGCACACTGTGTTACCAAAAGCTGATAACAAATAGATATGAAACACCTCTGAAATCTTAACTTATCCTGAAAAGCCTATTTCTTAAATACTTCTTAGCAACACAAATCTTCACCTGAGACAATCTGGTTCCTTCTCTATTTTAATAAGCAAAAAGCATAGCACATGGCTGGAAAGGATGTGACAAATATTTTCACATTCACAGAGTAAAGGAAAGAAGGGATGTTGCAAAGCTTCAAGAAATCCCAGTTTCAAAGCACAGAGATGAAGAGACAGAAGAGAGAGCCAGGGGCAGCGAGGTGTCAGGCAGCAGCCTGCCTTGTCCTCTCAGCTGTACAGCCCCATCTTTACCCCATGGGTTGTAAGTGGCTGTGCAGGCTGTATTCTTCTTGGGGATGTTTTATTTTTGACCTGCATTGCAACAGCAGCCAGAAGAGGAGGTTTCTGTCATGCCAGGCTCTGTTTAACACAATACTCCCTTGCCCTCCCCAGCTGCATTTTCCCTGTGCTCCTTCTGAAGTTGGATTTGCTGCTGAACCCCTTGTGTGGGTACACTGTGACCCATTTCACTTCAAGTGAACTAGGTTAGCTAAAGCAGTGCAAAATGTAGGTCTCTTGCTATTTTGTCTTGCTTTGAGTGAGATCCACTGGACACAGAAGACCCCTCCCTGGGCTGATCTAAGTCTATGTACCTCCTCTGATGGAGGCTGCAACTCTCATTTGGCTTTGGGTACAATCTATCCTTTGTAGTGTTTATTTTAATAGCCTGATAAAACTATTATTCTCAAGGGGAGATAGTGCCTGGTAGCTGTGTGTTTAGCAAAAATCCACACCCATACGGATTCCATAAGCATTTGCTTCAAAGATGCAAACACCACATTACCCAATTACAGAAATGCCCTTAATAATTTATCAGGTAATTAAAGTATTCATTGCCCTCTATCCCAGCGAGCTCTGACAGTGATACACACTCTGAACCTAAGTTAAAATGCTGTAATAAATGAACAGTGATGCAATGTATCAAACATAATGAGAACATTAAGGCAGTGAAGGGTGGTTTGTCAGGAATGGGGCATATAACACAGTTAGTGGAACTAACTTAATTTCTGGAAATACCACTGCTCTTGAGGAGTGGGTCATGGAGCGGGGATGTCTGGGAAATAAATCACAGCAATATCTTCCAGGGAAAATGTACCTGTTACAACTTCAGAGATAGGAAAGATCTGTCTTCCTAGCTGTTATTAATAAGCCTCTCAAGAATGTCATGAAAAAGGGAAATGAGCAACTGAGAGAGAGGGATTACAGCAGAAGCTGTGTTTCAGTTTAGCTCTGGCTGTCCTAACACGATATTGCTTTCATACTCATATATGAAAAATGCAAAAAGCAAAGAGGGGAAAAAAAACTGGAGCAAATGCTTTTGTTACTAGTTCTATCCTGGTTGTTTTAAAAATCACTCCAGTGATTACACTTAGGAGTGCAAGTCACACTGACTTGTAAATCAGTACTTGGACCCTTGGTTTTGCTTTTAAATATCTTAGTTCCTATTGTAAAACTGCCAGAGTCTCAGTAGTACCAACTCTTCTCCCTCTGCTCTTCCCTCTCCTGTTGGGAGCTGCTGCTGGTAGCATTTTGTGGTGTGAAAGTGTGCCCAGAAATGCATGGGGAATGAAATAATCCAGTTGGGATCTGTTGAACTGTGGATGAAGAAGGCAGAATGGTTCCATCTTTGTTTTCAAATAGTACCTAGAGGTGGAGGTATGGTTAAGCACCATTATTACTGCTTTTGAAGAACTGTTCTCGAGCCTTTCAATTCTACCTATTAAAAAAGATGAGATGGAAGTCAATGGAGATTAAAAAAATGGTTCTGCTGTTCCAGTTCCCAAGCTCTGAGGTTCAGGTGTGCTGGCAAGTGATTTGCCTTAATGGGAAAACAAACAAATGAGACCTTTCTCCATCCAGAGTTTGAGATGGGCTTTACAAATATTCACAGCTCTTTTGACTGGGGGTGAGAATGGGGCACAATTTGGAAACAGGTTGCCCCAGTAGTCCTTTCAGTGGGTGTACATTTGATCTTTTTATGGTGATACCCATTAGCTGCCACTTTAGGAAAGAACAGCCCTGGTCAAGGCACTATCAAGTGATTGCTGGGTTATTTTTCAGACATACTGACCTGTATGATGCCTGTGGTCATCAATATTGGAGTCTCAGCCCAGCACCCTATATCAAAACAGGTGGTTGACCAAAAGGGCTGTAGGACTCTGTTGTATGCACTAAGGACAAACAGGACACAAGCTCTATTCCTGTCTCACTTATGGATTTATGGATTTCCTCCCTAATCTTGAATGCTTTGTGCTTATTTTTCCTTTTTGTCTTTGGTCTCTCAACTCTCTGGAGAAGGAGCAGCTGCTTGCTGCAGGATCTCATCGTGCTCAGTGCTGCTACTGTATGGCAACTCATAACAACAGCAGGGAGGGCTATCAGAGTGAGCTTTATAGTAACTTATTTCGAGCTCATTATATGGACTAGAACAGTGTAATTGAAGGCAAGGCTCATCCTTTCCCCACTGCTTGCTAATGTATACACATTAACTCAATTTATACTGTTGTGCTTTCTCT
This sequence comes from Phaethornis superciliosus, assembly GCA_023637945.1. Taxonomy (NCBI): domain Eukaryota; kingdom Metazoa; phylum Chordata; class Aves; order Apodiformes; family Trochilidae; genus Phaethornis; species Phaethornis superciliosus. The sequence continues at coordinate 18,473,304 of JAJQWJ010000010.1, forward strand.
TTCATGTGATGCAAAGGAGAGTCAGCCTTCTGTTACAAACTCCCCAAAGACTTTAGGAGCTAGAATCTGCTCTTTACTTTAAAATGGAAAGCTTTTGTAGTTGATGCTACTCTGTGGAAGAAGCTGCTTGCAGCTCTGCCATCCCAGTCTGCCCAGCTGGTGCCCTGCCTGCCCTCCCTGGAGTAAAAGGCTGAGGAGCTGGACCCAAAGCAATCCCCTGTCTAGTTTAAAGGATTAGCACATCCACAGGGATCAAATACTTTGGTTTACAAGGTCGCTTCAGAATCAACATTTTCACTGGGCAAAACTTAAGAGAATACATGTAAATGTAATCATAAACCAGCAAATAATAGCAAAAATATTATTTTACTGTGGTACTTACCACAAGTAACTTTTCATTGGGTTAACTCAGCCAGCTTTTTGTTCTTTGTTGTGGGTTAAAGCAGGACTCTCCCTCTTAGCTTCAGAAAGGCACACAGAGAAAGCAATGCTCCTATCTCTGCCATGAGGAACCTGCTTGTCCTTGTCTTTCCCTCTTGCTTTTTGCACTTGGTTCCCTTCTTTTTGTAAATGAGCATTTGGAAGCTGTTCAGCCCTATAAGGGACTACAGCTGTTCTTTCCCTCCTCATCATTCTGATCACTTGGCTGACATTTCTACTTTGTACCTGAACTTTCCTGTTCTTGGATTCAGACTGCTGTTCTTTGCACCCTTTTGAAGGCAGAGCAGTAAGACATTTTGTATTGTTATGAGACTTTAAAAAAAAAAATAAAAAATACCCAGGCTTTTCAGGACAGTTGTAGCTATTTTCTCTTAAGATGTTTAGATGAGAAATAGCTTGTGTGGTTTACTGATGCTCCACCTTTCTGTGGGGTTACAGGGACAGCTGAAGGCCCCTCTGCAGCTAGATACTGCTATTAATTCCTTTGCATAACTGCTATTTTTTGGCATAAAACTTAGAAGACCTGAGTCAAAGCCAAAGATCCAATATCCTATCCTCAGAAAACTGGGAAAAACTGTGTTCTAAATTTGCTGTGAAAATATTTGATTTGTGATAAATTTCTAGGGGAAGCAACAACAGAAGCTTCTGCCTTGCAGAAACCACAAGAATTTCTGTAGCTTATGAGAGAAGTGTTCTTTTTGGTGACTGCTTGAATCCTTCTCATGTCACATAATTTATGTTAATTGAATGCTGGTGGAATCTGAATAAGCATATTGATGGAAGATGTATTTGAGATACCGTTATTAATTCATCATTCAGTAGCTGGAGCATGAAATCATATATTCCTAGCCTCTGCTTTAGGATATTTTATTTACAATATTACCAAGATGTTTCTTTCCTACAGAAATGACCCTTTAACTTACTGTTTAAAAAAAAAAAAAAACAAAAAACACAAAACAGCACAACCAGCAAAAATCCTCACCAAAAAGCTTACTGGAAGCAACCTGGTTGAATAACTCTAGAGCAGTAATTATTTATGCACTTTGAGAGCTCTAGCACATACTGATCACAATTGTCTCAGCAAGTGAACAATAAAACATCAATTTAAAAATAGTTATAACACTCAAGTATGAAGGAGAACTTCTAAACTCAACATGTTGTGCTTTATTGCACCACAGACTTACATTTTGGCATGTGTAAGGGAATGGGAATGGGAATCCTTCTGGAAGTTCACCAAACCTACGTTTTGTATCTAAGGTATCCACACTGACAGCTGAGGCCAGGGCTCAGCATCCTTCATCCAGCTGAGGCTGTCTGCAAACTGGTCTTATGAAAAGGTGATTTGGGGCCACTGGTGGTGTCTGCTTGATGTGGGTCGCTTTGTACTTGATACCAGGTACCTTACCTGGATCTGTCCCTGTAAGAGCATTTTTATTGACTCCTCTGTCTTTTGGATCAGATCTCAGGTGACTGGGGTGCTCTGGAAGTGGTCTTGAATAGTTGGAGGGAGGGAATGTAAAGATGGGAGCCAGTTTCTCATGGGCCTCACTGGTGCTGGAGTTGGTTTCCTAGGTCATCTGTAAATGACCAATATTTTAGAAGCTCATTTGGGGAATTAAGTGCCTGGAAATGCAACTGCTTCCCTTACCCAGAGCTTTACTGGGAAAAGGGGGGCATTCTGATCTCCAAGGTTACTGTTCTTTGCTAAAGGTTGGCAGTGAAACCTGTACCACCCGTGATGCCTTGTGTCAGCAAGAGGAAGGACTGACATGTACCCTGAGATTCCCTCAGCTGAGGGAGGTCTAACCCCAAATCCAAGAAGTCTCTGGGAGGCTCTGACATACAATTCCCACTGCCTTTGTAGTGTCTCTATTAGACACTTTTGTGGTTTGGGTCTTCTTCCATGAAACTGGCTGCTGATTTGTCTGAAAAAGCTTTAAGGTGCTCACAGCTTTCTCCCCTCTGTAAAAGCATCATTACTTCAGGAGGTGGGGATATGTGACTCTTGACAAGTGTTACCTTAATGCATGAGGATGCTGATGCTTTTCCCATCAGTGCACTAAGCCCTGGGGAGGAGTTCAGAAATGACAGAGAAATGGAATGATGTGCCTCTGAGACAATTACAAATGTAATGTGGAATGGAATGAGGTAAGCAATAAAAATCAAGGTGGAATTTCCTGACTGACTGGAGCTGAATTAACTGTGGACACTGCTGGAGGAATCTGCCTCATCCTCTACTACTAGGTGTGTAGGGTTTGCCACTTTTTTTCACCGAGGACCATCACGTGGGTGGCAAGCTGAGTTTTTTTCAGAACTATGGGGTTAGTTTTCAGATGGATCACTGAGCTAAAGTCATTTGGAGACTTTTGTTTAAGAAGGAGTAAAGCTGCAGTATTGCTGAGCTGCATTGTACAATGGGAAGTACAGGGTGGGAACAGTGTAGGTTGGCTATGGGGGCATACGTGACAGTTCTCCTCTTTCTCTGCAGTAGGGAAATGTTGGCTTCACAACCCCTATAAGCAACTGGAAGTATTGAATGTCAGATTTTATCTTTCAGGGAGCTTTATATTTTACCATCAAGACAGAAATAAGATCTGGTAAGAGGTTTCCTTGTGCATCTGCATGGAAAGGACAGAGGTATTCCAGATTGCAAACTACCACATTCCCCTTCTGCTCCCTGGCACTGACCAACCCCAGAGTCATTCAGTGTTTTGCTCATAGCCATTCAGACTGGTGAATTCTTTTATTTAAATGTAATTCCTGCAGCTTCTTATATGGTAGCTGGAAAAAATTCCTTGTGACTCTACCAGGTCACTCAGAAAAAAAGGACTTTTAGCCTATTGTGCTTTGCTAAGGAGATTGTTATTCAAGTAGGCATGAAAGGGGTTTGAAAGCAGTTTCCATGTTTCCATAGAACAGGGAGAAGATGCTACATAATTTAATTCATAGTTAAAGCTGTTCTTGCAGAAGCCTCTGACTATTCCAAAGATCAAAGATGTCTGTGTATATATAACCTTTTCTTAACTGCTTTCTGCTAATGATGATGTCTTGCCCAGCTATTAGCAGTTGTAATACATTGACAGGTCTATGTAAGAGGCACAAAGCTGGACATGCTCAGGAACTGCTCTTCTTCCCCCCCAAACCATTTGAACTGCTGGAGGATTGACTGGAAAAGGCCCACAGAGGAGAAATGCCCAGGAGCTACCTGCATCTCAGGCTGGTTGCACTCAGGACTTGGGCATCTCCATAGCCTGCAAACATCTGGTTTTCCTCCCTAGCTGTCATTTTGTTAGTGTTAAGGTGTTTTCATGACATTAAGACATGAATATTGCTTGCTAGGGCTGATATTTGCCTTTGATAGGGTTTTTTTTTTTTTTGGCTGGGACATGATGCAGGGTCAGAAGCTGTGCAGTCTGTAGAGCAAAGCACAAGAACAGTTTGGCTCCTGCCTTGCAATCATGCCCTGGTTGGTTTTTGATTGCTGGGATTTTATATACATCCCCTTACCTGGGGACTTGTCATCTTATTTGTAATCTGTTGTTTTAATTATTTTCTGTGAAGGAGCCCAAAGACCTTGGGGTATTGAGACACAAGTACATGATTAATTTATTAATTATTCATTATTGCTAACTACTTGATACCATGTAGTTGTCTGCAGTAATGTGTCTGGGTGAGCCTTCTCCTGTGGATAAGAGAGTAGCTGCTTTATTTGCCAAATATTCTTTGGTCAGGAGTAAGACTGTTAAAGGAATTGGGAGGAAAAATAGCTACATTTGGCCAATAACTCTTTCTGATGTTAGCCTCTAACAGCTGATCTAAAAATCAACAGATGGAATATAGGCTCCCTAATAATGTCTGGGGCTCATAACCTCTTGCTGAGAGGAATTTACCAAGTGGGTGAAAGGGCTTTGATTGCCCTGCTTATCAGTGACTTATCCCACTTAGGAAATGTCTCCTTGCTCTCCAGCTTCACTGAGTTCTGAAACTACTCCTGTTACCTCTGCAGTTTGGTGCCCAGATAGTCAATCATCATCCCTGTGTTTTCTTTGAAATACAGAAATAAACAGAAATGTTGATTTCAGCTCAGGGTAATTTGTTTTTGTTTCCCCTTCATGGCTGACTGCCTCGCACACCAGACTTCAGCCATATCTCAGCTGAGATTGCTGAGGATGGAGCTGACCCAGTACAAATCTCAACAATGGTTTTCTTGGGGGCATACTTGGTCCCAGTTCTTCCCAGGCTTTTACCAATTCCTCATTCCTCTGATTGCACCATTTCCCTGCACTGACTGCTACACAAGAGGGGCCTGCAGCAAAGCTCCAGGTGCCATCCTGCCTGATTTCCACAGCAGGAGATATGGATTCTGTGCCAAACTGCAGTGACTTCAGCCTGCCTTCCTTCCTTAATGCTGTCCACAGTTCATAGAAATGTTTTGGTTAGAAAAGACCTTTAAGATCATTGAGAGCCATTAACTATGATTCAAGCTTAACTCTATCAAGTCTCATACTGAACACTGTCCCTAAGCACCACACCCTTTAAGCATCCCTAGGGATGATGACTTGACCACCTGCCTGTTCCAGAGTTTGACAACCCTTTCAGTGAAGAAGTTTCTCCTAATATCCAAACTAAACCTCCCCTGGACAACTTGAGGCTGTTTCCTCTTGTCCTTTTGCTTGTTACTCAGAAGAAGAGACCGCTCCTCCCTCACTACAGCCTCCTTGCAGGTAGTTGTAGAGAGCAAGATGCTCCCTCCTCAGCCTCCTTTTCTCCAGGCTAAACACCTCCAGTTCCCTTTGATACTTGTCATAAGGCTTGTTCTCCAGATCCTTCACCAAGTTCACTGCACCCTCTCTGTATGAGGGATGGGGTTTAAAACCATGGTAAGAAGTCTGAGCTCTGGTCCAGGTGGGGCCTCTGCCAACCCTCCCACTGAGCATGTGGGTCAGAGGCTTGACACCCAGAGGAGCTGCTGGTTAAATACAGCTCCCAGCAATGTCAGCTTTATATATAAATACAGCTTTCATCAATGTCTAAACTCCAAGAAAATTTTAACAGACAGATCTGGTTTTGTGCTTTTGTTTTGTTTGGTTTTTGTTTTGTTTTAGCAACAAACAGTTGCTGTACTTTGATTTTTTTTTTTTTTTTTTTTTTTTTTTTTTAGCTTGAGGGGAAACATCTTAATTAGTGAATTGGTTGGTAATGGGTCAGATTGTGGAGAACATATTCTTGGGGATGTAAAGACAGCCTTAAGGGGTCAGAGGTGGGGGAGAGCTGTTTGTAATATCTAGTGATGATGTTTTGTCCTCCCAAAAGAGCATCCCTTCAGGAACTATGGCAGCAATCTGAATGTGTGTGCACTTCTGGAAATAAAGCTCCCACACACAGGGAAATCAATGCAGGCTGCCAGGCAGTGTTGTGACCGTCAGCTCTTGTGAGACTGCTGGGACAATTTTTTAATATCTTGAGATCATTTCTGGGAGCTCTGAAACTGAGAAAGAACTCATGAAAATCCCCCTTGGGATGCTGTGGTCATCATGGCTGTCTGCTCAAGAAATTTTTGCATCTGCTTGATTAGTGTGTTTGATTGCTACAGTAATCAAGGAAATTAAGTCTTTAGTGCTATGGACAGATTTTCTGACAGTCCCAGAGAGAGAGAGGAGGCTTGGATAAAAATTCCCAGCACTGGAAGGGTAAACTGAGCACCCAGCATTCCTGTCAGCTCTTTAATGGAAGACAGCTCAATCTCTGGCAGGATCAATCCCTATAGATTGAGCCTATGGCTATTATCAACTTTTCCTATGTCCTTGCTGCTTGTAAATTTAACTCCACCTCAATTTTAAATGAAAGGCACAGCAGAGCTGCAGAGGAAGGAAACAATGTTTTTCCTACCATGTTGCTCTTTGAGTATACTTCTGCATGAAATTTAGCTTCTGCCTGTTTTCTGCACGGGTTTGTAGCTTGAGATTTTGTCTCTCTTCACTCTTTGCTGTGGATGAGCTCAGACACAGCACGATGCAGCCAGGATGTACCTGTCTATGCCCCTTCAGAGTTATGAAATCCACTTTGTAAATGCTTCAGAGAAAATGTTCTTAGAGCACAGCCCATTACACACAGCTGTGAATCTCTCCAACAGAATTGTATATATTAAATGGTCAGGGCCCTAAGATGTTCTGCAGGGTAATTTTCCCTCTGTTCCTCTCTCCAGTACTCCTACCACACGTGGAGTTGTGTGTAAGTAGGACTTCGTGTTTTCAGTCTCTTGCTGATTTACCTGGAGAGGTCTAGCAAGCAAGGTGGAAAAGTGCTAGAAAAGTGACTGTCAGCACTCTTGCACTTGCCAACAGCTTTGGAGCCATGCTGCTCCCCTGCCACCTCCATTTGAGAGGACTGTGAAATAAAGGGCATCAGTGGCTGAGCACTGCTGGCTCAGATGCTGGGAGGAGATGGCCTGGAGCTGAAGTAAGGAACGACAGAAAAATCCTCCCTAGTGTAAGCCTCCAAGTTTGGCTCTAGGTGCATACCGAGTATTTTTAGCTTTCACGCTCTCCCTGACACTTGGGTGTTAATTTTCCAGCACCCCAATCTGTTTGCCTACAACTGTCTCCCACAGCCCTGCTGCCTGCTCTGTGTCAGACCCAGGCACCAAGCCAGTGACTGGAGGCAGCGGATGTGGCAGCAACAGGAGCAGCCTGTGCCAAAACCACCTCCCTGGCTTGGGTTAACAGAAGAACTGCTTGCTCAGTTTAACAGGAACTAAAAAGGAAATGGCAATGTGCTCTGGCAACTGCAGGCCTTAGCGTGTAATTGTGCAGAGACCAAAATTGTGTAGAAAGTGATAAAGTGAGTGTCTCAGCATTTATGGGAATTAATGCCCCATAGATTATCACTGGACATTATCATATATGTTATCATTTTTTTTCTATACCTCCTACTTGTGCTATACTCTCTCATGAGGCTGCTCCCTGCCATGCAAGAAGCAGCGAGGAACTTGGTGTTTCACACTGCTTTTCATACAATAAAAGTGCAACATTATTCTGACAGGCATTCTGCTTGGTGCCTGCATGCCTGGAGCACATCCAAAGCTGTCTGCCCTGCACCTGTGAGACAAGAAGAGCTGATCTGACACTGCATCTGCCTACCCTGCCCAATGCTCCTCATAAATAAAGAAGCAGTTCAGACCAACATCTGTAGAAATTGGATTTTACAAGCTCACTGACACATGTATTTCAATCTTTGCTCAAAAGACAGGGAAAGAACCAGAAGTCTAAAAGGATCCTGCCTGTGATGCATGGTTGCCATAGCAAAACCAAACTTCTTCCATGCAAAGGGGGTGAAAAGGTAAAAGTTGTGCTTAAAGTGAGTAGGTTCATTATATGGGGAAGAAAATAATAGAGGAAAGAGCTGCAGGGAAGGAAAATGCTTTCAGAAATTTCATCATGGACCATGTGAGACAAAGGAGCCATTGAAAAAGGCTTTAGCACATTCCAATTATCTTGCTTTCAACAGGTCTCACCAAAGTGAAACCACAAGCTTTCAGGCAGTGTGATAATGATGGAGATGCAGCTCACAAATGCAAATGATAGAAACTGGATCTGATGAGGAGAGTTTGCTTGAAGTTTTGCTTGAAGTTATTTTGAAAAACAGCATTTCTCTCCAAACCTTTCCTGTCTTAATCTGTCTAGAAGCTATATACATGCCTATAGGATGTGCTCAACACCAGATGTAGAAGCAGGTGTATCTTTGTATAAAGATTTATTACTGATGAATAAAGAACTTTGTAGATTAATACCTGCAGGCTTAACACATAAACCCTCTTTGTTGTAGTATGTTGGTCTCTGTTGCAGTCTTGTAATGAGCAAAAATATGGTTTGGAAAACTAACAGCTTTCTGCCAACAGGCTTTTCTTCAAATGCATAACTGGTACCAAGTTGTGACACTACAAAGGACAGCAAAAAATTTAACTGATTAGAAAGCATTTTCCAGAGAGAAAGTTTTCTCCCTGGCTTTGTAGACCCTGTTAAGTTAATTTTGCTGACCAGACAGAGTAGCTCAGTGCTGCAGCACCTTACAGCTCTCCTCCTCCTCGGTGCCTAAAGTTGCTCTCCACATTCCCCTCCTCTTCACTCCTCGTGGCTATTTAGATTTCAGGCATATTTTGCAAGCACCTCAGAAGGTTTCCAGATAAGCATTGCCCTGTCTCCAGCCCAGGAGGGCTCTTTGCTTTCTGCATTCAACATGGGAGGGCTGGGGTAGGGGAACTGAGTTGCAAGGATGCTGCTTGGAGAGGTTTGGGGTCCTTCTGTTAGAAAAGCAAAACAGGACCTACCCTTGGGTTTTTTCCCTGTGTGAAGACATTTTTTATTCAGTCTCTCCGTGCACCACAGTATGTGTGAAGCCATCCTCCCTTAGCATGTTACAATTGTTCTGTGAAGATCATACACCACTTGTGGTCATTACAAAGTCACTATCCAGCATGGGGCAGATCCCGAGGCTTTTACTCAGGTATTTCTCAACCATTATTTCAAGCCAAAGATCTCTGTTAGACAAATAACCTGTAAGTATAGCTGAGCTACTGTTTACACCGTTCCCTCAGTAACCATCTCACTTTCAGGGCCCTTGCTCTTACCTGGCAGAGTGTACCTGACCTCAGATCCTATTTTGTCTTGGATGAGCTCAGAGGTGGCCAAAGATGAGATGTTGGGATTTCACCCAGCTCTAGCTGAAGTCAATACAACTCTACTGTCTCTCATCCTATGAGTTTAACATGCATCAGGATGGTCTTTTTCAGATGGGGATTATGTTTCTAATAATGATATGGCACAGAAGAAAATAAATAGAAAATAAATTTGCCCCAGTGAGCTTGCCATGCAGGGCATGGGTAACTGAAGTATGTTGAAGAAAGACACTGAACATAAAGCATAGCCTCTGCTCCACATGTACATCAGCAGTTTCTGATCAAAAGCAACACATTTTTTAGATTATGGAAATTGTTTCTCTAAAGTATCTGGGTTTTTTTTAACTGGTACAAATGAAAGAAGCTCATCCTCCCCTTCCTGCAATCCATCAGTCTCCAACTTCCCATCTCCTGCTTGTGCATCTCAGAACTGGGCTTTTATCTGAGGAAATAAAATTTAGTAAAAAATATTTTTAAAAAAGCAATCTGATCCATGAGACTTGGGGAAAAACATTATAGCTGCAGTATTTAATGTAATTTAAAAGCTGATTAGCCTGCATATGGAATAAGTGCTTTTCTTAAAGCTTTCTGCTATGTATGTGTGCATCCTAATTCGTATTAACGGCTCCTAAGGAGCCATTGCAGTTTATCAAGAAAGTAATATGAATTTTAAAAGCATTCAAATAGAGATTTACATGATAAACTTTAATGACTCCAGAATGCATTATTAGCTATCGTACCCTCCCAGCAGCAGTCACTCATTTCTGGTAAATTAGATAATTCACAAAGGCCATGAAAAACTTCAGCACAGAGTTAAGCTGTTGTTCAGCTGCTCTCTAGGATTTATTTCATGCATTAAGGGTCACTTTCCAGTGGAGCCTTTGTATGACAAGTGGCTTTTTTGTGCCTAGGGACGTCTCTATGATCCTTTCTAAAGAAAACAACCTGTTAAGCTCTAAAGCTCATGATTTATTTTATAATGGCCTTATAGCTCTGGCCATATTTCCCTGCAAACGTTTGGTCAGCCAGATGCTAAATAAGATATCAGTATAAGCCAGTTTCACAATATCTGTGAAATATGGCTGGAAGATAATGTTACTGAGATGATGGTTTTAAATCATGACAAAAGTCAGCCAGTAAACTGATACTTTCTGTAAAGTTGATGGAAAAAATAATACTGTATAGAAGTGGTAAAGAAGTGGGCTAGCAACTCTATATTCCCCAGCAAGATGAGTCCAAAGGAACTGGGAAAATGAAAATCCAATTATTCCTAATTGTGGTGAAGGTTTGGACCCCCACGGTACAAAGACTCATATGGAAAAAAAGAAAAAAAATACATTCTAGGGAATAACTATATCCTCCAAGTAAAAGGATTAACTGACCTTTCTCTTCCTAAATCCAGATAATTTTTCTTTAAATGTAATTCTTAGTGAGACCAGTCATGTCTTTAAAAACAAGTGGTTTACATTTTTTTTCCCACTGAATCTTGAGCTGCTATTTCCATGGTGTCAGCTCTCCACTTTTTGGCCATTCTGTATTTGCAATTACTCTTATGTAGAGAGATTCAGTACTCAGGACTTGCTTTGAGCTGTGACTGGTGGTGTGAGCTGGTCAGCCTCATGGCCCACAAAAGGGAGAAAAGATTTTACTGCCTAGACATGCAGCCAGGTTGTGGGGATTTTTTTGTTTGTTTTTTTTTTTGTCTCTTGCTTCCCCTGAGTGCTTCTGCTCTTGTGTTTTTATACTTTCTTTGGCAGAACAGTTTCTGGACTACAGGTCTGGGAGGTTGCAGATCTTTGCATATTCCATCAAGAGAGAATTAATAAGAGAGGAAAAACTGGTTTTAAACACACTATACTTTTAGGCACTTAGGTAGCAGAGGGCTTCAGTCAGCTGGAGAAAACTCTGATAGGTAACAGCTGGTGAGGCAAATTGTTCTGAAGGATAAAATGCCTTAACTTGAGTGGCACTGTAAACCTCTACCCACCTTTGCAGGGCACAGGCAAAAAGATGGGCTGCTTGCTGTGGTCAGGGGAAGGGCATAATGGGGGAAAAATGAGACTGAAAAGGGAGAAGGATAACTTTACCTAACTGATCTGCTCTTCACCCCTGCCTCTGCAGAAAAGCACATAGAAATGTGAATTATAGAGGAGTGGGGCAAAGCAGGAGTTGGCAGAAGACTGGGCTGGCTGTGTCAGAGCACTGGCCAGTGAGTGCCCAGCAGTAGGTGTATGGCTGTGTTGCCCAAAAGTCATTATCTGCAGAGCAATTACTGTGGCACAGTCACACCGAGCTGGTCAGTGCAGAAGCAATTAGAGTTGTGCACTGATTGCTTCTTGCCTGGGATGCCCAGCACTGCCAGCAGTGAAGGAGAAGCTGGAAAAGGCTGTCTGGGGCTTTTCTGGGGATTTGCTAGGATAGTTGTTTTTTTATTACTATTATTATATTTTTGTGTGTGTGTTTCTTTTGTTTGTTTTGTTTTGCTTTTTTAAAGGGTTGTATAGAAAGGGATGAATGAGCAGGGTCAGGTTGCTGCCTGTGAAGAAGGGGATTGTGCCACATTTGTTCTTTCAAAGCAAAAAACTTTTTGGGTATTCTTTGCATCTTTGAGGGCAGTGATAACTGAATTATTGCCTTTGGAACCCCTCTGCCTGGGCTGCTTTCAGGACATGAATGAGTTCCTTCCCATGGGAACTTTGCTGCAGGAAAGGAAGGAGCCTTGGCTCATCTCCAGCCGACCCAAACTCATTACCTGTTTATAAAAAAGCTGAAGGTCCATGAATGCAAGTACAAATCTGAAAAACTGGCCTGCCTCCAACTGAGCTGCAGCTGCCACTTCTGTAAATGACACCCAGTTTTGTCTCATGCTGGCAAGCAGAAAAGAGGAGGTTTGGGAAGTGCTGTGTTCTCAGAGGCCCGTGCAACCTGGCTGGGAGCAGTGCTTGCCTTCCCTTGGACTGCCTGGCCCTGAAGCACCACAGCCCTGCCTCAGTTCTTGCTTTATAACCCTGTTCATCCTATGTAGACAGGGTCAAAAGCCACTTTTAATTTACATCTTGTCCCTTGGAGGTGTCTCTAACAATGTACCTAAGAGAAAGCACGTTCATCATCTTAGCTGCACCCTTCTTCCCCTTTCTCACCGGGTGAGCTCTGTGGCAGCCTGGGCTTGGTGCAGAGGAAGCCTTCATCTAGCAAGAACTTGGGAAGCAGCACAAAGGGTGATCTGGGATATTTGGGGATAGCTGGAGAAGGAGTGGTAGAGACAGATAAGGGGTGAGTGAAAATGGGGTTGATCATTTGCACCCTGGGCTGTTTTTCCTTAGCACATGAGAGAGGAAGGGGGAGGTGAATGTACCACTCATATTTTTCTGTTGAGTAGGTACTGGCGAAGGCAAAAACCAGAGAGTCTGGAATCATCTTCCTGTCCCTTCCCTTGAGTGCCTCACTAATAACTGCCTGGGATGGATTTTCTGCTGTGTTAATTATCTCTAATTGTCTGCAGCTTTCTGGCCAGCCTCACCTCTCCCCAGGATGTGATGGTCCCAATGGGAAGAGGGGTGATGTGATCTGAGGCCAGGAGCTGCTCCTGCTGCCCATGGCCAGAGACACCCTGCACATCTCTTTCCCCTTCTGAAGTGCTTTGAGCATTTCAGTCTCTTTGGGTACTCAAGGGAAAAGAAATGTTTTAGCTCCCACTAGCGTGATAATAACTTTAGAAATATGAATATAAAATAAAGGTTTTCCCACACGGGTTTCTTGTCACAGATTTCCTTCAGGTGCCTGATTCTGCTGATCTCAACTGGAGCATTATATGAGCTTCTGGGAGCTGTAATGTGGAAAATGAACCTTGAAAAGGGAGTTTAAAGTTTTTGTACAAGATGCAGTGAAGTTTTCCTTCCCCCCTACCTCAAAGCTAGGCTCAGCTTTGTGTGCTTGGGGAAAAAAAAAAAAAAAAAAAAAAAAAAGCTGGTTAAGAGTTTTAGGTGTGTTTGGTATTTGTTTATACAAAATGTAGGTTTTAGCTGCGATGAGATAAAAGGAAGTCTGGCTTTATTCTTTATTGCCCTCATTTAAGGGATCACAGAAGGAGCAGCTGTAGCCCTGATGCTCAGACATTCACTTTTTACATTTGATTTTCACTGGTACTAGCGCTAAGTCAGACTTTGAAATGTATTTTTCTGCAAATTTGTTTGTATTAAGTTTGGCACAAAGCAAATTCAAAACTTGGCATGGCAACAACACTGGGGAAACAATTCAGAAATCTAGAGAAATAAGCCTGGCAGCGTTTCAGTTATTTACCTTGATCTAAAATCTCACTTGTGAATACTAGGACTAGTAAAAAATATGCTGTGTTCTTCTCTGTTCTCCTCCTTTTGTTAACCTGATGGTGGTGATTAGCTGACAAGCCTGTGGGTCTCATCCTCTGACATCAGTCACAAAAAGTTGTGCTAATTAAATAGCAAACGGGTCGATGTGGGAGTGTGAATCCTTAGAAGGAGTGGAAGTGTCTGTGGGTAATGTGAATGCTTTGAATAATAATAATATTTCGCACTAATAAATTAGATTTTGGAACGGCCATAAAAATTCATGCTTCAAGGCTTAAAGTTAATCTCTGTCAGGATAAGACCTTCATTGGCATAGATTATCCTGCATTTACCAATTAAGGAATTTCTTGTATTTTCCTCAGCAGGTTGTTGCTGGCTGGCTTTGAAGACAGGGTTGTGTCTAGCCAGAGCATTTGTCTTACTGAGGAGGCAACTCTCACACCAGGGGCACTGACTCAGGGGGCATAAGGCAAAAATGGGTGAGAACCCATGAATGTTGGAGTAGGGGATGTTAGTCAGAGTTTAGTTACAGTGTGGTGGGAATCAGAAGACTGGCTGCTACCTTTATTTTAGGCTTCCTTCGTGGTTTTGGATAACATATACAATTTTTCTGTGCCTCTGCTTATCTACTTTCCAATTAGAAAATAATGTTCCTCTTCCCACACCTTTCCACTCCAAAAACAAACTCTTTATTTAGTAGGTACCAGTTCTTGCTGTGGGCTGGTACACTGAGCACTTGCACTTAACAACCTTGGAACATGGATTGAATTTGAGGATTTTCATTTTTTGCTGTGATGCTGTTGTCATACTGATGACAAGGATGACAGCTGTAGCTTTGCATTTTCTGAATTTTATTGGTTTCAACATCTGTTATTTTTCATTTTCTTATGTTAAAAAACTACTTTATAATAGCCTGTCTGTCTGATTTTTCAGTTGTGAGGATGGATAGTAAAGACAATCAGGAGTTAGCAGCTAGACTCTGAATGAAGAAATCAGGGTTAATTTATGGCAAGATGCTTCTTTTGCAACACACGTTCTGTCCTACTCACATGGATTTAGAAATGAGAAGACTACGGATCAAGACACATTTGAAATCTCAGAAGCTTGAGTTATGCTGTCAGATATAATTTGTAACTGTTTTTTCATGTCTGGAAATAAGTTATAGACAAAAAAGAGAGAGAGAAAAAGGAACTCTGTTTGGGTAAGCAACGTTTTCTAGTCACATGCATGTGAAAGCCAGGAATATATTGTATAAAATGCCACATAAGAAGGAATGGAAAAAGTACACTATCCTGGGAAATTCTTGTCTGAGAATCTGAAAGGCAGTTACTGCTTAACGGAGTGAAGATTTGATTCTGTAGTTACTATGAAACCTCATGAATGAAAATGTTCTTGTGGATTTATGATATTATACAGGGCAATTTACTGGCAGGCAACCAGCTCTTTGAAAGGAGAGCCAATGGTCTGGTTCCCACGATGCTGTAAATACATCCACAGCCACCAAGAAAAAATAAATAGCCAGAGAGAAAGAGCTAGAAAACAGTAGTCTGTAATTACCTCTCCATCTTTCATTTCCCTGACCAGACTGCTACTGCTTGGCTTCTCTCTGCCCCAGGATATTAGTTATTACCCTTCCAGCCTCAGATAGTTGCAAAATAAACATTTAGTACCTGCAATTTGGCAATTCATTTGCAGCTGCTGCTCTCCCAATCTTTCTGCTCTCTCTGCTGCTCACACCAAACAGAATATGAAGAAGTCCCTCCAGGAAAGTGAAGTGGCTAGAAAGAACCTGTGTGTTGCCTTGCTGGGTCTGTTCACCTTTCCCCATACCAGGCACAATGCCAGCTCATTCCTCATCATGCTCCCCTGCCCCTCTGAGATGTTTCAAAACATATACTTGGGTGCAAAACTCACACAGCCATCATGCATACTCTTGGGGTGTCAGCTCTCCTAAGAGTGGTTTACTCAGACCTGTCAGCCTGCAGCTGATTTGCAGCCCTGCTCAGAGGTGCAAGACACTGAGAAAGGAACACCTGGGTGTGGAGGGGCCTTCAGTCCTGCCAAAATCCAGCCTGGGGACTGGCCAACAATGGCATGATGCTCATGGACTCCAGCCCCACTGCACTCATTTTCCCAGCAGGTTTCCCTCCATGCAGAGCCCTCTTTGGCACCTCTCTGATTTACCTCTCCAAAACCCATTGGCCAATTGCAGGGGGGAGGAATGGGGTCCTGCCCCTCCTCCCACCTCTCAGGCAATCCCCACTAGGGCTTCCCAATGCCTTTTGCAAGCATCTTCTGGAGCAATGTCTAAACACTGAATTGATCTTGATGGCTACGTGTTTGTCTTACACCTGGCACAGCCTGAGGCTTTCATTGTTACCACGTCACAGACATCAAGAATAAACATGCTAATTAGATTAAATGATGCTTATTAGTTCGGTAACTACTTTGCATTACGTGTGCTGCAGACATGTACAGCAGTGTTGCTGTACAGGAGCTGGATGCTCCCACAAACCAAGCACACAGCCCCTTGTTCAGATCTCATGCCAGGGACTTGCTCCTACCCCTCTGCTTGAAGCAGCCAACAGTGCGAGTGCTTCTCCACAAAAAAACAGAGACTTCTGATGTTAGGTGACATGGTTACAAAAGAAGTTTATGTGGCCATTTCCAACCTTGCAATCCCTTGACATAAAACCTCTTTCCCACATCCAAACTGTCTACTAACCTGCAGGGAAGGTGTGCTGGCTGATGGGTGCTTTGCAGGGGCAGGCTGAAAACCAGAGACCAATTACCCTGTTTGCAGTTCTCCATTTCCCAGGGACATCTGAAAGCACTCTCAATGCCAAGCTAGCCCTTAATTTTGAAAAGCTAGCCCTTAATTTTGGACTCTCTGAAGATGCAGTGTTGCTCTTGTTGGTGTTCCAGCATTCAGGAGTTCCCAGATTTGTGATATTTTATTTCTGTGGCCCAGAAGCCAACATAAGGCAGTGGATGGGCACCTTGTAATGAGCAGAGAAAGGCAAGTGGCTTTCTTGTACCTTGGGTGGAATATTTGCATTTGATTTTGTATCAACTTTGAGACAAGAATCAGACTGTATTTTGTCCAAACCTGTTTGTTAATCTTTAGTTGACAAACTGGACAAAAAAGATTCTTTATGCTTAGTCTCTGGCTACCATTTATACCAAGCTGTTTAATCCCTTCTATTGGGTGATTGAAATCCATCATAAACACAAGGTTTTTTTCCTGCCACCACTGAGGGACACCATTCATTTTCTGACTCCTTTAGGGTAAGGCCGTTTGATACTGAGATAGTTTTCAAGGGAGAATATTAAGAAGGCAAATTAAGCAATAACATTTATTCTCTGATTGCCTTTATGAACTCCTAACACATCTTGGTACACTTTTTATCTCTGATATATGCATAAGCAATGAAAGTTATCATTGTAAATAAATGCAAAAATCATTAAGGATGCTGTCACAAGTGACTGTGATATTTATTCATGGACATCTAGGGGGCTTCTAAGGCATATGGTATAGCTCAATAGAAATTACAGGGTTAAGGGGTTTTTCTGGCTTTTACAGTTGCTAAACGTGTCAAAGCTAGTGAAGTCAGGGCAGCCTTACAAAGACAGATGTATGAGCAGCATGATGGCTGGTGAAACTCATCGATGAATTCTAGTAAGATTGATTGGAAAGAATCATCTCAACTTCTCATGTGTTCATGGATTTAAAATTAATTATGTTTTAACTGCTGTGGAGACAGACCTGAGCATAAATTTGTGGAGCCCAATATAAGTGGCTGTTCAATAAATGGGAGAGG
Source organism: Phaethornis superciliosus (assembly GCA_023637945.1). Lineage (NCBI taxonomy): Eukaryota > Metazoa > Chordata > Aves > Apodiformes > Trochilidae > Phaethornis > Phaethornis superciliosus. The sequence continues at coordinate 18,490,565 of JAJQWJ010000010.1, forward strand.
AATAGAAAAGAAAATCAACATTTTACTTGTGTACAGAATGAAAAAGAAATCGAACACTGAAAATATTATTACAATACCATTAAGATAAAGCAATTTTATACTCTGTCTTCAGAATCTTTTTTTCATTTCTGGTCATCCTATCTCATAAAGTCTTTAATGGATGTAAAAAGAGAGTAGAGATTGACAGAGAAAATTATTAGACGTGTAGAGAATTTTGTGAGAGGGAAGGCAACTTGAGGAAAAAGCTTTAGCTCCAAGAAGAGACTTAAACATGTCAGCAGGACTAAGGCAAGTTGTAGTTGCAAAATGTGGTTCTTTGACCACATTTCTTCCCTCCTCCCTAGTCCCCAAGGTTCCCAAACTGTAAACGTGGTGGCTTTTTAATTTGAGGACCCAGAGGCTGATGGTTGTGTATCTGTGCCAGCAGCTGCTATTACAGTGTCACAGACAGACCCTGTAGCAACAAGGTGTGTGGCCAACAGTGCCATCTCTCTCCTGCCCTTATGGGACAGCAGTCCCAGATACCTGCAGGAATAGGAACATTAAAGCAACCCAAAACGCTATTTAGAAAGATGCAGTTCTCTGGAAGACTGATCAAAGGTGATGCCCTTGAGAGCTGGTTCTGTGCCACGTAGCCCGTGGTGGAGGTGGGACTTCTGGTCTTTCCTCTCAGTGCCTTGTCCAGACCCCCTGTTCTGGCTCTGAGGTTTTTAACCCCCTGCTAAGGTGAAGCTCCTGGTGGTTCTGTACTGTGCTCAAATATTTATCACACAACACACGCCAATTGCTTTTCAGGGTTTAAAAAAGCAGTTAGAAATTTCTGTAGGTAAAGAGAGCATAACAGTTTTATGGAGCAAGCTAAGTATTTTAAAGCCTATCATATCTTATGCTTTAAGTCAAACACGTGGCCACAGCAGGTTCAGGCAGTGATTCCCTTCTTGACAAGTTCTTTTGCAGTTTTGTGTTGTCCTCAGGGGGATGTGCTGGTGGGATCCCCAGACAAGATGTAACTTGGGGTTCCCATGAGTAGCCTGGGGTATTTCACATAGGGGGAAGAAGACCAGACTTCCCTGCCCCTGCCTTTGGGGTGGGCTCAGCCCCCTGCTCACACAGCTGCTCCTCACACCTCATCCTTCCCACCTTTCTCCTTGGCAAATGGGAGAGAGAAAAGAAAACAGCGTTCCTAAGCGAGATGTAAATAATGTTTAACGAGTGGGTCTCGGAGTTGTTAAGGAGCTAATTTGCTTATGCTTAAATCATTTTGGTGGTTGATTTAAAGCCAAATCCTGCTGGCCTTACTGAAGCAATTAGCTTGATTATTGCTGGAGGGATACTCACACAATTAAGGTGTGCAGTGTTTGCTCTTCATTCTAGAAACCAATTGTCTCTGCAAAAGCAGTTGACACAGTGTAGTGGTGCTGAAACCTTCAAACCCAGGTGAAAAACCTGGTGTCTTTTAAAGCAGAGGGATGGATAGAGGAACCATCTGCCTGACACTCTTCTGAGGGGAAAGCTAAAGCCTGACAGCAAGAGATGTGTCCTCACATGTTTGCTCTGTGGGACTGCAATTATTGTTGCTTCCCCAGCTTCACCAAAAGAGGGAACCATCTAATTAGATCTACAATTACCATTTATCAAAAAGAGCATCTGAAGTCTTCCAGTGATATTTTATGCCTCTCTCTCTGCTCTTTCTAAGGCACCTATCAATGTGGTACATAAGTACCATCTGGATATCTGGCTAGTGACCAGCAGGCTGTGATGTGTGAGGTCTTTTGAATAGAGACTAGAGAATGGAGAGTGGAAAGAGCAGTCAAAGAGTGTAGAGAGTAGATGAATAACATGTTTTAATGGAAGCTGAAGAGAGTATAACTGAGCTTTAGAATAAAGAGGGCTGGAGAAACCCCTTTGTCCAAAATTTCAGAGACAAAGATTTCAAGATTTCAAAGAGGTGGAGCAGATGAAATCTCCTAGGACCCTCCCTGGGTATATTTAATTGCCTGTGTGCTGGCAGACTAGCAGGGTGGCTGCATTGACTCTGTAGATGAACGCTCTGCACTTTGTGCTGGATACCAGAGCTCATTTGCATTCATGGCACAGGTATGAGGGAGTTTTATTAATAAAGGGCATAGCTTTGAGATCAAGAGTCCTGACTTCCTTCTCCCTCACCCTGAATTCAAGGAAATTTTGAGGTTTTATTTGGCTCATAAGAAATCAAATCAACTGTATAAAATGGGAATTTGCCTTTTTGATTGACCATAAGAGTTTATGAATACTCTAAACCATGGTTTTCGGGTGAACACACTTAGGTATCCTTGCTGGTATTGAATTCAGTCATGTCAGCAGTTTATTGTCTGAGTTGGTATTGTCCCCCCTGTGAGTGCCTGTATGTGCAGAAAAGACTTAGTCTGGCAAAACACCATTGCTAAGAACACTTCTCTTGTCAATTACTGGGAATTTTCCCTCATCTCTGATGCCTTTGGAGCTCAATTAGAGCTTCTGAAGTTAGGATAGATTTTTGCAAGTTCTGTGATGGCTTTTAACAGTCCAGGTCCCAGCAGAGAGAGATTGCTCACTTTAAATCATTCAACTTCATCACACAGGCAAAAAGAAATAAGGAACCCACCTAGAAACTCAAACCTTGTTTAAAAGGGGATCCTCTCTGACTGAGTTGAGTTATTGCAGATATCTCTACACAACAGACATATTCATGTAGGGAATCATCTAAAGGCAGGCACACCTAACAAAGACATCTTGTTCATGCTTAATGCACCGGATAAATTGTTTCAAAATGCAGAATTACTCTGTGAGTTCTTAGTGAATAAGCGCATCCACATATGCATCTCTGAAGAGGTTTTTAATTAATTGCTTTCAGTAGTTTTCTTTTTGGAAAATTAGAACAATGATGGAATAGACTGACTGTGGAGTTTGGGTGAGGGAAGATTATACTAATCTACTTAAAATATGACTAAAACAAAAAGCAAGAAGAGATTAAACATTTTTTTTGAAGCTTGTTTACCTGTGACAAAATCCCTCCATATCTGCTGCATGCAAGTTATTGGATCATCTTAATTAATCTCTACCAAAAAAAAGATTTTGCTGTGGACTTCTTGGAATATTTCACAACCAGAAAGTGTGCCCTGTGATGATTTTTTGCAAGATGAGGTAATACAAGTTTCATTCAATAAATGATTAGGAGAGCAGCAGAACTTTCAAAGAGTGGCAGCAAGATCAACCTGTTACATGAAAGCAAATGAAGAGGGGGATTTGTCAGAAGTTTATACTGTACCCTGTGATGCATCATTAACAAGGGTTTTCCAAAGTCAGGGGACTTTTCATTTGCAGATCCTCCAGTTAATAAAATGCTGTGGTCACAAATGAACTTTCTTTGTTCCCTGTTTGGAATATTGCTCCCCATACCTTGAGGTATATGTGCACTGTTGAAGGAATTGAAAGATACCCTCGTTGCATTGATGTTTTCCACTCAGGCTTTCTTTCTCAAATGCTTATTTCCTGGATCAGTAAACTTCACCAAATCACAACAGCTCTCCTTACAGCTGCTCTGAAAGGACTATTTTTCACAGCTGAATCAATTTTTTCCCTATCACCACAACAGCAGCTCTGAAATTCAACATGTGAGCCTAAAAACTGCTCATCAATAGCCAGATGATCAAAGAGCACAGACAAGCTCCTTTCCTCTTTTTTGCCCTTCAGTTTTTTCATAACTCTCAGGGTCTGCAACATGTTGTTGTAGTCAAGATGTGGTTCTCTGAATTCAGTTTCTGAGCAGCCTGACTGGCTCATTAGGGCTGAGGAATTCAGGGGTGTTTAGCTGTGCCAGGTCTGCAACAGCTCCCTGCTCCCCACCTCTCACTCCTGGCTATGCTCTCCTCCTGCTTCTTTTTTTTTTTTTTTTTTTTTTGGCACCAGCTTTGGTGCTCTTTGGTTCTCAGTTGGGCTCCCTAAATTTGACAAAGCCAAAACAGAGTTTCATGGAGGCTTTGTGACCTGACCTGGTTCCCCAGCCTGACACAACTCTCCAGAAGGGTTTTGTATATTTTTGTTTCCTCTGACTTTGATTTAACCATGGGCTATCTTGCTTTAAGTACCAGATATTAATTAGAAGTGGCAAGGACTGTGTCCCAAAGGGACCATACCCCTGGTCTTCTCACCACTCCTAGTTTGACTTATTTCGAGTTAGTGCTCTGAAACATCATTTGTTTACTCAGGAGCCTGACATTTATAAAAAGCCTATCTAAATTTACAAATAACTAATGTTTGTCAGCAAGGACTACCACTCTGCTCAGGTGAAAAACAGTTTTCCCACGAGTAGAATAGAGCCAAACACACAGAATGTTTACTGCAACAATTCTTTGTTATCTTGTCCCTTCTTTGGTACTGTGCCTCAGCAGGCAGGCAAGGACAGTGGTGTCCGGAGGGTCCCTGCCAGGATGGTGACCTTGGGCAGATGAACCACTTTAGGCTTGATCAGAAACTTCAGTCTCTTTCTGATCCCTGATCCACTGAAGGGAAGTGGGGAAATGGGACAAATGCTCTTTTGTCTCCTCTGGTTTTCAAAACCTTTCTGTCGGTGGTTGGTTTAGGACAAAGCAGAGGCACACAGAGCAGGAGGAACACTGAATCCAGACAAAAATCACTGGGTACCTGGAGATAGCTGGGGCACAACTCCTGGCTGCTTATGCCCATCACGAGTGGGGATCTAGCTGTAACCCCCCTCAGTGCTTCAGAGGCACTTCACATCTACAAATAGTTTGACATTTTTCCCTCTTTCCCCTGAAGGACACTTTCCCCATTGCTTTGGGATCTCCCAGTCCCTGTGATGGGGAGTTGTGGTGCAGCTCAGTGCCAGGGGTTCATCAGGCCAGATAGGCTGCTGCAGGCTTTGGGGAGGTTTTGTTCAGTTGAATGATGCAAAAGGTTACCTAAAGAGCTTCTGAATTTACTGGATTCATTGTTAAAAATTGTACTGGTGTATCTATGTGTTTATGCTGTGTGAATCCTTATCTCCCAACGTACTTGCTCTGTGTAGCTGACCCTCCCTTTGCCAGTGGACACCTCTATTTTAACCCTCTTTCAGTGTTGGTTTGTTTTTTGGTTTTTGTTTTTTTTTTTTGCCTGCACTCACTGCATCACTGCTAATGCTCTCTTGCTGTCCTCCCTGTTGTGTCATGTCATGCAATGTGCCAGACAGGCACGACAGGAGAGGTTACAGTGTGGAAGATTTAGAAATTTCCACAATGGTCTTTCTTCTTTCCCTTTAGTTTGGCTGTACCCTTTCCACAGACTTTTTGGGCTTGTATGGAAGAGTCAGGGAGAACATTGGGACATGTCAAACACTGTGGCAGAATGGCCCATGCAGCATGTGATGGATGATGCTGACTATTCATTTTAACTGTGCTGCAAAAATTCAGACACTTTTCATGAATATTCTGATGAAACTGAAAGCTGTTTAACCTGGCTCTCACATCTGTCTGGTGGGAGCACTTCAGTGCTTATGTGTTGCTCGTATGACTACTTGCAAGACAGGAATTTTAAATTTGTCTGCTCAGACAGTGATGGAAATCCAATATGAAACAGTATACTTGGTTGTGAAATTTGCAATTTGCTCTCTGTGAGTTAGCTATACAAATCATCTAATCAAGGAACACCACATGACTGATCTAAGCAACACAGTATGAATTTGCAAACATTTGCCATTCCCAAAAGATCTGTAAGTCGAGAGTTACTTATTGAAGACACTCCCAAATAATAGAAAATAAATAAATTGGCAAATGGCTTGAGATCCACAGACAATTCATAAGCAGGGCAGGTGAGATTCATAGCAAAATGTACTCACTGAGATGCTGAAGAAAATAGGGAAATTGTTTCTCACTACAGTGACTCAATCTGATGGTTGCTTCATTATCTGGCAGTATACTGATGGAGCAAAAAGAATGCTGAGAGATTTGGAGCCTCTTATCACAGGCTCTCAGAAGAATGGATATTTTACTGCTAGCAGAAGTTTTTGTAAGTGGCAAATTTGTCTGGGATAGTTTTGAAAGCAGATTTGGCCTGATGTCTTATATTACAGCAGAAGATGCCTGAAATATTAACCTGCTCCTGCTACAAAATTTTGCTTTGCTCTTTGCCTTATCTGGAGCTCTACATTGCTCCTCATCCCCTGAGCATCACCATCTGTATTGTCATGGCATCATTAGTACACCATCCTCACCCTCAGTTGCTAGGGTTAGGGTTGCTACCCCCTGACTGTTTTGCAAAGGGGTTGGGGGTTCAGCCAAGTCCCCTGAGAAGTCCGTGGCTGAGCTCAGGTTGAACAGAGCAAAAGTAAAACAAAGTAAAATTGCCTGAGCCTTTGGACAAAAGTGAGATGGGGAAGGAGGAAAAGGTATTTCATTTCCAAATGCATTGCTTGTTTCTGACACAGGTTTAATCTCTCTGCATAATAGCTCTTTGATCTGTACTGCAAACTGCCAGAAACAATTCCTTTGTAAGAAAGTTTTTGCTGTTATCGTTATATACCAAGCAGTGCATCTGACACAGATTGAAAAGATTTTCCCCCCAATTTGCATTGCAAAGTAATGCACTTGACTGAAAAGTGGTTGCTTGGATCAAGTGGAAAATATTTATGTTTCTTAAAAGAAATTCTTATTATTCCTGTTCCAATATTGTTCTCTTTGGCACAATCTGTATTTACTTTGACCAAATGTTTTTAGCACTTTTGTTGTTAAATTATGATCTATGTTTTGTTGTTAAATGAATTATAGCATGACCCATTTACAATGTAGCATAATACACAAAATTCTCCTTAGAGGCAGCATTAGTTAAGATAAGTAAATGCAAATTATTTGGTAAGTCCCTGCTATACCAGAATTTTTTTCCTAATTGAGGTTTAATAAAAACAATCAGTCTAATAGAATGAAAAGTTGTGACAACAGTATTGTAAAGTGTGCTTTATGACACCTATATTAAGGTAGATTTAAAATGGCATCATAACCTTAATTTTAAAATTTAGTACAGCAAGTGATACCATAGCTCTTACTGGAATATATGACTCTCAGCTCCTTTAAGTGCATTTTTAATGGTACCAGTGAAAAATCTTTCCGCAAGCAGAACATTTTATTGTTACTAAGTACCACTCTGAAGTCTCTCCATTGTTCTGAGGTACAACTTTAATGCACCAGTAGAAACAATTCAGCACAGGGAGAATCACACTTAGTTCAAACACATCAAACCATAAGGATTCTGCATATGCTTAGGACATAAGGTTTTCATTCATTAAGTTCCTGCTGCTCATCTTGGTGAGGGTGAAAGGCAATGACAAAAATGCCAACTCGCAGCCCAGCACTGAGCAGGACCCCAGGCAAACCTCACTGCCCTGTTTTGCCCTGCAGACCCCACTCTCCTGTCAGGACATTTTCTTGTAACACTGAAGAGGCGCATCATAAAACAAAGTACAACGAGGCTTCTAACTTTACATATCACCTCCTGGACTTCTGGCTGGGGAGAAACAAGCGTTTTCAAGGGGAAGATTTGCTGTTATACTAATGAGTGCTCGTTCCCTCCTCAGCCCTTGCATCCCCACCTTTTCAGCATCCAACTATAAACGCTGTTTACATCCTTCCCCACATTGCTGTTCCTCAGAGGGAGGGAGGGTGGCTGGGGGCTGGCAGTGGCACGGGAGGAAATCAAACCTTTTTCTGTCTCAAACTACAATTCTTGTCCAGCAAAACGATGCCAACAGTGCAGAGGAAGCTTCGGTTATGCAAAATGGATGGACACATCGTGCTGGGTTTTGCCATAGGGTTATAACCTAAGGAGTTCCTTACCTGGAAAAACCCACCCCCCACTCTGGCTCTGTTTTCCCCTTTTCAAGGGACACTGGTGCCACTCCAGCCACATTTGACTCAATATCATGTCTCCCATATCTTCCAGGCTCCATAGCTTTCCTCTTCCCACCTTTATTTCAGGGCAGCTTCCTCTCTCCCTTCTCCTATCTCAGGAACAAGCCCGGCTAGCTCGGTAGAAAAGGAGCAAAGTGTTTTCTCCATGACCTCTATGGATTTTACTCCGCGGGAAGAGCAACGTGGAATGCACACTCAGCAGGCAGCCAGATTTGAGCTAGTTTGTCCTCCAGGCATTTCTGCCATAAAACGCAGGTATCAAACGGGTATTTCCACCCTTGGCTTCCCCCCTCCCACCTCCTCCAGCCCATCACCCCCTCCCCACCACCTCCTGCCCGCTGCACCTGGGAAAGCCGGAGAGCAGAACACAAACAATGGGCACCCCCCAGCAACAGCTCCCTTTGTTTCCCATGCAAATCCTACCTCCGATAGCTGTCACATCTTCCTCCGAGGCGAAGCCTAATTAATAATAAACAGAGATCCAGCGGAATCCTCCAAAGTGCCACCAGTTGTGAAGCGCTGTCATCATTCCCTCCCGGTGCTTAAACCTTTTTGGACCATTAATGTCACAACCCCTGCTAACTCATAGCTTAGTACTCCCTGCTCAAAATGTCTGAAGTAGTTTGGAAGGACAAGAGGAATGACAGGCACACTAGACAGCCATGCTTGAAATTAGTTATCTCAAGCCGACTTAAGGCTGTTTCGTGGTGCTTTTAAGGCATGCACTCGGTGGGGTTTATGAGCCTAAGCTGGATGTGCCATTCCTGCTTTTATTCAGTGCTGGAAGAGGATGGCTGCTGGCAATGCCGCCAGAGGTCTAACCCCATCCATCCCTCCGTAGCTTTTAAATCTCCCCGGCAGAAGAAACAGCTTCAGTCATCCTTAAACTTACTGAGGCTACTGTTTCTGCAGAGCAGGGTTTCACACATTGTTTTGAAACTGAGGAGAAAAATCACTCCCGGGCACGGAAGGAGCCGGAGCTCTCACAGCCGATGCGAATGGCAAAATGAAGGCGACAGCATCCGTGTGTCCCCCCCCCTCCCCTTCCCTCCCCCAGGCTGGGGCTGGCACAGGAGCTGGGGGAAGGAACGATTGGAAGAAGAAAGTTCATCAAACTCTGCAAGGTAGATGTGGCAGGAAGCAGATGAGGGGGGGATGCAGGGGACCGTAGCACTGTTTGTATTTACAGAGTCACCGGAAAACGTTGTGCTGCCCAAAAAGCGAAATACAGCTTGCAGGAGGCAGGGGTCTCCCAGTCAAAACCTTGGAAGTTGACAGCGCCCGGGATAACGCTGAGAAGGGGAAACCTGAGCCATGAGAGGCTCTGGCAGAGCCTGTGGTGTGTGGGCTGCTGAGAGGAGGCTGTTGCAGAGTGCTCTGTTCAGTACAACCACAAATACAACCACACACATCCTTGGACCCCGGGTCAGAACCAGGAGTGCTGTGCTGAGGTCTGGGAGCCTGCTCCTTCTTGATTGTCTGTTAATAATGAGACCGAGCCAAGATGAATCAGAGCTTGTCACTATCTGCCAGCACTTCAGTGTTGCTGATCTCAGTGTGGTCCCTACTGGACAAATGGAAAAGCCACCAGCACAGCCGTGTCCCTGCCAGCAGCAATGGCACAGGGGCTGAGGGACTGGAGAGGCGACCTGAGGCCAAGGCGGGCTGGGAGGCAGCAAGTGGTCACTTAGCATTTCTGATGCTTTTTCAGCGTTTCCCCCAGTTTTTGTTATCGCCCAGGTCACAGCCCCTGGCTTATAATGAAAATACCAGACATGGAGACATCTCAGAAATAAGTGGGATTTAAAGAGTTAAAAAGAGCAAAGCAGATCACTGTGACACCCAGCTGTGGCTGCTTCACCCAGTGAGAATGAAGGGGTTGAGGCAGCCAAGGTTGGACCTGATGATCTCTGAGGTCCCTTCCAACCCAGCCGATTCTGTGATTCTATGATTCTATGATTCTATGATTCTAATACACATTACGTTTTCCAGTGAGTGGGACCTGAGAGCACTGAGCTTGGTTTGGCTTTGTGCTGGTCGCTTGCACAGGTGACAGTCACATCCTATAGGAAAGTCACCCTCGTGGGAGAGGAGGCTGCTGGCCAGTGCCAAACCAGCTGGTGAATTCTGCCTTGTTCCTTTGGGGGGAAAGTGTGTGGTTTTTACCACGTCACTTCCTGCAACCCACACTACCAGGGGTGCTCTCAGCATGGGCTGCAGGTCTCTTCTTCTTCTCAGTTGGCTTTGATGGAAACTATTGAGTGAAGGCAAGGTTGTTACTGGTGCAAACCAGCCATAGATGCCCATAGGGACACCTGGGTCTACCAGAAGTGTGACATTTGCCCCCAAATTATCATTTTTCCTATCAGGGCTGCCTTGGCACCCTGTGCTTCCCCATGCCTGTGCTTGCTGTAAGTCTAGGACATCCCCCCTTCTCCTTTTCATGCTCTGCTCCTTACACAGAGTGCTGAAGCAAGGGGTCAGGGCTCCAGATTTTTTTCTCAGATAACAGCAGAGGCATTATTAGCACCTTAAGCTTCTCCCAGATTTGGTGGGAGCAAAGCAGACTTTGAGTTTTGTAGGCATGAATCTCAGGATGGATCATTACACGTCAATTGCTAGTGTGGCTGCCAGAATAATACCTGCTTTGCGAATAATTTAAAGAATTTTTTCCACTGCTACTTATCTAGGATTTTTCTTAAGCACTATATTTGCCTTAAGGAAGAAAAAGAAGAAAAAAAAAGAAAAGAAAGAAAGAGAAAAAAGAAAAGTTCTCCTTGTCCTGAGCAATATAGTTCTGTCTCACTAAGGGGTTCACTGTGCACTTCATTTGTAAGTGGAATGACACAGCAGTTCATGAGACATTAGAGAGATTCCTATTGGAGATACACAGGTCCAGGGGTGCTGACTTTGGGGATGATCTTTTGCGAGATTTCAATACTGCACTGTACAAACCAGTGTTCATTGACAAGCTACACCAGTTCACCACTGCTACCCATGTCCACAATTCCCCAGTGCTGAGTACAAGGGGGTTCATAAAAAATAGAAGGCTACCCCACCTCCCCCCTGCCTTATGCAATGATCAAATTACCTATGGACCTCCCTTCCACCCTGATCCCAAAGGCTTCAGTCCTTTGCAGTCAGATGAAGTCACTCAGAACTGAGTTATCACCAGGTCACCAGGAGATAACTAGCTGTGAGATCTGTGCAATCAAATGGAAAAAGAGATGCATTTACAGTGGGGTCTAACTGAGAGGGTGGTGAACTGTTTAAGATGTAAGGTGTAGGGCAACAGATGGGCTGATTGGTTTAAAATGGTTCAGTCTTAGGGAGGTATTTTGAGATACTCCCCTTTTACTCAGGCTTTTTGTAAGCACTGAGCAGCAACAGCAGCTGCCATCAGAGATGGGACTCATGCATACTCCCTCCCCTTGCCATGGCTCTACTGCTATTGCATTTTTCTGATGCACCAATCTGCTCCTTGCTGGAGAGAAGATATAGAGAGCAATGGAGCACTGATTTGATCAGGTTTGGCAATTTTCTGACTTCCTAGACTGTATGAATGTTGCAAAGGAGGATTGCCATGAGAAAGAGAATGCTTATGTGTGATTTCACTTTGCCTTCCAACAGCAAAATCCTGTTGACTTCTATAGGATTGAGATGGCTGCTCAGCCCTGCAGCAGCAGCCCCTCTTTGAGAAAAGTCATTGCTTGCAGAGGAGAAAATGCCTCTGTCTGTTTCTGACCAGTATTTGCTTAGGAAACAGCCAAGGAGATGAAGGAGAGGAACAACTCAGAAGATTTGTAGTTTGTGTGCTGACTGTAAGTCAAACAATATAATGAATGGAGTAACTAATGCATAATTTTATTATGAGTCATCCTAATTATAATGAGAATTTGATAGATACATAACTAGAAAGTGTAACTCTCTGTTACAAGTACACATTTCTAATTGTACAGGCAAGTACACAGCATAATTAAAGCTGCAGGTTACACACACAATAACTTTTTCTTCTGTGGTGCTAAATTCTCTAAAACCAGCATGAATTTGTTTTGAAGCCTCCTACCTATCAGACAGCATTCTTTCTACCCACTTGCTGAGTGTTTTCCAAACAGCAGCAGGGAGTCTCTTTAATCCATGGATACTTGGTGTGAATTGTGTATTAATGGAATGGTAGGAATGATCCATCAATGGGGCTTCCATGTTGGGTGTCTCTGTAGAGTGTCAGCAGACAATGCAGCTACAGATGTGCTGTGTATGGCAGGCAGGTAATGCCTTGTGTTAAATATGTGTAATTACAGTGTAAATGAAAAATTAGCCTTAACAAGAGAGGATGCTTCAGAAGAGGCCAAATTGTTTCATACACATCTAGGTACTCCAGTTCTAGTATTCAGAACTGAGTTCTGCAGATGACAGCTTTCTCCTAAAAAGGGTGAGTTCTGTGTTCTGGAAGATAAATTTGTAATGGTGATCTTGCCTACATGCATTAATCCCACCTCTGGGATTAATTATCACAGAAAGATTTATCAAGACTTATCAAGAAAGCTGGTTGACATCAGTCCCATCTACAGCCCTTGCTGGTCTCTCCTCCTTTTCCCCTGGCAATCCAGGCAGTGTCAGTCCCTTCTACAACTGCAGAGTGCAAGAGCTGCCACAGGAAAACACTCATCCAGGCTGGCCTGGGTGGCTACTCATTAACTATTATCTTGAGTATAAAGTCAGTAATAACTCACTTACTGATGGTGAAATGCAACCCTGTGTTTGGCCATAGTCTTGCAGTTGCTCTGATGTTGAGAATCACACAACACCCAAGCATCCTGGAAATCTCTTCATTTAACTGAGTTATATTCTACCAACTAGCTAATCACTTCCACATGCTGCTTGCTTGTCTCCTTTTATACACTGACTCTTTTTCTTGCATAGCTCTTTTGAGCCACTTGTCTAGGAGAAAATAACAAACATCTGGAGTGTTGTTAAATGACCCAGAAGTTGCTGCTTTGTAGACTGACAGTATTTGATGCAAATAGATGGCTTCTTGCTGTGAAAATCTCCTTGGCTGGCAATCCATTTGCTACTTCTGATCATAGAATCATAGAATCATAGAATAGGCTGGGTTGGAAGGGACCTCAGAGATCATCGAGTCCAACCCTTGATCAATTACCACCACAGTCACTAGACCACGGCACTGAGTGCCATATCGAGTCTCTTTTTAAATATCTCCAGGGACGAAGAGTCCACCACCTCCCCAGGCAGCCCGTTCCAATGTCTGATCACCCTTTCTGTGAAAAAATTCTTTCTAATATCCAGTCTGAACTTACCCCGGCACAATTTAAGACCATGCCCTCTTGTCTTACTGAGAGTTGCCTGGGAAAAGAGACCAACCCCCGGGATGATAGTTGTCTGAGGAGTTTAAACACAGGCTCCTCTTTGCATATTCACACTATTATTCTTACAGAACTGCCAGTGTTAAATTCTTCCTGCACAGCTTCAGCAGAGGCCTTTCTACTCCCTGTTTGCTCAACAGCTGCTGGCATGCATTGCTCCTTCTCTTTGCCTTCAGCTTTTGCCATCTGCCATCATTAAGTTGCCCAGGTGTCGGAAATCTTCTTGCTCTTCTCTTGTAAACATTATTCTGTTTCTTCACTGACTCAACTTTCATTTATAAAGAGGCTGATAGATCAGCCAGCTCTTCTCAAAACATCTGCTACATTTCAGACTCTGTGGGGATGGATGAGGAAGAGAGTAGGTATACTTGCTGGAAAAAATAAAGACTGATTAACTCTTCACTTTCCACCTCCAAAAGCTTACTGTTTCCTTGCACTTCTAGATGTGCCAGTTAATTACTACTTGCTAGTGAGGATTTGCTAGAGCAAATCTATCATAAAGCACAGCTTATTTTCAGAAACATCAAAGCTTTCACATACTACTACGATGTCTAGTCTGCAGTGGTACTGAGGAGTAGCAAAGATGGGACATACCCAAAGCAGTTACCAGCAAAGAGATCAGAACAAACCTATTTTCCTCTTTAGATTGCTTCTGCTGGTGTGAACAGGGGCCACTCCACTGACTTTGGTGCCCTTTCCTGCTCAGATATGGGTCAGCCATCCTTTTGCAATTGGAGAAGTCCAGACCCAAAGAGCATAATTCACAATTATGGGTAAACTATTGAATTATTTTGGCAGAGATGATTAAATTAAATGGTTTCTGGTGTGCCCAATCCTCCTCAGTAAATCACTGAGGACTGGCTGTAAGTTTGAATAGCCACGCAACAGAATCCAACAAAACAGGCTGCTTACACAATGCTGCTGCTGGGCCCAGCAAATGTTTTCTGCTTAAAGGGTAGTAAAATACATATTTGAGGATGCACACCCATATCACAGGGTCCAGTTTCCAGTGAGGGTGTTGAGTAATTCCAACCGGATTTCACACTTCAGTGATTTTACTCTCCTCAGTGTGAGTCTCAGCACCAGTGCTTTCAAAGCCTGATTTTGTGTGCAACTATTGGGCAGAGATGGTTTCCTGCTCTGAACAGCTCTGCTGAGCAGCAATTGCTGCCTGCTGCTTTCCCATTTGTTAAGCAATGGATTACTGTTCAAACATTTGCAGCCCATGTTGGTCTAAGCTCTGTGTGCAATTCTCTGAATTTACTCCTCTCCTGGAATGCTATGATCAGAGGCTGTTTCTCGCTTGTTCAATAATGTCCTAAAGCATTGCTCCAATCAAGGCTGCTGTGATTTCCTTGCTTTGTGATGGATAATGCTTTGTGCCATTCACCTTTCTCAGAAAAATCAAATTGGCCACTTGGCTGCTCTCTGATTGTACATACAGTGCCTTGCTGTTTCTCCACCATCTCGTTGGCTTTTCCTATCCATGCTTTTCTGTTCCTATCTTAATATTACTTCTCCAGCAGCTCTAGCAAGATAATGCTAGGTAAATTTTTCCTCATTTTTTTCCCCCTTCAAACCACTTGCTATGCAGTGCTCTCCTTGCTTCAGGATTCAAGTATCTCCTTTAATCTGCTCTTCCTTTTATTCTTTACTCAGCTGCTGCTTTGCTTGGTGGAATGAACAGTCACTACTCTGGGTCTCATGCTTCTATTTCTGTTCTCTCCCTTTTTTGAAAGGTCTTTTGCATCACTGAAATGCCTGTTTGGGTTTCTTTGAGGGTTTGGTGCTGTATGCTAAGCTCTGCACTCCAGTTGTGAAGGATCGAGCTGTGGAGAAAGCATGCAAAGGGGGGAGGGAAAGTGCCTGGTGAGGGGAATTTCCAGGGAAGCAGTGACAGAAGCAGATCAGCAAACAGCCCAGGAGTCAGGATCTATACTGTAGAGAGGCCATTTTGCAGCACCGTGCCTCAGTTTCCCCATTTCTACACTAAGTGTAATCCTCTGCCTTTTTCAACTGCTTTGCGAGCACTTTGCCTGAGAACTGAAAGATAGCAACTGATATTCAGTCTTGTTAAGCTTAAGTTCCTGCTGTCTTGCTGACAAGCTTTAAATTCAGGATAGTAAGAGCCTCAAACTACCTAAGTAGCCTTTGTATCATGCAGTGTGTTCTGTGCTGTACATTGCTGGTCATACACATCTGCTCCCAACTGCACAACCTCCCTTGAGTGTCCCTACAGCATCTTACAGCCATTTTGCTTTCCTTCTCTGGACTAAAGAGCACTCTGAAGGAAAAGCTGTTTTTCCTGCGTGCTCAGAGCCATCGGGGTCTCAGTAGAGCTGTCACCACTTCACTGACTCCATAGGTGCCTCTGTTTTCTTAAACTGAGGCCAAGCAACACATCTCATGACACTTGCTCTGCTGTAAGGGTTAGTAGGTGACTTCTAGCTGAGGAGGTGTGGGGAGGCTCACCTGGGAGGCAGAATAACACCCTCACCTCCCCTCAGGCTCTGTGTGGAAGCAGTGAATGTCTCCATGCCACCCTCAGGACACACTGTGCATTAATAGAAGAGCTGAGGGCTTGCACCCTCCAGAATAGTTCAGGGTTGTGCTGGGCCCGGGAATGGGGTGGCAGAAAAGACATAGGCATTTTCTTCCATTTTTTCCCAGCCCTCTTTTGATGTCCCCTGACTGGGTGTCCCTGGCTCTTGTGTGCATCCTTGCCCCAAATAGTTCTGTGGGATGCTGTGGGTGCTGCAGCCCTGCATGGAGGCTGAGGAAGGATTTTGCTGGCAGCTTCACAGCTGCTGAGGAGCAGAGGGGACATTGCTTGGGCAGAGTTCGAGCCTGTTTGGCAAAAATATGCTGGCAGGGCCATGAGAAACCTCTCAAAAAACACTGCTTTTTAATTTTACCTACTGGTAGTCTGTAGCAGGTGGTCAGAGGGGCTGAGCCCCCTGGGACATGCTGCTGCAGGGTGTATGGCTACTGTCAAAGCTCCTGCCAGAGGATTTATCTCACCAAGATTCCAAATATCTTCTCAGTTTTCCAGTGTAAATCTGGAGTGACCAGAAATATTTGACTGTATTTACTGAAGTAGAGCTGTTTGGGTTTTATAGCAATGCTTGGGCTTAAACATCCATCTCCAAAGATACAGAGGTTTCGTACAAAGTTCTTTCCCCCTCACAGGCTACAGGGATACTCATTTGGCATAAACACACATTTTTTTTTATTATTCATAAAAGAAATCTCGTTTTTCTATCCTCTCTGATATATTTTTCAAATTACATATGCAAAAATATTAACATATCATCAAAGGCTGAAGTGAAGAGGACTCCTGAGGAATTTAGCCAGTGAGTTATCTCAAGTTTTAGTTACCTAATGTTATTTGTTTACATCTGTTGGAAATGATTTTGTACATGTTATGCCTATCAATGTAATGTTTCATTATTCCATTATTTCTCCACTAAAAAAAAAAAAAAGCAAAGGAACAACTTGTACATAGATACACCTGTAATCTGACCTTTTCTCTGCTCTGAGAAATTTTCAGTAGATTATCTGAATTTTTTCTCTCTACTTGCTCTATTTTAGGACTCTTAGGAAGAACCTCGTCTCAGTCAGTTGTGGACTTTAAGATAGGCACAGAGGGTGCACTTTAAGCTGTAGAGTTCATCTCTGCCAGAATGAGGGGCCATTTCCTTAGCAAAAAGCACTGCACAAGGATGTGTCTAAGAGTACATCTTTCTACTGCAAGGGGGTCTCAGCTGGGGCTTTAGACTCCAGAAACCAGTTGTGTTTTAATGGTGAGTTAATAAAATTGGACAAAAGAGTCCCAGGAAGTCTTTACATCTGCAAATAATGCCCCAGTTCCAGTGTGACCAGCTGGATTTTCAGGATCAGGCTCTGGGGACACATTTTGGTGTCAGCTGCCTGTGTTTAAATACAAAAGCACCCTGATGTGCTTCCCAGAAACACAGGAACATGTGTCATATCTCTAGCCCTTACCTCACTCTTCTAATCTCATGGCAAGAAAAGTGTATTTTCTTTACTGATTTTTCATGTTTATCTTTCAAATACCTCTTGGTGCAGTAAACTAGTAAAAAAACCCAGTCCCTGAAACTGCAATACTACTTGGAGAAAGCATGATGGATCTGGTAGTGCAGGAGCAACTGCCCCCAGGGTCCCCTTTCTCTCACACTGCATATCTATTTACTTTTATTTTTTTTGTTTCCCAGTGTTGCTATTATTTTTGCACAGTGGACTAAACCATCTCTCTCTGCTCTTCACCTCTGCTGCCCACTGGCTCCTGCTTTGTCTCCCTGGATGATTTTCTCTGCTGGTACCTCAAGCCATGCCAGGCTGGAGGCCTTAAGGCACCCTCAGCTCTCAGCAGAGGATGGGTGACTCCCTGGAGCTCCTGCCTGGCTCTCCAGACATCCCATGCTGTCTGCAGAATGGGTGTAAGAATAAGAACTGCAATGGAATAACAGGCCCTCAGCTGTCTCACTAACAGAAACAAGTTACCTTTGTACTTTTGTACCTTTGTACTTTTGTACCTTTGTTTTGTACCTTTGTTTTTCACCTTTGTACCAATGCCCCTGTACTCAGCCCTGGTGAGGCCACAGCTCGAGTCCTGTGTCCAGTTCTGGGCCCCTCAGTTCAGGAAGGAGATTGAGGTCCTGGAGCAGGTCCAAAGGAGGGCAACCAGGCTGGTGAAGGGATCCAGCACAAGTCCTGTGAGGAGAGGCTGAGGGAGCTGGGGGTGTTCAGCCTGGAGAAGAGGAGGCTCAGGGGAGACCTCATCGCTCTCTACAACTCCCTGAAAGGAGGCTGGAGCCAGGGGGGGGTTGGGCTCTTTTCCCAGGCAACTATCAGCAAGACAAGAGGGCATGGACTTAAGTTGTGCCAGGGGAAGTTTAGATTGGATATTAGAAAGAATTTCTTTACCAAGAGGGTAATCAGACATTGGAATGGGCTGCCCAGGGATGTAGTGGATTCTCCATCCCTGGAGATATTTAAAAAGAGACTGGATGTGGCACTCAGTGCCATGGGCTGGTAACCACAACGGTAGTGGATCAAGGGTTGGACTTGATGATCTCTGAGGTCCCTTCCAACCCAGCCAATTCTATGGTTCTATGATTCTATGATAAGTTCAGCAAACCAGCAAAGTATCTGTGTCTCTTAGTCCAGTGCAAAACCTCTGCTCTGGTCAGGTGTAATTGCTGGACAGAATGAAAGGGATGGGAAGCTCACGTGAGCAGGGAGGTGTCTAAAGCTGTGAATGGTTCAGGGGGTACCTGCCAAGTGTGAAAACTGCTACGTGATACTGAAGCATGTTTTGCTTCTCTCTGGGGTATGCAGGGGGCACTGTATCATTTAGGTGATGCAGAGGAGTGCTGGGAGGATGTTGATCTGGAGCCAATTAGGAGCTCAGTGTCACTAGACTGGTAGCAAGTTATGTATCTCACACCACAATGAGGAATGCAGGTCTGAGATCAAAAACTAAAGATCTGCTTTTTTTCTCCTCTCTTTTGCAAAGAGATCAATCATGTGTTAATTATTTTGGATGGCTCTGTCTTTTCCGTGTTCTCTTTCAGGGACTGCTCCATTTTGTCAAAAGCTGTGCAGCCACTGAACAAAAAGACACTGACTGCCCAAACTTGCTCATGTGTTTTATTTCAGTAACCTCTTGATATTTTAGCTACTTGGACATTCCTTGGCTCAAATGAAGTGTCTTAGCCACTGTGAAGAAATTTCCTGCCATTAATTTTTAATATAGCCATTTTAAATGAAATAGAGGATCAAGACTCTGCATTAATATATTTGGTATGGTATGCATGAGATATATTCTCTAGTGTATAATTACTACCATCTGCTATAATTCCTGACTCTAGATGTACAAACACATTGTACTCTTAAAAACTTAAATCCTGAAGTAGAATTTTGCTCCAGAGATCTGTCTGTTCAATAACAGCAACACTCAATAATGTTTGAGTATGATATGAGAACCACCTAAAATAAAGTATGTGTAACTTACTGACAAGCAATATAGTTTCACAAAGGAGGTCTTAAATTTTCCTGAAGCCCTTCTGTTTTCAGTGGGCTGACAGGATCATAACTGATAAGGAATTTCCTCCCTTTGCTGGCATCAGATTTCTGAATTGGATTAACGGCGACAAGAGTTTTTCCTCCTGCATAATCAGATTTGTTAAAATTTCCTTGCTAAGTTCATAAAAATGTTTTGTGAAATGGAGAAAATGAAGAGGGGTTTTCTTTGCCACTAAGTTCAAATTTGTCTGAACTCTCAGCTGGACTCTGGTATTCTTTTTAGGGTCTGTCTTTGGTAATAATAATGTTTTGGTTTCATTGCTCTCTCTTCTAATTCCAGTGACTGATCATTCATTTTATTTTTTTATAGTAGGAGAAGGAGATTAATTGTCCATGCAATTTGAAATAGTCCTAGAACAGCTCACTCGAAATGTCCTCATTTTTCTTCATTCTCATTAACTCGTCAACTTTATTTTTTGTATGTAGCATAAACAGTGAATAAAATGCCATATTGCAGTCCTGTACAGTATGGTTTGGTGGTCTGTGCTCAGCACCTATTGAAACAGCCTTAGTGCTCCTACATCTTGGCCTGGATGCTAAAAATGAGGAGTGGAGAGGAGATACAGAGCCCTGTCCAAGGAGTAGCCCCAAGAGTACTCAGATCATGGTTATTTACCCTTCTATTCCTCCATCACCCTCCCTCAGATAAGCTGCACCTCTGGTGAGCTAATGATCTTTTTAGGGCTTACTCAGGGACTAGATTTATGAAAAGCTGGTGCTGTTTGTTATCTGGCAGGACAGAATCACCTCTGGACATCCTAAGGGATGGTAACATCACCAAATTAAGGAGGGGAGTAAAAAAGTCTGATGGGGAAAAGTCAAAAAGCTGCCCTGGCTGTGGAAAGAAAAAAGGAACTCCTTTGTGGGTAGGATGAAGGGAGGAGGGACAACAAGGGAGAGATAAGGTTTTAATATTAATAGCTTGCTAACATAAAATGAGTGCACAGGAACCTGTCTGGTCCCCAAATGCAGGTCCTTTTCCATGAGCTACTGAAGGATATAGAGATGCTTAAGAATTAGATCCCCAGCCAGAAGGCTGTTAACATCTAATAGCCTGTTAGCTGCACCATTTGGAACCCTTTGGATTAAACCCAAGAAAAACACATGTAATAGTCTAAATTTTATTTTAATTTCTAATCACCTGCTTCTATGCACCTGGTGATTTTCTGGCCTGTTTTAGGGAACAGATTCTCTAACTGCCATTGGAAAAGTTACAGCATTTTATCTCCACTGGTCACATGGAGATACAGGTCTTACATTATTTCTCTAGAACTTGGTCTGTTTGATTCTTAAAGCCCTGATTCTGTACTTTGACACTGTAAAAACATAATTTCAAACCACTTTTGAAGTAAAGAATGTAAAACAATCCTAACAAACAAACAAAAATAGAGAAGCTGGTGGTAGAGGTTAGCTGCTGTTCTGCTGTGGCTTTCCCAGAGTGGGGAACCTGTCTCTGGATGGGGCACTGTTCCTGTCATCCCTTTGTATAAGTTCTTGTTTTGTGTATTTTAAGAGAAAAATATGGTCAGCATGACTAAAGGCTGGTTTGTCTGACCCCAACGTTGTAGCTTTCTGAAGAAGGACTTCTTTCTGAAGGAGAAAATGCAGTAGAGCTTCACCAAAGCTCTACTCCATCAGACAAATTTGATTATTTTATTTGATAGTGGACATTTTTGACAAATGCAGGGCAGTAGATCTAATCTCTCTGGACTTGTGCAATGTATTTGACACAGTGAAAAGATTAGTCAAACTGGAGAAAGCAAGGATTAGTAGAATTTTGCAGGAAATATCTGGAGGTTTATGGAGAGTATAGAATATATATGGAAAATTTTATGGTGCGGTGGCTGCCCCTGGATGTCCCTTTAGCTTTGGTGGAGCAGGTTGACTGTATTTATAATTCTAATGTTCCTGGCACAAAAGGGGAAGCTCTAACATTTGTGGCTGAGTTGAAATTACATTCCATTAGCACAATAGCAGAGCTCCACAAAACTCTATTAAAAATTGGGATGGTCACGAGGGCTGCAGCTGGGGAGATGAAGTGTGAAGAGGGAGGTAATAGAACAAAAAGCAAGGCTGGGCACCAAGGGAGTCATGCCATGCATTATTTCTGTGAAATGAGGCTGATCTTTTGGAAATGATAGAAGAGAAGAAAGTGAAGTTAGCTGTTCTAGGGTGCCCTAAGGAATGCTGGAGAAGGAATTTGTGAACACATGATGCATCAGACATCCAGTGTCAACAGCACTGAGCCAGGGCCTGATGAGATCCTACCTGGAGCACCAGTCTTGACACAAGCTCAGGGAAGGTCTGTTAAAATAGGAAGAGTTGCAGAGAAATGCAGCAAATGCAGCCTTTATTTGCCTTTGAGAGATATGATTGCTGTCTGTAATTGCAGGGAGGAGGAGGGTTAACACCAGAGAGTGAGGAGAGCTATTTAAACTCAAGATCAGCATTGGCACAAGAATAAATAGGTATATATGGGTCATGGATAAACTTAGGCTGGAAATTCTGAGAAGGTTTCCAGCCATCAGAAAAATGAGGCACTAAATTAGTCCTCTCAACAAAGAAGTGGAGGTAAAACCAAATTAGTTTTAAGATAGAGCTTCAGAGCTGAATGAAAGGGATTTTATGATACGCTGGCTTGTGATTGCAGAGGATTGGGCTCAGTGATGCAGAACCTCTTCCCAGCCCTCTGTTTTTCTACTGCTGCTGGGGGATTGTTTTGTGAACAATTTTGTGAAAATCCTACCCTCTGCAAGGCAGTGGTTGAGGAGGGCTTGGAGAGGAGGCTTTGCACCAGTTAGAAGCAGAGAAAACACCTGCTGAAGGCCAGCCCTGTGAATCTATGGGTTAGTATCCTGGGCTGTGCACATTCATGGGTGTCAGTATCTTATGGCCTTATGGAAGGGTTGGCTTCCCCTAAGCTGGGCATTTACTTTTATCTGTAAAAACTTTTATCTGTACCCTGAAAATGGAGCTGGTCTGATCCTCAGCTCTCAGAAAACAGCAGCAGAAGGTGGAGCAGGCACTACACCCCTGGAGCTCAGCTTGGCCCTTTGACTGGGCTTGCTTGTGTCTGCTGGAAAACACCAGAGCTCTGTGCCACAGGGATGCACCTCAGGAGGAGTTGGGATTCGAGCAGAAAGAGACCATTCTTATGGAGCATGGTGAAATGTTCTCCTTCTACTGGCATGAAGTAGATGTCTCCTTAGCTCATGTAAGAGAGGCTAGCTGAGGAACAGCATGGCTGAGATGTCTTGTTACCCATGAAAGTACCTCCTGACACGTTTTCTTAGGAGTGACTGAAGCAGCAAGGATGCCAGTCAAGGAGTTGCTCTCAACTGAGCAAATATTTCCTTGACTCATCCTGCAACTGATGCTGCCTTCTGGGCCTGAAGTCCATAAATTTACTATCAAAATCAAGTCAGAAAGAAAAAGATACTGTTCCTGCAAGTGTACATTTTTGTTTAAAAAGTTCAGGCCATGAAAAGTGTACTGCACTGTATCCAGGGGCTAT
Organism: Phaethornis superciliosus; assembly: GCA_023637945.1. NCBI lineage: Eukaryota > Metazoa > Chordata > Aves > Apodiformes > Trochilidae > Phaethornis > Phaethornis superciliosus. The sequence continues at coordinate 18,513,490 of JAJQWJ010000010.1, forward strand.
TGTCTGAAATGAAAATAAAAGTGTGTGAGTGTCCAGATCTCTGTATGCATTTGAGAAGGCCCAAATGTGCCTTCCTTTTGGTGCTGTGTGACATCTGCGGGAGTTTCTCCTGAAGAGAGAGCTTTACTGAATTGCTCCTGTGGTCCTTTGTAACTGGCACTGATATTTCTATGGCTTCCTTTTTTATTGGGAAGGATTGAAAAGACTGCACCGAATAAACAGCACAAATCTTGTCATTGTCAAAAATAGTGGATAGAAGAATTAAAAAGACAAAAAGGACAGAAAAATGAGTTTTTCAAAGAAAGACACTCAGGTCTATTTTTTCAGTTTGATTGAGTTTTGGCTCACATTTTCTTGTGCTCTCTATTTGAGTGCCAGGAGCTCTGAAGTTTGAGATGCATTGTTGGGTCTGCTACCACCAACCTGGATGCAGACACCTAGGTGCAGTGCTTTGGTTATGGAAGGAAGAGACCTGCCCTCCTGGAACTAGCTAAGATTTTCTTCCCATTATGAACTTCTCTAGAGAAAGGAAACTCTCTTTGAAAAACTGCTCATTAGGGAAATGGTCATGCATCTTGTGAATACCATTTGGGATTCCTCTGGCAATGAAGGATTCATTTTCAGCTTCTGCCACTGAGCAATATGTGTGAATGTGGATGCTGGTACTTTTTTCCTGGCTTACTCCCAAGAGGAAGGAAGCTAAAAATGAGGACTGGCAGTTGTAGTCTCTGAGGTTGCTGAATGTGCTGTTGACTTCTTAGACAAGACTTTATTTCCTTGCGTTTCAGTGTGCTCATATGTAAAGTAAGTATTTCTTCTGTTCCTGAAGGTATCTGTGAAACCAGGTGATGTCTGTGGAGTGCTCCGAGTTCCTTGACTCTCCAGAATCACCCAACTCCATTGGAGTGGATAGAGCACTGCTACTCAAAACCCAAGGTCACACTGACCTTGATTTCTGGACATGATTGAGCCTTTTTTTTCTGTTGCTGTTAAAACAGATAGACTGAAAATAGATTACTCATTTGTGTCATTTTGGCAGATTCCCTTTTACTTTGAGAGCTTGCTTCAGGTCAAGTGGTCAAATTGTGAAAGGTTTCCATCCATCCAGTAGGTGTCTTGGAATGAGAGGAAGCCAGCAAAGATGACACTGCAGCAGACAGAAGCTGCCTGAACTCAGCTATTACAGCAGACTTTTCCCCATCACTTCATCTGAGTACTAAATATCTGAGAAGTAATTACCCCTGATGTTTCCTCATCTCTTTCCTCTTCACACGTGGTGTAGGCTATTCTGTTTCTGAAACACTCACCTCATGTTCATGGCATTTGGCCTGCAGCAGTGAGGTTGAGTCCAGCTGCAGAACATTTTAAATGTTTTCTTCTAATAGATGGCTCACCATAAGCTGGAAATGCGTCACACACCAGCCAGTTATTTCCACATCATAAACTCCTAATGCTTCTTTAGACTGATGGGGTTTTCTGTTTGCTAAGACCTGGAAATATGCCAAGTATTCTTCCATGCATGATGCCTCTTTTATTTTAGCTGCCGTGGAGCTAATCATTGGGTATTTCTGGTGCTTGAAAGCCCCCCCACTTGCTCCTGGGTATTAGCTTAAAGCACTAAGCCACTCCACAACTAGGAGCACCCCTCCTGCAGGGACAGGAAACATTTGTGCCAAGATGTGACCTGCCACCCTGGCCATGGCATCTGCATTCCAGGCACTCAGAGGATTTCAGGGAATTCCTGAGGCTGGAAGCCAAGCTGTCCTTCCATCCAGGCTCCTACTTCATCTCCTCCTAAAGGTTTTCTTTAAGGTCTGCATGATTGTCCCACTTCTCTTCCTTTTTTTCCTCCTCCACCGAATTTCTCTGCTAAAATCCCAGTAAAGCTGGGAAGTTCAGTGTTGGAAGGAGGGGTTTGGGGTGGGAGGGCAGAGAGAAGGCACTGGCTGTGAATATAGATTTCCTGTGGTGGCTTCACTTCTGCACTTAGATCTGTGGTGATCCTTTTGGGATGCGATTGATTGTTGGTCTCAAGAACCAAAAGGCAATTCCATTTCATTAATCAGTTAGATAAATGGTTTCTAATGGTTGTATGCTTTGACATCTGCAAACTGTCCCATCCTTGAAGTGCTCTGCCTGCTCTCCTCTCCCTTTAATTTCTTCGTTTTCTGGCAAGACTCTGGTAACTGCAGAATTTCCTCTTTTCTCCACTGACTCCTAGTCTGAAGTGCTTTCCAGATTCTCCAGATGCTCAGTAGTTAAGCTTATGCCAACTTATCAGTGATAAAACCTTCTCTATTTCCGCCCCCCCCCCCCTCCCCTCCCCAGAGGTTTGTGCATAGAAAGCTTCAAGCACAAAAATTCTGCTTCAGTCCTGAAGCTTGGCAGATAGCATCTCAGGCCAGGAGCAAATCTCTTTGCTGGGTTAAAACCAATGGTAATACATTTGGTTATTATGAAGTACTGAAAGTGTAATAGTTTGTGTGATGGAGGAGTTTATGAGCTTATTTAAGTAAAATTAGTTTAATTTAGCACAAGAGTTTTGCAAGGGATTAATCCTCAATACAGCCTTATTGCAGTGCTTTAAGTCCCTCATTTTTTAAGGTTAATGCAGTTCCATTCACACAGAGATTAGAATGTAATCTGCAACTTCTTAATTTGTTTTCCAGCTGCATTCAGGAACCGAGGTGTTGATTGTACCTACAAACCTATTTGTGTGTGCACACGTGTGCAAATACACAGAGACACAGGCATGCAGGGATTGTTTTCTCTTTGCCCTTTCTAAAAGCTCTGACCTTGTACCAGCCCTTCCCCTGTAGCTACAGGAACTGCTCCTTCCAGAGCTCTGCAGAGCTGTTCCCCCTCAAACAAAAGCTTCACCTCCTCAATTCACCACACAAAGTATCTGTGAGCCACTGGTCAGGATTCCTGGCTTCCCAGGCTGAGAGCAGCCCTCACCACACACAGTGAATCCTTCAAATGTCACCTTCCCTAGGGACTACATTTCAAAGGACAGCAATAATAGTAATGTTTTTCACTTCTGCTATACTTCTCATCACAGGAGAGCAAAGCATTTGATGAGCAGCAGATACTGACTACAGGCTTGGAATAACTTTGCAAAAGAGGGCCATGCTGGTGTCCTCTAGCTTAGAAGCAAAAAAATCCTGGACTTGAGTGCAAGCCTCACCAGAACCACCTGGTGTGGCCATGTCCTGCTTGCACGGGGCCAGCACTAGGGCTCGAGGACTGGACATCATCAGCCATGCAGGCAGGATACCATGCAAGGAAGGAAGGAAGACAGGACAAGTCTGCTAGAGCAATGCTGTTACTGAATCCAGGCTGTGGGAATTAAACTGATGCAGCCCAAAGTGTTTCCAGGTCACAGCAAACTGTCAGAACTCATAGTAAACATAAACATCTGCAAGATCACCTCTCCCTTATGAATGTTACCTCCCAGTATATAATGACAGCCATCACACTTACACAACTGTGTAAAGGTAGACAAAATCTCACATTTCAAGATATATGAATCCTCTAAACATGTCATGATGCCTAGAAAATAGTTCACAGAGTGCAGTAAGTTTACTGTGAGTCATAATGCACAACCATGAATAGCAAAAGCACAGTTCTTGTACAAATGCTATAAGCATAAAACAAAAGCCTTCCTGTTCTAAACACTATATGGCCTAATTCCACCCCGAAACACCTCAAATCCATAGTTCCACTGGAGAGCTTTACAGTTATCAAAAACCCAATAGATGAAACCAAAAAGGCATGGCAGAACCCAGACTGCCCAAATTAAAGTCTCTAAGATTTTCTATAAATCCATCACAGAACATAAAAATCATTAATTTATCTCTTAGCTTTGCATCCTCCTGACAATTTAGTGTCCCAGTGCATTATCAGTGGTCGTTCCTTGTAATTTGTAACAGCCACAAGGGAATTGGGAGGGAAAGTATTTGTGGTTACCAGCCCAGACCTGCTCATCACAGGAGATGTATTTTGCCACAGGCTTGCTGTATCCACTTGGAAAAGCTTCTTCAACTTTTTATTCTCCATCTCCCTCTCCATCCTGAATAACAACTGATGATTTATTTCACAATGCTTTTGTGAAGCTCCATTTGTCAATGCCTGTGATGTATTATTTATTGTCATAGCTATAAACAATTGCATCCTGAAGATGCTGAGAACATCACCTGCATTTTGATTTCTGCCAACACCTCTTCCACTTAGGACAAAGCCTTTCTCTTTCCTTTCCTAGCTTAATAGTCTTGTATTCAGTGACAATTCAATTTAACAAGTCAATGTTTGGGGCCATGAAGTCAGCTCAATTTCTGTAAACACCCAATTTCTGTAACAAGGGAAGTTCAAGGGAAAGCCACTGGATTTGTGGTGAAGTGGTGGCAAAAAGCATTGCTAGTTTTGAGGACTCTTTGCAAGATGCTGCCAGCATCTTCAGCAAGGTGTTACTTGTGCCTGAAGGACAGCTTTTAGGGTGAGAAGATGCCCTGCATAGGTGCTTCAAGAGCAGCAGGATAAACATATGTGAAGAAAAAGTTGAACTGAGCTCAGATACAGAACATCTGTCTTTATTAATGATATGCCCGGTAAATGTATCTGAGAAAAGACACATAATAAGTGCATTTTCTGTATGTCTTAGTAAAAATACTGCTTTACTCTTAGTATTTTTTCTTCTGGAGACTCTGGTCTATCGTGCTCCCTTGTTCCTGTTATAAAACCTGATGACAAAGTAGGCACTGCCTAGATTTAACATCCTGACTGACCTTATCTAACTGACCTTGCACCAAAACAGCACAGTCTGCTGCCAAATTTTCCAGTCCTCTTCACTACCTGAAGTCTCAGGAGCTCCATTTCCTAAATAATTTTGCATCTGCTGGCCTTATCACATTGTGCAGAAACAAAACTGCCATGGTGGGGGCATTAAGCACATTCACAAAAGGGGGAGCTCTGGGTGCAAAGCTCTTCTCAGAAAATGCAAAAAATGCTGGGCTTGCCTGGCTGATGGAGGGGTGTGTTGTAAAATACTGAACAGAATAAAATCTCTGTCACTAAAATTAATTTGGCCTCCAAATTCAACCAAGAATGAGTACTTGGCTAAAATCCTGCCACATTCTGGAAGGCTGAAGATGGTTTAAATTATATGATGTGTTGCATTTTTAATGATGCATGACTCCAGTTTATGGCAGAACTCTTCTCAAAACTTAAAAATAAACAAGTTAGAATTATATCTTGTGACTCTCTAGTAGAGTTTTGTATTATGTCACTTGTTATGCAAGCCAAAAATGGGCTTAACACAAAATGGCATTGGTTTTTCAATCATTAATGGCACAATCAACTAAAACACATAATCTGTTGCAGTGAACACAGTGTTTGTAAACACGTGCAATTAAAGTGGAATAAGATTCAATTATAATGGATTATGCGTGCATAATAATGCAGATCATGCAATTCTTATTAGCTGGGCTGTACCCTGAGCTCAACTCAGGAGGAAATTATATTGAAATGTTCTATAATGAAGAGAAAGTCTTAATGAGAAGACAAGGTTGAAAAAATATTGCTCAAAGCAAGAGGAATGAAAAGGTCCAGAATACAAATGACAGTAATACAAACTCATTTGACTCTCTCTGGCTCTGTGCAAAGATTAGAAATTCACACTTGACAGCTGCCAGGGACTCAGCAGGTGGAATTTGCCCCACTGGCTGCCACTGTTCAGAGAGCAAGGTCCTGGCCCTCTCTTCAGATAAGCTTTCCACAATGTTTGGTCATTTTAAGGAGTTACAGGAGTGACAGAATATTTCAACTCTCAAGGCTATGAGTGTGTCTGGCTTCTCGTGGGGTGCCACTTTTTGGATGGAGGCAAACAGTGCTCCCAAAGATGCTTAGTTTCATTTATTTCCCTTTTTTTTTTTTTTTTCCCTCTGATAGTACAGGCTTATATCCAAGGCTAGATATTAAACACCTGTATAATCTTTCCTTTGTTTAATCACCCATGGAAGTTAATTTACTTCACACAAATTCATTTAATTAGCCATCACTAGGAGGGGGGGAGGACCAGACCACATTTTGTAGTGCACAGAAAATTACTGGTAAAGAGAGCCTAGGTGATACCAAACATGTAAGAGCTGATCTCAGCTAAAATGTGCAGACCTTGTCTAACTCTGGAAACAGCTCACTAACCACTCTACAAAAGCCAGTTATAATGGGTACATGTGTATAACAATCCAAACTGTGCTACACTGATTAGTACAAGGCCTTGACTTGACTTAATATCTGAGAGGTGAAAGCAACACAGCATATGAAATAAAACAAAATAAATGAGAAAACCAAGATGCTGTGTTGCATTAGCTACACCATCCTTTGGAGCCTGAAATCTTGAAGAATAACTCGTACTGGCTTGGACAAGGCATTAAAGATCTCTGCCCTGAGCTTGTTGCTGTTGGCACAGAGAAGCTACACTTAAGAACATAAAAGGTGCAGTTCTGTAGATTGGTAACAAGTGACTGTGAGAGATTAAACGGGAAATTGTACATGGAGAAGGAAAGCTCTGTGCATGTGTTATCCTAGTGTACCACCAAGCATCAAACCTCTCAGATAAGCAAAGAAAAAACCCACCTAGAGACTAGATTTCAGATTCTTCATTCTGAACAAATACTCACAAGAGAACATGAGAAATTATATGAAGGAAACAATACTGTCAGCACAGCTCACAGTGACCATAGTCTCATACATATGCATACAGTCCTTGTTCTGACTTAACCTCCCAGCTAGGGATCTGTGCCATTACCACAGGAAGAGGTAAAAACCACAGTGATCTTCTGTCTCAGGGAAAACCCTGCGATGAGCCCTCACTGCACATCCTCAGGCTTTTTTTCACTCTAACTTCAAACCTATGAGACTTTCCTCATTCTGAATTTTTTTTGGGGGGCAGTATTTAGCCTGTGCTTCCCTCTCTCACTTCCAACTCCTCATACTTTCTTTTCCACCCTACCATGCTGCTCAGTTCTTCCCTTGACTTTGGTCTTTCCACTGCTCAGCACTAGATTGTAATGTCTCTCTGTAGCCTTTTTTTCTCTGACAGTATATTACAGTTCTTCCTGTACTACAGTCTACAGTACTGATTTAGCTCCTTTAATCTTTCTTTATAAATTAATCTCTCCATCCCCTTGATAATTTTTGTTGCTCTTCTCTGAACTCACCACAATTTTTCAATACTTCTTTGCTAATGAGTTTCTCAGAACTGAACACAGTGTTCCAGGTACAGAAAGAGCAGAGCAGCATAAAGGGGGGGTTAACCATAACCCGGGGGTTCAAATCTCCCAAATGCACTGCCCTTCTGCTGCAATATCTAATTTCTAAATTGGGTCTAACTTGTGCCCACAAGTTTTGAGGGAGAAGATGGAATATCACCCATCTGTTTCAGTGTTTAGAGGGCAGATTTTAAAATGCTAAATATTGGATTTTTTTTAATCAAATAACTTTGGGTGTGCACATCTGCCCTAAAAATTGCAGTCTGAACTGTAAGCACCGTCACCCATGTGGAAGTCAAAGTCCTGCCTCATGTCTCTAGTTTAGAAGAGCCAAATGTTACAGTTGGATGGGTAGCTCAAAACCTCCCATTTAGGAAGGATTCTGGGATAGAAGGGGATTTTTATAAATCTTCAGGATAGCAAGATTCACATCTGCAGAAGCAGGCACACAAAATTATGAACCAAAATCTCCTTTCCTCCTACCAGTGGGAACTGATTGATATGGTTTATTTTCCTGAACATAAAAACTGGTCAAATTCTGATATTCTGTAACTAATCCATAATTCATTTTATGGGGTCCTGACCCAGCTGCTCCTTTCTCTGGATCTGTTTGCATCTTTTGTGGAGGTTTTTATTTCCTTCTAATTTAATCTCATCTGAATATCTTATTAAAATATCACTTCCTCCTCTATTTCTAGATAGATACTCTAGATAGGTCTCAAGAAGAAATCAAATAAAACTTATTTAAGAGTAAGTTTCATGGTTCTTCTATGGTCTACTCATCTTCAGCTTTATGCTTTGCCACTTACTGTTAACCTCCCTTAATAGCCTTCCATCCTGTTTTCAATCAAGAAGTTAGTGTGCATCTCCAAGCTGATTTAAATTAATTTTTCTAGAAAGATTTCATGAGGCACAGTATCAAATGCACTACTCAGATGCAAATATATTACAGCTCTAGCATTTGCTTCATCTGTTAATTTTCTGTTTCTATCAAAAAAGCAATCAAGTTTGGTGAGATTTATTCTTGCCAGACCAATGCTGTCTGAGGCTTCGTGCTGTCGGGATCAGCTCTCAGGCTCTTCAAACACCCACAACCTGAATTACCTCCAAGGTACATGGGTGTATCAATGCCTCTAAAAATGGTTGGTTTGGGGGCACTATGATGTTAATTCTACACTGTAGACTCAATTAATTGTCAGTCCTGTTTGTATCAGTACAAGACTAGGCAGGACTGTGATTTCTCTCCAAAAATAGTTGGGATCCCACACAATGACCTCGGGTAACATTCCCCTCGAGAGCTTCAAACAGAGGTTGTGGTCCCTCTACCTGCTGAAAGCTGCTGCTCTTGTGCTGTGTCAAGGTCACCCAAAATACCTCAGAAATCCCTGTACCAGCACATCTTGCTCAGCACCATCTGCAAAGAATCCTCTTCTCTTCCAGGCTCACTCTGGAGTGGCACGGTGCCTGGATGGATGGGGACCTCCTGCCTGGAGTCTCATGACAGATTTAGCAGCAAAGAGCTGCTGGGAACCAGTGGCTTTTGTCACAAGGGACTGCAGCCACACAGGGACAGCTCTGGGGACTTTTTGATGGGACAGCTTGTACTTTGTTCCTCACCTGCACCTTGGTCCAAAGCAATGCTGATTTCTTTGTTTTATAAAGCATAAAAAAGTAGATCTTCAGAAAACAGTGTTTTGAGATAATTTATTTCTCCTTTTAAGTATCTGTATACTCTTTTATTTAGTCAATTCCTAGTCTTCTGTTCACAAATTAGGAGAAATAATTACATAAAGTATGGCACTTCCACCACTTGTCCCCAGTGTGAGGTTCATCTATTTTAGCTGGTTATTTTCCCTCAAGTATTTTCTCACACATTATTAAGAAAAGATACTTTATTTGCTTTTCCTCATTTCTGAACAGTTGACATTACTTTTATCTGTCTCATTAAAGATAGATTCTAGTTGTCATTAATTTCATATCCACCCTAGTTTACTAATTAGGGGACACACTTTCTCTCTAGATTTTTGCTTGTCTTCCCCCAATATGTATATAATAAATGTCTTCTGTATTCCATTTAAATCCTTTGAAATCATTAATTCACTCTGATTATTTTGCTGTCTTCATCCATTCCCTGCTGAGACTCAAATGAATCTCTATTCTTGTTTGATTTCCTTCCCACCATTCCCTGTTCCAGTGCAGGTTTTTAACCTCCCATCCCTGAGCAGTCCCCTGTGAAGTGACTGTAACTGTGGCAGAGAACTTTTTGTGCACACTTATTATTTATGCAGATTTGAGCATACCTGACTCCCATAGAGACTGGAGGGGTCAAATCTGGAAATGTCCCCTTGTGAATTATGGGTTCAGGGTCTGGGACCACTGTCGTTGTGTCTTCCTAAGCTGAGCATCCTCCCATGTGCCAGCCAAGATGAAGATGGGCTCCCACCTCAAAACACCATTAACCCCCCCAAAGTAAGCAGCAGCCACAGGAATTTCAACAGGGTCCTTTGAAGGATCCCTGGCAAACACCTAATGCATCTGCTCAGAAAAAGCAATAAACAACTTTTGGTCAGTAATTAGTTCCCTAAATAATTAGTATTTGAATGGTACTTTGAAGATATCAAGTGCTCTATAAGTTCACACATATCTTTGGCATTCAGGGATCCTTTCAGTCTCTGGTGGCCTAGTTCTCAGCATTAATGAGTTATGTGACACTGCTTAGGGGTACATGAGATTAGCAGAAAGGTTTAAGTTGCTGTCTCTCTCCACACCCTTTTATTTAGAAAAACCCAGAATTGCTCTTTGCCAGGAAAGGGAATATCTATCTTCACTGCCCGCTTAGGGCAGCAGAAAGCCTCATCTTAGGCTCCAGGACCAGGTGAAAAGCTTTTGGCCTGGAGGTGGGGAGCATAGTGTGAGCCATGCCAAGGCTGCTCCTAACAAGCTGCAGATGCAAATCCTTCCCAAGCTCAGTTGTGGTTTGGGGGAGTAAGGAGAAAAGGCAAATTCTCCTCCTCTTCCTAGCCAGGTAAACAGACACATTTTTTGATGTCAACTACAGTGATTTTTTTTAAAAAAGAAGGATTTGTTTGTTTGGGAAGTTTTTGGTTTTGTTTTTGTGTGTGTGTTTTGTGGGTTTTTTGGGGTTTTTTTGGTTTGGTGGTTTTGGGTTTTTTGTTTGTTTTTTTTTAAGCTGATGTGATTTATCCAAAGCAAACGGGTGTGGTGCCTGTGTTGGTACTGTTTAGATTGTTATAAACTTACTTAAAGCTCCTAGCTAATTCATTTTTCTGGGATTCTAATGCAAGGCAGTAGGTACAGTTCCCCTGCAGAGTCTATTTTCAATATTAATTATTTTGCTGTGCGTTAAGTAGTTTTTGTTTTTGCGTTAAAAGGTTTATGAAGATTAGATGATTAAAATGTTAAAAACTAATTTTCTCAAGCATAGCCATTCTGCAGCAGTCAGCTGGAGAGAGAAAAATATGTGCACTTAGTTGTCTTGGAAAAATGGCACTATAGCTGAATTATCATATGGGGGGAAGAGAATGGTGAGAAAGGCTGTTTTATCACAAATGTTGTTGCTGGCCACACACTTGTGCTTCTGTTGATGTGTCTGCTGCTCATTTTCATTCCCAGCAAAGAAGATTTTTGTCTAAGAAATTAATTTCAGCATATGACAGGAATGGCTATCACTTGCAAATATATCACATCTGCTGCAAAGCTAAGCTCAACGTGACAGCAGAGTCAATTTTGACTGCTCTTGGAGGAGGCGGGGGGCTGATGAAACATCTCTTTGGCAGGGTCTGGTTTCACAGCATTAAGCTGGGCTGCAGCACAAGTGCCTCTTACAGGGGCAGCTGTTACTGGAGGGTGATTTTCTGGTTAAAGGAATCTCTTCTACAAACACTGTCGCCGTGCCTCGGTTCCCTAGTTGCAAAATGATGAGACTCTGAAGGGAAAGGAGAAGTCACAGCCCTCCCTTCTGTGAGACATTGTTAGTAGTCTGCTAACACTGACAGATACCTGGTTTCACTCCTTTGCTCTTTATCCCCCGTGACACCCAGAGGGACTCTGCAGAGCTGTCATAGCTTATTACAATATATAGCTAAATTTCAGGCTGTTGGACTTCAGCAGATTTGTTGATTTTAACACTGGCCTAAGTGTGAACTCTGAATTGACAATGAGTTGGTTAAGAAAGATGTATCTGTCCCCTTCCCTTTGAAACCATTGGACTTTCTTTAAGTGTGATCTGAGCAGAAGGGACAGATGCAGCTACCAGAGCCCTGCCCTGCGTGGCTGCCCACCTCAAAATTGTTTTTCTGCCCTGATCACCACCATGGTCACATCTAACTTGCTGCCCACTCTCACCTCTGCTGCTTCAATCCATCACAGGACACATAGGTTGGGTGAGAGAGGGCAAAGGGACCCTGGGCAAACCAGCAGCAATGCTTCAGATCATTTCCTGTGGCTGACACAGAGTATCTTTCTCCTCCCTCCCCTCATAAACATAGGGGCTTACAAGGAGCATAAAACATTTTCTGATAACAGTTTCCTGCCTGTCAGATAGAGGAATCTGTGCAGTATTTGCCAATGCTTAAGCCACGGGAATTAAAGTCACTCTTATCATTAGCAGTAGTCACCCATGTTGCACATGTGAGGATGAAAACGAAAGAGCAAAAGGTGCTTTGTGAGATAAAGTGTCAGCAAAAAAGCTAAGGACAAGCAGGAGAATTGCTCTGATTATTTTGCGTGTGGGATATATCCATTTTATATGCTACTATGGTGGATTCTGCATTTTTAGGTGCTTTCCTTCAATGACTAGCAGTCTAAGTACTGTTTTTTCTATAAGGATGTTATAATTCATGTTATGAACTTATATTTGTTGATATCATGCAGTCTTTTCAGTGTCCTAGAATTTATTATGGGTATCAGAGATGCCAATGTTTATTCATTTTATACCTTCATTATCTGATCTAGCCTCATCATTACTCCAAACACATACAATGATATTATCACAGTTGTCTTGTTTCATTATAATTCCCATTTGTTTAGTGCTTTATTTCTAAGAAATAATTTAATAGAAAATATGCTGAAGGATAGTCAGTCCTGATATTAAGTATGTTTGAAGCTCAAGCATTTGGCAGAAGATGTCTGTGACTCGAAGGTGGCACAGTGCCTGTTTTAAGCCAGTGTTGGTAGTCTGGGCCAACAAGCACATCACTGCTGGGTCCTCAGCAGCCTCTGACAGCTTAAAATATCTGTAGTGGATATCTCAGTCTCCTAGACATTCACAGCTAAGATTCCTCCCAGTGCTAAATATAATCCCTGTGCTCAGAAAATGAGTTTTTTAATATATGTCCCACCTACAGTAACAATGAACAATGTGTATTTGATCTTTTTCCCCTAGTTCTCCTGCACTGAGCCTGTGTGCTGTGTGAGGCTGTATAGAGAGGGGAAAGGAGGTGAGAAACAAAGACCAAAGGAGGGGGAAAAAAAAAGGCAGGATGCAGCTGCCTCTGGCTAAGATGGACATACATGTCACTCTGTCATGGTGACAACTGTTAGTGTTTTTTGTTGAGAAGGATTTTAGGGATCAACTATATAGAAAGTAAAGCTGAGATGAGAATGTAGACACGAAAGGGGCCAGAAAGACAGCTGTGACATGTCTGCCATGAGGGGACTCATGATTAAAGAAACAGACTGTCCATAATGGGCACAGAAAGTGCACTCAGAACCTAGGACAATTTGTTGAATATCCTACCCAAGAAAAAGCACTGAAAAAGCTGACCTGAATCCATTTTTAGCAGTGGCTGTTCTTCTAACTGGAAGTGTTTCCCAGCTACAGTGAAGCTGCTCTCAGGTATAAGAAGGTTTTGCTTTGGTGGCCTCTCATGATGTCAGTCCTCAGCCATCAGTGTGAGGGGGTGAGATGCCACCAACACTCGGAGGAAAGCAGCTCAACAGCCCCTGATGGCATGGTGTAGCTCATGGCTGTCTTTGGCCACAAATAACAGAGTTGCAGGAGGTCTTGCAAAAGCATCTGCTGCAAGGAAGCAGATCCTTATCTCTGTATTTTAGGGAATCTTACAGGGAGTCTGAGTCAGTAATCCCAAACATGGCACTTCATCCATGCTAAAGGCTGGAAGTGCAAATCCCTCATTTCTCAGCTTGCAAGTGCTTTGTAACAAACAGTAGGATTAAAAGAAATATATTTCATCCAACAAGTAATTATCACCCCACTGATATTTATAAAGATATAATTCAGTGAAAAATAAAATTGGTGTTTCTGCTATAAATTCTGGCTTGATTCCTGTAGAATTAGTCAGACTAATCCTCTATCTTTAGTCAAAATTTGCTGAGGCATTGTTGAACATGGAAAATGGACTCAGAGCTCTAACATAAAACCTAATTACAAGATGTATGGCAATCTGGGACAAGAAATGATGCCTGTAGTGCTGAAGAAGACAGTCTGGCACCCATTTATTTCTAGCAAAAAATTACCAGATATCAGAAACACTGCCTTAGATGCAGAGCATGCACACAGACACAGGCACACTCCAGTGTTGCAAAGCATGAACTCCCTTCTCTTCTCTTTACTCAGCCCCCAAATTCCTTCAGCAATACCAACAAATGCCATAAAAATTAGAAACATTTCAATTTCCAATGCAATGAAGCTGTGGTGTGTGCATGTGCACGCAGGGGGAAGTGTGAGGATCTGGGATCTAGTGGGTAAGAAATCAAAACTGAAAGCCTGAGAGCCTGTCCATCTATTCACCAGGACCTCCCTGGTGTCTGGGCAGTGGTGGCAGCTGGGCCAGGCACTGCAGTGATGCCCATCTAGGGACAGTGGGATATTATGGGGGGCTTCTGTCTCTGCAGGCATTGAGATCTCTGGCATCAGAGCTGGATTCCCCAGATGCCTTTCTCTCCTTAGCATTCAGGAAGCTGCACTTTGCTGACAGCTTTTCCCGGAGGCTGCGTATTCACACGCGGGAAGTTTGCCATAGGTGGTAGGAAACAGTTTAGGAATGAAGGTTAACAGCATGGCTCTGAAACAGGCTGGAGGGAAAGTGCTGAAAAATGCATTTTTGTGTGGAAACTTCTCAAAATTGAAGGCTGAGTCTGCTATGGCAGTGGTGTGCAGGTAGTGGGAAGAGGGAGGGACTGTGTCCAGCAAAGTACAAGGTCCCAGTGTCCAAGTGTGGATCACAGGCTGCATCAAGAGTGAATACAAGGACCCAGTCTCAATGTTCAGCTTTCATCACAGCTCTGTAAATGACCTGGAGCCAAAGTTAGCATATATGTTAGAGAGAAAGGAGAAACAAGAGATCTCCGTTTTCCAGCAGGTGCAGGATATAATCATATATAAACCCCTTATGTAAGGATATGTGTGCTGTCAGGGATGCAACGTGAACTTTGTCAGCTCTCATCACCCCAGAACAGGCAGATGTGTTATTCACCACTTCAGTCCTCACAACGTATTTGTGGGATGATGTTAAAAGTTCATCTGGCCACAAAGAATTCCTGCTATATCCTGCACAAGCATGTGATACACACAATAAGACTGTTAAGAATCTCTTACAACCAAAAATTACCTTATTTGGTTGCCCTAGATATCACGGGATCAGCTGGCTAATGAACACCTTAAATTTGCCTTCCTTGGGGCATTAGGAAAGGTGAAACAACACATTAATGCAAGCTGAAAATCATTGTATGACAGGGAAGAGGAAAACTGTGAGGTTGCCCTCAGGAGACAAAGGGAATATTTGTCATTCATTTAGGAAACAGCAGGATGAGACTCATAGATTTGCTGAATATCTGAGTAAAGTCCCTAACGGAGAAGAAACTAATATGCTTTCTGGTACATATTCTAATTTTCTGTCATTGCTTTAGAGCATTGTGGTAAGCTTATGGTGGTCACGACATGCTTTGTGATAGTGATCAATATCTAATTAGGAAAAATGTTAATTTGTTAATGCCTGAAGCTTTAACCCTCCCTTTCAAGCATCACGTGCATTACTGTTCCCTGTGAAAAACCATTTGTGATTTTGTTCTTGAAATAACAGGGTTAACTCCTGCCATGACATTGGCATTAGCTCAGTTTAATCTCTTCTTTTTTCTTGGTGTGAAAAACCAAACTCCAGCAGCTGCTTAGTCAAAATGTGCTGCTGAATGCACTGCTCAGGCTGATTCCTTCTCCCACAATCCCTGCAGGGTTTACACAAGAATGAACAAGATATTTTAAAATAACAACCAACCAACCAAAAAAAAAAAAACCAAAAAAACCCCAAAAAACCTCCACCGTTTTCCGGTGATCCTCAACTGCTGCAGTTTCCTCCTGCAACACGAAGTTGCTGCCACCCCTTTCCTTTTGCTCCTGCTGGGAAATCCATTGCTGGTGGCACAGCAGCACCTAGAGGCTCTGGGCCGAGGTGCCAGGGACAGCCCCTAAAGAGAGAGAGGTGCTGCTGGGCTCCCAGTGAGTGCCCACAAAGCTCTGAGGCTCAGAATGCCATTTTCTTAGTGTCACGGAGGATTTGGGGCTGAAAGCAGGATGGACCCAACCTCTCTGCATCACAGGACCTTTCCTTTAGTATTCAGACCCTGTGAGACCTACCAGACTTACCAGAGCTGATTTCTGGGAAGGATCTTTTGATCCCTCACCTTCCCAGCAGGCGAGGGAAGAGGAAAGGTCAGCCAGTTTGTTAAACCAGAGGTATTAGTTGGCAGTACCTGCACCCAAAGTCTGTCCATGCTCCTCTCCCTGTGTCTCCAGCTTCTCTGTCTGCTCTGCTCCCCCCCCCCCAGCATCTCTCCCACTGCCCCAAGGCAGTCCCAGGATCTCCAGGTGCAAGCTACCCTAGAAAACACCTGTAAACAGCTCTGCCCCAGGGAAGGGATCTCTGCATGGAAGAGATCATTGCCTTACCACTGAATAATCCCTTATTATATTATTATTATTATTATCCCTGAATAATACCTTATATCATAGGGTAGAGCTTTTTCCTAGTAAAGGTTTTTATTTGTTTTTTTGTTTTTGTTGTTTCGTTGTTCTGTGTCAGTACACTGTTAGGACCTAGGAGCTGCCACTGCTGTTCATATTCCCATTGTACAGAACCTCTGACAAATGCACAAGTACATATTAAAAGACAGCCCTGGATTAAAACAGGCAAACAGATAATACAGCCAAAACCAGTGAGAAAGGAGAATGGAAGTAATTTGCACAAGTGAAACAGGTCTCTCACCACCTCCCTGCCACAGAAACACATTATTGTTATGCTTTTCTTCAAACCAGTTCTTTCATTCTGTTTTTCTTTCCTTCATCTCCCATTACTTTCAAGTTACACAAGGGGTAGTTATGCTTTGTACAAAAGCTTTCATGCAATGCAAGCATTGGAAACTTAGTATTTTCACCATGCCCTGGCACCACCAAGCTAGCAAGCTCATTCATTCATCACTGCTCTCCCTGTGCTGGGGAAGCTGGCAGGCAGTGCCTTTGGGTGTCACTGCTCCTCATGGGGATTGTACATCCACTTGCTGGTTCATAGTGTGCTTGTCACCAGCCCCAAATAATCAGGGAACATTTCTCACTCCTGCAGATCTTGTTGAATCATTACAGCCTAGGTGCTCTTGGCACCTACTCACCACTTCCAAAAGCTTTTGGGCTGCAGAAGACCCTGGGCAGACTGAAGGTGATGGAGTCACTCTCAAGCACTGAGATGTGATTAGTGAAGGAGAAGGTACAATTTGCCTTCCTCCCATTTGAACAGCAGCAACACCGTGCAGATCTACAAACTCCTTGTTCCTTAATTAAATCTGATATTCCAGCAGGAAATGTCATCAAACAAATTTATTGTTAATACTCACAAATAAGACTCTGTGCAGGTGGGATGCTTTGGAAAGAGCAGGAAGGTACAGGTAAGCCTGAGACTGGCTTGCTCTCCTACTCCATTAAGAGCCCTGTTTCTTGCTTTGGAAAGGAGCATAATTCAGGGAAGGATTTCTCTCAATTCCCAATTCTCAAAAGGATAAAACTTGTAGAAAGAGGCTTTGATTTCCACTCCCTAATAAGCTCCACTGCTGAACTCTGTGACTGACTGTCTCTTTCTGGGAGAATAGAGATGGCTCAATCCCATCTTATTGTCCAACTAGTTGCCCCAAGGCACATTCTCCATTTACAAAAGTTTTCCTTCCCCCTGTTCCTACAGTGCCAGTACCTAGCTGGTATCTTCAAGCAAACATCTCTACTACTGTAACTATTCCTATCCTATTGTGAAAAAAGTCCCTATGTAATCTAAAACATTGGTCTAGAGGGAGGATGAAGAGGGCTGCAGAAAGATATTCTCATTAGAGGAAGTTGCATAATTGCAAAAGAAAACCAAACCCAACACATTCTGTGCAGTTGTAGGCATGAGTCTACAGAGAGGCCAGGTCTGGAAGTAACCTCACCAATACTAATAGATAAATATGAGTTTGTATGAGATCAAGAGCTCAAAACATTGATATGGGTAATTAGCCAGCTGGTGCTCCTTCAAAACTTCTGTGGGAGGTCAGGCGTGGCACTATTTTAACTCTTTGAACTGTGACAGTGATGCTTGTCTGGAAACTCCACAAACAGGAAACTCCACAAAGTATTTGTCTTCCAGAGTGCAGGCAATCTTGTTTGATTTTATAGCAGGTATGGGATCTGTTTGTGCTCTCCCTATTTTCACAGAAAGGGGCACAAGTACCAGCTGTATTGTTCACGTCATGAATGGCAAGTGCAGTCAGCATTAGCTGTGAGACCCATTTCCCTCACTGCATTAGTTCTGCTGTGCAAGATTTTATTAAATACAAAAAAAAAGAGGCTGACTGAGTATTGCAGAGCCTTTCCTAACTGCAGTTACTCATAACTGTCCCTCATTTATAAACTGAAGCTATACTAGAGCTGGACATGTAGCAATTCACTTTAAAAAATGACAGTAACTGGTATCTGGCAATCTCACCAATAAGCTTGATATTAGTCTCCAGAGGGGGAATGGGTATTTCTTATTCTACAGGTAGAGTTTTGAAGCCCAAACCTTGCTTAGGGTCTCTTTTTTTAAGAGCCAGGAACTGAAGTGAGATCTCCTATAGCCCATCTCAACCCTGTTACTGTAGAGCTAATTTCTAGGCTCTTATTCCTGCAAGCCATTACTCTATAACATGATAAATAGACTAGTAAGTGTTTAGCATTGACTATTTCTAGAGTGTAATCATTACAGCCTCTTGTGGCAGAGGAAACATTACTCTTATGTCAAAAGAAAACATAACTGGAAACTGGAACACAGTGCTTTGTCCCAATTTGTTGGACTGCTAAGATCGGGGTCCTACAGCTTTGGACTGTGGCTCTAGGCCAGTCATGAACTGTGTTGCCTGATAGTGCTACCTTCTGCCAGTCAATTAAACAATGTCTCTGTGGAAGAGGAAAATTAAGCAGTACTAACAAGGGAGAAAGCAAAAAAACCCAAACAAGCTGCATGTGTATATTGTTGCTTAAAATATATACATATATTTATACATACTATATATACATCACATTACCAAAGTGTTTCTGGAAAATTAGCAGTATATTCTGGATGATGGGGCACAGTGGTGAATTTATAGGGCTCTTCTGTTGCCTCAAAAAAGAGCAGCAAAGAAGCAGGGATGAGAGGGGAAGGATTGGCAATGTTGAAGCTGACAGTTCTGCTAATGTCACTGTGGACACAGCCACCTTTCTTTTCTTTGCCAGCAGCAACTTAAGTAATAAGATGGAGTGGGAGAAGGAGGAAGTGTCAGTGCTGGGCTACTCACAGTGCTGCTGGCAGTATTTAGATGAGAAACTGGGGGGGTGATGGATGACCATGATGCAAAGATACATGGTGATCAGTGCTCTGAAAATGTGGGCAGACTGAGTGGGACTGTGCCTGACTAGTCTGAAGGTGACTCTACCAAGAGGCAGTTGCTTTGCCCCACACAAATAATATTTGCACTGAACATGTGGATACAACAGTTCTTGCAAACACACTGGCAGATGTTGCTTTCTAACTTAGGCATAGATACGTATTTCACACAGTGGCTCTGAAGCCTTATGTTAGGCTGCTGGACTTGGATTTAGGCTTCATTCCATCTGTTTTCATAGACAGGTTGGAAGTGAAATGTCTTTCTGATTTTATAAGCTTGATGTGTATTGTATCCTGTTAGCTGTAATGGGGAGCTCTGGGAAGAATAATTCATATAAATACCCAGATATCATTATCTGGATCCACATCTCCCTTGTCATTACAAAGTGGTGATCTTTATACATCTTTCAAAACACCATGTCAAACTATCTCTGCTTGGAAATCAGTATCAAGCTTTAGTTTTAATTTTGTAGGAACTGAATTGAATGTTAATAACATCTCCAACATAGACTTCACATACATAGGTATCACGTTATGAGTACCTACCAGGGACACTGTCTTTTCTGTCTGTTTCATCCAAGGACAAAAGTAATTTATTAGGATAAAATTGTCCCTTCAACTCTGCAAATTAGCATTACAGCATCACTATAGAAATAATCCATGATATCAGGATTATGGCAATGAAAATGCTATAAACAATAGCTGGTTTTGAAATAATATTTAGAGAAGATGAGAGATATACACAAGAAGCATCATTAAACAGAGTTCAGCTTGGGTTTTTTAAAGTTATTTTTCTCTTGAAAGGGTAATGTACATCCATCTTGCAAGGAGTTCCCTCAGAGAGTTTAAATGAAGAGTGAAGCTTTAAGAACAAAGTGAAAATGGAAGAAGAAATATACTGCCATGTGAAGCTCAAAAATGAGGCACTTGGGCTTTCAGAGAGTTATCATTAATCCCCTCCTGCCCCAGGGCATTCCTGTGTGACCATCAAAATGACACACATGCAGCTGTTTGGCAGCTTGCCACATCTCTGGGTTTGATGGATTTTGCTCTGGGGATGGCTAAACCTCCAGCTGTTTGTTTTCCTGACAAACTTGCTCAGATGTTTATCTGACCTATCCAAGTCCACAAAAGCAGATTATAAATTGTTTCAAGTTGGTTTTTTTTTTGATACCTTCTCTTTACCAGAATCTGGAAAAGCAAGAGGCCTTCAAAACCTGAAAGCCTGTCCTGCCTGAGCTCTGCTTTACCCTTAAGTTAGAATCAGTAGTGGTACCAGAGCCTGCTTATGTTGCTCTTGCACTCATGGCTTAACAAAGCACATAATTAGGTGCACCTTGTTAATAGGGGGGATGGTGGGGGACACATCACTCACCTGGACAAAGACACAAGTCCCCAGTACAGCACGAAGCAGTCCCTGGCTGGTTCCCTGAGGCAGCACAGCTCATGCAGTTACGTGGCACAAGCATATACTTTAGGTAAAAAGAAGGCAAAGAGTGAGTAAGAAAAAGCCTGCAGGAGGAAAAGTAAACTCTTAAAGTGGGCAGGAGCTCAGAGGCTGATCTGGGGTGCAGTGGGGCAGCAGGCAGGGGCTGTCTGGGGCTGGTGGCAAGGGTTCCTGGGGAAAGCAGTGTGTTTCTGTGGGTGGCTCAGCCAGCAGTGCTTGAAATGGTTTGGTTCTGGTCACCTCACCAGCCTGGGCAGTTTCTAAAACAAGAGATTTAGAGCATTAACAAGAACTGACATAGATATTAGCACTGATTTTGAAAGTGCTGCATAGGTATGATAAAAGAACAGATATGGGATAGATGACAGGCAACCATATGAACCACTTGTTGGCTTTGCTTGGTTTTGAGTGAAAGATGAGAGAGAGAAGAGGATGTTCTAATAGTACATGAATCTTAAGAGTGTAAGACACTTAGCCCACATACATTTCAGAGCCTCCTTTCCCATCCTATGCAGCAGCACACTGATACAGGAATGAGGTGATTTCTGATGCCCGCAGACAAAATGTTTATTTGCTTTTCTAGAAGAAGTGAGATATGAGTGTAAACTGGGTAAGAGGACACATATTTCCAAAGCTACTGCCAATGCCCTCATGTGGACATGATTTAACTACTGCACTTACTCAAGAGAGACCCGGGACTCAACACATGAATCTGTGTGGAATACCACTGACAGGTTTCAATGCATTATGACTCCCTAAGCTCCAAAAATAACAGCCCTTCAAAAAATATAGTTTAAAAAGGGACCAGAGAGGTGACTTTAAAATACCATCAACAAAGAAAACTCTCTGAAATAATGGGAGTCACTCCACATATTTCTTAGCAGTAAAAGAACTAAAATCAGGGTATTTTCTGATTCAGGTGAGTCTGAAATTTTCTGCATGTACAACAGGCACTGTAAATTTTGAGAAAGACTGATACAGAAAGATGAAAATTCCATTGCCAGATGAGGACTTGACTCCTCCTACTCTAATATACACATTTTCAAGATTATTTGCTTTTTTACAGAGAGTTATAAATCCAGTCTTCCAATCTCTCAACAAAACTCCTGAATGTGTTATATGCATGTGTAATATATGGTGTTCAGGAAGACTGAAACCTCTCACATATCTTCCAAAAAGCAGAGCCCATCGGAAACAAGAAGCACCAACCTGAGCTGCCTGATGTGCTCAGGGCAGGGACACAGTAATTTCAGAGTACCTGAAGCAGATGTGGCATGACCTGCAATGGGTGTTTGTGTGGTTGGTTTTTGCTGTTGGGTTTTTTTCTGGATTTTTTAAAACTCCACCCAAAATACTTGAAAGTGGTGGAATTAGAGACAATGTTCTATTTCTATGTTTTTCTCCCAATGACTTGTCCTCCTGTTTGATAATTGCTCTTTTTTGAGTAGATTTGCTGGAGTGCAGCTTTTGTCTAGGTTTTTTTAATCCCTTTCAGAATGAGGTCCCAAAGAGACAGTTGAGGAGGAAGAAATTAAGAGGAGAAATTGCTGGGTGCAGAGAAATTGAACAAAAATCCTACTCTCACACTCAGAACTTTCACAGATGCTTTTTAATGACTGCAAATGTATGCAAAAGAACAAGCTATCTACCAGAGGGTTACCTTTACCAGTATTTCTCAATAAATCACCAGAAGCTTTGGATATGTAAGAAATACCAGTGATTTTCCCCACTTCTTAAAATATCACAGAATAATCAGAAGTAAAATACATTACTGTTGGCTTCAACATAGCTTCATACAGTCCAGAAATAAGGTGGCAAAAAAAAAAAATAAATCCAAAAAACCAAAAACCAACAAACCAAAAACCTTTTAGGTGAAAAAGCAGAAATTTCATTAAGAAACAACTGAAACACTTTCTTTGTTAAGCATAATTAGAAGTTCAAAGACACTGACCTTTCAATTTTTTTGCTTTGATTTCTGTCAGATGCAGAGGCAATGATACATGGCAGAGCATTCAACAACTAATTCTCAACATAAAAACATATTATTATTTTTCTCTAATTGAGAAGATGGAAAAGGAAACATTTTTTAAAAATATGGTCAAGAAATTATTTAAATGGGTGTTGAATGGGTTAGTAGAAAACTGGATGCAAGATTTAAAAATTAATGTTTTCTTTTGAAAGAATTATACTTGCTGGTATGTCATGTTAGTTATAGGAACATTTTCTTTCTGTTTTTAAGACATCTCCTGTTCAAATTTGCCTGCTGACTTCATTTCTCCATTCTGACAGCTTTCTTTGGGACCAGTCTGTTCTTCCACAGTCTATTCCAGTCAAGAGGTTTCAAAGTAGATTTGATGATTTGATCTTCCTGTGACTATCAAGTAGTATGCTGTCCATTTTTGTTTTATTTTGGTTTTTTGGTTCGCTGCTCTGGTATTTCTTTCTCATTATTCTCCACTGACTCCCAGCACTCCCACTTATTTTATAAGTGGATATTTTGCATTTTCTCCTTTAGATATTTTTCTGAGCCTTTGGATTCTACAATTAGTGAGATTCTGTCTTTTTATTTTAGAAATCCAGCTAGAATAATTGAGCAGCAGAGGGACTTCTGCTCACAGCAGAATTCAAGGTCTGTGCTCTAGCTGACAGCTCAGGACAGAAGGGGTGACTGGTCATATTTCACCTCAAGTACCTCCATGTGGCTTTGATGACTGCAGAAAGTTATTTCTCTGCATCCAAAATCTGACCTTTCAGACTTTTGCACAGGCTGTGGGCAGCATTTCAAGCTGCACAAAAAGAGAAACTGAAACGCCAGTAGAAGTGCTCACTTGTATAAATGAATTTAAAATCAGGCTGTGAAAATAACTATAGAGGTTAATAATGATCCTACATTCCTGTTTCTTTATCCACATCTTTTGTTCATAACCCAGGCCTTTCCTCTGGGTTTGTTTCTGACAAAGAACTTTCTCTTTTTTCCCTTTTTATCATTCTGATAGCTTGGAAGTGTGTCTGCCACTGGTTTTGTCTCAGTTTAGTGCATGAAAAGCAAACATCTGCAGCAAGAAGCATACTGGAGGCCTTGGTGGAAGAGGAAAGATGTATTTTGGAAAAGCAAGTGTTCAAAGGAGCCATAGTTGCTGCTTTGTGCAGTGACTCAGCTCCCTGGGCATGGGTTTGCCAACAGAAATGCAGTTTAACTCAGTGTTTCCATGAACTGACAGTCATGCTTTGAGGTCTGGTACTGCCATGTAAATACTCCCATCAACTTCAGTGAACTTTTTGCTAGGTAAAGGGATGAATGAACCCAGCACATTTTATTTCTTACATGTGCTATGCTATTATGTAAACAAGTGCAAGACTGTATGACTACCCAGTCAGGAAAGGTCCCTGTCCCAAAGAGCTTTGGGTCTATGTGAGAGGAGGTCAGGCAGGAGGAGAACTGGAGGAGCCAGAGGCAACAGGACTGACAGAAAGCTAACTTGTAGATCCCCAGAACAAGGTTGTCCCTTGCTAATAAACTTGCAGAGCTAACATCCTCTCTTAAGTTATGTGTCCTTTATGCATCAAAAGGCAAGGCTACTTTCTAGTACTTCACAATATGATGGAGCATAGGGTCTGGTCTATGTGACCAGAAGGAAAAAAACTAATCCAAAAAGTTTGTAAATTCTAAAAAATATTTTAGGAAAATGCACATTCTGTTTCATAAACTAACATTGTGGTTCTTCACTTGCAATTGTTTGCTATAAATATTTTCCTAGAAAGCTTTTAAATAGTTACAAGCTACAATCAGCAAACCATAAATAACAAAGATTTCTTTTGTAGCAGTTGAGTTTGGAAACCTGCCTGTAAAAACGACGCAGTTGGAGATCAATAACATACCACAGATGTGCATGCAAAACTAATGTAACTTAAGGTCTGATATTAGAAGTTAAACTCATTAAACTCATTAGAAGTTATACTGATAAAACAGCAAAGAAAAAAAACTCCATCTCGATAAATTTCAAGATTCTTGAATGATGATTTAGAAAAGAGAGAGAAAATATGTCAGCAATATTTAATCCTTTATTGCCTGCTCTTGACATGTGGAGTCTTGCTTGCTTGGACATGTGGCCCTTTCTTGTCTAAATTGAAATAGTCACTTCCTTTGTACAATACAATAAAGAATCTTCTCATCCACCAAACTGCCAGAGATGACACCCTATGAGTAAAAGATCTGTGTGTCATCAAAACCTGCATTGAGTGGTTTTCCTTTAAAGATACCATTTTCAATTTATGTCAAAGTCTAGCTGAGTATGTCTTTTATGCCAATACCACAAAATTGTATCAACATTATAGGATTATGAAGTGGGATCACTTACCCTGTCAACTCTAGTTTCACATTGACACATTCAGCAAGGCAGTTGCTGTATTTTATTAGTTACAGGGATTCACTGTGAATCCAGAAACTGCCCTCTGCACCCTCTGCTTTTACATTAGGATTCAATACAGCTGAGAAAATACCACCTCTATAATATATATGTAGTACAGAATGATAATAGGAATAGAATAAACTCTCTGATTAGGTATAGTGTGCACGGTCAGAAATACAGAGACACTTTGCAAGATGAGGAAAAAGGAGGAGGGAGAATATGTTTAAGGTCTGCCATGAAGGCCTAAGAAACTCTGCTTAAAGGATTTCTGCCCTAATCAACTCTGTAATCCCTAACAAAGGCCTGAATGCAATTACTACTTCAGTATTTTTCCATGCCAGACTTTAGTCAAATTCTTAACATTGCATTCATACAGGGGAAAAGAAAAATCAAACCAAACAAATCCAAGGTACTAACTGTTAGTAACTTCTGAATAACAAACTGACAGCAATTCCTCAGCCCAAACAACTTAATCCATTTGTTTCTGCTTACCTCCATTTGTCTCTTGGATATTTAAGGCAAAGACTCATTTTGTCCTGCAGATTCGGTGCTGCTGCTCAGTAATATCTTGCTAGAGCATAAAAAGGCTTCTGACCAAAAGGAAGAGGAAAGCAACACGTAAAACAAACACAGAAGCCCAAGAGGAAAGCTACACCCTAAAGACCAGCACTAATAGCAACTGTGAGACGGGGAAAGAGAGAACACTCCCAGTTACTAACTTTTTCCACTGATACATCTGTTACAAAACAATTTTACTGCAAACTTCTTTTTCTCCTTGAAAGCAATGCTTTGCTGTATGTGAGATCTCAGATAACTATGTGATGAGTATGGGGGTTGTGGTTGTTTTTTTCTTGTTGTTGTTGTTTGTTTGTTTATTTGTTTACCATGTAAGCAAATTAGTGAAGTATAAACTAGAAGCTCAGCTGACTGCTTGGAAAGCATAGTGCCAGGCAGTAATTATCACAAGGTGCATTTTTCAATACTTCAGATTATTTTTAATCCGATAGTCTTCAATAGAAGCAGAATCATATTTGAAATAACCATCTATGGGACTTTCTGGCCAGAAAGCCCTAGAGTAGAGAAAGTGAATGTTTAGATGATGAATAACTTAATTTTTAAAGAGCTTGATGGGCAGGCAGGGAAAATAAGCTCAATTGTCCTTGCTTTAGAGGGATTTTTAGTGCCCAAAAAGAACTGCATTGAGAAGGAGAACTCGTCATTTCACCTCTAAAGACTTTAAGACCAGAGGGACGTGCAGAGGGGCAAAGTGGGATTTACTGCAGCAGCAGAAGCTGCTGGGCCCAGCTGTGTTTTCACACCCTTGTCTCTGTGGATTTAAGCTTCCCCAACCTCCAGAGCTCTTCCTCACTGTAGGTCACAGGGTAGCAGTGTGTGCATGCCCAGAAATGGTGTATGGAAACTATTGTCACTGACACTTAATATGCAGCTTGGAACAAATGACAAATTGTCTCGGTTGAATTAAAAACTTTTGCCAGTTACTTTTTGCCAAATGTTAGTCAGAAAGGAAAACTGATGGCTATGTCATGTTTGAAAATTCCCAGAGTGTAGTAAGCATTTGTTTTTAAAAATTTAGGATCAGATTCTCTCCTTGCCTCAGAATAAATCTGGAACTACTTCAGGGAGGCTGACAAACTAAGGCTGTTCCACTCACTGGGGTAAAGGAAATCTGCCTTGAGCCCACAGCCAGAAACCACTGTATCCAGTAGCAGAGCTGTGAAAGGACTGCTGCAGACAGTAAGGCTGAGAGTGCTTCTATTAAAGGTAACATTAGTCCCCCCACCCTAACCCTCCCTGTGACATCTTGCTGTTGCAGCTTTCCATCTCCATCCACATGGTGAGATGATATACTGATGGGCTTTTTAAATGTTAGGTAAGGAGGCACACAGATCACATACAAAGGTGGGAAGTTAACTCATGGGAGAATGGAGTGTCCTAGTTCCCACCCGGGATATTCAAAGAGACCTGGAGGCATTTGGCTCTCAAATCCCCGTGGACCCAATGGACCAGGTGTGCCTCTCTCCTTGGTGATCCTTGGAAACTGCAGTCAGCATCTCCAAGTTTTGTTTGCTAAAAGAGTCTTCTGTGTGTGCTCCTCTCAGCTAACAGTAAACTAGAAAGCCTTTCCCTCCAGACTGTCATTCAGTAAGTGATGGTCTTGGGATGCAAGCCCAGGAGAGGCAGGAGTATCTCTTTTCCTTTAACCCCTCCCAGTCAGAAGGCAAAGTGAGATGCATTTCTCCCCTCCAGTGCAAAGGGGTTTCGTGCATAAAATCTGGCCAAGATTTTAATGCTGGGCTATTATAACACTGTACAAAGGGGCAGAACTGGTTTCAGAGGACAGGACAGTTGAGTTACCTGTCTGAAGTCCCTGTGTATAAAACCAAACCTTTACAAAGAACATAGGAACAACTCCTTTTTGTAAAGACTCCTTATGGATTACTCATTTATGAGTGCTCCTTTTGGTCTGGCACAATGTGGAGTTACATGTCAGCTTGGTTTTTTTTTTCCTCTTTATCATTTTCTCTCAGAAACAGCATCCAGCAAGGCTGCCTTTGTGGCTGGTTAAAAGCCTGACACACTAACTCTGAATAATTGGTAGAACATCATTTACATGCCTTCCAATTACTTTTAATGAGCCTGGTTGGTACAGGTGTTTGGAGTAATTGCCAGCTATGGATTTCTTTGGTTTTGTACTTTCCCCGTGTTCACCGAGTTGGTCATCTTGCAAAGAAAAATCAGTGGAATAATTCTAGCACATTATATCTAAACTACTGGTTTGCAAAGGGCCTTAGGTAGTTTGGAGCAAAATATTTTCTTCTTTGTCACTAATGTAGCATTGCTAGTGGCATCAGTTACTTTATCAGGATTACCAAACACTGCTATGCAAACAAGGACATGGTTTTAGTCAATCCATAAATGAGTTGCTAACAGAAATACTGAAATTATCCCATTCTCCCCTCTCGGTATCATTCTGTATATTAATTGCATTAATACTTGAGCATAAAATAGATTTAGCTATTGTAATTCATTGCAATTAATTATACAATTACACTGTGTTCTGTACATACCCTCTTTGCATTGCTGCTTGCCAGCACACATCACATGGTGAGCTGGATCATGGAGTTAAGTGGGCAGTAAAGTAACTTTACATTTAGGAAATGAACCATTTTCTGCCCACTTGATTCCCTAAAATAGGTATCCAAGAAGGTTGATAGAAACAGTGCTGGCACAAGGAAAATGGTAAGAATGACTGATTAAGAACTTTATGTGTGGGAACCAGATTAAGGACTTTATGTGTGGGATTATCTCCAGATTATCTCCTTTGATCATGAAATTACCTAACTGTGCTAGACTGTTTTAACCTGGAAGGTTTGGAGTAACAGGTGATTAAAATTGACAGAAATGAAGTCTAACTTATTTTTGAGTATTTGTAATCTAGTCTACAAAAGACATCTTTCACTGAAAACAGTATGAACTCGAACTCCACCCCATCTCAGACAAAGCATAGGAAGACAGAGATAGGTCTTGCAGATAGCTGCCTGCCAAGGCAATGGATTTGCTCTTCTGGAGATGCCCTGGCATTGTGGGGGGGTGCAAGGCTTGACCGGTTAAGAGTGCAGTGGTTACAGGTGGATGGACCCATTGAGCTGAAAAAGAACCAGTCTCCTGCACTGCTGCATGGAGGTGCCATGTGCCATCACTGCAATTTAACACTAAAATCAGCTAGAAGGATTTCTAGCTGGAGACTGACTCACCAGTGTAGTTGTAGGGCTCCCAACCACTGCTCCAGCTGGCTGCTCCACACTGCAGGAGCTGTGGTGGGAAGGCAAGGGTGTTCAGCAGGATAAGAACACCAAAAAGAGCTACCCTTCCTCCTGCCCATGCTGCACTGGCAGTATATGGGTATATGTTTATGGCTGCTGGCCTTACCATGGGGCAGTCCAGTGGAGCTTTAGGCCAGCAATGTTCTGGTTAGGTTTTAATTCTTCAAGACAAGATCATTGCTGATTTCCTGTGCTTGCCTCACTGACAGGTTTTGCTGATCACCTGATTCACTGAGGGTGGCATTTTGCACAGCAGGGAGCAGTTATGGTGGGAAACAGAAGCTTTAAATAGGATTTATCTTCTTTTTTTTCTTTGTTTTTTGTTTTGATTTTTTTTTTCATTTGGAAGAAGCTCTGTGCTGACTTGTCAACATTTTTTTCCAGATGTATGTTTATCCTTATCCTTGAATTAGAGCCTCTCAGAGTATGGAGAAGGGGAAAAAATTTTAGTTCATCCAATCTATCTAGGATGTCAAATGCAAGATGGGCCACTATGATCTATTTTCCAGACTTAATGTTGTCACTTGATGTGTCAGTTTTAAGATTTTGCATAGAAGATATTTTTGATAGATCTTTTTCTCCTAGAAGAGATCACTTGCTGCTGAGATCTCTCTCAATAGATCTCTTTCACTTCAAAGGAGGTTTGCAATGGCCTTTGTACTCTCCTGGTAACTATAAAGCCAGGGTTTCACTCCCATTCATCTGTGCAGTACTGACACTTTCCCTTTCAAAATCAGCTTTTAATAACTCTTGGCCAAATAAGTGTTGGCCAGTGTCCCCAAGCCCAGTAAAATTCTTTGTTCTACTGTTGTTCATGCTTCCTACTGACAGACACTCTAATTGAATCTTTTTTTCCTTGCCTTTTAGTTGAAAAACAGCTTTGCAAATGAAGATGTTAGAGGCTTGTCTGTTTAGTATGAGCCTGTGATCACCATCCTTGCCTTCACAGAACACTAGTGGTTGCAGGCTGCAGTGTGGTGGTTATCTTGGTTCCTGTGCCTTGCTTCTGCCAGGATGAGAGCATTAAATACTTTGCTCTTGAATGAGCAGTGGAAGGCATTTCCACAGTAGTGGGGTTTTATGGCTCAGACTCATTCTTGCAGCTCCTGGTGGTGCAGGAAGATACCCAGGCATGGGAGCACTTCTCTGCACTTCTCTTCACCCTTAACAGACAGATTTTCAAAAAATCAGAGCTCAGGATTTATGTGACTTTGGCCTTAAATAATTTGCTCAGAGTCATCAGTGAACAAGTCTGTGCCTGTGGTATCAAACTAACTTGAAGAGAGAGCAGATGCCTTGCACAACATTATATGCTTTGGTACTGCCCTCCAACATTATAGAATTCAGTGTTACAAACTCAGGTTTATCCAGAGTTAAGGCTACAGTTATATGACAGCTGAGGAGGCATTTTTCCAAGCCTCATTTCTGGATTTATGCCCTCTAAGTTTGCCTGTTAGTCTTTCAGCTCTGAAAGCACTCTGTAGGATTGCACCACAGACAGCATTAACACACACAGTTTTATATAACAGAAATACATGTGAAATGAGGTGATCTTCAGTGCAATGAAGTACTAATGAACTTCATAGAACAGTGGAGCTGATTGTACTGAGCTTTGTTTAGTAACAGAGATCAATGTAAATTAAATTTATTCTTACAACAGCAGTTGAATCCCTGGGAAAGCAGGGAGGACCTGGAAAAGGGCATTTTATAAGAGATGTTACAAAGTGATTTAGAGAAGAAGAAAGCATGACATAAAATAGTAGTAATCCTATAAAGGCTGGAAGCTACTGTGTGATATTTTGAGGCAGGAAAATTTACTCTTGGGAAGTAAAGGAGGAAAATAGAATCAGAGGAATCAATCTGTACCTAGAGGGGGCTGGATCGTAAATTCATTACAATTAACAGCCATTTTCTTTCACAACAGGTCAAGCCCATATACCTCTGTTGTAATTGTTGCACAGGAATCTTAATGGTGCAGAAAATGGTGGAGGACATCTGTGCAGTTCCTTTTGAAGAGGCTGAATACACTGTTCTTTGCTTTACAGATAGGACTGGGAATGATGGATCTCCACCAGTCCCTTGGGACTGCAAGGTAGCCACAGGGCTCATATCAGCAGTAAAGTTAATTAAGTCCAATAATGTGATGAGGGTGAAAAGGGAGTCGGTGAAGGGAGGGATTGAAATTTTCCCTTGTGCTCAGGAAAATCTTAGCAGACCTTTAAGTTGTTTTCCTTCCTCTCTCATCTCCCCCACCACTCATCCCCCCATTTTTTTATTTTTTTTTTTATTTTTTTTAATAAAAAGGCACTGAGAATACCCTCCGCTCCACAATTCCATTACAAAAATCCTTGCACAACACTGCTTGGTGATGTTTGACTGTACTATCGATTTTCCTCAGGTAATCTCTTTGACAAAGCCATCTCCCAGGGACCGCGTTGTCCGAGGCGGCCATTTCACCGCCTTCTCTGAGGAGGCTGTTGTACAGCAGCCCAGTGAGTCAGTCCCAAGAGGGAGATGCCAACGGGGCAAGCAGGGCTTCCTCAGACGAGGACATGAGGACGCGTTTCTCCTCCCAAAAGCCAGGGATTTGCTGATAACTGACCGAAGGTGCCACCAGACAGGACGATTTTGGCTGCCTCGGCCTCCCCCGTGCCTTGTGGAGCTTCCACACAGTTCGTGCTCTGAGCGGGAAAGTCAGCGCCTCAGAGCCCTCGCGGCCAAACGGTGCCGCCTAAAAATGCCTGCAAGAGCAGGAAAACATTTTAAAAGTTTCCTGGCTGCTAGAAACCCTTCTTTGGGGCTGTCTCCAGGCATGAGTCCCTTATTTCACTCAGGCAGGAAAAAAGCTGGGGTACGGTTCAGGTCGGGCCGGGATGGCGGTGCCGGTTCCCGGCTGCCACAAGATGGCGCCGTCCCCATACCGATGAGCGGCCTTTCCTCCCGCCTTTCCTCACGCCTTTCCCCCCGCCTGGGCTGTAGAGCGCGCTGCAGGTGAAAGGCTCTGTTTTAGTGTCACTTCTCGCCTTGTCTGACCATCCCAGGTGTGGCTGGCCCTGGTTCCCCTCACTCACGCCCGAGGGATGGTGGCCGAGCCCCATCACCCTGAGCCCCGTCACCAATGAACTGAACATGGCCGCTGCTGCCAGGCCCGCCCTGCTCTGTGGCGGGACAGGCGGAGCCGCCCCGGCATGGCCCTGACGGGCACCTTCGGCTTCCTTCAACAGAAAGGAATGAGTGCTGACTGACTTTGGTTCATCATCGATAAAGGTTTAGCAAGGTACAAACCCAATTCTGTGCACACCGCCAACACCCTCAGATGTTCCTCAGGGCTATTCACAGCAGCTGTTCCACTGCTTAAGCCTTTTGTGGACTTTGTAGATGGTACTAAATACACTTTGAAAACAAACTAAAAAGATGCATTAATAGTGTGGCCAGCAATGTGGAAAGGCTTATACCAAAAAAAGGCTTTCAAAGAATAATATGAGAGAAAAATTGACCATCCACTTTACTATCTTTTATCTAAGAGGCTGGCTTAACGAAAGGGAAAAAAAACCTCAGACTTGAAAACAACTGAAGGTTGGATATAACTTCACTCTTCAGGAGAAATGGGTACCCTGGTGGGGTTGATAGAAAATCCCAAGTTGGATGTGTAAGGACATACAGATCACCCTTATAAATGCAGCATCAAAATCCCCTTCTTGCTTCCATCAAAAAATGTTACTTTTCCAAGTACTTTCATAAGGTAATACTCATTTCTTCACAGAAGATGGGTTTTCATTTTTTTAAGGTTATCCTACATTTTACTCATAGTCAAAGTTGTCTGGATACTCTTATTGACTGGGACAGCTGAATGTTTTAAGAGTCCTGCTAATTTGGCCCCGCGGTAATTCATGACAAATGCATCACAAATGAATTATGTGTCCTGAAAAACAAGATTTCCTATCATCCCTTCTGCTGGTTGTTGTCATTTAATTTCATTGGTGCACCTCTTGTTGATAGAGTGTGATACACGGTAAACCTTTACAGTCTCTTTTCCATTTATTTTTCATAAACATCTGTTAATGTCAATTTTAATTTACTTCCTCCTTCCACTAAATTTTATTTGTTCTGTATCCTCATGAACGTCTCTTGCATGTTAATAACCGCTCTTGCCATTCCACAAGGCTTTTCCCTTCCTGTTTTATGATTTGCCAAAAAAGAAGTCTGGCTAAGACAGTATTAAAAACATGGAAGAGGAAAATGAAAGGGGTGGTAGAATACTGGATACAGGTGGAAATGCTGCACAGGATAGAGGAGGTGGTATTACTTCTGCAGTAACATGGCAAGTCCATATCTCAGTGCCATTGGTATTGAAGTCATACTGACTGTAGCTCCAAAGGCATGTTGAGAATTTGGGAGT
The DNA here is from genome assembly GCA_023637945.1 of Phaethornis superciliosus. Taxonomy (NCBI): domain Eukaryota; kingdom Metazoa; phylum Chordata; class Aves; order Apodiformes; family Trochilidae; genus Phaethornis; species Phaethornis superciliosus. The sequence continues at coordinate 18,546,758 of JAJQWJ010000010.1, forward strand.
GAAGAGTGATGGAAACACTGAACTCCTTTGAAGACCTGCTTGGATAACTTTCAGAACTGCTTTATGAATTTAAAGAATATTTGATCAGTCTTAAGCAACCTATGGAAAGGATATGAATTTGATAATAAAGAAATCTTCACTCTGCCAAGCTAAATGTAAACAGATAGCTGAGGTTAGCCAAATGTAGATTTACAGTAAGCTGCAAAATCCTAACAAGACAATTTGCTGTCAGAACAATTCTCTGGAGGGTTTGGCTCTAACCATCCTTGTTAGTTTAAATGTCATCTACCAAAAAATTCTGTAAATTGTTTCTGCTACATTTTCTGTATGTCTCTGATTAACAAAGTAACCAGCCAGTACTCTAAAAATGCAGTTTGTTTGTATAAAACCAGCAGAGGTAGTTAGGCAAACACTTCCAGGTGCAAAAAAGTAACAGTGTCTCATTTACAGCGGAGGTTAAAAAATGCCAAGATATCCGATGATTCTTCAAGCAGCCAAATCAAATTCCCTGGGAGGTTGTGAGCAATCTTTGGTGAGCATAAAATGCAGTCTCATTTCCTCTGGCTAAAAAAAGCCACACTTAAGTTCACAGACTGCTGGATTACAGGTGTGCATACTAGAAATGAAAGGGGAAGGCATATTTCCACATCCTGTTAGAACTTCACTGAAATTCCCTATGATGACACAAACTCACCTTGGGATTTTATGTAAAATGTGGATACTAAACTAGGGTCTTTGCTGATTATCTTCCCATCCTATCTATCTATTCATTGTATCTAACTTGGCCTGAGAAAAATACCTCAGCCTTTCTTGTGAGCAATACCTGGGACTGTGATGGATGTCCTGAAGCACAGCCTTCCCTTGGGCAGTCCTGGGAATTTCTGCTGTGCTGTCTGCTGTTCATGATACTTTAATTCTATTTGGTAACAGGGAAAGGAAACATCAGCAGTGCAAGAGTAGGAGGGAAGTAATAGTGGATGATGTGTGTTATCTGAAATTACAGAAACACCAGACCAGAGTGTGACTCTGGTAATGAGCTTGTGTGGGTGATGCTGCTGAGGTGAAAAGTAAACCCAGTATCCTGGTGGCTTGTACTCACCTTTTTTTATGCAACACTGGCTTGGATAATGCATGCCCAGGTAACTTTTACACCTTTTCTTGCAAACTATTGATCAGTGTTGCTATGCAGAAGTCTCTCCTTGCAATTTTCACCCTTGAAGTGCTGCATTTTAATAGAGGAAACTGAATCCTGTAATCCAAGTTGTGTGTGGTGGGAATGAGTAAACTATGGGAAATCATGAGACACAATGCCAGCTCCAATATAAAAACAAACAAACAAACAAACTTGGTATTTATCTGCCTAGTCAAACAGAATAGGGTTTAAGATTTTTTTTTCTTGCTACTAGAATCAAGAAACCTGGCCAGACCTGACCTAACCCCATCTAAAATGGCTGTTACTGCCCAGTGACTTTGGGTTTCTCAGCACAGATGCAGCTGGTAGGTGGCTGCTGCCAATGTAACAGTTTGGAAAGGAAATGAAAAACTCATTAATCACTTGAAAAATCTACGTGTGTTTTGCCTTGGGGCACTACACTAAGCATGACCTCAGTTTGCATCCTTTACTCTCACAGAAATGTTCTTGTCTTTAGCCCTCTTGCCAGCACTTCATTTCTTTGCTGGGCTCTTCTGTCAGCCCCTGGTAGCCCTTAATAATTGCACTGTAATTAAATGTGTCTTCTGATGGCACCCTCTCTTGGGGACTGAAGATCTGCAACATACCAAGGGTTGGTCACATCTGCAATGGATTGTTTTGGTTTTCTAAATCTTCCTGGTTTGTTTTGGTTTTTTTGTTTTGTTTTTTTTCTTAGCGCTGTCTTCTAATTTCTTACTATGTCAAAGCTGATTGTTTCAGGTACTCTCCTTGAAGGTGACACTCCCTTTGTGTTTTTCTACTGTGCAGTATTGCTATTCTGAAGATCACAGGTTCTGCTTTTGATTTCACTTTGCTGTCTCATTCCATCTTCTATCCTCTGGCACTTATCTTTGAGACATAGTTTCCTTTGAATCTGCTGCCTCTAAGCCTTGTTCTTAATTATTCTGCTTGTTTGCTCCAGGGAGGTGCTCTGTGTGTAAAGCCTCTCCCTGTGCACTAGAGTATCTGTGCAATGCACGTGTGTGAGGGGTAAGGAACTGAGGGCAGCCACAGGGCTAATGTGAACAGGGCACACTAACACACTCTGTGCTCCAAACTTCTGCAACCTTAGTCCCTGGGGAATGGCAGTTTCAATGTTGGATAACTTCCAGAATTGTCCTTTTGTGGGACTGAAAGTGGCACTGAGAGGTTTCTGCATAGCTCATGCAAATGCCATAAACGTTTTAACAGAACTGAGGGATTGAGAAGACATAACTACTCTATGGCATCTCCAAGACATGAATACTTATCCAAGACAGTAATTCTCTCAGTGCCCTTATTTCTTCAGGGAGATGATGATGAGGGATTTCCTTTAACATCTCTAGAAGACACTGAGGCCAGTAATGTTCTTTTTAGAAAGGTTATTTCAACAACAGATAGATATTTTCTTGTCATTATACACAGTACAGTGTCTGTTTCCAGACTCATTGCTTTAGTACAGAGCCATTTTATTGAGGTATTATTCATTGATAATGGTTGTGTTCTTGCTGTATATTGCCAAATAAATGTAACAATAAATGAGCAAATATTGCCCCATGTGCACATGTCTGAGAACCTCCAGTCGCTGAAGGTTACCAGTACAAACAAGCTGTAAAATAGCCAGATGAGGGCTTAGTCCTGCAAAGGGCTTCACTTGCTCCAGGGAGTCTGCTTCCACAGGAGTCCCAGCAGCTGTGTTTGTCAGTGATGGGCTGCCAGCCTCTTTCACAGACACACAGCTCAGGCAGGATAGGAAGCAGGCCCAGAGGTGGACAGCACAAATAATGTATACCACATAAAAGTAATCACCTCTTTGAATTTTAGGCATTTGGTCATTAATGGCCACCACCACCCCCCCTACAGCTACCTGAAGCCTCTCCTGTGCCTGTCTCATGTGCTGGGTGTATGTGTGACCCATTCCTATAGAACTAGGGATTCCCTTATGTTGATACCAAGTTTGTTAATGCTTCCATGAGAAAGGAACCAGAAAAAACTTGGCTCACCTGTTTGTTCAAATATTTATGTGTAATATGTAGATCTGTTGGGTTTGTACTTGGATAAAATTATGTAAAGTACAATTTACATTATGGCCAGTGGAGCCAAGGCTCTCAGCTGTGTCTTCCTTCTTGTCAAGCATCAAAAATGCTTGGGATCATTGGCTGAGTTCAGGGTCTCCTGGCTGTGGTTCATACCTTGAGTTACAAAACACAGACTTCAGGCCACTGAGTCTTTCTCTCTCTCTCTTAGGGGCTGTAAATGTATTTTGCTCCAAGTCATGGTGCTCTCTGCAGAAGCTGTAGGTACGTTCCATAAGTTGCTGCCCTTTAACACAGGAGATGAGTAAAATACAGCATTTGTTCATGTGTTGGAGCAGCCCTGAACATGATTATAGGCAGTTATAGTTTCCAATCTGTCGAACTCATGTTGTACTGCAAAACACTTTGCAGAAAAGGTATAATTTCTTTGGTTTGTCTTCTGTGAATGGGCCATTTAGGATGAAATGCTGCATGAACCCTTGTGATGTGATGCTGTAAATTGCCAACAAAGTACATTCCTCCAAGTGATACCTCAGACAGATGCATACTTCAGCAGATTGATGTGATCTTTCTGCTCTTACTGCCATGGGAAGGTCTGTCACAGCTACTACCAGAACATTACCTATCATGTAGGGGTGAACCAAACCCCTGGGAAATTTTGTTTGCTTCAGAATCCTCAATCAGTATCTGAATGAGCAAACTTCATATTCACAACACGTCATAACTTCTGAGCTTTTCTGACAATTTTCTGCCTCTGGTGATAAACTGGGCAAAGGCTCTCTTGGCATACTGGAGAACATTTTCTCCATTGGAGGCAGAAGGAAACTGCAGATTAATTGTTAAGGCTCAGTTTTGCAAAATTCTGAACTCTATGGTAACAAGGGTGCCTCTGGGATTTACCAATTCTCAGTTTTGTTCGCAAAACTGCAGGTTTTGTATTAATATTTCACCCCTTCTTCTACTGCTCTCCTAAAATCTTCTGTGCTGGTGATTTTGAGATGTCCCCATTGACTTTCTAGATGTTGGCCTAGACCCTCTGAGGAACTGGTGAACTACATTGACTTGAACTCTTTTTCCTTGCCTAGCTTTCTGCTGCCTGAAGAGGAGGGAGGCAGAACAGGAGCCCCACAGCAGCTCCCTATGACTGCAATCCTAACTCAAGCCTTTCGTGACTCTAGGAAAGTGGCAGGAGCTCAGCTTGTAACCATTAACCTTGACTGACAGAGTGAGCCTGCAGGAGGAAGAGGCTCTCCAAAGTATTGCTTTGACCCCATAACATGCCAGGTTAGTACTTGCTTATTTCCAGTAAATTCAATATGGTTACACCAGGGATCAATTTGTTCTGAAGCTTTTTGGTGTGTTCTTAGATGGAAGTGTCAGGTATTATTAGCAATAGTATTTTATCTTGTGCGATAGCATTAAGAACCTGATAGAAGTGTGATTTTGTTTCATTCTGGCAGAGAATATAGGAAATGCTGTTTGACTCCCTTCACAGCATGGATTAGCAAAATTAGATGTGTCTCCTTCGCACTAACAAGCCCAGAACAGAATGTGAGCCATAAAATGAAGGAAACTCCTTTCAGACACATACACAAAAAACTCTATGGGAAAATAAATCACCTTGGCTTCCAGGAGGATAGATTATTACAGTTCATATCTGTAGGGCATCAACTCAGCAGGATTTTTGTGCACAATGACATGACTTTATGGTTTTATTTACATTTTCTGAAGAGTTCACATGACTTGTTGCTATGGGGAACACTGCAGTTGTCTGGGATACTCTTATATTTACATCACACACACCCCATTCTGCCTATATCCTGACTTGATGATGCTTGAAAAATCAGTAAGTAACTACAATGGACCTGTTAATGTAGCAGTGTAAGTCAGGTTTTAACCTAATAAGGATAATTTTGGATCTTTATTTCTTTTTTTTTTTTTTTTTTAACCATTTGCTTGTTTTTCCTTTCTTTGAAGTTTCCATGAGTAATGAATGTGGAACCCAGACAAATCTGGAAGCTGGTAAATCCTGTTCTCTGAGGCTGCATGTAACACTGCTTGTCCTAGGCAAGATTTGTGGAGCAGCTCATTTCTGTATAGGCACCCCAATAACTGACCAGAATCTATCTGAACTTCCACACCCTGGGTGCCAGACATCCCTTAGGCCAGGGGTTGAGCATTTCTGGTAGCATAGCCCTGTACAGGCATAGTGAACACTTGAAATTTTCCCTGAAATCTTTTGAAAATCTACCCTCAAGTCTAAACCCCCACCTGCTGCAGTGGAACAGAGAGATTTCATTCATTTTCATCTGGTGGGCCTTGAATCCTGTCCCAAACTAGTTTCACTTACAAATAAAGTTCAACTTTTAGTAGAAGTTAGGTGAGGACAATAAGCATGAGTTAAAACAAATCGATATTCTGAAGGCTGCTGTTTCAAAGGATATCTCTGTGGAAGTTCAGTTCACAGACTGTTCACACAGTGAGGAGTAAACAGAAATGTTTCAAAGTATTCCTGGAAATTTCCTCCCACAGCTGTCACCTTAGGCACACACCATTCTCTGCTTGGTTTTACAGAAGATTGTTCTAGGAAAGTCTTGAATTCAGAGCTCACACCTCAAGCAGCAAGGCCTCAGGCTGTAATGAGAAAATTGCCATTTTTTTCCTTAATAGATTCTTTTGAGCTGGAAAGAAGTGTCCCCTCTATGACATTTTCTCCTCCTCACTGCCTCCATTCTTCCACTGCCCCCCACTTTAAACATTTCAAGATAACTGGCTTCCAAATGTCACAAAGGAGCCTGACACTCCAAAGCTGTACAGCATCATAAAATCCTCAGAGATCTGGTTGAATGCCACAAAGTTATTGCTGACTTCCAAATGATGTTATTTTGGTTCTGAGTGACTGTGCATTTCAGCCACATTCATGTTTTTCTTTATAAACTAATCTCAGATGTTCACACTAAGCTACTTTTTCTCACATGACTGTGTAACGAATGAGTTTCAGAAAAAATGAATAATTAGATGGATGTTCCCAGAAAGAGTATTAAATGCATGTCATGTATTATCCCTTATTTCATTAATTATGTATCACTGGTAATCCTTATTTAGGAAATTCTAGTTAACCAGTATTCCAGGAATGGTATAATGCAACTTATGCTATAATTCTGTAATCATATAAAGTTGTGAAAAACTGTCAGTACTTCTGGAAATTGGTGCTGCTGCCTGCCTGTTCTTGCCCCTCACTCTCTTGCCCCTCCCTTCTTTCATCACAAGAATTCACTTGATCTTTCAGAGAAGGAGGCCAAGAAACTGAACTGGGTTAAAACTAAAATTACAAGGAAAATCTTAGTCAGACAAATGCTTGTGTTGGTGCACCAAGTAGCTGGCAGCACAAGGTGTGTGCATGAGCTTCTGGAAGAGAGCCTGACTTTGTCTTCTGGTGGCCTGTGTAAACTGGCTTAAGCTGATTGGTAAATGACATTTGTAAAATGACTATTACCCATTCCTGAGGAGGAGCTGATGTGTAGCCAAAGCAACAAGTTTTTGAATGCCCTAGATGGCAAACGTGTTTTAACTTCTCCTAGATGTGGATGCCCTCTCTTACAAAGGCAAAGGGATCTCCTAAGTGCCCTTGGCAGGTCTGTGGCACCAGTAGTCCCCACTGTAGCACTCTATGCTCCCCATTTGAGCTCTGAATGCTAAATTTTAAGGTGGGATTGAGAGTGTGGCCACAGATAAAGTGGTTCTCTGTGCCCACTGGAAAAGTTTGCCTGGTCCTATCAACAGAAAGAAAGAAAAAAAATATAAGAAAATTACTGTATATCATGTTAAGCTGTTGTCCAGTCCAAGTTGGGACATTCATAATCACAAAATGTTTTCTGCTGTCACATCCCAATGTCCTCAGTGCTGTCACCTGTTGCATGTCCTTGTGCATTCATTACCTGGTCTAACTACACAGGCTGGCAGCCAAGTGTGTGCCACTAGAGGGAGGAACACCACTGGTTTTTAAAACGCAAGAGCAGCATGGCAGAGCATAGATACAAACCCAGCAGACTTAGGCTTTTACAAACTGTAACAAAGTACAACATCCAATGCATCATCCTTTCTACCTATATTTATAAAGCCCTGCTGGCAGTTTCCCCCAGGGTTAATTCTTTTAATTTCTGGGTCAGGAATAGGCTGAAACAGGCACAGATTGAAAAAAAAAAATTTAGAAACAGTGTGGTGGTTAGGGAGGAAGCAAAGAAAAACCAGCATAGTGCCAAATACTAAACAGCCTGAAGAGGAAGGAGTTAGGCAACAGTGACTGCTATCAGCCAAAGTGGTCTTGAAGCAGGCAACAGCATCCTTGCATTTCCCATGACAGGAAGAATGAAAATTAACCCTTGCCCCACAGAGAATGTTTCTTTCAGCTCCTGATGAAACAGAGCCCAGTCTGGCTCATCATGTAGGCACAGCTCAGGAGCTAGAAGAGTTGAGCTCCCCTCCTTGGCATACCTTGTGCTTACACTCTCCCTTTTGTCTTATGGATTGTTGACTTTTGGTTACTCATCTGCTTCCCCCCTTCCAGTTCTGCCCCGGAGAATGTGCACAAATGTGTCTGGTCTTTTGTTTCTATTAACTGTGGGATTAAGAAACAAAGCAGCACATCTCAACAATGCTTTTTTTTTTTTTTTGACCTTGAGCATTTTGTTTGTGAGTTTGATTTTGCTGTCTTCTCCTCACCTCAGGTTAGGAGGTGTCTAACCTCAAGTCTCTTAAGCCCCTCTCATCTCCTCTCCAAGGTCTCTTCCTACTTTGTGTTCCCAGAGCTGGTTCTCATGCAGGGAAGGGGAAGCATCAGTTTACTAGAAAGGGAATTACACATTTAAACATCATCAGTATGACAGATATTGATTTTTTATTTTAGGAGGTAACATGTAAAACACATAAGTAAAATTCAGGCTTTGCTGGTTTCCTTCTAAGTCAGGTTGCAACTCTCACTGATATCTGATCAAAGCAATATTCACAAAATGTGCAGCCACCCCTGTGCACAGACCCAAATGTGGACTTTCTCTGGAGATTTAATTCCCACTGGGTGATTTGCATCACAGCCTTGTGTGTTTGAGTATGTTTTTAACTTCCAAATGGTACAATGATGCACCTCCAGCTTTGCATCTGAATCAAGATCCTTTCCCTCCATGGCATCTTCTGCCTTGGATGGCTTTACAGACAACATAACACATCACTGCCTAAGTCCTCTTTGAATCTACATGCTGAGAGTGACTCTCTGCTCCAGACACACCTACCATATTCAGGTAGCTGTCCTGTACCATGGCTGTTCATCAGCCTGAACGTGCTGAGTCCTGGGGTTGTGAAGTCAGAGCATCCAGGTTTGGAGAAACCTTGGGACTGCTGGGTGGCTCACACAGTGCTGTAGAGCAGGACCAAATGTGGGTGCAAAGATGAACCCACAAGTATTGTCACTTCAGATATGGCCCCCTTAAGAAAAGCAGGTGCAGTTTCTGGCTCACCAGCCCGAAGTGCTGCAGAGCTGAAGAGCCATTGACTTCCCTAAGAAATCTTCAGGATTAACCCCAAGCACCTTCAGCAGGTTAGAGAGAGTTTTGCATTGTCTTTCAGCTCAGTTTCCCCCTGTAGCAAATGGGCAGCTTCATATTTGGCTGCCCAATGAGATTTGCAAGTGGGTGATGATTTACATCTCTGAACAGGGTCTTTGTGGGCATGTTGTGGGTGCTAAGGAGAATGTGTTAGACAGGGGGATTGTCCTTATGGGTTCACATTTGTCTTGCTGATTTCTTCTGCTTGAGAACGATTGACCTGCCAGCAGTGCTGCAGAGGTAGTAAGTACTGGTGGTTTTGGGTTTTTTTTTTATGTGAGTGACTGCAGTTAGTGCCTGGTGGGTGCTGTTTTTCTCTAAAAGCCCAGTACAGAATGGTCTGAGCTTGAGCTAGGTGAATCCCTTCCTGACTTGTGTTGCTGGCTGCCATGTACTTCTGTCCATGGAGTTGGTGTATAATCTACTCTGGAAAAAAATGGTTCCTTTCTGCAGCAACTTGTTGTATCCTTTATTGCTTTAACTATGCACCCTACATTTTAATACAAGTCTGTTGCGGCCCCTGCAGTTTCATTTGCTGTTTGTGCTCAACTCCTGACTGCTCAAAAAACCTTAATGCTAACCTGTATTTAGTGATGGTTGAGTTTTTCCTGGTTTTGTAAAAAAGAACATGCTGCTTTTGATCATGAAAGGAATTAATGCAGGAAATCAGCACAAGTTGTCTGCCTTCTGGAATCTTAAGCATGAGGCTTTCTTTTCATTTAACATCTTATTAGAAGTTGCTATTTAAAAAAATCATAGAAAAGGTTTTCGTAGTGCAACATACATCTTCAAAGGGCTTTTAAAGTATCAATGTAATTCTTAGAGGACCTTTTTTATTTTTTAACAGAAAAACTTTTTAAAATGCTGTTATATTTATTGTGAGATGTGCTGAAGTAACACAGAAGATGAAAGAAAGTGACTTTCTGCCTTCCACTCAGCAGAAGTTCAGAGGTTGTGCCTGTGACCATACGTCTTTTTTACGGATTGCTCTGACTTCATGTGAGGGAAGGAGTAAAAGAAATAGTTGACTTACACTGAACAAGAAATTTAAAAAAATTTTTGCTTGATATGAGGAGCTACCATACATTATTAAAGGCAATCACTGTGCAAACTAAACCATCTCCACCAAGTGTTTCTAATTGATTGATTGCAAGATAGCTTCTCAGACAAGCTCCTGAAAACTTTGTACTCCAAGTATAAAATGAAATTTTTTGGCACTTGGCTGACAGTGTAACTTCACTGGCTAATTCTGTGTGTAGTTCTTGAAAGTGGCAGGGCTTGTCCATATGGCTCTTGTAGGCTGTCGGAATGAATGGAAGCAGTGCATTTCTTAATGGATTCTTGTACCTTTAATAACATGTTCCCAGGTATTTTTATTTCTTGACCATGCCTAAGAGGCAGTCCAGCAAGCATTGTGGAAAGCAGTTTCTTTCCACTGTCATTGTGAGAGTGAGGCTGTATTTAGTAATTCACTAGTGGGAGGCCAGAGGGGTTTCCTGGAGAAATCTAGGTAATGACAAGTTAATCCTACTTTCAAGTTGAGTCGTTTTGGATCACATTTTTGAAACTTCGAAAAGTTTTCCTGAAAATATCACACACATACTTAGGAAGTATTATAATAAATACTTTAGTTGAATGTTCAGGCAGAGGAGGAGAGGAAACAATGGAAATTGATATAATTAAAAGTATTAACATATTGTATATTGCTATACAAATTATTTCAGCAGATGATATGTAGCTCAGAATGTGTTCAGATCTTAAAATAGTATTATCCTGAAAAGTGGAAATGAGAGAAAATATCTGATGCTGTGTTGTTAAGTGTCTCCAATCTATACAAGCCTTAAGTAGTCCAGCCCTTGGGATGTGAATATAAATGTAAGATGCTGCATGGAGTTGTTGTGAGGCAACAGTTCACAAAGGCTATGTCATGGGCAGGTACTTTTTCCAAATTCTCAGCTGATATAGATCTGTCTCAGCCTTGAAAGCTCCGTGCTGCCCCGGTGCCTTCATACTGGGAGCTTTCCTGAGAGCAGGCAGTTCCCAGTAGCCCTCAGCTTTTTTTTTTTTTTTTCTTAGATATCCAGCTGATTTATCAGGTGTGTAGCACTTCTTACTCTAGAGGTCAGTATAATGTTAAGAATGGAAATGGTGCATATCCAGTTCTTTTTCCCTGATGAGATGTTCCAGGGTGAACTCTAAATTATACTTCTCCCCGTATAAGATGGAAGAGAAATTTCATAGTGGGGAAATGTAAAAGCACAACAGCCAATATGGGAAGCTCAGAGGGCGTTAAAGGAAATAATCATTGAGCCTCTTTGTTGAATGAAAGTCATGAATGCAGTAGTAGTAATTTTCTGAAGCCATAGACAATAACATAATGTGAGTGGGTGATGGAAGGAATTACATAGGGTGAAATTTAGAGAGCTGACAGCAGCCTACGCATAACTTAAGACTTATTTCTGAGGGCTTAATTGCAGCTTAAATAGCAAGGCCTTGTGCTCATCTTCTTCATAGAAACAAATTCCATCTAGAATGAGCACCATGATCAGAACATGAAAAACATCATCTGATCAGCTGTAAAACTGCTTTGGGGAAGGGGTGTTCTGTACTCAGAACAGATGTGGGCAATGTAGATTTATGTTGTAGCACGCACACTATAAAAGTTCTAATGCTGTGTTTCACCATAGGATGCACTGATGTTAGTCCAAAGAGATGCCATGAGAATATCACTCTTTAAACAAATGGGGAAAAGTGAGTAATGAGCACACCCCAGGCATTGTGGTAATCTACTCCATTTGTGTGTGATCTCTGTGACTGGTGATGGTGAAAGCAATCCCTCTTATAAGTGCTTTGGGATCATTTTTTCCGCTTTTGGGCTGGCTTTCTGCAAGTATTCAGACTTAGTAGTATGAATGCTTACAAAAGTAAGTTTTCAGCTTCATTGTGTGACTGTGTGACAGCAAAACTGGATGGTCATGTCTCTGCTATAGAATGGTTGCATGCTGGCTGACTGAGAAAAGAGACATCAGTACAGCCTCTCTGAGAGATCAGGCTAGCAAGGCAGATTGCATAGTGAATATTAAGCACTTGGGTTTTCTGTCAGTTCTCGGAATGTTTTTTAAAAACATGGTTGGCAGAATTAAAGCTGAATTCATCAAAGTTGTCCTTAACTTTGCATGCTTGGATTTCATGAATATTTAACTTTTTCTTTGTGTTTTCTGGAATCTAAGTTCCAAGATAATCAATATTCCCTTGTAATGTATTTTGGCATATGTTCCTTCAAGTTTTCAACTTGAAGTCCTAACAAATCTCGTTTTCCTCAGAACAGACACGATAGATTGAAGCAGTCTCCTTATAGCCACTTTGAAAGCAGAAACAGATGAAACATTAGGAGTACATTACCAGTACTTTTCAAAACACAATGCTTGATGGATTTAACTGTTTTCATTTTAATTGAGAAGCAACCTGCGAATCATTGCTGTTTGCTGGGAAGAGATTTGTTATTCAGATGTCTGCTAAATGGTTTGCATTAATTCTGTTCTGGTTCTGGGTTTGTTCACAAACCATTCACAAACTGTCTACTTTTGTTATTCACAGTGTGTGATTGGGCATGTGGTATACTTTCTGCTCTCTGGTTTAATGACTGAAACATTTTGACAGGGAGTAGCAAATGGTGAATGACAACTAGCAAACAACATGCAACTTGGGGCATTTGCAAGCACTTCCACGAATATTAATAGTTACAAGAGCACTGCTGAAACCAAGGTAGCCTGACCTCTATGAATGATAATGATTCACATTTCAGCCATTTAGTTACAGATGTATTCCAGTCAGTTTGTCATTTGTCCAGCTCCATTAAGTTTCCAAGCAAAACAATTGTCTATGAATGATGAATCTTTATGTCAATTCAAGCCTTGAAACAGTGCAAATAAAGTCTAATTCTGAAGCTTGGCCACAGAGGAACAAGTTCTCCAATTTCCATATTAGAATGATGAAATAACTAACGTACTTTTGTCCTTTAGTACTGTTGACACAGAGGCAGGTACCATTCTCCTGTTCAAGTAATTATAAATATGGTGCTAAAGTCAGTTTGCCTGGACATTAGCATTAGAAACACTGCATTTCTGTGTTATAAAGCTAAGTTATTGTCATTTAAAGATATCCTCATGTTTTTATTTGAATATAAGAATTATCTTAGATTTATTTGATAAAAATCAATCTCTGTTTCCATGCAAACCCCGCTGAGTTTCTTCACTTTTTTAGCTTAGTAATTGAAAAACAACTCTATTCAAGTTCAGAAGGTTTTGAAATGGTGGATGGTGTGATTCTCACACAGAATATGTGCAACCTTTTTGCAGCAGTAGCCTGGGGTTTCTGAGCTCTATGAATGATTATCATTTCGTAACACTGCAGGCAAAATTCTTTCCCTTGATCCATGCTGTAGATATCGTTTGCATTTTCTGCACACATGGTACTTTCATTCCCAGCAATGGTAATTCCACATGCTGAATAAGGAAGAAGTATTTGCATTTTGGATAAATGCTTTATTTGGGCACTTACAAATACTTAACTCACAAGGGCAAATCTCCCTCTGACTTTGATCTTGTTGGCGAGCTGCTCACTGGATTTGAATCCCTGGCTTGAAGAGTTGGTAAATGGGATTTTAATGGCAGGGGTCAGCAATGATTGTTACACAATTTTTCTTGCTTTCCCCACCACAAAGCTGTCGTCTGAAGTAAGGCATTGTGGTTTGGTTTGGAAGATTAATAGTTCTCTGCTAGTAACAGATTTTCCACTGTCCAGAAGCAGTACACCCACTGATGAGTTTATCATTTTAACTTTTAATCCAGTTGGGAAGTTGAGATATAAACTCTACCCTGATGGTGATTTGAAGTATATTTCCAGTTTTCAGGGTCAGATTATTAACCAGAGTAACAGTGATATAAACACGTGTTGTAGAGAGCATGAATCAGAGGAAGTGTCTGAAAAAGACCTTGCTGTGCAGGCAGCTTTCCTAGGAGACTTTGAAAGTCTGATATGTCATGAAAAAAAACCAACCAAACAAAAAAACCCCAAGGTGTTGGGTTTGAAAATACCACACATATTAACAACCAGCTTATGTTTGTATAAAACTTGGCAGCATTTTTTGTTACTCAGAAGACTATGCTTTGGCCTGCCTAAGGAAAGATTTAAATTTTGCTCCAAGATATGCAGTTTGTAGTTTTTCTTTGCTTTTCTCTGTTTGTTGGAGAAAAATAGCAGCAGACGACCAATCCAAACACCTGTATTGGACAGCCTCTAAGTTTTTACACTGGAGGAGTGTTGCTCACTTTGTGTACAATGACAATGCTCTGGGCTGCTGTTAAGATACTGAAAGAGTGTAATTGTCCTGACATTTTCATCCCAAAAGTATTGAAAAAAAAACCAACCCTAAATCTTGGGGAAGACCAGTTGGGCTAACACTAGAAATCATAATGCATAGAAAATTCTGATATTCTGACAAACTCTGTCCTGAACTGGAAAGTATTTATGAGCAGGGAGTTCCAAAGTAGTATAGAAATATTTAACCTTATGTTTAGAACCAATATAATGTTATATGCCTTGGGACCATTTCATGGAAATTGTAGTTCAGGAGTGTCTTGCCTCTCTGCTCAACTGCAGGAGTTAGATAGTTTTGCAGCAACCATTCTCCACTCTACTTTATGGCTTCAAAAAACAGAGAAGAAACCAGAAAGCCCTTCCTCTGGCAAATTCCAGTCAGGCAAAATCCTCTCACCTTTAACTGCATTTGAAATAATGCTGCAGCCCACTTGGATGGTGACTCCTATTCCAGGTGATGCAGACTAAAGATTCAAGGGTGGTTGGTATGGAGTGAAATCACACAAGTTTTGTGAATGATGTCAGTAGCATGTGAGACTGAGTAGTACCTGGGCTGGGCTTGAGGAAAGAAACTTTTCTGTTCTGGTGGCTTAAGCTATGCCTTTGGATCAGGAGGTGAAGGCTTTTATTGCAGTTCTGGGAACAACCTGCCTCCTCAGATTCTGTGTGGTGGCTCATACACTTCCCACCTGCAAAGAGAGGAGCTATTGTCATATATTTAGATATTCAAACACCGTTTCTCTAAATAAAATACGCACAATAAAATTTCTGCATATTGCTTGCAGTTAATTCTGCACATTGTAAATGTGGGAGACAAATGCAGGGAGAAGCAGCCCATTCCCACAAGTGTCCTGGCTCCTCCCAAGGTTTTGCTTCAGCCACTAGGTGATGCAGCAGCTTCTCTTTGTGTCTGGGGAAGTCTTGGAGGCAGAAGCTTGGAGAGTCTGGCATTTAAATTATGAATGAGTAATTGGAGAAGATCCCCACTCCTCTAGAAGCAATACACAGACCAGATAATAGGCCTTGGAAAACTAACGAGGTGATAGGGTTTCCAACTTTACGTTTTCTAATTGCTTCAAATGAAACCCCATTAGAAACAGCTGGTCTGATTCTCAACTGATATAAATTGTCATATATTTTTAGATTTAAATAGCACTTGGCTGGTCTACCCCAGATGTAAACGCTAGCCTAGATTATGTGATAGCTATCAGCTTGGAATGGAAACTTTAGAGCTGCTTTTACAGGCAATTTTATTTTAATGTATTATCGGGAAAATCCAGCATATTTCCAGGTATTGTGTATCTGAAAAACTAACTGCCACTACAAGAGTAATAAGAAGACAGAGTAAAAGTAATGCATGCATCCACATCAACACTGCTCAGGGCAGCTAGATGAAATCTGAGTCCAAGCCACATGCTGTAACAGGTAATCTAGGGCCAGATGCTGTGAGCCAAGAGTGTCTTCAGCTTCCTGAATTCAAAGAAAGAGAAAGGTATCTCATTTGTCAGTGGTGCTGAGACCCATAGGGAGCTGGAAGCACTTTGAGTAAGATGACTGAAAAAATAGCTTTTTAGTGAGAGTAAAATGAATTGGATTTAAACAGGTTTATCCTATGAGCTACTGTAATTCTTGTTTTTAAGGAAATTACTAAATGATTCGTTGTTCACTCTAGGCCAGATTCTCATCCCCCTTATATTAAAAAGAAATGGCAAATCTGGCCCTCAATATTTGATGTTAATTGGAGCTCGTATGACTACTGAACAGCTCACTGCTGCAGCACTTGCCTACGGTGTTGTTTTCATAGATGTTGACCTGTGTTGAAAAAATTATCTTCTGGATATCTTCTACCTTATCTCCTGGATCTAAGGTCCAAGGGAATTGGATCATGGTGTCTGAATTTTGCTGTGATGCAGATTTATGGGAGTGGGGAAGTTTACTTGTTTATACTTTTCCATGCTGCATTTATTTTCTAAAGCAGGAGGAAAAAAACCTAGAGTGGGATTAAAGTCAGAGGGAGAAATATTTTTCAATAACCATGAGCTAACTACTGATGATAAGATTTTTTTTATAGGCAATAGTTATCTTTCTGACCTAATTTTAAAAAAAAATCAAAAGTTGTTGCTCAGAAAATTAAACAACACTGAAATTTTTAGATATTTGAAGCAATGGGACTCACTTTTTTGGGGAATAAATTGTCTGAAAGAACTGGATTCCAGATTAATTACAAAATGAATGACACCTTTCCTGCATGTTTGTAGATTAATACAATTCCATAATCAAACAATGTAGAGTCGTGCAAGTAATTAAAGGTTATAAACCTAAAGCCCTGTAGTATAGACATCAATATAAATATAATCAACAATAAAGGATTCTTATGTTAATCTGTATATATTGATCAGTTAAAAACTGGTAAAAAAGCCTTATTCAAAAACATGTGGTTTATGATGGGACAGTAGATAATTAAAATTATCAAGTGACATCTGACACCCTTTCTGTGATGCTAAAATACCAAGTTAAAGCTAGGAAAATTCTAAAAATACAATGGATATGTCTTGTTCCCCACATTTCTTTCAGTGCAGACAGTGTAAATCACTGTTCATGTTATTGCTATTTGCATATTACTGTTTCCTATCATCATCTGTTTTGCATTAGCTGTACCACAGTTCAGTGTTTGAATTGCAGCCACGGCTAGAGAATGTTTTGCCACAATTGTTTCCACTGCAGTTAAAGCATATGAGGTACTATTAAAACTGATCTTATTTTTTTAAATGAGTTGCACTATCAAAATTTCAGTTTGGGGATGCATTTTATTTGGCAGTGCTCTGATGAAAAAAATGAAGGCATTAATTTTGGGGAATGGGGGTCAAGGGATGGGAATCAAGACTAGGCAGAAATATTCAGAACAGGGGATTGGCTTGAAGGCCATCTAAAGGCTGTGTCAATTAAAAGTCCTCAGTAAGTTGGACCCTGTTTCTCCAAGCATAACTTGGAGATTATATTCACATTCTTTTCTAAAATTTACTTTCTTCAAATATGAAGGCCAAGGATTTCACATAATAATGTGCTTCCAAGAGGGGTTTCAAGAAATGATTAACACTATAAAACCTGTTGTGAGATTGGGAGAGTAGCCAAGTGGTGGGACACCATACTTGCATATATTGGTAAGATTGCATTCCAGGAAAGACCATAATCCAAAATTGACATCACCTGGCCATCTGTCTCAGTAAGGACTGCATTCGTGCTGGGTACAGTGAATCTAGAGGGAACTATATCCTTTTCTGGATGTATTTAGTGAGTTTTACTTTTTTACCTGCAGTTTGAAAGTGAACATGTTTAACAATTCAGGAAATTATTTTGTTTTACACTGATGAACATTGGTGCTTTCATTAGATAGTTTCTGCTATAGCTAAGATGTTTCTTCATGTTCTATAAAAACTTATGTTAATCTTCTTGTGACAAAAACATTTCACATGGTAGAAACTGACCCTCATGGTGATGAAAGGAAAGGAGTTCTGCTGATATGTTTCAGGTTTTGTGGGGCTAGAGATATCAAACTGTTCTTCTGGATGTGTCTATTGTAATTTTTGTGTGAAAGCAGTGAACAAGGAGGGTAAGGAAAAGCAAATGCAGTGCAAAGTATCATTCCTACTTTGTATTTTTATTTCCTTCTGTCATTCTCTGTGGATTATTTTCTCTGTCATGGATGAGAAAGACAAGTCATATTCACACCAAAATCTGGCAATGTTTCCTGCTTGCTTATATGGCTGCTGCCAGTGCCACTGACCAGTGAGTAGGTCTGAGGAGTGATTATTTGAATCAGGTGCCTGCTTAGAGGTAAACTTGGAGCCTTGTAAATCACAAGCCTAGTGCTGCTTCTTGGTGTAGGACCAAAATGGGAACATGCATCTTTCAGTATTTAATGACTTTCCTTGAGGGGAGAGGCTGTCTGTGGTTGCTTGCAGCTTTTATTTTTAAAAAACATTCCTGATGGTAGTCATTTGGGCTGAAACTGGAAGACACTTAAGATCTCAGACAGCTGAGACCTTAGTGCCCTTTACTTGGGTGCTACCACCAATAAGGGAAGGACTGGGTTTGTTCCATTGGTAGATGATGACATTGAGCTGACAGACTTGCACGAATAATCAGTGTTTCAGAATGCAAAGACACTATGGTTTGACCTGGCTGCCCCATGAGAAGAGTGGGAACGTTAGGAACACTGAATCTCTCATTCACACATATCCTTTATGCTGAGTGAAGGCTATGGAGCTACCTTCTGGGACACAATTTCATATGTCTGGAAAGTAATTAGCTTCAAAATGTGAAGGAACAAAGGGATTCTTTTTACCTTTTAATCCTCTTGCATCTCAGTTTTGCATCTGTAAAATGAGAACAATATACTGCTGCTCATAAAAGGGAGGATGTGTTGTATTCCTCATGAATCATGCAGATGTTGTCTGATGTCCCATATTCCAGTGAAGTGTACAAGGAAACAAACATTACTCTTGACAGAGGCAGGAGGGAGAAGGCTGAGATCCTTCTGAGTGAGGGTGTCTAAGGAAAGCACTCTGTACTGGGTCCTTCTGTAAATGTTTTCCACCCTTTTCACAGAATAAGCAGAGGATCTTGAAGAAAGATCAGAAAATGGCAAAATTAGCAGGAGTGAAAACAGTGATAACTTTGGTGTTTCTGGACATTCTGAGTGCTAATTAAAATGAGGTCTACAAGTATATTTACTGCTGCCTTCAAGCCCCAGGGCTGGCCTGGATGAAACAGTACATTGAAACAGATATCAGTGATTTTGGAGGATCCTTGTGCTAATAGAGATGACCACTATAATTTCCCTTGTCATAACAGCCTGCTTGTGTCTGGGGCCCTGCTCATGTCTGAGCTGGCATTCACAGCCTGTGTATGTGACCAGGGCATGGTCCTGGCCTGTGACCAAGCTGGCACCAGAAGCTGAACCATCCCTCCCTGTTGGGAAGAGGTGGTGTGACTGGGTCTGAGGGGAAGGTATTAAACCCCTTCATCTTTTGTCTCTACAAATGTAACCTGAGGAAGGCTATGGGTGGCTGTAATGTCACCATCTCATTTTTCTTTGAATTTCTGTTGCTCAATAAACATTAATGCACTGTAGACGAGTTAGAGATTTTATTTAGCTGGAGCTGTAAAAGTGCTTGTTCCCCTCAAATTTAATCTCGTTTTTTTCTTTGTTCCACTGATGACTGGCATCATCTGTTCATCTCCTGGAGGGTTTTGAACTCAATTATTATGAATGTCTCTTGATGCTCTTGTTTTCTGTGCACAATTTCTATATTTCCATTGTTTTAGATTAAATTAGCCCAAATCTAGTCCCCAGCCTTAGCAAATTTAAGCCATGGCATGGGAAAGAACACTTTTAGTTCTAAATATAGGAATTGGCTAGCTGGCTTGGGAACTCAGAGAGATTTTAAAGTGCTGATCTTGTTTCTTGTAGGACCTCAGTAGATGTTCTTGCCCTTTGTGCACATGTTCTCATCTGCCCAAGACACACAGTTCAGAGTTTAGCACCTTGGTTTTGCAGTTCACAAAAATTGGCCTAGCCTTGAAGTTTTCAGTTAAGCAATTGTTTCTGTTTTGTTTTTTTAATATGTACCTAAATTAGGACCAGGTCCTACAGCACTGAGGTCTTGTAACTGCATAACAGCACAACTGCCTGTTTCAATGTAGATAACTTTTTTCCCCACAAACCTCCAAAAATAATTTTGTGTGAAATTAAACTTTGGCTCAAAATGCAGGGGATGAGAAGTTCTGCTTATGGGGATTTTTATTTTGGAATATTTTATGTCAATTGTGAGAGAAATAATTTTGAAACAAATGGAAAGGTGGGACTTGTTTCAAACTACCAGATTAAAATATGTAGATTTTTTTCCTTACAGCTTGTTTTCTCTTCTTTTATTAAACCTCTGAGACAAGTTCAGTGAATTTGATCTGCATTTCAGTTGAGAAATAAGTCCTTTTTGTGAATAAAATATTTGCCTGAAACATATTTGCTTGGCTCTAGCAATGTAACATATGGGTCTGTGTAACTCCTCTGCATGGGATGCGTTTAACCCCAGGTGATGAGCATACTGTCAGTGCTTAATAATCTGCAGCTGAGGATGTGTCAGGAATAATGTTGTGCTTCTTGGTATCTCAGCTTATTTTATACTTACCTGTGATGGATCCTTGCCTGAGGAAGATGGGCTGTCTCATGGGCAAGTTCTCAGGTGCAGATTTCTCTCTCGGCTGAAAATTTCTTTTCTCTCCAACTGTTAGCCCATGAAACACACCTGCAAAGGAGCACTGGGTAGCAGAAATGCTCTTCAAACCTCAGGCTACCGTAAGCTGAGCAATAAGCTTATGCTTTGTTGCTGAAGGAAGCTCATTTTAAAATTCCTTACTGCATTTTTCTTGCTTATTACCCTCCCTTAGAGAGGTAGTGGGAGAAACAGTGTAATGTTTGGTAGAGAACTGAGGAGGTGATGACCACAGGGTTCCACATCCCACAAGAACATTTCTGCTGTGCTGTGTTGGAAGTTGTTTAAATTGTAAGTCTGGCCATACTTCAGAGTATGCTACTATATTAATTTAATGACTGAAAAAATGGGAGATCCTTGGATAGCTGAAGTTCTAATACAATATGTAAGACTGGATGAAAAATCAATTAATTTTAAATGGTTTGCAGACATACAGAAGGTTTATTCGCTGCATCTAACATGTTCAGTAAAATAATATCCTTTAATGTGCTGAACTCTTCATGCTTTCCATGAAGCTGCATCTAATTGTAGTGCTCAGAGCTGACTAATTCTGCCACTGCTTTCCTTTGAGAAAAATAGCATTTCAGGGTATGACTAACACTCTAAGTAGTCATTAATTCTTAATTAATTCAGATTGAAAATTAAACTTATGTACTGTACATATCAATCTGAATACCATACCGAATACATACAGTCAGGTCACTTATTTTTAAATTAATATTAGTTAATAGTCTGATTTAAAACCAAAAAACCACAAAATAGAACACACAAAACAACCACAACTGCTTGAAATATTAGCAAATGCCAAACAATTCACTGATAGAAATATCGAATTTATTATTGCATGCAAATTGACATATAAATCTTTGTTTATGTTTATAATCCATATTGGAGCTCAGCTTCTAGGAACATTTGACATTTTGAATATTAAGGATGAGCTTACAATCATACCAGTGTGAATGATCAGCTGTTATTTTTATTTATATTAAGTGTATTTAATCTAACATTCCCAACTGTTTTCAGTTTGCCTGAATTAAAGGAGATGGGATTATCAGAGTTATGTGCCTATCATCTCCAAGGAGAATTTTTCCCTCAACAATTCCTAGGGAACTGAATTAAAGCATTCTGGGTTGAAGCTCACCTGTTCTTCATGATGGAAGAAATCTCCACCCTTCATGGTGGAATTTCTTCTCCACCCTTCAGATGTGGTCCCACTGTCATTTTCTTTCCAGCTGTGGTTGTGAAAGAGGTCATGATAACCTGGATAAGCAGACACATATATTTAGAGCTGGTCAGCTTGATGTTGTAGCTGTTTGTGCTGACACAGCTGGATCCAGAAGAGGATCAGTGCTTAGGGACAAATAGATGATGGTATCAAGGGGGTTTCCTTTATGTAAGGACAACAGATTCACTGGCTTGTACTGCTGATCATGACACCTTTCCCAGGGAAAGTGTTTGGCCAGATTTGGGCTTGTGTAGCATTTTGACAGCACTTAAGTGTTGTCCACTCAAAGACATTTAAGCAGTGTATAAGCACTACCTGCTACCTTCCTCCTGTGAATTTTACTTGAATCTGTGTCTGGTTTACTTCATTCAGAAGAATGGCTATAAGGAGCAGAAAAATAAATAAAAGGTTTAACCTTATTTATTTATGTGTGTATGTATACACATGTACACACACTTGAATATGAATCTACATGTGTACCTGCATGTCTGCAGCAGAACTATTGATGGGACATCTTGATGTCTATTTCTGAGGAATATTCAGCTTTGTCTGTCCTGCATTCCTTTGATCTTTCCATCAGAAGTGATATATAATGAATGCTTGAAGAGGCTTTGTGGACATTTTACATACAGCATAAAATGGAAAGAATTAGTGTCATTCAAGAGAGCCAGGATTTCACTAAAAAGTGTTTCTTAACATAAGAAGGGGGTAAATCAGTCTAATCCATTTGCAGTGTAATACAGTGAGAAATCACATGAAAACTGAACGAGAACATTTGTGATAAACTGTCCAGCTCAATACTGGGAATAATTTTGGAGGAGCTATCAGGGATGGATGTTCAACAAGGTGCTAGGCTCTCTAGGAGGTGAGATTAAAGAAACCATTTAGGGAGCAGGAATTTAGGAATTCCATTTAGGAATCTTTAATAAGAGATTCCAAAGGCCTGCAAAGACATGATTGAAAATATTCCATTTGAAGGTCTGGAACTGAACCCAAAGCCTATTTGGACACTTTAGCATGTGGCAGGTTGTATTAATTTTTAAATCCATCATTTTGCAGCCTCTGAGCATCAGACTAAGCAGCTGTTTCTTTTCTTTGTCCTTTCTCTTTTTGCCAGGACCTGGCAATTATTTATCTCCTGGGCAGCAGTCACTGGAAGTAGGTTTCCTGATCCCTTCTGGTAACTGGAGGAGAGTGGTGTCCTGAAATTTAAACCTTCTAATGAAGAGCTTAGGAGGGGACTGTAGCCTGTTCAAAGGCCTTTTCACCTTTCTACACAGTACTACACAGAAACTGGTGGCTATGAAGCTGCCAGCAAGATGACAATACAATTCTTTCCAAGCCCCTGATCAATTTTTGTTCATCTCTGGAATTGGTTGTTCCTGCTTTGTGCATTCAGTTTCTTAGAATAAAGACGGCTGAATTTTAAACTATAATTTCAATTCAGCTCTTGCTTCTGTGCTGGTAATCAGGACACAATGTGCTGCTGAGGATGCACGCTGTATTATGCAACTCACTCAGCCTGTAATTATCCCTGATTCCCCTCCTGGTGTACCAGTACAGCTACTGACACTTACGTGACCGTTCCAGGCTCTGCACTCCTGCTGTTAATTAACTGCTGAGATAACAAACTATCGGTAGTGAGCTGGGCTTCAGGGATAGAAAGGATTTTAAAATTCAAGTTAATTTATTTTTAGGACTCTTGTGAACATGTTAAATATCCAGTGTTTACAGCTCAGAAACAGGATTTGTACTGTCAGGATCTTGTAATATTCCCTGGTGCTAAGTGTTGAAATGTTTTAAACCCTCCCCTTCTTGGTTCTTCAGTGGAAGTTGGTCTAGGCTTGAAACATTAAGTGGTTCCCATGCCTTTTCAGTTTGGGGTTGTTTGGGGGGTCAACTGAGTGATGAATTACAGAGGGAAAAAAAAGGTTATTTTCAAGTAACAAGATACTCGGTGAATGATTGTGCCATTAAATCATGATAAATACAAATAAAATGACAGTTTAAAATTATTAGGTGACCAGACAAGCCAGAAAGTATTACAGCCTACTGAAGGAGATATGATTATTTTTAAGTAAGTGCTGGGATCAGGCTTTGAGCAGAACTGTTGGTTGTGAAAGATGAGAAATTATTTACCTGCTTTTGTATCTCAGATGCAACCTATGCCTTTGGCACCACTGTGGATAACTCTGCACAAATGCAACTTTAGCCAGAATTTCAGGAATTCAGTGAAACAGTTTCATTGATTTCCTACAACTTCTTGACCTGAATTTCATTCAAATATAGCTGATGAATTTTGCCCAATGGTACATGACTGCTAATGGGAAGTGTGTGATTCTCCCTTCACCATCCCAGACTTGACTCTCAGTAAGGTTATTATCAAAGTGTATTGCCATTAGGATATCTAAAATAAATGGGACAGGAAAAGAAAACTTGTACTTGAATGTATTGCTTTGAAAGTTTACAAGGGGGGAAAGATAATGGAAATCTGAATTCCTGATTTATTTCTACACTTAAAAAAAAAAAAAAATTACCATCTAGAGACCAAACATACCAAGAGTGTGTACCTGTGAACCCAGCAAGGACTCCCCTCCACACACTCCTCCTGTGGCTATAATTATGGTATTTGACTTTTAAATCTCTACGTGTTCCAGCATGATGATGACTGGAATAATAATAACTGAAAAATCTGATGTTACCTAGCAATGATGCAGCTTCTGCCTTACCAGTGCATTCTAAAGTTATGCCTAATAAAAGATGACAAGACTTAAAACTTTAAGTCTTAATCCATCAGCAACACTATAATCTACTCAGGTGATCTGTATTTTCCTTCTTGCTCAGGTAAATAACACAAAAATTGGATTATTCAGAGAAACTTTGAAGCAATGTTGTGGGAAGAGTTACAGTGTATGCTGGCTTTTGTCTTCCATACCTGGCACAGCTTCAAAAAGTGCCTCTTCACTGAGGAATTTCAAGTTATTGGAATCAGGGATGATTTTTCTTTGAAGAACGAAGTCACTTTTTCTCCTTTGTGCTGGACTAAGACACCAGCCATGTCTTCCAGGGACATATTTGACCTCTGTGTAGGCCCATGGCCAAGGATGGGGTGCAGGATGTTTATGCTTGCTCATGCCCATTCCTTGCTATTTAGTTGGTAAACCCTTCTGATCAAGGCCTACCCCATCCCATGGGTATGTAGTAGTGCAATGAATGCAAATCTGATGCAGTTCATAACACGGTAATTTCTTTGCTCCAAAAGCTGCTGCAGTTGGAAAACCACAAATGATTGTGAGGGAAACTGCAGAGCCTGCTATCTGTGCTCTTTCCTTAACTTAAAGGCATAAACAGGAACTTCACGTATCACCAATGTGATCCAGCCACTATGGAGCTCCAGATCCTGTTATTGACTTCTAGGTCTAAAGATTCAATTTTAGAAAGGTCAATTTTCCCCAAAATTAAGCTTGAAATATCTGTTTATTTGACCTTCCAGTTCAGAGTTGGCATGAGTTCAACCTCCTGCTAAATGAATACTGCCTATTGATTTCATACAGACTTACACCAGTTCAGATATATTTAAAAGGCTTTCTGAGGTTTATAAATTGAAGTATTGTAAGGCTGCCAGGTGTCAGTTACCTGGAGAAGTTATTCCAAATGAAAGTCCTTTGTGTAGCTGTCTCTTCACACATAATATTTTTTGTGTGTAACATCAGGTCCTGGATTAGGGGTGTAATACCCATGGCAATCTGGGCCATCAGTTGATATTTGTCTCGACTTTCAATTCTTTGTTTCTTTTTAGAGCAGAACTGGTCAAATGTTTTTTTGGCTAATATCTAAATCTTGAAAAGTTTCAAAATGGCTTCCATCTCCTAGTGAGGGAAAAACTAAGGTTGTTTTTTTTTCCATTTAAAAGAAAATAAATGGGGATTTTCTTGAGTTTTCCTTATGGTTTTCTGACATGCTCCTTTTTAGCATAAGATCTTTGCATGACATCTTCACACTCTCTGGGAACTGGCTGCATTTCAGTGGTTGAAAGATACACAAAACATTTAGGATGCTCTGTGTTGTACCTGTCCTTGTATATGGTGAGTGGAACTGTCTGGTTAGAGCAATATCAGGGGTGTTAAGGGCATTATGTAGGAACTGAGGACATGATACAACAGTTCTGAAACATAAAATTTTAAAATATATTTTTTAAATATTGAATTTGATGACTATGATCTTACAGCAGCAGTTACATACTTAGCCTATTTAATATTTTTGTATTTTTAGTATAATTCTCCCTGCTTGAGCACAACTGTTCTCCCCATTTTAATATGTGGCTTTAACTTTTAATATTTTCTGCAGTGGCTCACTTTTAAATTGGAGCAAGACATTATTGTGTGTATTCATTTTTTCCTTTGAATTTTGAAGCCTCAGTAAGAATTACATTATAGAATATTTTCCCCCTTATTTTTATCTGTAATAGTGTGGCTTGGTCAGTCACTTTTTACCTTCATTATTACAGTCTTTCTTCATCAATTTATCCTAAATAGGAGGTGAATCACTCAATCATCCTTCTTTCAATTCACGTTTTCTCATCCACATAATCAAGACAAGCTGAACAGCAGATGGGAAACAGTTATCTTCAGGACTTAGCACAGGCTTTTCCCTTGGTCCAATCAGTTTATGCAAGGCTGTAACTCAAGGAAGGTGAAATACTCCAAAAAATGCCTTTTTTTTTTAACTGGTAAGAGCATTGTTTCATATTTGACACTTGCAGTTATTTGTGGTTTTCCCATGGACAAACAGACCAGGTCATTAAACACCTTCTGTTGACATTCTGAAACTGCCTAGCCCTTAAAAAGGTTGCAAGCTGTGTATCCAAAAGATTTTCAGCACCATTTTCTGGAGTGTTCAAATAAGCTTGCCTGATTTAAATTTTTTTTTTTTTTTTTAAAGCTTCTGAGATCTTTTAATCACTTGCTGTGATTGGCCTTTTCCCCCCCTAGATTTACATATCTCAAGGAGAGACTGGAAATTAAATTTAATAAGGCACTTACTGAACACTGTATCTTGCCAAATACTCCAAGATTACTAAAAAAAACAATGGTATTTGTTGCCCAAGTAATTTGTACATTATGCTGTAGGAGCTCAGTAAAGTTTTTGTCAATACTATTTAATATATGATAACCAATCATTGTTTTAGTTGTATTGAACTGCTGTGTTTTTTACTCTTTATAGGACAGTGAGGGCCGTGAGACTGGAAATGTGGTATTCATGGCTTATTGCATTTAATGAGGCATTATAAATGTTCAGAAGTGTCACTGAACATCTGTTTGCAGTGTAGAACTAGGCTGGTCTTCTTGGAGAGATGTGAATTAGCTCAAGAGAAAAACTTGACAGTGCAAAAGATCCTATAAAAATGGTGCTTTTTAATTTTTGTTGAATAGCTCTACTGTGGAGCAAGAGACTCTGGTCCTTTCTGGGCAAAGCCACATAAAAGCAAGGATCTACTGGGAGCTATATGTCAACTGTCTCATTTTGGAAGAAACATGATTTTAGGAAATCAAGATATTAGATAACCTGATTAAAAGCCAGACAGGTAACAGTAGATCTGTTGTGCTCTATTATGAGCAGTAGGATTTTGTGAGCTTTGAAAATTATGCTCTGAACATCCATATAGAGTATGCTTAAATCTGGAGTGTGGCCTGGCAGAATGACCAGGAGGGTATGATTGGTATGAGCTTGATGAGGTGGTGTGTTTGTGCACACAGTGGTATTTTCCAAAGCACTAAAGGGACTCAGGAGCCTGACTCTGACTGTAAAGGATTACTTAAGTGTGTGAACCTCTAAATGAAACCTGACTTCTGATTTCTTGAAAACCAGATCTGCAAGGAAATCCAGACTTGTATGATAATTTTCAAGAATTCCTAACTAGCCAAGATGCCTACTTCTCTTGACTGCAGGTTATTTGTTTCTAAATTATTCTAGCTGTTCTTGGGGTTTTTTGCTACCTATGAAACAATTTTACTATTTTGACTAAATTTCTTCCCAGTGTAATGGTGTTTACTGAACATACTTGTTCCCAGGAGACACTTAGCATTTTGCTCTCAATTTCCAGAACAGAAAAAACAAAACAACCCTTAGATTCTCTTTGGAGTTCCTTACCTTTTAAATCTGTGCATTTCATGATTCTCAGAAAGTATAAGATATTTAGAAGTCCCTCATTATTCTGTGTTTGTCAGCTTTGAACTGAGAAGTCTTCAAACAATAGCAAACAGTCTTTGCTATTAGCTTCTAAATGATCTGAGTCTTTCTATGACTGGAATGTGCCTCATTTACACTTCTTGTTCTAATGCTTTCTGTATTCTGGGCCAGCTTTCTCCCTCTGTCCTGTCACTTGTAGTATTGCATGTATTCACCTTGAATTAGTGTTTTATTTAAAAGAAACAAATCACCCCACTAATTTTCAATGAAAATAACCTGTATGGTCTTCACTATATTATTGTACAATGAACTGATATATGACATTAATTTTTTTGTCATCCTATTCCTCCAAGCTTCTCAAGTTACTGGCCTTGCCAGCAATACAACAGTAGGTGCAGAAATGCTCTTGAAGACCATTTCTTTACTGAAACGTAACCTAAAATCCCTTTTACCAAATTGCCAAGCAGCTTCTATTGCTCCTGGACTAAGCTCATCTCCTGTTGTCAACGATGCTGTTACCAAGTCAGTGTGGGCAGGGCAAAAGCAGTGGTGATGTGCAAGTAGAATTTTCCTGCTTTTCATTAATAGCTCAACCTCTCCCTGGCTTTCTGCATCCATTCTTATGTCTACACAAAAGTTAATGCTCTTTGGGAAAGAACAAACTTTGTCAAGCTTCTCCCTAGCTTGACAAATTTATGCTAAACCAAGATGAACAGTGTTTTCTGCCATTCCTGACTGTATTCTATTGTTGAAGGACAAGATCCTGCCAACACTGGAGAGAGAAAGGAAGACTCAGGAAGTGTCTCAGTGAAGGATCAGTGGGTTTTATTCACCTTAAAAATGAGCCACCAGTGAAAACACCGAAGGTTATAAACTGTTGAGCTTGATACAGAGGTACCCGAGTTAAGAGAGGAAAGGACATAGTGAAGCAGGACCACTGCTTTCCTGCACCTGAAGGGAAGAGAAGCTTTTATGGACGGTGGATATGAGCCACCCACATAGATATTGGGCTACAATTAATCTTTGATACCTAGCACAATGGTCTCTTCTCATTCAAACTCTTCAGTCTCAGTAGACCGTGAAGATAATGGTGAATTATGGTAATTATGGTAAGAAGCAATCACAGCAGGAGAGAGGGTGCTGAGGATAGTGAAGGCAAAATGCAAACCAATAGCTCTTAACTGATTAATTGATAGGGTGGCAGCAATGTGTATCTTACAGCAGAAGGTGTTTCCATATTTTTCCTTATTTCAGTCAGCATAACTTTTTCTAACAGCTAGCTGTGAGTCTCCCAACACTGAGAAAATGCCATGGTAATTAGGAGTAGTGCTAAAGTAAATACTCTTTTGCACCAGTTTAAGGTTTTTGCTTCCCGCAAAAATATACCAGCAACAAAATAATTACAGTCAACAATCAAAACAAAGTAAAAAAAATATTGTGAATTTTGTTTTGTTTATTTTTCACCCACATAGGTCCCAGAACAACTTATGTGTGGAAAAGATACATATATATATATATAGTACGCCAAACTACAAGTAGTGACACTGTCCACTAATTCTTAAGAGAGCACAGTTTGTTGACAACCTTCTTATTAGACTTTCCTTTTTTCCTCCCTTTCATCCCAATTTAAATAAAAATATTGACAGAAACAATTTCAGTGAGGAAAATGGAAAAGTTCATAGGGCAGTTGAAGTTTCATAGCCTTTCTTGTTAATGTGCCTGGGAATTCATGTATTATTTATCTTGCCCCTGAGGTGTGCCATGAATAAGGTTTGTAAGGCATTCCTACTAGGCTTCTTGTGCATTGTGAAGAAGTCATATTCCAAATAGGACCAAGTTTCAAACAGAAATTTACCAGGACAGGTTCACAGTTAGAATTGTACACAAAATGCTGTCAAAATAGGCATGGATTCTACTTAGGGGAAAGCTGCTCAGAGGAGCAGTAGAGCTCTGTAGATAGACTCAAGAGGGCTGTGTTTCAGCTCTACCTTCTTTCTTTGACTTTGGTCCTCACTTCAGCTCTTTCTGCCTTCGTTTTTACTTCCATCTTCCTCTGCTTTGATATTCTGCCTAAAGATATTGGTGCTAGGACTATCTGTGTGCTTACACTCCGATGTGATCCTGCTGCCTTCAGCCTTCTCTGTGACCTCTTGGCATGATGCTCATGGAAGCAGTGCAGTCACACCTTCCCTTTTAGGGAGGCTGCAGGTAAGCATCACCCACTGACATGTCAGCATCCCTGTGAGGTACAAGTCAGCATCCCAAAAGTGTGAAGTGGTGTGCCCCCACTTCACTTGTTATCACCTCCAGGCCAGGGTGTGTAATACAGAAATGCAACGACATCCTGGGAATTAAACCTCACTCTTTCCAAAGGGCAGTCTGTCCTGCCTGGGAGCACAGATCAGTGCCTGAGGGAGAGGGCAAGTGGTAATTTACTGCTTTGAAAAGGTCACTTTTTTGAAAATATTAAATAATAAGAATAGTAAAACCAAACAAACCCAACAACAACAGTAAAATAGGATTATAACTGGTAAAAATCAAGCCATTGGTACTCAGTGTTTTGCAGCTGAAGCAGATGTTTGTTCAGCCTGCAGCTGCCCTATGTACTTCATGCTGCAACCTCCCTGCTGGAGAGTGGCCCATAAGGGACATGTCCTCATCCTCTCTTGGAGGCAGCTGATGGGAGCAAGGCTGCATTGGATGAAATACAAGCCACCAATGCCAGGAGGAAGAGAGAGAAAGATTTCTGTTGATTTTGTTGATACTGCTTCCTTCTCTCTGACCAGTGACCCAGGCAGGAGCAGGTTTCTTCTTTGCTGGCTCATCCTTTGGGAGAGCATCAAATGTTCCTCTACAGCCAGTTCCTCTACACACCCCTGGCATCATGGCTGGTGAAGGAAAAAAGTTTTTAGTAAAAAAGCCAAGGACTTTGAATAGAAGGCACAAGGACATGTAGCAAGCTGAGCAGCTATATTTCTGCTTATTGATAACCACAGATATGACACAATCCTTGGCCTAAACAGGACTCCCAGTACTGCACAAGTATCTCCACCAGAAGCAACAAGGTTACTCCAGATTTATGCCTGTGTTCCCAGAAGATTACTATGGTTTTCAATCATCTCTAAGAATGATCATTGCATTGCCACTGAGCTCATAAAAAGGATAAGATGTAAATATTATTGAAGCCTAGCACAGCACAGACATCAGTGTGATATTAATAGAGTTTTTTTATCAGTAACCTCTCCAAAGATTTGTATTTATTTTTCAAGGTCTTTGCTAAATTAAATACATAAAATCTTTACATGAGACATAACAAAAAGTCATGAAGAGTATCAGTGTTCAGACAGTATTAGTGACATTCAGCATGAAGAACTGTGTAGGATGGTGATTGTCAAAACCCAGTGGTAGTGAAAATGGCTCTGTTCACAGTATGAAGATAATACTGATCTCAAAGTCTGAAAAGCTGATAAAAAAAATCCATTATATAGTTTGTATTTACATTAGAGGCTTTGGCATGCCATTACAGTGCTTGATGTTTTGTTTGTTGCTCTGATGAGGATAAGTGGGAGCAGTCCTGCCTCCCCCATTCCCCCAAGCCCCCTGACCTCAACCCCCAAGAAACTGTTTGTTTTTGGTTTTTTTTACCACAGTGCTAAACACAAAAGATGTGTTGAGGGTTTGCTAAGATAAATTTGAAGATGCCAATAATAAATTCAGAATCTGTTTTAGAATTTCTACAAATGGTTTATTTCCACACATGGCAGCATGCTCTGCCTGGGAGTCAAGACCTGAATCTGTACATCTTCTGTCCTGATTTAGCTGTAAAAAGGGCAAGCCAGAGATTTTGAGATGATAGAAAGAACAAACTCATACAAGTTTATCTTTTGTTAACTTTAGAATTCTTGGAGATTAGAAAGCTCCCAAACATGCATGAATCAAGGCCGAAGGCTAGGAAAGGGATCTGGATGTTTATGTTGTGTTGGTTTTAAAAGGAGATTGATACCTTAGCATCTTTGTACATCAGAACTAAGGTGATAGAAGGTGTGCACATTGCCAAACCAATGCAGCAGATGCTCAGGGCAGGGATGGACATGAGGTAAGGTGTCCACGTGGTACCTAGGGGTGAGGGGGCATGGCCAGCAGCATCCAGCACATCTGAGAGAAGACCTGCACGGGATCTGGGCTTGATAAATGACTTCAAACCTGAGGTGTGTAAGAGGTAAGCCTGAGAATAGTGTCCTGAGGAGCCTGGTTTCCATACGACCAGGAAGGTTATCTCCATGCCAGAGTTAGATACTATAAATACAGTTGTTACTCTGAATTATGGTTGAGGAGCATTACTCAAACTTGCAGTGTGAAAGATGCTTGGAATCAGATTTGTCCTGCAGTCCCTCAGGGTTGTTAGCAGCATCATGGCTATTTTTTCATATTTATCCAGTGTTGTTGCTCAAGGTCTGTGGAACATGCCCATTGAATCAGAAAGACAGAGACAGAAAAAAATAACAGGAGAAACAGTACTGTGTGCTCTGCCAACCTGCAGCTGTGACCTTCCTGTTTACTATATGTTGGTTTTTTTGCTTTTTTTTATCATTTGTTAAAGGAATGAAGCAGCAAATCACCAACAATAACAGAAAAATCAATACTGCCTTTGCTTCTTTTGTGAGATCTGGAACGTGGCCTCAATCTGTCAGACTGAATTACAGAGACTGGGGGTGTCAGCAAGGGCTCAAACAAATAGAGCTGCCAGGCAGCTCATTGATAAAAGGCTTTGCTCTGTACCAGAGTCACCAGTGCCTCTCCCTCCAAAAGGCAGGGAGGAAACAGTAACCTTTCAGGTGGGAGTCACTGATGGAGCAATGAATGTGTTCACTTGCACTTTGCATGTAAGATTGCACTAATCGCTGGAATAAAAAAGGGTAAACAAACAGATAAATAGGAGGCTCTGGGGCATTAGCTTGCTAATGGATGTTAAATCAAATGGATGTGTTTGAGTGGAAGGTGATATATCAACAGAGGAATGTCATTCTAAAGTAGGCCATTGATCCACTGGCTGAGAATCCAGTCTTTGATAAAGGTCAGTGAATCAGAGAGAGGAACAACCTCTTCCAAACTCATTTTCCCAGGCAACAGCAAAAGGTGCATCAATATAAAGAGGAAATCTTCCTGACTCCAGATGGTAATTAGTTTATACCCTGGAGCATGAAGATTAACATCCCTTATCACTTATAATTGTGCCAGTGGATCTTAAACTACAATGAGATTTTGAATCTTTGAGTAATGTACCATGTGATTTTTATCTCAGGAAAAGGAGATAGTGGAGAAGTTTTTGTATTGTCCCACTGCCACTTCTGCAAACAGGTCAGGACAGCTGCTCCTGCCAGTGGGGAAGAGGACTGTGCCCAGCAGTGTTGTCAGGAGTAGCTCCAAAGAAATCAAAAGTTAGCACTGGGGGTTCATAGGCAGAGAAACAACCTTACAAGAAGAGCCAAACATAACTTTACTATTATGTTTACAATATGAGAGAGGGTTAGATCACCTATGATTTTCTTATTTAAAGCTGCTCGATTCCATGAAAGGTAGCACACTGCAGTTTCCTGCCTAATAAAGACTGCATTGTTGAGTTTGCACAGCAAACTGCAACCCACAGAGCAGTGTGGAGCTTGGGCTGAGTGCTGTGCAAAGAGCTGCCCCATTTCCAGCATTCTTTGGCTTGTGTCCTGCCAGGCAGGGACTCAGCACCCAACTTCCATGCCCCTCTTGTTGGGGCCTGTGGTGTGCTCAGTGATCTCTGTGCCCATTGCTCCTGACATGCTCCAAGTCAGAAGATATTCCTCACCTGCCCCAAACATCATTGTTTTGTGGGATAGGCAAAACGGTCCAAGAATCTTCACAAGTCCAAGCAGACTTCTGAAGGTCTTCAGCTTGTTGACCCAGCATCTCACCCTCCCTTCCTTGGCCTGTCCCTTTTATTCAGAAGGTTCCATACCCCTATCTGCTTTTCAAGCATCTTATTCTAAGCTTCCTCCTATTAGCAGCATTGTTGAAGCTCACCTGTCTCACAGCTCCTGTATGGGCCTTGTGCAGACCAGCACCTCCCTGTTCAGCTTTCCTTTTAACTAAGATGTTCCCTTATTAATGTATTTCAAAATGTGCTTTGAGGATATGACTATCACTAGGTCTAGCTTAAAAAAAAAAAAAAAAAAAAAAAAAAAGACACTGAAAATATGAAATATGACCTCATTCTTCCTGAGCTCTGAATAGGCAGCAGTTAATTTCAGAGGCTGTCTGTAAACCATATTCAAAGAGGAAAAACCTTTCCTTTACATATCAGCCTTTGCAGCCTTTCTGATTTCATGAAATGTCTCCTCATTCTTGTCCTGTACTATGAGTCGAATAGGAAAATCCAAGGGGCTTTCATTGCATTGTTATTTCATGTGCCTTTGTCACACTGCACCTCCCCAAGCAGAGCTGGAATATTGTTAATCAGGGAGTAGGAGCCTTTTGTTGAGGAGACCAACTCATGGCAAGAGACACGTAACTAATAATGTATGTGGTTCAGATTGTCATTTGGACCAAGAAATGCACCTGGGAAAGCAGTGAGGAGCCTACTCTTTCTCCAGATGAAAAGAGCTAATGCCAAAAAGGAAGCAAAATAAAGATGAGCATTAGGAAAGGAAAAAGAAAAAACACCTTTTTTTCCTGATATTGTATTCAATTCAATACCAAATGCCCTCTTTTTTTTGCTTTCTTGTTTCTCAGGAGATCAACAGTGCAGTGTAAAGGCTTATACTTGCAGTATTCTCATTTTCAAGACTCTTATGGTAAGGTTTGCTCTTGCAGAGAGCAAAATTCTTGGTGCTTTCACATATTCAACAGATCTAGACAAGTCTCTGAATGCCTGTGTGACCGAACCAAACCAGAATTTGCAACCTTTGTTACTGTCCTGATTCACCTTCCTGTGAAGTCAGCTGGAGTCTTTCCATTTAAGTCAGTATGACCAGTTAAAGTCCAATAGGCTTGTAGAGTTTTGTACAAACTTGCATTTTGGGTAGCATCATTAGAAATGTTTTTATACAGACCCAAGAAAGGAAATGGCAAGCAGTAGATATTTAAAGCCATATGTGACAAAAGATCATGCAGGCTGAGAATGTGTGCATTTTCACAGAAGTTTATGGCTAAAAGTTAAGCAACATATTGAAGGAAAGCTGAATGCATAGTTTCTACTCCAGTATCTCCAAAGTCTGGCCTGGCTGGAGCTGAAGTAGAAGTTGGATCACACTGCTCTCTGAAACCCAACCTCGTACATCTTAGTCAGGTTGTTACCTTATTTTTTTGTTGAGGTGACATCTGTAGCAAATGAAGCTCTGGCTGTTATTGTTAGGAATAACTGCTGCAAGATAAAAATCCTGCTTGAAACCAGCATGTAGAAGAGATATCAGAAAAAAGACTGCTGTGAAGTGTTGGGGAAACTCCTCTGCATAACCAGGCACTAATTTGCAGAGCCATGGGAAAAAACCAAGGATTTGGGAAGGTAGAGCTCCCAAACTGGTGAGCAGTCAGCCTGGCCAGTGGGCTGTTGGCATCTAGAGTGAGATGTTCTCTCCATTTCTACTATGCACTTTCCTGAGTTGCCTTGTTATCATAATCAGCATCTTTCTGCAGTTTTGTGTTTTGTTTGGTTTTTGTGTGTGGTATGTTGTTTTGTTTGGGGTTTTGTTGTTTTTGTTTGTTTGTGTTTTGGTTTGGGGTTTTTTTTGTTGTTGTTTTTTTGTTTGGTTTGGTTTTTTCTCAGTGAGTCAGTATTCTCTATTGGTACAATGGACTCTTCAGCTCTCTTTCTGAGTTTGCAGCAGTGCTGCCTTCAGGTGGTGAAGCCTCTGGTTTAGATTATGTGAGGTGCAACCAGAGGTCTTTTTCAGGCACTGCTAAGGAGGCCAAAGCTGTTTTGCTTGATTATTCCCTCCTGCTCCTTTGCCAAAGCCATATCAGCCATTATAATGTCTGCAGAAAGCCAGGCATGTACTCAGCCTGTCATCTCAAATTCACTAAGGATTGGCTTTGGAAAAGGATTATGCTGAATTTTCTTTTCATCTGTATTTATGAGTTTTTTGGCTTGGTTTTGCACTGTGCCAATCTCCCGCTTGCCCAGGGGGGATATGAACCACAGCACCCCTTGCCAGCTATTTCCTGAATACCTGTGGTAAGTTTCCAAGGGGCTGTGCCACTTATTTGCTCAGCTAAATGAAAAAGCATTGCAGAGACACTGCTCACAGCAAACTGGAGGGAACTGAGGGAGAGTGAAGCTGCTTCAAGTTGAAGAGCTAAAAAAAAGACTCTCCCTTGCCTGAAAAAGTACACCACAACACACAGCAGAACCCTTTGAGTGAAGCACACAAATATGTAAATGCCAGTGTGTGGCTGTATGTGTCATGGACTTGTTTTGTGAGCACGGTTTCCCTTGGCAAAAACACTGGCACAGGTATGCAAGGAGTAGCTGGCAAGGAGAATGCTGTGGTTATAGAGCCTGGAAGAATTAGTCTGTCTGTTAGGCTATGAAATGTAAATGGTGAAAAGATCCCTGACGTGTGAAATCAACAACTACAAATGAAGCCCAGGTACACAAGGTGCTTTGAGAAGGAGGGGATGGCAGGGCTGGAAGTAATGCCTCTGAGCACAGGCCTAGCCTGAGCAGCCCAGGCTCTGCCCCTGCTTTGGTAAAGTCTTAAATCATCCAAATGAAAAGAGCTGTTGAGTAGATACTAGACATACACAGTAATACTGTTTAATTTTTTCTTTTCTGTGTTGCAAGAAGGATGTGGTTTCTTGTGCTAATTCTAGTAGTGCTTGGTTGAAGCCTTGGGGAGATCAGGAGGAGCCAAGGACTTCCCAGTTAATCTCTCATTTGTGGTGCTTACTTCATTTTTGTTTTATTTAAAGAATTGAAGCATAATGTGTCTCATCTGGTTTTCATGTCAAACCAGGACTTCCAGGTGGTTCTGTTTGTTTTCCTGAGTGATGATATCCCAGCTGTGATGGTAGAACAGCTTCCCAGGTCTTCCTATTGCCATGTGAGAGGACGTCTGGTGGTTCAAAGCAGATGAGGGACATGTGATATGAAAAGGCCTTTGTAGCAGAGAGTCACAGTACATTAGCTCTGTGCTCAACAACAGGTTGTGGTTTGAAGAAATATTGCTTCTGTCAGCCTTGCATAATGGAAACAGTAATCAGCATCCATTAGGTCAGAATGTATTGTCAATCCACAGTGAAGCAGAAAGGACTACATCTCGGAAAACCTTTTCATTAAGCAAGGAAAATTGATACCAGTGCTTGGCTGGGCCTAACACTTTGTTCATGGAGCTGACTGTGGATAATGGCTGGGTTTGTTTTCTTTTCATTCATTTCTCTATGCAGTTATTTTGATTAGGAAACATCCACCTTTCATTTTAGATGAGCAATTCCAAAACCTTTCTCCCAACATTTATTATCTTGTGTACACAATCAATGATTGTGCAAAGAAGAAAATTAGAACATAGTTCAGGAAAACATTTTGGCTTACGTGACTGAAGTAATGCAATCCCAATGTATTTGAAAAATATTTTTATCTGAATACTTAACTACAATCTCTTTTTTTCATTGTGGATTGTGTCAAAATAGGTATAGGCAGTGTTCATGTGTACTACTATGCCTATCAGTAATTTATTATCTCTGTGCATTGCTGATATGGTACTGGTGACACAGGAGTGTCTGGTTACCTGCCTAGGCAGTGTATGAAAGGACTAAGGGCTGAAGGGAGTAACTTGGTGATTTGACAGAAGGGATAATAACGTATCTTTGTAGTGGCATTCGGTGAGGATAATAGAAAGTAATTAATGCTAAGTCTGATTTGTTAAGCAGAAATCATTACTGTATATCAGCCTTGCAAATACCACAGTTCCATTATCATTACAGACTGATGATGACAATGAAAAAGAGGATGGGTGGACACTTGCATAGCATCATCAAACTCCATAAATGCAGGATGAGTGGTGAATCACTGTTTCTCCTGCTGCTAGAGAATTTTCTCCCTCAATATTTTCCCTTTTACCATTAAAATTCTCCTGGTAGGGAGGAGGATCCTTCACAAAACTGGCTAGCTCTTCTAGTTCCATGTGGTTTTCCTGCTTGCTCCAAACCTCTTTGTTTAGAGGGATGTAATTAGGAGTAGCTTATACCATCAAATAAACCTTAAATGAGTTATAAATAACCCAGGAGGCAGACAAGAGTGAACATTTTACTTGTACTCTAATTCAAGTGCTTTTGGGAAGGCTTAATATTGTAGGTAATGAAACATAAAACAAGAGGTCAAGGCCTGGGAATATCAATGGTGCGTGCTGGGTACAGCCTTGGAGAAGAGAGTTTCTTGTTGGCTCTGCCCTCTTCTCACATGTGGGCTGCCAGGGAGCCTCAGCTCAGGCAAAGGTGCTAGAGGCAGGTGGCAGAACTGGCCACCTGGGGTTTGGGACTGCCTCCTTTCCTGTCATCAATCCAGCTGACTCCTTGGTGCCATTTGCTCAGCTGCAGTGGGGTCTCCACAACAGGTTCAGCTGTTCCCCCCCTGGGGATGGAGTGTTCAGAGTCTGTGTGTTGGCACTGTCTTTTGATTCTATGTTTACATAGCCACAGTCCTACATTGCTGTGAAAGTTTTTGTCCCCTGGATCAGGTTTGATCCAGCACATATGAATATGAGGAATGACTATGGGCATAATAATATATGTGGGAAGGATTTTTACTTATGCTAAGTATAAATTGAAACTCCAGCACCCCAAGGGAGCAGTTCTTTGTACCCGAAGAAAGTAATCCCAAACTTCTCAGTGAGTAAACCCTCTAGGATTCTCATCTTTGCCTTTTTATTTATTATTTTTTTATTTTGGTTCCTTCCTTCCTTCCTTCCTTCCTTCCTTCCTTCCTTCCTTCCTTCCTTCCTTCCTTCCTTCCTTCCTTCCTTCCTTCCTTCCTTCCTTCCTTCCTTCCTTCCTTCCTTCCTTCCTTCCTTCCTTCCTTCCTTCCTTCCTTCCTTCCTTCCTTCCTTCCTTCCTTCCTTCCTTCCTTCCTTCCTTCCCTCCTTCCTTCCCTCCTTCCTTCCCTCCTTCCTTCCCTCCTTCCTTCCTTCCCTCCTTCCTTCCCTCCTTCCTTCCTTCCTTCCTTCCCACTGTGTTTTCCCATTGTTTGCCACTCCAACTAGTGTGTCCCTCTAGATAAAAATGTCTCTTTTCCTTACAGGGTCTGAACAGCATGAATGAAACAAGTCTGTAAATTCCAGTAGGGGATATCTAGCCCACATCCAAGTGCTGTATAAATAATGACACATCTAGAAAGAAGGTGCAAGAGAAATACAAAGCTGTTATTGCAGTTACCTCTTTAGTACACCTGGTACTGGGTGTAATTGCCACAAAGCTGTTTAACAAGTCCCTCAGCACAGAGCTCTAGAACAATTCCTCCCCAGACAAGCTTTCTTCTTTCCTTGTGCATTTATCTCCCAGTTTTTTCTACCACAATCGTATGTTATGCTGTCAGTTTTATGGTTCTTTTCTACTACCACTCATAAGAAACGTTATGCTTAGTCATGAAATTTCAGCTAGGAAAAAATCAGTGCATCTAGCATTATTAGGCCTTCATAATGTCATCATCTGTGCAGCTTTTCCTTTGATTCCTTGTTTGTGACCTATCACAAATCTAGGTTGCTGAAGGAAGATTTATTGGTAGAGAAGATTTTCATCCTTCTCTAATATATTTCAGGGAAGAAGTCTGCTTTTCATGTTAGTTCCTTCTTTTTCTGTATAAACCAAGAATCTGACTGTGATACAGGAGTTTTGAGTTCAAGACTTTACAATGAATTTGGCTTTGGGCTAAGATGCAGAAAAGAAAATATTAGTAATCCTCAAAATTCTTGTGTGAAGGTAAGAGCTGCAGTAACCTGAAGCTCAGCAACAGATGTGGAGGTGGATAACAAAGTGTGTGTGTCTCTGGTAGGCAAAGAACATCACCAAGGAGAGTTTTCCTAAATATATAAGGCTTCTGTCCCAAGAGACATAATTAAAAATTAGTACAGAGGCTGTTGCTTTGAGTTTAATTTGAATTGGGTCTTCTCTCTAAAGCTTGCAGGTTTTAATGACACTAAGTGCCCACTCATGTTCCTACAATTTCTCCATGAATTTTTAAAAATTTTCTTATTAAAATTAATTTTAACTAGACCAAAACTTCTTTGGTTTAACTTTGGTTTGCAATGCTAGGTAGGAGAAAACTGATAAAAAATTTTCAATAAGATCATTAATCTGTGTCAATACTTTAATTTTTTTTTTAATCTGAAAATGATTAATTTCAAAAGGTTATTTCAATTATTATTTAAGAAAAAAAATAAGTAGAAAATATTAAAAAATATTAAAGTTTCATTGCCCTGCTAATTGAAAATGTTTTTCATTTTGGAATTGAAATGAACTCCCACTTTTATGGAGTTTTCAGCAAATGAAGGAATTAAATAACTTTCTCCCATAGGAAATGTAATCTAAGGCTGGACAAAATTCCAGTATCAGTGATAATCAAAGACTGATTAGGTCTTAAAGAGTCTGCGTGGTACCCAAAAAGAAGGTGCAACCCTGAAGGAAGATCCAGATCCTCTCCAGTAGGGTTTTCCCCCCCAAAATGGGACCTTGCTTTGTTTCCAGGGGCTTTTCACATCCCCATTATCTTTCTCTTTTTTTTCATCCCATCTTGAAGCTGCTTGTGCTGGAGGATGGGACATGCTCCACCCAGCTCTCCCCACCCTAGGCCAGTGTTGGAAAGGGGGAGACTGGACAAAGGGTGAAAATTTAAGAGAGCTTTTGTGATTGATGTCTCAGCTCTGGAACTGTGTAGGAGACAAAGCAGTTTTTTCTAAGGTTGCTTCAGAAAAACCCAAAAGAGTGGAAATGGAGGGGGAGGTGGAAGAAAAAATGTAGAAAATGTGGTATTTGCTGACTATCTCATGCTTGAAGAATGCTACTCTCCTTTTGTGTTTTGGCCATTATATCATCAAAGTCTGACATATTTTCCATCTACAGGGATTACCAATACAAGTCTGTACCTGGAGGCCTGAACCTTGCCTTAACTATTTAATGTTGTGCAATGATGAGGCCACTTCTCTAGGCCCATTTACTCCATCAGATTAACACATCAAGCAAGAACACATACTTAGAGAGAAGCATATCCTGACAGATATAATCAAACACTGTTTAAATCAAGGGAGACAACTGTGACATTAATCTACCCTGGTATAACAGCCCATTTAAATGAGTAGGAGGAGGGAGGTGGTACAAGTGAGGATAGATGGTGTGTTTAAGTAGAGGAATGAAATCTGTAGAATGACTTCAGTGGATATAGTTTTGATTGAAGTCAAGCAGTAAAATGAAGAAGTGAGAGAAAGAAATTTCTTTAAACTCAAGCCACTTCAGGGTATAAAACTGAAGTGCATACCAGGGATCTACAGCCTGCTCAAGCCACAGAGATCTGTGGTCTTGATGCAGGTGAATTAACAAACTGCAAGAAAACAGCTCATATTCCTTGTGGAAGCCTAAAAATTTTTTCCTACCTTTTGGTAGAACAAATCCTTCAATCTGAGTTAGTAGACTAAGGCCAATCAGATTATAAATAAGAGGGATTTTTTTAGTTCAGAGACCTCATTTAGGTTGTTGGTTGTGAAGTCAAAGAAAAAAAAAAAAGGTAAGGCAGGTTCATAGGCAAGAGTGAATTACTGAGGGTCTATGAAGAAGACAAGAGAGTGAACTCACTAATTAGAGCAGCAATGGAAAACAGTGCCACCAGGAAATCCTGACTTGCAGACGCATTGGTACCTTGCTTTGTGCACTCTGTGTCTGAAAAAAACAATGCTGAAAGGGAAACTTTTGGGTCTCAGACAAAATGACAACAAGTGTGTGTGCTCTGAAGGTAGTGCCTGAGGCTGGAGAGAGCACACTGCTTCCTGAGAGAAGGCTGGAAGGGAACTGGCATAGAGCACTCTTGCCTGTCTGTCTGTCTGTCTGTCTGTGGGTATCTTGGCTCAGGTTGGACTCCTGCACAGTGTCTCTCATCTTACTCTTATTCCTCTCCCCAGAGCTAATGCCCACCGACGTTCCTGAAAGGATAAGAGTTTTTCTTTTTTCTTTTTTCTTTTTTTTTTTTTTTTTTTTTTTTTTTTACATCTGCCATAAAGCTCTGAGTTACTACTTGAGGGAGGGACTCTGCAGCTGACAGC
Source organism: Phaethornis superciliosus (assembly GCA_023637945.1). NCBI lineage: Eukaryota > Metazoa > Chordata > Aves > Apodiformes > Trochilidae > Phaethornis > Phaethornis superciliosus. The sequence goes on from JAJQWJ010000010.1 coordinate 18,588,897, forward strand.
CCGGGTAAATCAGGCTTTTAGGAGACAAACACCACATGGAGCATGTGTAACTCTTCAAAGTGATATAGAGAGCTGGGAGAGGGCTGTTCCAACTAAATGCCATTACAAGTTACACTGAAAGAGATTAGGATTGAAAGGTACTTGCTATACTGTTCTGGAATGGCTAATTAGCTGATGCAAATCCAGTCCAAAATACTGTTAAGGAAATCAGACCCAGGAGGTAGATACAAGTATTGTATATACAAATATATAGATACAAGTATTGTATAAGTGTTACCAGGAGACATACTAAGAGTAAACTTACCTTACTGGACAGAAATACTTTTTTTTTTTTAATCATAAGGACACATAAACCATCCTGGGACTACAGACTTTCTACTAAAACCTTTTCAAACTCAATAACATATCCTAAAGATATAACTGCAAACCACCATTACATCTCAAATCTAATTTTGTAGATCAGACAGAAATCAGCCAAGGAAAAGTATTTTTAATAAAGCACCTTACAAATAGAGAATGCTATTGGTCCAACACTTTTTTTTTTCTTTAAAGGTTGTTTTAGCTACCATTTTCCTTTGACCTCAAAGAAGTTGGAGGATGAAGGTTATAGAGCTGAGGGCAGAGTGTTCCTGAGCAGCACATGTCCTGTCTCATATCTCCAACCCATTCAACAGGATTCCTTAAAGCTGGACTTGGATGGCCTTTTTTTTTTTTTTTTCCATATGGCTCTTCTGTTTCTTTTTTCTCTATTTTTGGTCAGGGGTGCACTGTGTTAGGAGAAAACCATATCTCAGTAGGTCTACTCTCTTCATTAGGAGTTTCTTTCACTTCAATACATGCTATTTTTTTCTAACACAAAGTCTGTTTTGTGATACTGAACAAGTTCTCCTGCTCTTCATCTTCCATTCGGGAATGTGGGCTAACTTCAGAACAAAGGATATGATAAAAGACAGGCATAGCACTTTCATTAGGAGGACAAGGAGCTTTTGAAGTGCAGCCCTGAAGTCAGCAAACAAAAACCAGACAGCAAAGAGAGCTGCCTGTTACAGTGTGCTGCAGAGATGAGACTAAACCCAAATGAAATATTATACTTTCTAGTTGCTGGTCCTGCTCTTCTGACTGATGAAAGGGATCTGATGACTTTCTCCTGAGTCAGAGCTTTCATTGCCTCTGGAGAAAGGGATGCATTGGTTATATAAATGGCAATTAATTGAAGTACCTTAGAGCCTGGGAAACTCCAGAGCAGAGAAACACAAACCTTTGTAGGTGGCACACAGAAGCTATCAATCAGGAAAACTAACTTTTTTTTTTTTTTTCCTAAGCAGCAATTGTTCCTGCTAATATATTTACTTCTGAAATCCTACATCCATCCCCCAGAGGCTCAAAGGTGATGTGCAATATCATTATAAAACCAAACTCTCACATTTGAAATGCACAGAACATAATGAGGAAACCCTCATCAAACAAGAGCAACCACTCTTGCTATTTTGCCCGAAACTGTGTCTATATCCCAGATGAGAGCTCTTCCTCACACTCATCTTCTAAAGATGTAAGGCCTGCATTAGAGAATGACATTTCCTGCTATGGAGGGCAGAGCTATGAGAAGCCCTGGGGATATTGGAGTGGCTTCAGATTCCTCTCTCTACCTAAGTGTGTTTAGCTGTGCTCTGTCTACAGCCTATGTGATTAATTTATGTGTGATAGATAAGTAACTCCCAAATAGGAAATCATGTTTTCACCACAGGCTGTAGCAGAAGTGCAGAGTCTGATTCTGACATTGCCTGTGCCGATAAATCCTGAGAGCAACTCTGCTGAGTCCATCAGGCTGGCAAAGTCAATGCAAGGAAGATCTGATAGGGCACAGCAGTCAGGAAAGCCACTCATCACCCTCATATCTGAGTCAGTCACTGCAAATATACAGACACATGTATACCATACTTGGGCTCAATCCTTTTGTTTAATGGGATGAAAACTAATAAGCATCCAGGGAAAAGCACAGCTAAAGAGGTGTGTGAAGCAGTCTGTCTAGTGATGCTTCACACCCATTGCTGCTTTAGCTTCATTTTTCTTTCCTTGCAAAACTTTTGAGAACATCTTTTGTCTCTGTGGCGTGGATACCAGCCTCTGGTGCTGGCAGGCATCTCGGGCTGATTCATCTCTGGATCTCCACACAATGCAGCCTGGAGATTCCCACCTGGATGTGGGGCAGGAGCAGCCCTTGCACTTCTCCTGGATGGTTGCATTCTCCACCAAATGGTTGCTTCTCCACCAAAGTGCCTGTGCTGATTAAGGACTTTCATCCAAACCAGGCAGCTCTTGCTTGCTTTGAAAAGTGGAAAAGCTGCAAAAGCAGTTTGCACATGAGTAGAAAAATATAAACCAGTCATAGTTACCTTTTAAAGATCTTCTAGCTAAATTGTTAAACAGGACAAGTTATGCTGAGGATGGGAAAAGCTCAGCTGCTTTATGAAAGCAGAATTACCATAACAAAAGAAAAAGTTTGCTTGTTGCATATAAATATTAACATGTTTAAAATCTTGGGAAAATGCAACTGTAATGGCAAATCCACACACTATTAGTATCCCATTAACACAAAAGAATTGTGAATGAGAAATCTTTTGAGACACATTTGTAAGTGTTATACTTAGCCCAGTTTCTTCTAACTAAATAGTACAAAACCTAAAGGCTGGAATTGAGTACAGCTGGGTTTTTTTCTGATGAGCATTTTGATAAAAGGTCAAACACCATCAATACTTTGTATGTGGTCTGCAGCAGATTTGGCCTGTAATTTTGTTTTCCATGCTTGAAATTCTATCTCTACCCGAGGGTGGGAGCCCACTTATTTCAGTGGGGTACCAACAGGCTTGTCAGTGATTCTATGGCGTTTGAAAATATTTGTCTGTATCAGCATATGACCCTGAGAATTTGTAGGAGTTCTTTCTCAGCAAAAGCCTCATGCATTCATACCTAACTCTCCCCTCTCTGTATCTGTGTAATCTGTGCATTGCAGGGATTTTTATCTAGCTGCAGTACCATTGCTGAATTCACAGCAACTTGTGTTGATATTTTGCTAACAGCCCAGCCAGCTGTGCTCGGGTTTTGTCTTCTGTACTCAGGGGAAGGGAAGAGCAGTGCAGCTTGTCCAGCAGTTTGTGCTTACAGTGTCTGATGTGACTGCATTTCACTCTGCTTGGATCATAGGTTGTTCTCTTCCATTTCCCTTTGTCATTTTTTCCTCCTTAAGTTTTTCTGAAGTCAGCTGCACAAAATCCACCTTCTTAACACGAAAGTGCTTTTAGTGCATAGATAAGGTTCACTTTCCATAAATGTTCCTCAGGAATCTTTGGCAACCTGTGCAGCTGAAAAACAATTATGCCAACAAACCTGTTTTGAGAGTAGCTGTAGAAATTTGCATTCTGTCCCAGTTTCTGTCACAGACTTCCCTTTTAAGGGTGGAAAATTGCTTAGTTCTTATCTGTCTCAATTCTCCAGCTCTAAAGCAGGAATAATAACACTTCCTTTCCCCAGTGCTTTCTCTGTATATTTAGATTAGAAGCACAAAAGGGACAATGGCTGCTTGATTATGTTCTAGGGTAGCTGCTAACAGACAGAATTGCTTATCTTAGTTATTATTAATATACAGAAAAATAATGCTTTCAAATACAAAAGACTAGTTTCAGTTTTGAACCAGTATTGATTTTCAGTACTTTCCAAAGTCTAATAATTAGTAGCAAGTGAGAGGAGTTCTACCTCTCACTTGTGTGTTTGTGTCATGGTGCTGCTTTGCTGTGTCATGTTCATCCTAAATCACTGTGTTATGTCATGCATGGCCTCAGCTTTTCCCAGGCTGGTCCTTATATGGTGCAGTGCTGTGTAGTCCTAAATCTTTCTCATTTGTCAGCACATCTTTTAAAATGTTTTTTTAATGGTTATTTAGAAAGAGGGTTTCACTGTAACTTACAGTTATAGTTGCAGACTAGGTCTCGTTCCTCAAGAGTATTTTCATACTGCTCAAGTGTGTGTTTTGCTTGGATATTTATGCATTCCAAATAGTGAGAACAGCTGGTTGGGAGACTATATTTCCTCCTGACAAGAAAAAAAAAAGAAAAGAAAAAAAAAAAAAAAAGAGAGAACTCTAGTTTTTAGTTTCTAAAAAACCACAAACATTCACCAGCATTTTTATATTCCAAAAAGGTATTGGTCATCTGCAACAGAATGCTTTCCAACTTAAACATGCTTGCTTTTTTTTTTTTTTTTTTGGGGGGGGGGTGGGGGGGAAGTGTGGTTTGGTAAAGAAATAATTTTCCTTCAGAAAGACAGTATGACCATTTCTGTAGCAGTGAAGCACATTGCACATCTAGGATTGGTTTTGTCACAGCCCATAATGCTGTTAATACAGACAGGGGTCTGGGTTACTTGAGGTCACTCTGCTTCCAAACATTGTACACCAAGTGCAGGGAAGTGTGAACATCTCTTTCTCAGGTAGTCTTCAATACCTTTTTATCTCAAGAAATCTGTGACCTGTTGGTATATCTTAAAAGTGATCAGTGAGCCTCTTGGTCCAAGATTCATACCTTTAGTTTCTGTATTATTAGGACAGTGTTTTGTCTCTGAGGCAGTTCAGATGAGTACTAAATTCTCCTCTGGTTTCAAAAGCATGACTGGTGGCCACTTAATCTCCTTCAGTCCTGTTAACTGTCTGCTGTATATCTAATTTGCTGGGTTGCAAAGATACTTGCTTTGTTTTTAACAAGCTTTGAACTATAGGTTAACTGATGTCTTTATAGAATATCTGACTACAATCTGCTGAGCTAAAATTTGTGGCTTAGCTTTCTCTTTTCTCTTCATATTATGAGCAATTCACCATTTTTATGATTTTACACCTACCCTGACCCTGGGGAATTAAGTCTGTAGATCACCTTGCAGTGTGAGCCTTGTGCCTGGCAAGGTACTTTTCCTGCTAATTATTAAAGCTGTTAATTCTGTTGTCAGGTTTGCCAGTTGAGAGAGAGTGGCTGCAAATGTCCATTTCCTACCAGTGAAGAGTTAAGAGCAGAATAATAAAAGGATGAAAAACAATTTCAAACGTGTTTCTACTTTTCTCACTAAAAGGTTACAAGATTTCAGCAATATCCTGTTTCCAAAGGAGAGATCAGAGGAACTCACTTCAGTTTTGACAGGCTTTTTTGACAGGATTTTTATGAATCTTTATTATTTCAGAAACACTGGACATTAACTTACCACAGCTGCATGGGAACAGCTCAGCTTCTCCTTTCAAACAAGGGTAACTGCATGGTTATCTGGTGGCTATACTACTGCTTGATCTTGTGGTAACCTGACAAATAATTTAACAATAACAAGGTCTTCTACTGTTGCTGTGGTCTCTGTTGTCATACTCTAAGCCCCTTATCTTTACTAAGTTTCCAGATCTGGTGTTGATATTTTTCCTTTTCATCTCCTGCACACAAAGAAGTAATGCCACAGTTAAAAAAATATGTAGAACTGCTCATCTCTGTGCCCTAAGCACCAACCTGCTATAGCAAAAGGAATTTCTCTCTGAGTTCCATGGGCTGGAGTTCTGGAAGAGGTAAAAAAGTTTGTAAAAACACTTTGCCCAGGAACAATACTGAAATTCTTATCACTGGAAGGTTTTAGGAACAATCAACAGTTTCTCTGCTCTTTTACACAAAAATAGAAAAGCAATAACATGCACACACATCTTCCCTACAAATGATCTGTGTTGTGAGGCTGTGGATTTTTGACATGCATCAAAGTCTTTCTGTATTTAGATTTTTTTTTTTTAACAAATTACTTCTTTCACTACCTCTCAAGTCCATCAGTCTTTGAAGATAAAAGTCTCCTCAAGCCATGGTTAGTAAGCTTGTTTCAAACATTTGTTTTCTAAGAGTAATGATGATCTGGCTCTTGATCACCAAAAAGCTCAAAAACTTAATTTAGCCTTTCTAAAGAAATTGTACATCTTTAAACACTTCAATGTATATTAAGTATTCATTTGTCTTTTACATAAAGAAAAAGTGGAGATTATATGTGTTTTACAGAAGTCCATGGCTTTTAGGTGTGGCTCCACTTCTCTGGGGCAGGTGTTCTCTCAACAAGTTATTGTCCCCTGCTAACTTACTTTTTTCTGAGTATACCTGACTTAGCTTTCAGCAGGCAGTGCACACTGCTAATGGAGCAGAGGGATTCAAACAAGAAACTACTGGAAACTTTGTCAGTAGAGCTGGAGCCTAATTCTTCAGCTTTGGCTTTCTACAAGCTACTGGAGCTTCTTGTCTCATGTGGGCAGATATTCATGGGGAAAATATTGCTGGATTATTTTTGTTTTTATAAGGCTTGACAGATTATGGCCCTGAACTTGAAAATGGGAATTTAGCATGGAAATGCTTCAAGAAAGATTGCCCCCCTCCTTCCATATTTTTTTTTTTTTTCAGTTTCTTTTTGCAGCCTCCTCTAACCCTGCCCTGGGTCTGTGTGACCATGGCTGACCATGACTGCTCCTGTTTCTTCCTCACCTTCAGTATCTTGTCTAACTCTAGAAATTACTTCTCTGGGGAAGGAAATGTTTCTTGCTCTTCAAAATACAGTTTCCTCTGAGGCTTGAAGCAGCAACTGAAAAAAACCTAGTAACTGAAAATAGTGCTATTGTGTGGATGTCCTCAAACCTGCAAGGGTTCTTCTCATTTTTCCAGGAAAAGATGATGAAAAGCTTGATACCTTTTCCCCTGGTGATATTCCACTTTGAAGATGTATTTATCTGAATATTGACTGAAAAGCAGAGCACAAGATCTCAGCATCAAGCTACTCTGAACAGCAAAGCTCCTGTGAACCTCTTGGAGCTAAACTCATGGTGTTTTTCTTAACCTTGCCACAGAGGATGAGGAGAGTTGTTACACTTCTCCTGCTGCCTCTGGGCATAGCCATGTTTTGCCTTAGCTGTCAGCTTATCTTTGTGAAACAGAGATACCGCAGATTTTTTGCTTATTTTAAATTAAGGTTATTCATATATTTAAGTCTTCTATCTCCCTCCTGATAAATGGGATCACAAAGCCTGCTGATGATGTCTCTCCTGATACAGACTTTAATACATTTGACCCACTTGTGGTGTTCTTGGCACCACAGCCTGTGTGGTTCAATGAGGCTGCTCTGGAAATGAGCTCATGACACATGCAGGGGATTTGTGTGGATACAGTGGACTTGCACACCTGTGTGACACCAGAGCTTCAGGAACATGGGGAGTAGCTCTGTAGTCTGTTGCTTGAAATGTACATCACAGCAGGGCTGGACCTATTTAAAAATCACCAGAGGTCTTGCTAGTTAACTTCCCTTTCATGTAATAGAAAAAGAGGTTGAATGAGTCATGTGAAGCCAGCCATGAGATTAATATAGACAAAGATGTCATATCCTCACACATGCAGCTGTGAATGGCATATCTACTTTGCCATCTGCAGATTAAATGGACATAGTGTCTCAGTGGCTGCTGCAGGGCTTGGTATAACTCAGTTATCATCAGGCAGATTTCCTGTTGCCTAATTCCCAAACACAATGGTTGTTTAGCATCAGACTTTGGCTTCTGGAGTAGTTTCAAAAACCACCAGCCACAGTCTGTAGTTTTATAACACCACCACTGTTAACTAATTGCACTCTCTAGCAGAATTATGAAACCCGAGAGGATAATTTGGTGCATCATGAGTATATCTTTGTGAATTTTTCATAGGCAATTTGTATTTTAGCTGATACTTAACATGAGACTATTTTCCTGCAGATCTGTTTGCTCTAATTTCTTTCCTTCCAGTAATTTAGGGCTTTCTTTTCAAACAATTAGAAAAACAACATTCGGTTTAATTGCAATATTTACAGAAAGAGCTTTTTTCCATATTACAAATTGTAGCAAGTTTTATGTCAATTAACCTTTGTATTTGCAGTAACACGTCTGTATTGACCTTTAAGTATCATTCATTCTATTTGCAAATTGGACAGTGCTTGCTTTATAAAAATCATTTAAGGACATATTATGTTAAGCATGCAATAAATCTTGATAGGAAAATGCTGTAACTCCCTGAAATCATCCTGTTATTCAGGTCCTGGCTGATAGCACTAAACAAGTTTATCTCCATCTAGAATCTTCATCAAAACTGATTTGTGAGTCCATTCCAAAAGGCCAAAGCTGGGAGAAAATCTGTGCTCTTCATACAGAAAGCTTTGATGCAGTCACGTAATTCCCATTTACTTCAGTGAGTCACCCATGTGCACAGAGATGAGAATTCTCCCTTGTTAGAGCTTTAAAGATTTCCATGGGAGTTTGCTTCCTTGAATATTTTATTTTCAGCTTTGTTATGGTAAGATGATTTTTCTGACATTTCCCTGATCACAAAGCAGCTGGGCCCATAAAAAATAAAGCACACACACACACAAAGAAACAAATGATTGGGTGTCTGGGGGAAAATGTGAGTTTTGTGTCTGAGCTGCAATAGATTCTCATCATTAAAACAAAGAATTGGCAAATGCTGGAATGATGAGCACTAAAGAATGGAAGTATTTTTTTAGGTTGAAAGATGGTAGAGGGGTGGCACTTGGTTAAGCCATTGTTCGTTTTGGGTATATCACCTAGCTCTGATAATTTTCAAAATTCTAAACTAATGGGGTTATATAAAAAGAAGATAACAAGTAGTAACTCCAGCCTCCTTGTATCAGCTCTGTCAGTGGAGGAAGAGAGGGAGCTCTACCACCTCCCCAAGACTTTTTCTGTGGTAGGCAAAAAGACAAAACAAATGTCCTGTGATGTTCAAAAACCCAGTCAATGGTATTAGGTAGGGAACAAGTTCACTCCCCCTCCCATGTTTTGTTTTGTTTTTTTTTTTAATTAAATGCTTTCTCTTCTGAGTCTTCCATTTGTTTTCTATTTGATTTCTTGATTTATTTGTTCTGCTTATCTATACTGCATGACTCATGCTATTAAAGACCCTTATTAAGGAAAAGGAACTATCCCCTTGAAGTTACTTTTTGTGCCTGTTCCCTCTGTTCATGGTTGTTTTCTCCCTGGTTATTGGAAATTAAAGGCCAGAAAATGGGTTTGGCCTGGAATTATCATAGGATTATTTTTTTTTTTTTTTTTTGAGGTTTTCCCTTAAAAGCTTTTTAATCAAAAGCTGGAACTAAAACCCAAATAACTTCCACATTCTCAAAAGGAATAGGTCAGCACTCTGGGTTTATGTCAAATTTTACATTTTCAGAAACAAAGAATTACAACCTCAAGCTGGATAAAAATGTTCTTGGGCAGACAGCATCCTGGCCACTGGCCCAGGCAGCTGCTTTGTTTCTCCCAGAGCTGGGTTTCTGGGCAGTCAGAACTGATGCAGAATCTGGAAACGAAGACTTCAGAGCAGAACAATGATGGAGATGAATGTGCTGTCATGTGGGGATGATTTCCATGGTCCTTTTTTGGTAGCTTTTCTGTACTTGCCTTAATTCCACTTCCTTTCTTCCCATTCACTTTCCTTTCCTTATTTATCCCTTCTCCCTTGCCTCTCACCACTCACGTCTCTGTCTTCTCCTCATTGGCTTCCATTTACTGTTAAATGTCTTTGTCCTTGTAGTAATGAACTAACCTGACCCAATGCTGGCAAAACCTCACTGGGGAGGTTTGCTGCAGAAAGTCAAGCTGGGTTTCAGGACAGGCTCAAAGTGGTGTTTCTTTTGCCCAACCCAAAGAACTGGGTCATCCACCACCAAACACATTTCCTTCCTCATTATGTGATTGCTTAGCTGGTGCCTCACCAAGCCAATATGAATCTGAATTTGTAATGGTTCATTGAGAGGGACCTTCTGAGTGGTCTCATGGCATCCCAGAGCTTCTCCTTTCCCCTGTAGTGAGCAATCAGAGAGGGCTCTTTGTTTGAATTTTAAGTTCTTGTTACCTACTCTCTGTGTGCCTTACCAGCTGAGCAGAAATGTGAAGATGTATGTGTCTGAAGTAATATTTAGACTTTTAATACTAGGAGTGTACAAATTACATAAACCATAATTTATTTCTGTTTGCTACACTTCTGCTGGAAGCATTCAGTTAATCTACCTAATACATATAAGAAAATGCAGACATGCTAAAATTTTTTTATTATGACTATCAATCTTTACTGCAATATTATGAAGCAACAAGGAATGGACTTTTCTGGGAGCTAGATGTCCTCTTTATTAAAGACAATGCCTCGAGTTATCTGTCACAGCCCTGTCCACAGCACTGCGTGATCTTTTTTGAAGCAACTCAGTTGGATGATGTAGTTTTCCTGCAGTAGGTTTAGGATTTTGTCAGTTTTCCAGATGAGGTTGTGTTAGATCCTGGACATGTGCACTGCTGCATAAGACATCCTGTGGCTGCTGCCCTCATGGGAACCACAGGGTGAGGCTCAGCTGAACAGAGTTGCTTGGGGCAAGTGGAGGAGCAATATTCACAAACCAGCCCTTCCCTCAGGCCTGATGCCCACAAGAACACATCTCAGAGATGAGCCTGGGTTCATTTTCCTGAATTTCCAAATCTTCAGGAGAATATAAGTCAAAGTGACTTAGGTCTTCATAACAGCTGACCCCTAATTCCCATCTACAGCTAGGTCTTTGAGGCAATAATGACCTTTTTCTTTCTGCCCCCAGTGGCCAGCAAACCTGGAGTTTTGAAACCACGTCTAGCTTTCACTCCAGCCCTGAACAAAGGATGTCTATTCTCCCACTTGCAGATCTTGGTTTCAAAACAAAATAAATCATCTTGCCCTCGAAACGCTGTCTTTACCTCTGAAGTTCTCTGAAATACTTTTATTTAAAATAGTAATTCAAATTTGAGTGAGCTAAGAAGCCAAAAGCACTCAGGTTTACCCAGGATTACCTCTGGCATAAATTATGTGTGTATATCAAAGGTATGAGAATATCAAGCAAGTTCATTTAAATTAATATTATTAAAACAAATGGTAATTTGATTTTGGTAATAGAGGTCTGCATTTACCCAGCTTAACTCCACTGACTTTGGTGGATTTGCTCCTACTTCACTTTGGTATAAAGCAGGGGAATACCAAGTCCAGAGAGTACAAACTCTAAGACCAAGTGAAATATTTACTGCCCCGTGTTATCACACCCACAGTCATAAAAAATGTTTTCCTTGTGATTTATTCTACTGTAAAGCAGAGAGTGGCCAGGAACAGCAGAAGTAGCAATTAGCTGTTTACTGCAGTGTTTGGCCTTAATAAGAATATCATCTAACACGTAATTACAGATTCATATTCATCTTAAATATAAGATATTTATAAAGCAACAAGCAGAACTCAAATATTGACCATTCACAGACAGAACTGGTTTCCAACCTCAAAGGTCAGTGACATGTTAAGTCCTCCCTCCCCCTTCTAAAAAGTGCCCTCTTTCTGCTCCATGAGTGAAAACTTAATGGACCTTCTTACATTTGCTTTTGTGACAAGGAAACACTTCCATTAATGACACTAAGAATAGGATTTACTGTAACTTGGCCTCAGATGGTATTTGTGGTTCCCACACATCCTGTAACAAAATGCTTTCTAAACTTAAACGGATATTGCTACACTGTTATAGAAAAGCAGAAGGAAGAAGAAGCAGCAGCTCATCCAAAGTATTTTTTTTTCCTGAAGCAAATATATTCTCCTCATATTTAACACCTCAGCAAAAAAAACCCCAAAAAACAACAACAACAAAAAAAAAAACCCACCACGAAACTGAGACAGGTCACAAGTGTATTTTACCAGTGTGTCTGCAGTGGGGTAATTTTCTGCAATTAGTTACTGACGTGAGGGGTAAAGTAGAGTAACAGATTTCTACAGCTGGTTTTTCACTCTTGGTAGTATTATCTGACAAGGGCAGTATTGGCAGTATTACCTGATTATGGAATCATCTCCACCTTTCCCATTCCTTGGCAAAACCTCTCTTCCACCTTTTCAGCAATTCCCCCTGCAGCTGCACCCTTCTCATGACCTTCTACTGATCACTTTGCACACAGCCCCCCAGTCCATGCTCCTCTGGGCTGCCTCCATCACCAGCTGATAAATTGGCAGTGTTCAGCTCTAGCTGGCAATCAGCTGGCTCTGCTCTTTGACCTCTTGCCCAAGGCTGCCTGTAGATCTGTCAATCATGGAAATATTTTCTGTGAAGTCAACACTTCAAGCAATTAAGGATCTCTATGTAGGCAGCAGCACATCTTGCCTGGTTCTTGGGCCAGCTAAAACTTTTCTTACCCATTCCCAGCCTCTGAGTAAGCCAGTCCTGCACAGAATAGATAAATACCATCCATCCATCATCCCCTGTATGGTTTAGGAGTGTAATTTCATGAGCTGCCTGTGTGGGAGAGAAGTGTGAGAAGATGCTGCGTCAGTGTGTGGGCTGCACAAGGGACAAAGAGGTGACATAAAATTTTATACTGGGAATAGAGAATGAGTAATAATGTGCCCACCATGGACCTTTCTTCAGATGAAATATGCAAGTGAAAAATCATTTGAATGAATGGTTTAACTACCAACTGAAAACGAAGCCAGGAAGCTGAGCCAGCCCTCTGGCAAGATATGGTGACAAACAGGTATAAACCACAAAGTGAAATAACACTCTGGGTGTGTGTGGGTGAAGCTGGGTGACTTGGAGCTTGGAAAGAGGAAGTTTCTGTGTACCTGATAGGGTTTTGTTTTCTTCCTTTCTTTCTTTCTTTCTTCTGTGGCGCCTTCTCATAATTAATGGAACCAGCAGGAGACTAAAATGCCATGATATTCCACATCTGAAATGTGAGCCCTGGGGGATTTTTAAGGTGAATCCAGACCAGATCACTGTATCCACAGGGCTGTGGGAAAGGGATTGGAGTTTGTGACTTGGATCTTAGAGACAGATGGACATGAACCAAACCACCAGATCAGTACCTTCAGATTTTTTTTTTATAGGGCTTATATCCAAACACTACTGCATTGTATTTGCTCTAGCAAAGAAGACTTAACATGCATGCATGAAACAGAATAAACTGCTAGAAAAACAGACACTATGTTTGAGCTGATGGCATGATCTGTCCTGACATGATATTTGTCAGCTGTGGTCTCCTGCATTCACTTATGCTATTCTCTAGCATACACCAGTCAAGTTGAAACAGGTTTTTAGCAAGAAAGAGAAAACTTTTTTCAGAGAAAGGCTCTCTCCATGCACATGATCTGGAGAGAGTGAGCCTTTAGTTTTCTGTTTGCCCTTTGGGGTGAATAGGATATATTTTATTTTCTGTCCATTCTTATGTGCCTTCCTGCTTGAGATCCCTACAACTGAAAAGTCAGTTTGGTGAAAAACATCTCTCTTCCATCCCCTTCCTTAATTTCCTAACAAAATTGATACTTTGAAAGGCATGAAATATAACACCAAGTGCTGCTTTCCTAAAGAACGTCTACAATTCCTGTGAGACAATGCATTGTTTCAAAACAAAGCTATTTCAGGCAATTCTATCCTCTTATTCACAAAGCTATTCATCCAAGAGACTTTTCCAGCATAAACATTCTTGCTCTGGGGTTTTATCTTTTAGAAAGAAAAAAGAAAGTGTTTTGGAAGATCAGATTCATCTTGTTACAATTCAAAATAAAATAAACAAAAACAGATTCTGCAGAAGTTCAAACCAACTGCCATTCTTGCTGTCCATGTCTAGTCAAAGCCAGCACCATCCCTCTGGAAAATGTTTTACAAATGTTACTTATTTCACACTCAGCCTCTGATGGCTTTATTCTCAAGCATTACCAAGAGTCTTGTGCCTTGCTTAACTTTTAAAGGAAGAGTATGTAGTGGGTTTGGTCTTACATGGATCTTGGTGTGGTGGGAACTACCCCCATTCCCCAGTTCCATACAAGCTTTTCCCAGGGTATTGACACTGTGTTTAGTGCTGTTTGGTGTGGCTAGCAGGACAAAGAATTGAGGACCTGGCCTGTTGCAAGCCATTTGTCATCATTCTATGAGTTTCTACCAGCAAGCACATGGCCTGTAGATTTTTATGAAATTTAATTCACAAAATCACAGAAATGGAAGATTATGAGTTCTGTAATTTTCAAAAAAGGAGTTATTTTTACAGAAGGCATGTAGATTTTTGCCAAATAGACAACCTCAGCTGCTGTTTTATATACTTTCCCAATGCATGAATTAGTTGTGGGTTTGAATCATGAAAAGCTGGCTAATACTGCTACAGTACAAGACAGAATAAGCACAAAAAGTATGGATACAGCAATGTTGCCTTCATTTCTTTCACACTCAGGTTGCAGAAAACATTAGATCTACCTCTTCTCTCAGCACCAAGTATAGTCACTGAAATTAAAGGTACAAAACTTTCAGTAGACCCTGAGCATTTTGACTCCTCTTCAACTCATTGGCTTTGTTACTGTTGTTGGAGCTTTTTCACAGAGGAAAGGCAGGATGCTACTGCACTAGAATGTCTTGTGCTCTCTGGTAGGTGCTCTACTAATAAAGATTTAAAGATGTCCCTTTTCATTTCAGTGATGATGGTAACATGACAGAAGCTGCTTTTAGCAGCCATTGGTAGTTAGCCAGTTTGCAATGTTATCAGAAATACTTGCTCTCCAGCAACAGAAACAAACAGACAAACCTAGAAACTTAATTTCTTTACAAATATCTGTTAAACCCAAAAAGTGGGAAAAGAAAGTTAGCAGCTGCCATTGCACTAAACTTTTACATAGAGACACTGCTTTCTGAGAGCTATCATTAGAGGCAAATTAAAATATTGCTGAGATTTTTCTAAATAAAACTGTCAATGGAGATAAAAAGGTTTTATGTTGACAGTAAAGCAAATGATTTTCTTCCACTCTGTTGAGGTTTTGTAATGGTGCAGTATATCTGGTTGATTTATGGGATGCTAATGGCAGATTAACAGCTGCAGGAGAGACAATTGCTCTGAGCACTGCTCCTGAGAGACAGAAGCTGGAGGCTTGTGGGCAGGGGCTGGATTTGGGGACAAAAATGGGTGGAGGATTTACACAAGGCTGCACATCAGTAACACAGAGAACAAATTAAGCAAAGTACTTGTGGATATGAGAAGAAATGATTTCTAGGGCAGGGGAAGCCACGTGCTATAGGTTACCTCTTGGCACTGCAGGAACCGAAATGCAGCAAAGCACCTGAGCTCAGGTATTTTCCATAGGTTAGGGAAGGTGTGCACCAGCAGAACTGCTCATTGCTGGGGATTTTAAGTAGGCTAAATGGGAATTAAGATCCACTGCAGTCTTTTAATGCATTGCTAGCATGTTCAGCCAGCACAAAAGTCCCTGCAACCAGACCAAAATAGCTATTTCCTTGTGTGTTTGATTATTTCTCTCAAGTATTCACCTGGGGAGAAAACGTCAAGATAGAAAATTTTTTCTCTTCTCACCACCCAAAACTGTTCTGGCTTTGGAGTGGAAAAAGCTCAGTGCTCAGATATCCCCATGGTCTGGCAGGACGAAGAGTCCTGCCATGGTGGGTAAATTCTGACCTCTCCTGCTGTGCTTGAGCTTGCTGCATCTCTCCTGCTGGGGCAATGTGAAATGAAGAGGTGGCTCTGGAAAATTGCCTTCTTGATGGCAACACCCATTGGATTAAAAATTCATTCTAAAGATCTTGTTATTCTACCATTACTTTATCTGTCTGAAATAGTGCTGGGTAGTTTCTATTTGGAATTTGTGTTATTTGTTGCAAATGAGGCAGCAGAATGGTTCGATGGCTTGGGGTGGAGCAAGCATCCCTCTGTTTGGTACCTTCATTGTAAGATGATGGCAGTGGTTGTTGCATGTTTTATCTGATGCTCTTTGTTGTAAATAAATAGACAAAGAGGGGCTGGTGTGGTGCAGCAGCAGCGTAATTCATTGCCTCTCTGTCCTTTGTGCCCTCAGCAACTGGAGAAAAGGGGACTGTGAATTCTTTAACTGTAACTCACTTTCAAGTCTCCAGATGTGCTGGAAGTGCTCCCCTCAGTTACAGTGCCCAGTTCTAACCTTGTCCAAGGGCAGGGACTATTGGCAGCTGTGGCAGGTGCCCCACCACTTAGCTCCTGAATCCTGAATTTTACTACTTATAGCAAAAAACATGGACTTAACTCTTCAAAACTACTACCATAACTTGAAGATCCTTGGATGCCCCCAGAACCACTGTCTGTGATAACCAGAACTGACTTGGAAGTATCTTCAACATGTAATTAGACAAGTTACTTCATCAGGAAGGATGAAGGAATAAAAGCAGAATGCTTAGAGAACAGTTCTTCCTTGGATTGTGACATCTGAATAATTTAAAGAGGTTTTGAAAACTATGTTTTAATTAGTTTCTGAATCAGTTTCTGCTTTGCCTATTCTTTCTCCCCCCTTCTTTGTACTGTTTGTTTTTGATGACATCTGCAATACTGAAAAAAAAAAAAGGAAAAAGGAAGCAAATTAACTTGGTTCAAGCCACATCAGCACATCCCTTGGAAGATCACAGCAGTCAGCTATAAAAAATGGGCTTATGCTGGAAGAAAATGAGGAGCTCAGAGGGCTGAAAATGTACTTACCTATTTATTAACTACATCTATCTTTATTATTTTTGCATACCACCAAAAAAGTGTTCTTGCCTCTTCACAGATGTGCACAAAGGCTGTGAGGGGGAATGCTGTGCCACTGTTTTATTAAGGCTGCTCCACATTTACATGTGCCAAACCAAGAACAAAGTTCATCCCTTGACAAACTCTCAGCTTAAACAGGCACAGCCTGGGAGAGCAACGGGGGAAGAAATGAGCTGTGTGGATGTGATTAATGTTGTGATTATGAAACATCACATTAGTTCCAGAAAACTTTTTTCCTCTTGCAGACCTCTGCCCTGTGATGCTCTGCATTTTGCCAGCAGTCCTTATGTCCTGTAGCCACCAAGCATCAGGCAGGGGAGTCAGGAAATGATTCTCACAAAGATCTTAAGCAGAAACTGAGAAGGCAGAGATCCAGTAGCCCAAAGCTGAAGGGAACAAGACCCAATCAACTTATTCCTCTTCATCACACTACTGCTTACCTTCAGTTAGGTGTCTTTTCAAGCAGGACAAATTGTCCCCCTTGGACATGGGCAATGCTGTTGGTAAACTTACCCATACAAAGAGCTTCTCTCTGTGGGTGTAAGGAACAGAGGTACAACTCCCTTCTCATAATCCTAAGGGATACAGAAGTTAATAGAAACACATGTGTATCTTTGGCCTATCATTGCCAGTCCACAGTCAAAATTGATAATCCTGTGTGCTTCATGGAAAGATAGGATGTCTATAGAGTAAAGCAACATGCAAAAACAGTTGTAATTTCAAGATAATTTTGGATGAAAAATGAAGAATTTTCTTAACTGATATATTTTAGAAATTGAAATAAGCCTCAGATAGTTTTTCAGTAAGAAAGAAAAGTGCCAAGCAACCTGTCATTAAAAAAAGACAGAATGACTGAAATGTTTCATTTCAATATTTGTCAAACAATAAGTTTTGAATTTTTTATTTAATTTTGGGTTTTGAAATGTATGCCCTCCCCCTTTCTTTTTTCAGAAAGCTCAAAGTGAATCAATAAATTTTTTCATCCCCTCCCAATTTTTATTTTCAACCTCTTCTAAATGCTGGGAAGGACAGAAAAAAGAAGTTATTTGTGCAACTGTGTGAGACGTGGTTTCTGAACAGACTGTGTTGTGATGAGGTCTTGAACATTGACTCACTAGTTCTGATCTGAGTTCAGTAAATGGTAGATGTAAAGTGGGTGATGGGGGTAATTCTGTTATCATCTCATTCTGTCCTGCCAGTCCTCTCCTGAGCATCATCAAATGAAGTGTTACAGTTATAAAGTGGGTTATGGGCTGGTCTCTCTGATACAGCTAAGCTGAATCTATCAAACATGTAGCACCCAGAATCTGAAACTGGACTTGAACCTCAGTCTGTGAAGTTGCAGATAAGTAATTTGTCACATTTTGCTAACACCTTTCCTCTGCTCCATGTGTCCCTTGTGGTCCCGTAGTGCAACTCAGCGTGCTCGTTTTAGTTGTGTTTTGAGGATGTAATATGAAAATTACTAGGCATTATGAAAAGGTCAACTCTGTTAGACTCACAGAGTAAGTAGGAGGAATGGAGTGTCTCTTAAGATATTCATTACCTGTCATTATGTCTTATTAATCATCCCAGACAAATCTTGGATGGCAGTTCATTAGGGAATGCGTGTCCTACAACCGTCTGTGATAGGTGCCATTTTTACTGTATATTCTCTCTGACTTTTCCATCATGTTACTAATTAAGATTCTTCTTGTGGCATTTTGATTATTGCCAGTATAACACACATGCAACCACGCTGCCTCTACTGGGAAAAGAGAAAAGCTGTGTAGAATAGTGAGAGGTAGCTTTGGTGAGCAGCAAGGCTGAGTGGGGAAGTCCCTACATGCAAAGTTTGCTGCTGAAACCAAACTCAAGAGTTTGACAAGATTCAAGAGATCCAAAGTATTGTCAGTATGAGAGAAATACACGATGTCAAAAATGTTTGACATGCTTGGTCTAAAGGAGGCATTAGACAGCATAATAATGGAAGTATTTAGCTCCCTGGTACAGCCCAGTCTGCTGCTCACAGCAGAGATGCAGCTTTTGTAAGAGCTTTCTCTGAAAGAGCTGCTGATGCCAAAATGATCTTCTGCTCAGACAGGCTGGATGGGGTGAGTCTTTCCAGTGGAGGTTGACTGAAGTCCTGTTCCTTGATTCTGGGCTTCACAAGTGAGTCCCAAATAACAGTGAGGAGAGGGAATCAGAATATGCAACTGAAATGTTAAATTACTCCCATAGAGCTGAGGTGCCAGCATGTGCTTCAACACTTTAAAACATCCCTTCAGAAGGAAAAATCACATCCTGCTACTTCAGAAGGGCTGAAGGTTTAAATGGGGGAGGTAGAAGTGCATTGGAAAACAGCATTCAGGAGATACCCTCTTACTAAAGTTTAGAAAAAAATGCTTGGTGCCTTCTTCATATTTGTCTTCACACCTCACATGTGAAAGTTTTTTCTTTGTGTTCTATATCTTTTGATGGGGTAAAATAGAGATACAAGCTTTACTGGGAATGCATGGTTCTTTTTCTGCCCCTTTAAATGGAAATAATGGTCCAGGTTCTTCACTGGTGGAAATATGCTGCTGTATTTAATGAAACTACTATCACTAGGTGGCCCAGAAAAACTGAGATCTGGAGTCAAGTTACCTTTTTCTCTGTTGCAGAAATTGAGTTTTGAAGAGAATACGTTAGCCTCTTTCCCAATGGGTTTTTTACCTGAACTCTCAGAATGATGATAATAAATCAAGAATCTTCTCAGAAAGAGATTCTCCTTGCTTTTTTGAAACCATAGAACCAGACTCCCCTCTTGTGTAAATAGAAACAGATCTGTGTGAGATAACTGGAGTTAAGCAACTCTGCTCAGCTCCAAAGGCTGTCCTCACTGTTTACATGGCTGTCTTCCCTAGCAGAGTAAAATTTGTGATGAAATATCATCAAAGACAAGGAGACAGACAGACAAGTTGGCCTCTGACCAGCATTTCATCTCAGCTTGTGTAATGCAAGGGTCACCTTCTGCAGACTGCTCTGGCAACACCTGACCTGCTTCCTGATGCCTCTTTGCCAAGTTGCTTTTCAGGACTCTTCCCACACACGGGGGTTTCCATGAGACAAAGCCAAGTGGTGCAAAGAGAATGGCTCTGCTGTCACCCAGCCTCTGGCTTCATTCCCCCCCCATGGTTTTGTAATGTCACAGGCAAGGAAGAAACATATCCCAGCCCGTGGTGGCACTGCTCACAAGGGTTGTGAATATTACTATGGAAAGCATTTCATTCCATAACATGGGCAGCAACACAGAAAAACTTCAGTTTGTGGGAGCTTTGCTTTTTGTTAAGTTCTGAGTGGTGTAGGCTTTTCAGATCCAGGCTGTGGACCAACACCACTTCAGACATCAGGAGCAGAAGGATTGGTCTGTAGGGGCAGAAGCAGGAGCTCTGCTGTGTCTGTCCACTTCACTTGGTGGTTTCCTTGGATGCAGTTTCTTGAGCTGGAACTAAAGGATGCCAATGAAGAGGAGCAGCTTTGGGTTTGTTTTAGTTCTTCCTTTATGTTAAGTGCAAGAAACAGGAGAACTTTATTAGGGTGGTACAAATAGCCACATAGCAGGCAGGGGGGCTATGCTGAACCACAAGAAGTTGTATCACAGCCTTTAGCTTGGTGATGTGGGTAGCTCATGGCTTTTCTTTCTATGCTCACATTGCTCCTAGCACAGTAGAATATGCCCTCAGAAACCACCACAGAACAAGTAAAAAATGGATAATAATGTATTTTGTTTCTTCCATCTCCTGCAGAGTTTGGTCTATTTGTTTAGAGTTATATGCAAGCCGAGCCATGTAGATAGCTTTGCAGCTCTATTTTTCACACTGTTGGTACACAGCAAGAAGTTCATAACTTGGTTTCTTTTTCCACATATCCAGTATTTTTAACGAGAGATCTGGCATTCCAGATTAACAGGAAACCAACAAATGATTTCACAATTGCTATGGGAGCTCAGATGTTGTGAGGGTAAAACATGGGTGTGCACTGTTGTATTTGTTTATGGATAAGCCTTTCAATAAATGAGTAGTTTGTAAGAGCAGATTTGCTTCATGTGAGTTTCAAGAATAGCAAATTTGAGGTCTCTCAGGAATTTGTTGGGGGGGAGGCTGGAACCCAGAACTTTGTGTACAATGCCTGGCAATGAGATGGGTGACAGGACCAGGGGACCAAACTTGACATCCTTGGCTGTAAATGAACAGGTCCTACCCTTGGGAGCTACAAGTTCTCCATCTCAGCAGTGAAAGGTGGAAGGAGTTGTCAGGCAGCTGGACTGATCAATCCTTTTATTGCTCGGCCACCTCTAGAGGGTGACAAATGGCCACAGTGAAAGCTGTCACCATAATTTTGTCATGAGACACTCTGTCATAAGACTTTGTCATGAAGCTATATGGCAATTTTGTCACAAGGCTGTCTCTTCTCAGTGCTCTCCTGGCACTCCTTTGCAGACATTGGTAGCAGGGAAGTTGTGCAGCAATATGAAGAAGGTGAGCAGCAGATTTATTTTTTCCCCCAATGCAGAAACTGGTGAGCATCAAATGAAATCCATGCTTTCCATGCAGTTGAGGCTTTGTATAAGGTTTTTTTGATGCTAACACTTCACATAAAGCCTCTAGAAAGTCATTGCATTGCAGATGTTTGGAAGGGAGGAGAATCTGTTGAAGCAAACGTGCTTTCCCAGTACTTTTGTTTTCTCCTGGGCCACTGTAAGGCACTGGGCTTGAGCTAGCATGATCTTTGGGCTGACCTTGTGTGGTAATTCTTATCTGGAGAGGCATTGTAAAGGAACAAAACATAACATTTTGCAAGACTCAAATCCACACGAGAGTCTTGGAAATCACATGAGAGCTTTGCAACAGCCTTGCCATGTGCAATGCCATTCTCCCAGTCAGGAAAATGAGGTGATGCCTAACACCACGTGTGGAGATGGGGCATGAAAACAACTCCACTACTTAAATCATCAGTGGACCTTTTAAATAAGCAGAGGACAAAATGGAACTGGTTTTTTTCTACCCAAAGGGACAACAAAATCTTAAAAAAAACATACTCTCTTTTATATGCGGAATTAGTAGTTCTAGCAAAAGCTTTAGATTTCTGGAAATCAGAAAAGGGTTTCTATCCAGCAGGCAAGGGGACTTTTGTAGTGCTAGGGGGACAAAATGCTCAGTGGTGCAGGAGGAACGATGAGGCTTGCAAGTATGGATGAAGGGACTTGCATTCATATATCAGCCATGAATAATCTGAGAAGCCTCTCCCAACATATTCAAACTCATATTTTCTGGATTAGTATATTAGGTAATGAAGGAACTGAAGGAGAAATTGGTTTTATATAGGGCAGTGAAGCTAGGGTTTGCTTTTGGAATCTGGTATCAGGAATTGTTAAGCAAAATGCCACCCAGGCACATCTGCTTTGTCAGCAATGTCTCCACATCTATTTTTCTTATGCGAGGGGCTGCAGAGATGCTTGTGATACTCTTATGTGTCATGGGGCTATTGTTGCATACAGAATGTGAGAGGAGAGAATATTTGGAAGGAGGCACAGAAATAAAATAAAAAAATTAAAACCATCAGAGCAGCCAAGTTGAATAATACCAACTGAGGACCTGACTCATTTTGTGATGTCTGTGGCATGCCAGATGCATGCACATGTATTGTGCTTACTGCCCTGTGGGAGTAGCTGAAAGCAAGAAAAAAGACATTTCTAGAACAATACTGGCATAAGGCACGTCTTATAACACTAACCCCCCTGATGTGTTATGGTTTTAGAGTAATTGTGTGGGTGTTTGGTGTCTGAAGGAGAAAGGAGAGAGACTGCATTGACTCACCTCCTCTTCCCCTCCTCTCTTGTGCACCACAGGCAAGGCTGGTGGTACTTCAAACTTTTTTTATACTGTGCCACAAAGTTGTGCACTGACCTTTTCTGTCTTTCAAGGTTACATGGGGACTTTTGCTTCACATGACATAATCCAGTCCAGCAAATGCTGCCTGGGAGAGGGGTATTCTGTCTGCCCAGGATGCACTAACCCCCCCTTAGCTTCTCAGCTCTCCCTCCCTCCACTGGCTCTGTCCTCCAACACATGCCGTGTGGTGATTCTGATGTTCTTTGGTTTTTTGGGGTTTCTCTAGAAGATAAAAGAGCATCCCAGTCCTGACTAGTCAAGGGATAAGCCTGCACTGTCTGAATTTCTCTGTGGGGTGGTGGGATGTGGGTGCGTGGGGGTTTTCTCCCCCCTTGGTGTCTCCTTGGAGGTGGGCTCTGGAGCTGAAGTCTTGGCCTCAAGGAAAGTGAAGGGAAAGTTTCCATGAAGTCTGATGGAGATAAAGCCTCAGCTGATGAGGGAAACTTCTGAGTTATGTCTTGCATTTCTGCTCTACGTGATTAATACAGGGAACCAAATGTCTGTATCAAATTCAGCGTCTGCTGTAGTTATGCCAAGTTTCAGGGCTCAGACAATTGGCAACCAGTAAGGAATTTTTTTAGAAATGCAAACCATTTGCAAATGGCCCTGATTCTTTTACTACCCTTTTACTTTCCTTAGCTATTTTTACCTCTTCTTTGATTCATTCCTATTAAGTTTGCAAGGGTTTTTCATAATCCTTTTGACACGTATGGGTCTGTAGCACAGAGCAGACAAAGCCTCGTGTGGCAGAGGTGGATGGTCCCACCAAAGAGCTGTGGGGATCCCACTGCACCTCTCTGCCTGGCTCTTCAAAGGGAAGCTCTGATGCAATATTTCTGTGGCCAGAGAGCAAAACGAGTCCCATGGGAACAGCTTCATTTCCTTTGATGTTTGATGGATTTGGCAGTTCAACATCACCCGTCTGGCAGAGAGCCGGGATGCCTGCAAAGCAGGTCAAGGCTGTCATAATTGTGCTGTGGAACAAACCCATTTTCGGACACTCTTTCATAAGAGCAGCTGAGTGTTTCCTCTGCCCCGTGGAGAGGCTGGACCCAGCAGCACCGTGGTGAGGAGCTGAAACCCTGGCTCAGCATTTTCTGGTCCCCAGCCCTGTCCAAGCACAGGCGGCAGCACCGCAGCCAAGTCAGAGTCCTTGCTGTGGCTGCAGAAGTGGAAAAAACCACTCACAGGAGAATGAACTGAAATTCTCTGCTGCAAGAGGATGGCTTGTGACAGTGTTTCTGGGTCACAGAAACACTGCACAGGAATACAGGGGGAATTGTTGGCTCCAGGGTGGACCCAGGGCCTCATAAGGGAGTTTTCCAGAGGTTTGCAGCTGTTCTGGGCTCTCTTCTGGGACAAGAGGAGGGGGTTGGGAGGAGCTTGGTGCAGCCAAAGCAGCTGAGTCCAAACCAGGCTGCCAGCTCTGCAAAGCTTCAGCCTCCTGGAGCCTTCCTCAGGGCTGCTGAGCTGACTGATTTATGTTGTGCACTGGTGTCCAGGTACCTTGCCCATGGTATATGTATAAATACATACATATCTTATTTTGGGAGCCTGAATAGTATCTCTGTATGGGAAATCTCTGAGCCTATGTTAGGCTTCTATGTCTTTAAAGCCTCCTGGTATTTCCTAAACTGTGTGTTCTCATCTCTCCGAAGGACACCAGTGATGAAGAAAGAGATCAAATGTAGAGATACAAGTTCTGCTGAGCTTAGGTGGAAAGAAGTTATGCTTGCTTTACTCTCCAGAACTGGTTATTGCCATGGGGCTTATTTTGTAACCTAAATAGGCCATGTGGATTGTCAGAAGTGGGGATTTTAGGGTTCAAATAAATGTTGTATTAGTAGAAGTTTTCCATGCTCAGCAGGGATAAGTATGATGATGCCTGAGTCCATAGGAGGCTGGTCAGCTGCTAGGAAAGCTGCTGTCTGCAGCAGGATACTCTGTTGGTGCTGGTTCTACAGCCACTGAAGGGACAGTGTTCCCCCAATTTAGGTCATGTCCCCATGTGATGGGCTGCCCGAGTATAACTCTGTGGTGATAATTCTTCTTTCCCGATTCCCTCCCTGTCCTAGTGAGGCCTCGGGATATGAGAAGGAAATGCAAGCACACCATGCATTGGGACTGCTACTGCTAAGGGTTAATTCTCTTTAATACTGGGAGCTGTTGGAGCTGAATGAAACCAGGTAGCAGCTTAGAATGTTTTTGCCCGAATGTGTGGGAGGAAGGTGTGGAAGCTGTTTATTTACAATTGTTCCCTTTCCTGAGAGCTAGTGCAAACCAGTGCTCCCTCATCCTGCTCAAAAATCAGTGAGAATTCTCCTTGGCTTTGATTTTGTCGCTGTTTCACTTAACCTTTAAACTTTACCTGTTGGTTAAGCCAGGAATCAGCAAGCCAAAAACAGTTTGGACAGGTCTGAATGAAAGCCAAAACCTTGAGCCTCAGCTTTGCTATATATTGCACTGGAGCAGAGGCTGGTTTTGCTTCTGGGAGGGCTGCAGCAGAGGATTAGCACTTGGTGTGCCTGCTGAGATGCTGGGTTGCTGCAGGATCCCAGTGACAGTCTGCATGAGCATTTTTTGCTAAGTCTTCTCTGGTTTTCTTATGTTTGCCTGAAACTGGAGAAATGAGCTGTGATCTTCATGGGTTTTTGCCCTGTCACCTGAAAGTTCTAGAGGTCCTGAAAGAGAAGTAAAGAGTGTTGGTCACCTTCCATGCACCCCTCAGGACTTGATGATTTTCACCTTGCTGACCCTCTGCACTGTGCAATAGCCCCCAAAACAACTTCACTGTTGCAGCCTCTTGCCTCCTTACCCTTCCCAAGCTGGTTTGTCTGGGCGTCCACCGTGATCTCTGTGTCTTACCCCAGAAGCATCATTTAAATCCTTTCACAGTTTTTTCTCTAACCAATGGGTTACAGAAACACCTGAGGAAAGAGAAATCCTGTATGTGTAACAAGGTGCAGTTCCTGTGACTCTGCAGAGCAGCTTTAACTGCCTGGAGCTACCTGTGAGCAGTCTTGAAGATCTTGGTGATAGGCTTGGCACAGTAATGCCAGATTTAAAGGTTTTCTGGGTGGAGAGAGTTAAGCATGCTGTAAGACTTACTGACTTCAGCCTTTGTTGTGTAATTTCCCTTTGAACAATGTTTTGGTGCTGAATTGCTCCATTTTTTTCTGAGCATCTGTGTTCCTGCAGTGTATGGTGGAATATAATTCATTCCCCTCCACTGGGACTCCCTGGATGGCACATGCCAGAAGGGACACAGTGATGGGATGGGGTCACCTAGGAGTGAGTGAGCATAAGGCAGACTTTGAGGTTTTGTTCAGAAAAAATACAGTAGAAATATCTATGGATAGTTAACCATTCTGCTGTGCTACCTTCTTGCCGTGTAATGCACTTCACACCTCATCTCAGAACAGGCTCAGGGTGAGGCTGAGCAGAGAGGAGAGAGGCAGCTGCTGGGAGATGGCAGGGAAATGTAATTCAGCTTGGAGCCACAGGAAAGAGCTATGGCCATAACAATAAAGGAAACAGAGTTCCCTGGGTACATTTGGTGCCCGTGGCTGCAAGTGAAAAGGTGTTCTATTACATTTATGCTGTCCCTCCTAGTAATTTAGCCAATTCTCACCTCTTCTTAAACTGTCACTTTTACAGGAGGCATTTGCAGAAGCTCTGTGCTGTGATACTCTGAAACCTCAGTTTCAACTTTAATAATGTTATTCTGTGAGAAAAGAAAAAAAGGGTCAGCAACATCTATATGTATGGAATTAGGTGTCTAAAACTAAAACCAGCCCATGTTAGCTCATTCAGAATAAAGCCAGATCGAGTGTTAGTGGGTTTAATAACTTGCTGAGCCTGTGGGTGCCATCATGTCTTTGCAGAGAACAAATGAAAATGGGTATTTTGGCTTGCACCACAATGCTGCACAGTGACAGTGTTATGCTGTGTGCCAGCAATTCAACAAGATGCTCCTGTCTTTGGATCACGAATCTGTTATCACTCCAGACAATGAGTATCTGATACAAAATAAAAGTGATGGATGCCAAGTGAACCAGGAGTGGGAAAAAGATACTGTGGTTCATTGACTAGCCAAATTACTTTGGAGGTATTTAAATGCATCTCTAGCTTTTTATTCTGCATGAGCTATTATAGATGAATTCCATGATGATTCAGCCTTGGAAAAATTAACCTGTTCTGTTCCATGTAGGATGCTGGTGAGCACAGGACTATGATGATGCAGTATGAAGTGCAGTTTCCAGGGTGCAAAAGTCTGGACAGTGATGAAAACTATTTTAACAATTCTGATTTAATTTTAATTTATTTAATTCAGTGCACTTCTGCATTGCACTGTGTAGCTGTTCATACTTACAAACTGAGCTAAAATTGAGTGTTGATTGGCAATATGGGTGTAGTTCTAGGCAGCAAACAGGATGTACTACAGCAATCCATTCTCTTGACTTTCTCCCTCTTTTTGCTGCTGGGTTTTCCATTGCACCATGGCAGAAACTGAGCTGGATTGATGAGTTTGCCACAGAAAAAGCAACACAGCTGTTAACTGAAGCAGGGAAAATCCCTCAACAAGTTATCTGTAAATAAGTAAATAAAGCCCTGGATTTGCTTTGATGGTGTTTGCACCCATCTTGTATTTTGTTCTGATGAGACTGTAGCAGATCTCTTTGTTTGCAAAGACTTTCACGTAAGCAGGGAATTAGAGGTCAGTGGCAAAGAAGTGGCATGGAAAGACATTTTGAAATTTTGCATATAAATACACGGGAAACTTTTTCAATAGGACTGACTAAAATAAAAAAAAATAAAATAAAAAAAAAGTGCCACCATCAATACTTATGTTGTCCAAAATAATGAACAAGGTCTGCATTTCTGGTATCAAATACCAAATTCATTATGAACAGCTCCATCTGTCATGAAAAATATTTAGAGCGACGGTCAGCTTGGAAAATCTGATGCTGCTTTTTGTACTTAGAAGAGATTTTATTCTGTCCAATCAATCAGCTCAACTTTTGATCCAAATTTATAGCAAATAGAAGCCATCCACCTATCAGAAAAACTCTGATATCACAAAATAATTGCTGAACAATAATTTATTTCAAAATAAATTTAAGATGGGCATACAAGGGTTCACAAACAGCTGCTGACAAGTTGTTGCCATGCAGACTCTGACCTGGTGCACTTGCTGTCCTCTTAAATGAGTTCTTGGTCAACCCTGAAGTCATTATTGTGTTTGGCTAAAACTCATTAACTAATTAACCTGGAAGGTGCTGTGTCTTCCTCTGCAGCTGTTGAATTAAGATGATGGTGAAATAAAATTGAACTTAAAGACATCTGGGAGGCTGAGGAGCTGAAAACCATAAACATGGAGAATTATTTTTTTTCAGATAAGCATGTATAAGCTGACTGGTAAAGGCTTTAAACTGAATATGTGCTGTCAGTCATGTTTAGTCAAATAATTATCGAATCTACAGAGTGGGAGAATATATCATAAAACAGGAATATTGGTTAGTGGGAGCCAGCAAGGGGAAATTGGAGCCTTCCCTAGCTACAGCTGTAACATGCCTCTGGTCATTGCCATGAGCCCAAATTGTTGTCTGTTGAGCTGTAAAGCGTGCACTTAATTAACACCTTAAATTTGATCTTGATGGTGCGGGAGCTCTGAGAGAAAATGAAATAAATTCCCAACTTGTATTAACACAGGGAGTGTTTGCAAGGGGGTAGAAACCAGCAAAATTGCCCCGTAACTGTTAAAATGCTTCACTGGCAGGAGGGGTAGGACCAAGTGAGGATTGCATGCTCTCTGTGTGGAGCAGCTGGCTGGAGGTTCTGTCCTGGATTTGGGGAGAGCTGGTGTCTGGGAGTGATGGTCTCATGGGGTACCTGCAGACCTGCCCATGTCTGGAGCCTTCCTCCAGCTGCTGGGTTGATCCAGCACCATCCCAAGATTCCTTCTGCTGAGGGAATGGCTCTCCAAACCCAAAAGCGTGAGGAATAACACCGTATCATTAAGCACTGATGATTAATCAACAAACTAATTATCTTTCCCAGAGCAGGCTCTCAGTGGCATTTTTGTCACGAAGACTGAAAGCTGAAAAAAAAAATTTAGTACCCAGCAAATACGAGCTGTTTCCCAGACTGCCTGCTACCAGATGACATTGGAGAAAAGGCTTTAATGTTCCAGAAGTTAGAAGACTCACTCTGTGTGTAATTGTGGTTTTGTGAGCAATGTGAGATGAAAGACTTTCAAAAAGACAAACTTGAATTAAAAAAAAAAAAAAGAATGGAATAGATTTTCCGTGGACCCTTGTGCATATTCACCAGTGGAGGCACTTAGGAACACGTGGGGACATTTGAAAAGAAGCGTGTATGCAGGGTTTGGTCTGCTTTGGAAAAAAGGATGGACTAAGTAATTCTTTGATTTTCTTTCTAGCCCTATTTCTGATGATTACCAGCTGTATTTCTGATTATTACTATTATTCTTGCCAAAAATACCCAGGAAACGCAAAGCTCGGGATTATTTTTATATAAACACATTATCCCTACTTCTTTTATTGGGAATTAATAATTCCTTAAGTAGTTCAGCATGCAGAATGTATTCCAGGTGAAGACAGCCTGGCTTTAGAAGCAGGGAATTGCAGGGGCTGCATCTCTGCCTTCCTGGACCCTGCTGGTGGGCAGTGCTGCCTCCCCATCCCTGGGGAAACACCTTCCTGGGGGGCTTGAAATCCTTCCCCCCTTCCAGCAGCCGTGATATGAAGGAGCAGGAACCTCCTCAGGTCTCGACTCAGATTCCTGCTCACGTTTCAAAACAGGCAGTCTCTCTTTTTTTTTCATTCAGCAAGATGCATTTTTTTTGCATTCGGGAATTTGCTCGGCCCACCGTGGTGTCGGCTCTGGCTGCTTTTTTGGGTGGGCTTTTGCTTGGAGGGAAATTAGATTCTCCGTTCTCTTGTTGTCTGTTTAAAATCAGGGCTACAGCCACCCAGGAAGGAGTGAGCAGAGGGTGCTGGGTGTTATAAAAATGACCACTGATCAAGACTCAATGTTCTCTTTAGGAGATTGGTTTAATTAATAAAATTGCAGTAAGCAAGGCAGCGCTGGGTGCAGGGGGACGAGCAGAATCCCAATCCCTCATGCACACCGATCAAAGCTTTGACATTCTCTTATATTGAGTACAATTCTATGCATATTCATTTCATTATAATATTCATAATAGGTGGAGTCTGGGTGGAATCTAGGCGGAGTCTTCTTTTTTGGGGAGATGTATTGGGGTCTTCAGGGGGTCTTTGGAGGAAGTAAGAAGTCTTCATCAGGCTTGAACTTTTACCTTTCTTGGTTCTGCTGACTCCTCTGCTGACTCCATTGTGTTGTTGCAAGAGGGTATCAGGCTTTGACCATAACCATTGTCTCTTACCTGTTTGTTGTGACATCTTTATGGGGGGGTTTGTGTAGGTGTTTGCATTCCTTTGGTGCCTAGTTAGCCTTTGGCTAACAGGAGTTAGTAGTATTAGGGGTTTACTCTATTTTTTACTGATATTTAGTTCTTACTCATTTAATTCTTTTCCTGAATTTTACTTGCTTAGGAATATAAATTCATCAACATCCATTACAGGAATACAAATTCATCAACGTATATCACATGGGTGCCACAGGAACAGCCTGGAGGTGAAGCAGACGGTGGAAAAGATCACCCCATCTACCCCATCCCTGCTCATCCCGGGGGTGCTTCCCCATCCCGAGAGCACCGAAGGACTTAGTTCCTGGCAGGCAGGGACCATCCTGGGGGCTGGAAGGGGAATTCTGCTGCGTGTTGAGCAGATCAGAGCCGAGTCCCGCTGGCTGGGCCTACCCCGTGCAGCCCTGGGCAGAAAATCCTCGGCGTAACCATGGCAACGCGGTTTGGCTCAAGCAGCGCTTGCAGGGATGGAGTGCAGGCCCAGGCAGGGCTGATGGGGTTGGGTGAGGAGGGGGGATGGGGAGAGCATTCGTCTTCACTTTCCTCTCCCCCCGCACTAATCAAACGCCAGAAAATTGTGTAAATGAAGGACTATAAATTCCCTTCACCTCTGCAGTTTTTCTCAGGCAGTCTGTGGCTGGGTATCACTCCTGCATTAAGGACAACACCGCAGGGCTCATTTTCAAAATCAGGTTTTTTTGATGCATGAGATGATTCATGCTGCTGGGAGCCCGGGGCAGCTCCATCAATCTGCTTCCCTGCACCCCAGGGCTAGGGCATCATGAGCAAGGAGCTCAATGCAGCTCCCAAAGCCCTCCTCTTAAAATATATATTTTTAGGGGGGTTGCTGCTGGTAGGAGATGGTCCCTAAATGATGATTTTGGTGCCTGCCAGCTTGTATCCTGTCCTTTATGTTGTGGCGACCACCGTGTTGGTGTGGGAAGTACAGGCACCAAGTGGCAGTAGATTCATGACCACAAATTGGTAACTCTTGTCTCCAAAGTGACATGGGTGATGTCCCCATCAGACATCAGAGGCAGGTGGCTGCAGCAGGTCACAGCTCTAGCTACTGTGTGTTCTCCTGGTCTCAGAGACCATCAAAGGCACTCACTTCATTTTGGTTCCTGGTTTCCCACAGGTCTCCCCGTGATAAGAAGTCACCTTAAAATGGAGCTTAGCTGCATGTGGACTTGCTTGAAGTTTTTACTTCCCCTCCACACAAAACCCCAGGCAACTGTAGGATCCAAACTGCTTTAAGCATTTTGTTCCTAATTAATGGATGTATTTAAGGACTCGCTTAATTACAAATTAACAAACATGCTTCAGTGCTGCCCTGAGGAGAGGCTTTCCTAAACCAGCTCTCACTGACCCAGCTTTAGTGGGAGCTGCGGAAGAAATATTTTTTTTCAGAAATGTTAATGCAAGAAATATTTCTTCCCCTCATGCCTTTCACACCCTTTATTTTGCAGGAAATTTTTTTTTTTTTCAAAATTTCACTCACCTACATGCATGGCTAGAGGCAGAACCAAAGGCAGCCAGGCTGTTAGATCCATTCCCCACAGCTCACATGAGCTTTGGGCAGTCACCTGGTGCATCTGGGTGTTGGAGCTGTGCTCAGAGCATTTTGGGTATCAAATGCTCAAAACATTGGATCAATGGCTTGGTTTTATCTCCTCCAGAATGATCACTATTTTCCTCTATTTTCTCCCCTTTTTTGTCTGTTCTGTATTTTTTTTTCCTACAAAAAGTGGAAAAAAATCCATCTAAAGCAAAAAGAGTGTACCAGCTATTGCCTGCCCCCTCAAGAGAAAACATTTGGAAAGACTGTTATATATATGTATGTGTATATATATATATATAAATTGCTACATCTATTAAGCAGTGAACTGACACAAAACTGAACTTGCATCCTTGTTAAGCTGCTCAACACAGCAGTGTGATAATTGCAAAAATATACTTATTGGAGTGAGAAATAGAAGCAGGGTCGATTATTTCTCACATTTTGGATGACTCTGTTATGATATTCTGCCAGGCTGCCGTGGGCAGGGGAAGGTAACTCATTTTCACATGAGAGTTTGCAAGTCAGACATGAATCTGTAGAAAATCTCTGTGAGATGTACATAGCCACCTCCAAATTTCACATCTCTGCTGTTGGGTTGTGGAGTGGAGTGAGAAGAATGTTCCATTAAAGCAGTCTGCTAATTCCTTCACTAAGTCTGGGCAGGATTCCCAGTCACTCAACTTCATCACCTAATCCATGGTTTGCAAGTCCTTCAGGCAGGATGGAAATTCTCCCCAGCTTTTCACTCGCCTGGCCCTGCCCTCCATAAATAACATTTATGGAGAAAGCCCAAACATGCTTACTTTAGGGAACATTATTTTGCTTCCACAACTACACCCAGTACGGCACTGGGACCAAACCCTCAGAGCCACAGACTTTCCATCCTTCAGGATGACTGAATGTGCATCCATCTGTTGGAGCTCCAGCTTCCCCCCCTTTCTCCATCTCACTCTCAGCATGTGGGTGTTCTGGAGCTGGGCAGCCCAGGGGACTGTTTGAGCACACAAACTTTGCCTTTTTGTGGACACAGGCAGGGAGACACAGTGCTGCCCACTATACTGCTCTGGGATGCTGGGGCTGGATCCAAGCAGAGCGTCTGGAAAGGAGTGAGGAGCTGAGAAAGACATGGGGCAGAGTTCAGTTGGGACTTCAGGGGCTGAGGAGTTGAGCTTGAGGCAGCTGGTGGCAGTCAGGTGTGCTGGAAATAACAGGAAGGTAATAATGATGGCAATAACAACACTTTTTTTTTTTTTTTTTTTTTTTTTCCCCCAACTAAAGATCTTAAGAAGAGTACATTGAGGCCAGGCTGTTATTTTTACTCTACTTTTGGTGTTTGACTCTTAGTGAGAGCAGCAGAAAGTGTAGTTGAGCTCAGTTTCCCGCCCCCTCCGTCAGCAGCAGCCTCTGTTCACACAAGCTCTTTGCTGGGAATGAAAATATTTCAAATTGAGCCGAGCATGAAAGGAGGCTTTCAAGAGAGAGTGTTGTTGTTTAGCCACCTCTCTGCTAATAACAATAACATCCTTTCAGGGTAACAACCTGGGCACATTAAGCATGTATGTTTGCACCTCTGGGGGCAAGTCACTCTCCAAGACCTTTCTGAGAAAGGGAAGAGGAGAAGGAAAGAACACCACACAATTTCACAAGCCCTGCCGAGCTGTAAGTTTCTCTTCTCCTTTTCCACCCACTGGACAGATGAGGGAAGAAGCAGTGAGTGGTTTGTGTTGCTTTCCAAGTGGCTGTCACTCTCTAGGACAGTATTTTCCCTTGTTTGTGGAAAGGCCTGAGACTGTCTGACTTCTCTGCTGCAGAGAGCACCCTATGCACCGCTGCTCATGTCACCGTGGCACATGCAGGACCTTGCAAATTAAAAAATCATGGCTTGAATCCTCAGGAGGTTTTACTGGCTTAGTTGCCCTGAAGGCAGGAGGAGGAACTGCTAGCTGCAGAGCTGGCCCTTGTCCTAGCTGCAGAAGAGCACATGCTGCGTGAGTTACGTGAGCTGTATCTTAATCAAATCTTGTTTGCATCATTCAACGTTTCTGGCTCAGCCTCTGAGCTGGATTTTCCCCTTTTTTCCAGAGCTGAAATCAGGTGGTGTGCTGGTTTTGGGTGGGTTGAGACAACAGACTGATTCTCTCCATCTGGCACACTCCAGAGAAAGCAGAGGGTGGCTTCCCTGGCAGAGGTGGGCTTGGGACCTGCTCCCAGTGGTGCAGGCAGGGTGCCTGGGCAGGCAAAGCACCAGCTTGGTGGACAGGGCTGGGCCCCCTTTTATGATACCTGTAGGTTGGTTGTCATGTTTCATCAGCAAAACTGTTTCTGGCTGCATGGAAATCTCATTTTTCTTTCAAAAGCAGGTAACGTTAGAGTCCCCTCAAGGAGGAACTTTTATTTTCCCACCTTGCAAGAGAGACACATCAAGGCTGCATGCCTGAGGCTGTGCTTGGGAGGAGGGCTGGCTTGAGCTGGAGTTATCCATGGGCATCCTGTTAGCCACCCTAAGAGCCCTGTTGGTAAGCTGGGGCTGTTGGAGCCTGTGCAGTACTCACACAAGGGAGGCAGGTGGTGGCCTGGTGGCTGCAGTGAAGGAACAAAATGGCAAGCCATGAAAATGAGACCAGCTCACTAATGCTTTCCAAGAAGGAGCTTTTTCCCTCTGCTAAAGAGATAAGGCAGTCATGTCAGTGCTTGTGAAAAGTGCTGTGCACTGACATCGCAATGGGTTGTCCCTGTAACCATAAATCCTACAAGGAAGGCAGCAAAGCTGGGCAGCTGATGGCAAGATTGTGACAAACAAAGGTGGCTAAGATCCTTCTCCTCTGAAAACAATCTGCTGTGTGTTCACCCCTTCTTGTTATCTGCCTCCAGGATTAAATTTTTCACAAGGACTTTGAAGGGTCCATCATGGTTTATATGGTTTATGATCTCTTGGTCTTAGCTAAAAGCATCTTGTTCAGCTGTCAGCTCTGAATACTCTGAGAAGTGGAGGGAGGCTGGGACAGGGTTCATACCAGCTCTTTTCTAAGCCCATTTCTGTTTCACTGCACAGAGCAGTGGGGCACAAAACTCCATATGTCGAGATGATGATGCATCTTTTGTCTCATGTCATGAACACACTGGCTATTTTTTAAAAGAGGAGGCATTTTCCTTACATAAACAAAACAAAATTACTATTAGTGGGCTGGTGGCAGTGTTGTTTCAAGGTGGATGCAGAAGATTCAGAGCTGGATGGCATAATATTTTTTTTGAGGCATGCTAAATGATTTTGGCCAAGTCTCCTGTCCTTCTGTGTCTTCTTATTTTTGCTTGTAAAACACAGGCAAAAGTGCTGTGTTCAGCTGAAAGGACTCTTTATTCAAAGAGATTTGTGATACATGGAGTAAAGGGCTGTGGAAGGGCAAATAAGTGACAAGTGGTTAAGTTATACAGCAAAGTAAAAGATGCAAACCCTTGTAGAAACATGCAAGAATTATTTGGAGTCACCAGATGGCAGGATTCTAAACCAAATTTGGTTTTGTTCTGCAAATCAAAACGCAGCATCTTTTACAAATGCCTGTCAAGAGAGATGTGCATCTTAAATAGCAGGTGTGTTGGAGTGGCACCACAAAGGAACCAGGTGCACAATGAATAATCAGCAGAAGGACACTTGCTGGAGGGGGTGGTGACAGGGAGTGCAGCTGGCTTTAGAAACAACTGGCATGGGGCAGTGGTGAGCTTTGTGTTTCCAGGATTTCCACCAGGGTGGGGGTGTTTTTCTGGAGGAGATGCTCCAGCCTAAGTGGGCCCCAGTGCTCAAAAGCACCGTGGCTGCAAGATGAGGCTGTCACAGGGCTCCCCATTACTCTGGGCTCCACCTATTTTCCATCTGCAAACCTGGAGCGTGTCATCTGTAGACCTCAAAAGTGGTTTGACTTGGTGGCAATAAAATGATAGGCATTGTCTGATTAATGGTGCAAGCAGCATTATTTCATTTTTTTTCATTGCCTACATGATGTAACAGTGCTCAGGTCATCATGGCCTTCTAAAGAGGCAGGAAGAAATGGGTAGGACTTCTGGGGGATGTCTTTGCCAGCAGTTTTCCTTCTCTTTATTAGAAGGCATTGAAAAAGATTGTAGAGAATTTACAGTAGAGACTAAATGTGTAGCAGCAGGATAAAGAAGGCACATGGTCCTTGGGACTGTGAGGACATCCCTTCACTTTTGCTCAGTCCAGCCTCTCATTTTTCAGTGTTCATGACAGATATGACAAAGGCAATCTTCTCTTTTAATGCTGAGCTGTGAGTACTGCCAGACACTCAGTTCTGGAAGAGCATGCCCTTTTGATCAAACCAAACCAATTATCCTACCAGAGTGATAGTTTACCATGTGGAGTGTGTCCATCTTACAAGTCACTGCTGGAGTCTTTTTTTTTTTTTTTTTTTATGTACATGCATATTTTTTAGACATACACCATTATTTGATTAGATTACTACTCTACCAGGGAACAAATGACACACTGCCTCGGAGGTAAGCTGCCTTTAGCTAAATAAAGACTTAATTGTGGCACAAGTAATTCAGCACACACAATAGAAGACAAGTACATTCAGTCTGAAAGATCGATGATGTTGACAGCTTTTGAAAATTGTAAAATGTCACTGTTATTAGAGCAAGGTGGTGGGTGAGAAACACTGTGGCCCAAAGTAGATCTTGTCAGTAAGGCTAATATATGTACCTTGAATGACTTGAGAGGTGCTGAGGAGGTAATATAGCTGGGCTGAATGTCCTGAGCAGGTGTGAGATGCCTGGGAGCTGGTCACAGAATATCTTTTAGAAATGTACAACTGCAGGGCTGGGCTGTTAAAACTGGAAGGAAATCAGGAGAGAACTCAGCAATATTAGAGTGTGAGTTCTGTGGGGCTCTAAGCAATGTCTCCAAGAGTAACTTGTTTTCTCTTTAATTACTGGAGAAGTGGTCGAGCCAGTAGAAGTTTATTTCCAGTGCATAGGATGAACAGGGAGGTGTCTCAGAGGTGACCAGTCTCAGCAGACTGACCAGGGGGGGACCAGAGTGGGAGGACCAGAGAAGGTGGATTTTCAGCTCAGGAAAGGAAGGAAAAGGATATTGCAGTAAAAATAATCTAGGCTGCTTGCAAACCATTTGAAAACTTGAAAAGAGTTGCTTATTTTTTAGAGCTCATTGGAAAGTGTTCCTCAAGAGATCTATTTTTTTCTTTTAAAGGTCACATATTTCCTGAAAGGAAATTACTCCTCATTCTGACATTCTCAAGTTCACTGTCATTCCATCACTCTCCTAATGTGTAGGTCCTAAACACATTTGGCTTTAACTTTTCAGTTCTTCTGAGTGGCCTTGCCCTCTTTTCTCACAATACTTTTGTGTTTTTTTCCCAGACCTCTCCAATTCAGACTTCTCCAATTCTCATTGTCAGTCTGCTTTACAAGGAGCTGCCCCTTCTGACTCGTCTCCCAGGGCTCCCATGTGAGCTCTCTCATGCTTTTATACCTAGAATCTGCTGGTGACTCCTTCAAGACATGTCCTGAAATATCTTTTGTGCTTCTTGCAAGCTCTAAGGCCCAATCCACTCTCACCCTTTGCCTCCCTCTCAAGCCTTTCCCATTCAAGCTGCAGAAGATGATACATTAAAGTGATGTGTTAAATTTGAACTTACAAGGGTTTTCACAGGACTTACATTTTTAAAGATGCCCTTCTCAAAATATTACTTTTCCCTGTTACATGTTCTTTTGCTTTGTTGTGGCTTTTCTGAATGAGTTTTTGACTTGCTAATATAATAATTCAGAAGTAAGGATTCACCAAACTCGGAATTGATTTCCACACATGCTATAGAAATCATGGTGGAAATTACACTGGAAATTGAGCATCATGTGGTGTGATAAATAATAATTTGGGGGTGTATTAACCAAGCAGGTTAATTAAGTAAGAAATGCCTTACACAATAACTGTCCTCATTCAGGAGCTGACATTTCC
Organism: Phaethornis superciliosus; assembly: GCA_023637945.1. Lineage (NCBI taxonomy): Eukaryota > Metazoa > Chordata > Aves > Apodiformes > Trochilidae > Phaethornis > Phaethornis superciliosus. The sequence goes on from JAJQWJ010000010.1 coordinate 18,626,439, forward strand.
TCCTGATGAGGCATTTATCTTATGGCTTGATTATCTTTCTGTGAAAACACTTCAGCTCTGACCTTTCCAGGTGCTATAGTGAGCTGTGCTTTCACACTGAGTGGCAACTTGTGGTGCCACGGGGGCCACTGTGAGTATGGGGTGTTCTGCCTCCCCTAAATCACTGAGATGGTGCCAACTTGTTGGCGAGTTCCTTGAGAAAACCTAATTCCCTTCCTTTCACTAAAAGATAACTTATCTAGGAAAATAAAATTGGTTGATGTAACAGAAGATCACATGGAAACGTGGAGCAGGTTGTGTGCTGGAGAGAAGGGGTTTTGCTGCTTCCTGATCCCACTGGTGATGGTGTCTCCTGGAGACATAACAGCTCAAGGAGATGACAACCTGTTCTCTGCCCAGCTTAAGTGTTGTGAGAGAGGTTTGGGTACCCAGCAAAACAGTGCTGAAACAAAGCCAGGTGACCTTAAAGTTCTCTGCTGATTTGAGATTTCCTTTGGTCTTCTCTTGGCTTACCCTGACCTGAAATCAGTGCAGACACTGGCTGGTTTCTCTAGGAATGTGGAAGGCCATGAGAAGCTGCTATTTTATTTACCAGTGCTTATTTTATTTATATAAAATAAATAAAAAAAATTATTTATATATTGCTTTTTTTATTTATATTATTAACTATTTTACTTACTGCTATATGCATCCAGTAAAGGGGGTAAAGCAGGACTCCAGACAGACTTGTGGTACCCCAGCTCCTCCCAGGGACAGGCTGGGCACACACAGCCCTTTCTCTGTCCCTACTCACTCAAGAGTGAGCTCTGTCCATAGCAGAATTCCCCCTGCAGTCTCTGTGGGATCTGCTGGAGTCCGTATACCACCATCATGCCCTAAGTTCTTTTGTACTCACTGCCTGACTGGGCGTAGCATAAAGGCTGTCCTTGAAGTATCTGCTTACAACAAAATATATGAAATGTATCCATGCTCTTGGGAGTACCTTAAGTCTTGCCAGTGAATCCTTCTACAAAAACCACAAAAATGAAAGTACCCACAGAAAATGTCTCATTTTTTGTGCCATCTGAGAGAGCCAGAAGCCACTTCTTCATGCCCTGCATCACCAGCATGGCTGCAGGGAGTTTAAAGCAGCATCCCTGGAGGCAAGGACTGTCTGTACAGATGGACCTTACTGCACCCCATTAACAGGCACTGTGAAGTCTCTGTCCTTCACATTTCCATCTGACCCTCCCGGAGAGATGTCGTGGAGCTTGTTAGCTTTTTTTAGCTGGCTTGTCTTTTCCCTCATTGTGCACTATAACCCATTTTATGTTCTCATCCACCCTGAAGAGTCCAGGACTTGGCACACTGTTCTCTCCCCACCAGCCTCATGCTGGTGAGACTCCAGCTTCTGCAAAGAGGGAAATCAGAGGATGAGGAGAGGCACGCAGCCTTACAAAGCTCTCTCTGTAAGCAGAGAGGTAGGGCAGTGGTGAACTGTTGGGCCTCATTAGGAGGAGCTCAGACAAAGCCACAGGAATGACTGAGATGCCTGAATTCTGTCGAAATATTCTTCCCTTGAGTTTTTGCTATGAAATAGTTTTCCCTGGGGGCTGCCATGCTCTGCTCCTCTCAGCAGGGACTGTGCAGCTCCCACACTGTGCCTGCCTGCCTCTCGATCCTCTTGTAGTTGCTTTCAGGAGAGAAAATGCTTGCTAATGCCTTGATTTCAGAAGAGTTTTAGGAGTATCTGTGTATACTTGTTTACATTAGCAATAGCTAATCCAGGAAGAAGAGCCTTGGTACTGCTTGTTTCTTGCAGTTGTCTCTCCCACCGCCTCTTGCTGCCTCAAAGAGAAAATCTGGTGTTGCAGAGAGAAACTCAGTGCTCAGGGAAAGCTGCACTGTGCTGAAGCAGCAGTGATGTGAGAAGCATCTTGGGCCTGGGAGCTTTCAATGTCCATGTGAGTGTCCTAGGGTCAGGCTATTGGGACAAGAGTGGAGATCTTGAATCTGACCCCAAATTTTGCAAAAGGCTGGTGAAGTGACAGGAGGTCAGATGTGATGTTTGCAGGAGCCTGTGCTGCTGAGGATACCCACTGCAGTCTCTTGTGCTTGTTTCTTTGTGTACAAGGGAGCTCATTACCCAAACCAGAGCACGGAGCCCTTTCCAGTGAAAGCAAACAAGCAGCTCTGCTGATGCCCTTGTGACCTGGCAGCTCATTACAGCATAGGTATGGCAGAGCTGAATGAATCCATCATGCTGAGATTGTGTCCCACATCCTCACTGTGTCACCCTGAGTTTTTTAGGTTCAGACTCACCATTTTCAACCACCAAGCAGCACCCTCTAATGAGATGAGGGTCCTTTTCTCCTCCATCTCTCTGCTGCTTGGTTACTTCCAAGTTATAGTCCAAGGAGAAACAATTTTTAATCAACAAAACAACTCTCTAAACTATGCAAAACCAGCTGCCACATCCTATTTTTGACAGAGATGCCTTGGAGGCCCCACATTCAAGCACTGCTTACTGTGGTGTGGTCATTTTGGGTGGAGGAGACTACTGTGGGTACACAGTGCTGGGGAGTGATGGGGTCTGCACTGCAAAGCATGGAAAACTGCAGCAGCCAAATGCCAGTGATGATTGCCAAAACATGTCAAAGGTGGGTACTGAGTGAACAACAAAATTATAGCTGGCTGAACAGGTTGGAAAGCAGAGGATTGCTGCTTAAAAAGGGGCTGTGTTGGTGGTACTGAGTGAAAATGTGTACCCAAAGGCAATCTGCACTTGGGGCTCGTTTGTGTGGCCAATGCAGTGGTTCAAGCATGGAGAGGATTCCCCACTAGTGATAGAGTTTCACAAATGCAATCAGAATTAATGTGCTGAGTAGAGAAACCCCAAACATACTCAGCTAGGGACTAAAAAGGACTGTGAGAGATTAGAATCATTCAGAGCTGGAGGCAAAATTCTGATGTTGGTTTTACTTGTGCTACTGTGAATCAAGATTAAACCCATAGAATTTGGTGGAGTGATGCTTATGTGTTAGAGCATGACATTATCAACAGGTGGATTATGTGCTTCCTATAGCTTATCCACCAGCATTCACTGGTAAAAATAAAGCTCCCAGGCATCTCACGTGTTGAAGCAGTATGCAAAGATTTGGGATGTAATTAACAGCCAGTGTTGGGGCACTGGGAGAGGTGGCCACATATGGGAACATTGCTGAGGAAGAGATGGGGCAGGAGAAAATACATCTTCTTTGCTCAAGTCTCTTGAGGCTCTCCTGGAAGGTTCTCAGGTGCTGCTGTGACAAGGAGAAGGAGAGATCAGACACATTGGGTACAACACTGACGTGAGGGATGCCAGGAGTAGGGCTGCAGCACAACACAGCAGCCACAAAGTGGTTTTGCTTTGCTCCAAGGGCAAACCTGGCCTGTCCCAGCAGCAGGCTGCACATGCAGGGGCTGCTCAGAGCTCCTGGGCTGGGAGCTGCACCCTGCAGGCAGAGCCAGGATGCTGTGGTTCATTCTGGGCTGTGGCTGTGAAGGGCTGAGTAGAGCTTGGTGAGCTGAGGGATGCAACAGCTCCTCAGAAGTGCTAGTGAGAAACTCTCTGCCAACATGTTGGCAAACTGTTTACAAAATGCAACACTCTTTAAGAAAAAGCAATCAGTTTTGCCAATTTTTTTCTTGTGTGTTTGTAATGAAGCATCTCCTTCAGCACTCAGTGATCAGCACGAAAGCTGGTGAAGAGGCCCGAGAGTCTGAGTTCTTTGACAGGCACCAGAGTCCTTGGTCAGCCAGGCAAGCTGCCCAGCTCACCCTTTTTTCCCCAGACCATCCTGGAGCTGCTCCAGGGCTCTCTGAGTTCCCAAGCTGCTCAGGCAGGCAGCTGCCAGCAGCCCTTCCTTGGATGTTGTGTTTCAAAATCATCCAAAGATCCCTCAGCATCCACATTTGGGTGTTGCTGAGAAACTGCACATTGAAGAAATCCAGCTGTGTGAAAAGCACCAAGCTGGGGGTGTTTGGCAGCCCAAACCAGCACGTGGGGCTTACCAGCCTACACATTTTGGGAAGCTGAAATGTCCCTTTCTTCACCAGCCCAATATGCAAAAAATGCACCAAACACCCCTAGTGGCACGGGATGGTTTTCTGGCCCCATTTTGCGTTCTCTCCTGTGGCACTGCTGAGGTGAGGGGGAATTGGAATCACTTGTTCCTCCCTCCTTCCAATTAGTGACCCCTTTTTTGTGCATCCTAAAATTGGCCCCTCGTGGCATTTGCATGTCTACATGGCATTAACATTTCCAGATTGGCACAGAGTAAGGCTGTAGCTCAGCAACCAAACAACTGATGTGCTTGTTTTAGCTAAAACGAGGGTACACGTGCGTGTGCTGGGGGGGTTTGGAAGGGAATGGCTGAGATGACTAATTGCTTGGGGATTTTAACCCAATTAAGACCAATTAATGGACTTATGAAGTGGGTCGTTTGTAAATATCACCAAAAATTTGAATTGTTTAATCGAAAATAATTTTGGAGTTCTCAAGGTCTGACTCGACACAAGCTTCCCTGGTGCTGCCGAGCCCAGCCTAGCACCCAGAGCTGTGAGGTGTTTGGGGGGAAACTGGATTTTGTAGGACCATCCCTTTTCTTCACCTGATGACTGAGCACATTTTGTTAGGGTTTTCCACAGCTTTCAGAGCAGATGTGGAGCTGAGGTCCTGACTGTGTGTGGTCATTAGAGATCCCATGGCATTTCTAACAGTGGTGCTCTGGCCAGGTTCCAAGTTGGGTAATTACATTACCTTTCCCCACATCCCCCCTGTAGTTTCCACTGGATACAGTTTTCTTTTTCACATCCTTCCTGAATCCATACTGTAGCCTGTAACTAATTAATTTAAGAGCTTTGAAAGTATAAAATGCTATGTAAGTGCTGCAAGTACTGTTATTATTGGTGTCCCAGTGTGATGCTGAACAGCTGTCGTGGGCCAGCCTCAGGGGTGGCAGTATCAGAGAAGGGGGATCCTTCAGAAGAACTTTGAGACTCATTGCAAGGATACTCTGCAAGCCCACAGCAAAATAATATCTCTGCAAAAAGAAACAACCAAGTAGATTTCCTTTATTGAACTTTAAAAAGTGTAACACCAGTATAGTAATCTTCTCTTGATCTCCTTGAATGAAACAGTTTAACTAATGTATTCTTGTGCTGTTGATTTACTCTCATTTGTATTACAGTTACCCACACTGAGATTAGCATCTCCTTACTCCAAGAACTGTATAAATTGGAGTCAGCATTGGAGTTCACATAATCCAAATAAATCATATGGTTAGAGAGATGAAAACAGTGTGACTGGTCATTCCTAACTAGAAGCTATGCAAGGACCAGCATTTTTAATTCCTCTCTGTAATCCAGGAGGATTCAGAGTAGTCAACTTTCATAATACCCACAGGCATCTTTTCATGGCTGGGGCTTCTCAAAGAACAGGAGAGGCATCTCCTCCTCTAAATCTCCCTGGAGAGGCAGTGACAGGGGCTGAGGCACAGAGCCTTTTGCATCCTTTGGTGGTACTGTTGGGAGTTTTCCATCCAGGTGTTTGTGGTTGCCCAAGCACCACTGACTGTGCCATACAGAGATGCCACTTCCTTGGTAGTAGCTTAGGAGCTTGACATGCTGCAAAATCCCTGATATGGCCTGAATTTTCACAGGTCCTCACCTCTTTAAACTACAGTCTCTGTTGGGATGACTACATACAGCTTTGCTGGTCTCTGTCCAGGCACCCGTGCTTGGAGATGGGTTTTGCAGTGGGAGTAAATGCCTCTGTTCTGTTAAGGGCCCACATCCTACACTGATGGGGTGACAGGGTCAGGGCAGAGGAGGCTCAGTGTCTGCTGAGTGTACAGGGGAGGTGAGATAGCAGAGGCTGCCCGGGTGATGGGGGGGAAGGCAGAGCCAGGCCTGGTCCTGCCAAGGATGCAGCTACACCAGGTTTGTTTGTGTGAGGCTGCCTGCACCCCACCTGTGGGATCCCAATTATCTGGTTTTTAACTCTGGCCATAGGAAGTAGACTGCAGTTTCATTTTCCCTTGGAGCAAAAGCCCAGATCCAAAAGCACTCATGTTCCATTATAAAGGGACATGTGTACTTCAAGGGGGACTGGTTTTTTTCAAGGGATGAAACTCAAGCCTGAGGAAATTGCAGGGAGGCAATGTACCATCTGTTTAGCTTCTATGGTTATGGTAGGCTTTATAAAACCCATTTTGTTCAGGAGGATGAACTGGATGTGAATGGTTGACAATGACATTTAGAAGAGACAATCTGGCAAATAAGAAAGCATGAAAGTCTCTTGTGGACTCTTAAATACTGAAAAAAATATGAACAGTGCCATGTTATTACTAAAATGAGCTATTTTTAATGATTCCACTTACCCAGCCACCAGTCCTCTGACATGACCGTTAGCAGCAGTACTCCAAAAGCATGAATAATAAAGAAAGCAGCTTAAAAGCTGGCCTATATATTAACATATATTCTGACATGGATCTCAGGTATCTCTAATGAAGAAAGATGATTGCAAAAAAGCTAACAAGAAAATCATGGCTTTCTTCCTCCCACCTGAAAGTTATTGATTTAATTTAGTGTAATGAGGCAGAGAAAAACCAACAAGTTTGATTAAAATTTTCTGTGCTGTTTTTGAACAGAAGCAGGGAGCTGTGCTCAGGCTAGATGAGGAAAGGAAACAGTTTTGGGTTTAATAGCCACTGAAGTGAATGCTCGGATTTGGTAGAGTTACAATTTTTTTTGATTTACACTCCAGGATAATTTGTACCCAAGAACTTTAAAAGTCTGGATGAGATTAGTATCTCTGGTTAACAGATGTTAATTTTTAATAAACCCTGGGTTAGCAATAACTGTTAGTAGACCAAAACAAATATGGGGATACAATGTTCTAGTTGCTATAGAGCTCTGAAAGGGGAAGAGGCCCAAATCCAACCTTTAACTGAGTCAGTTTGTATCTGAGCAGGCTGCTCTAACAATTGTCTAGCAGAGAAGGTCTCCCATCTCCTTGTGAGGCTTTGCAGAAGGCAAAGGGTTAGATCAGCTCAGTGGTTTGGGCCAAGGCAGCTGCCACCATTTCTGCCATCTAGGAAAGACCCAGAGTGTCATCAAAGACCCAGGGCTGGTTGTTTTCTCCCCTGTACAGCGTGGCACAGGCAGCACCCCCAGCTTGGAGGGAGGCACAGGAGATACCCAGTACAGGGCTGTGCCTTAAATATTGTCTTAAACATGCTCTGCAGGCTTCTGCTTCAGGATGGCACGAGCAGACCTCTCTCCCCTTAGGATCAGGCTCCTGGGTGGCTCACCTAGATTATGAGCATCTGACACAAAAATAAACAGCAGAGGAAAAAAAGGAAATAGAGCAAGCTGTGGTGATCAGACCAGGCTCTCTTCCTATCATTGCCTGATGATGGGGCTTAAAGAAGTTAACTGGAGCCAGGAAGCATTGGAGGATGTATTTGTGTTCTGGAGCATCCTGAAGGAAAAGGGAGCAGGAGGCAGTGGTGGTCTTACCACACCCTGAGGGACCTCAAACCTTTCTCCCAACAAGAGTGGCCTCGTGTCCAGGCCACAGCTGGGGTGTTGTCCCCCTCTCCTGACAGATCAGCCCTGCTGGGCCAGGCTGGTGACAAAGTCTGTGGGCAGGCAGAGCACAGGGGGCTGCAGTCCCAGAGGTTTGGGGTTGTTTGGTATGAGAGAGAAAGCTGGAAGTCTTGTTTCTGCTCTTGGCAAGGGCACTGTTGGGTTCCAGTTCTGCTGTTAGCACTGGTTATGTCTTATATTTGAGAGTCAGTGGAAAACATACAGTAATTGTCATGGAGGGAAGAATCAGGACCTAGGAGTGGGCTTCAGTGCACTACAGACATTGTAAAATGTGTTGTTTGAGGCCCAGAACATATTTTGGTCCCTTCACTGTCCCTGCTGGTTCTGTCCCCATGGTGGTTCTCCTCCTCTGAGGGACTGGCAGGTGCTGCTGTCCCCCACAGGGTGAGCAGGTTGCCAGGTTAGCAGATCCCTAAGCCCTGAACCAGGAAAGCAAAGGCTAGCTGGGCCAGGAAGCAGCTTGGGAATGTCTTAGGGCTTGGGAGCATCCTTAAAGATGATGAAATCAGCTCCTAGGGACAGATAAAACACCATTCTGACAGGAAGCAGGAGAATTATCACTATGATAGAGATGGCCTCTCTTGCTTTGAAAAAAATTGCTCCTTACCACTGGAAAAAATGTCATTTTGATCTCTTCCCTATCATCAGGCCTTCTGTCTTTGAGACACAGGGCCTCTATAGAATCTACCTCCATAGAATCTGTCAGGGAATCTGGGAGTACTGTGGGAAAAGCAAGCTTTAGGGGAGCAGTTGAAGTGTTTGTCTGTGTGCTGGGCTGCCCCAAGCCCCTGTTTCTGTGGCCCTGAGGATCTGCAGGAAGCTCCAGCAGTGCCACGTGTGGTTTGTGCCTCCTTCGTCCTCCCTGGGTGGTGTGTGTCCCTCTCTTTGTGCACTCTTTCAGTTCTCACTGCCAAAGTAGGAGAACAGTGTCTGCAGCTGAAATTAAGGAAATGGGCCAAATCATTCCCAGTCCCAGGCCAGGTTAGCCTGACCAGTGAGGTGGAAGAATTCCCTATGGAAGTGGGACTACTTCCACCAGTCGTAGCTGGTGAACCAGTGATTTATGCCCATGCTTTTTATTTTCCAGGGCTTTGACCAAGCCCTTGTCTCCATCCTGAAAAATTAAGTGGATGATTTCCAAACCAGACGTTCATGAATATAATCCTTATTCATAGGAGAACTTCCACAAGCCTAAGGTCTTTATTGCCATTGCACTTGTAGTGCCTTTAATGGCTATAGGTACCTAATGGGTAGACCTGCAGAAGAACAGCATCATCAGTCAGGTTCAGTAATCCTTTTCCACACAGATGTTGAAGGACTTCATCATTAGTACACCTGGAAACCTCTGAATTTGATTTAGAGGTACTCATGGAGTACTAATTAACTCAGAACTACTAAGCACAAATACAGTTCAAGGAAATAATATTTCAGCTTTTCAGTCCTTAAATGGAAAAATGAATTAATTATTGGTAATTACTGAGTTAAAAGACTTAACTCATGACTTGAAATACTCCCACACAATCTTGTTTCCAAAGCTTTCATTAACTGAGATAATAATTACTACTACAATTAAGAGATATGAGGCATTAAAAAGTCTAAGATAATAAAACATATGTGGTTATTAAAAAAAATTAGCAGTCAGTTTTGCCATGCGTAAGAAATTCTCTTGTTTGGAAGCGTTCCATTTTCACACAAATACTCATCTTTTGGGACAGTAAAACTGTCTCACATGCTGGCACAAAGCATCCTGGGACAGTCCCAAAACAATGCTTGGCTCTGACTCTGTGTTTACCTGGGGTCCCTTTGTGGAAAGGGAACCCCAGTCTCTGATTCCCGTTGTGGAAAGGTTATTTTTTTTTTTTTTTTTTTTTTTTGTGGAGGATCTGGAATGAAGCTGTGTGTCTGATGGTTTCTGATAGGGTCATGTATCAGCATAGATGGCATTTTTATTAGTTTCCTTGTTTTTCTCCTGGTTAATACAAAGGCACAGTTCAGTGTCTGGAGTTGAAGGAATGACATCAAATGCTAAGCTAAGCCAATACTGCAATCTCAAACAATCATGTCTTTATGGCAAAAACATCTTCCCCCAAAGGGATAAGTTCTCAGCCAGAAGGGAAGCTTGGAAAAAAGAAGAGGTGGGTGGATGGAGAAGTCACAGAGATGCAAAGGGTGTCTGGCAGTGAACTATTTGGGAGCTTGGCTGATGGAGAAGAAGGGAAGAGAAGAAAGGGGAAATGGAGCCTTCCTTTAATTTTCAAAATGGTAATCTCATGTACGGAGTAACCCAGCTTTGATCAGGAGAAGGGTTAACAAACACACAAATGGACTGTTTAGTCAGATCTTAAACATACTTTTTTCATTTTAGCTTAATAATTTTGTGCCAAGTAAAGATGGAAAAATGCTGCTTTGCGTCAATACAAAGCTATTTATTTTCTTCCTCCCCCTCGCTCCCCCCCCAACTTTTGAATTAGCCACTGAAGAGGAAGAGGAGTTATTTCCAGGACTGTGGTGTGTCTCAGGCATTCCCCAGCACCAGCTACTCAGGGACACACAGGTTTCCCCAGCAGAGTTTGCACAGCCACTCTTGGGAAGGATGAAGGACCCTGGTGCAAGACCAGTGGAAACTGGGATGCAGCCTTTAGGAGTGATGAGGACTTGCTCTGCATTCCTGGAGTACTGTCTGTGTTTGTGGAGTGTTTCTGGGTGAAGAACCTAAGGCTCTTGTCATAGTGTTGTGCAGCTCCTTGTAGGAAGAGAATTATAAAACACTGATCTTGATTTTGTTTAGCAAAAGCAGTATGGTGGAGGACCAGAAATAAGAATCCTGGGGAACATAATGGATAAAACAAGTTATTTGGAAGTTGTTCTTCTGTTTGGAAGCTATTTTTTTTTTTTTCTCCTTTGAACAACGTGTGTGAATGTGTATGTGCATCACCGTGTGCATAATATAGCAGCTGTAGGCTATTCAAAAAGCTGTGGCAAAAAGCAAGAAGCTGGGAGGAGAGACAAATTCATCCTGAGGTCATCCCTCCCTGCCATCCCAGGAGCTGATGGACACTGGGATATATCTTTGCTTTGCAGTAGTGGTGGACTTTACACAAAATCTTACCCTTATGACTTTTCTTACCTGTTTGACTTGTTGGTAATGGGCTGAAAATGTGCTCACATCAGAAATTCCCAGTGATCTGGTCTTCCAGCTCTAAAAAGCCTCAACATTTGGCAATTCCTTAGTATAAAGCTTCAAGGCTTTTGGAAACAATAGGAGAAAGAGATGGGCTTAAACCAAAATCAGGACATGTCTGGGCATTGAAATCCTCTGGCCTTGGTTTTGTTGGACTCTGCAGCATGTCTTTGTGGTGTCAGTCATAAGGCAAAGCATTTGCAGTAGTTTATTTGATGCATTTTGTCCATTTTTACTCTTCATAATTGTACTGAAGCAGTGTTTTGTGTCTCTATTTTTTTCTTTTTTTTTTTTTTTTTTTATATTCAAATTGGACATGAAGCATTATGCCAGCATTTTCCTGACTGTTGGGGCTATGGATAAACTATTCACTCTGACTATTTACCATTAAATAGTTCTTCTTCCAACTCTGTGATTAAGCAACCATGTGATCTAATACTAATTTTGGTACTTGGCTGGCTCACTGAAAATCCTGCAGAGAGGAAAAGAGATTTCCAGCTTCCCTGACCAGCCTGCCTCAGAAGTTGTTCCATGAATTTGCTTTTCCAATCTCAACGGTTCTGTGATCCGTAATATCCCTAGAAAACTTTTCAAGCAACATATTCATGAACATACATCTCTTCTAAAAATTTGATAAAAAACAATAAAAAGGGCCACAAGCTGAAGCAGATTCATGGACTTTGCTTACATCACTGAACATTGGTAGATGTTTTCCAAGTTGTGATGTTGATGGCTTTTCATCTGATTTATCTGTTTTCCATATAATAAGGAAAAGAATTGTTTTTCTCTAACTGTAGGCAATTGGATAAGCCATAAGTCAGAATTAAAATATGATTATCTGTTACAAATATCACAGATTCCTTTCAAAGTTTCATTATTTACAATCTTTTCCTTGGTGACATTTCAATTCTCAGGAAATTATGCTCTAAATCGTACCTAACATGCTCACCACCCACATGTAACACATGCAACAAGGTTATGAGATAGAAAGGGTGAATGTTTCAATTTTAATTTTGTTTTTTTAATGAGATTTTGGGGTGGAGATTGGGTATTTTGCTGAAATATATGGCAGAGATTGCACATTAAGAGAGTCTAACAGGGCTTTCAATGACAGTTATCTGCAATGTTATTTTCCTGCCATCTGGGTAAAATCCATCCCTGTCTCTCCCAAGCAGTGTCAGCAGAGCAGGAGTCCCACCTCAAATCAGCCCTGAGGTTGCAGGGGGAAGGAGAGGCCCCTGGATGGCACAGACAGATTGCAGATTGCCTCCTCACACCCAGCACTGTATGAAAGGTGCTTGAGCTTTCCCCTCTTGGACTTAATTAGTTTAGTAATATGAATATAATCTATAGGAGCAGTAACAATGGGTTGAAGGACACATTATCAATGGGCCACAGGCAGCTCTTACAGGAGAGGTGGGCTGGATGCAGGCTGTGTACAGCATCACCTCTGGTCCCTTCCTCCCTCCAAACCCCAGTGGTTCCCCACAGGTTTATCACCAGCACAACAGAACCAGGTTCCTTCTGCACTTCAGTGCACTTTCCTCGAAATGAAACCACATCCTCTTTTCTTTCTTCTTCTTTTTTTTTTTTTTTTTTTTTAAAGAAAACTTTAAAAAACCCCCTACATTGAGGGAAGAAATACTTACAAGCTGTAATCGGATCAAAAATCTGATCTCTGTGACTTGGTGTGACCATGAAGTAACTTTGTGGGACTGAAGACAAGGACTCCAGTTGTTCTGCCTTACCGTGTTAGTGAAGGAGCACAGAACCTGTTATCTACTGGAAAATGGAGGTGATTTTGTCTTCTCTTTTGGGAGATTAATTGGCTCAGAGAAGGCCTGGAAATCAGAGGTCTATAGATGCCATACCCATATTCATAGCAGATTTATCTAGAGGGGTATTCCTTTCTCATTTCATTACAGCAGCAATGTAGCCTGGAGCCTACTTCCACAGGCTTACAAAACTGGCTTCTGAAACCAGTATCTAATGCTCTGCTCAGTCCTTATGGAGCTGGCAATATTGGAATTACAGTATTCTCATAAGCAGCTGCAGGCTTTCCAGTGGGCTGAGAGACTGCCTGCAAAGACCATACAGATTTCACTTGTCTTCACGTTAAGAAAATCTTCTTATTTTATACACTAGTGTCCAGATTCTCAGCAAGCCTCTGCTGTTTACAGCCACAAAATTTGTCTGCTCATATGTCTGAATGCTGTGATACTGTAACAGTGGATGCACTAGAAATCCCCTAGGCAGCTTTGTAGTTCCATCTCCCATGTTCAAAAGACAGCTGCAAAATGTGCTTATTATTGCACAGCTGTATCCAAAGAACTACTGCACCCCAAATATCACAGATGGTACTGCAAAGGCATGGGGGTTGGTGGTTATTGATATGAACAGCCTGGGAGCTGGGGCTTGTGTAGAGGAAGGACAGCCCTGGCTGGAGAACCAAGGGTCTCCAGCTGTGTTGAAATATCATCTAGCAACAAATCTTAGGTCTGAACTTCCCAGGGAAATAATTTGTGTTACTGTGACTCTCACAGATGCTAGTGAAGATCACAACTCCCTGAATGGAGAAGTTGGTGTGGGGATGTGGGGTGATTTGCTGAGATGCAGAGGAGAGTCAGGACTGACCCCACATTTCTGGTTTGGTTTTTGTTTGTTTGTTTGTGTGGTTGGTTTGGTTTTGTTCTTTTTTGTTCAGTTGGTTGGTTGGTTTGGTTTGGTTTTTTTTTTAATCTTTAAGCTCTGAAACAATCCTTTCTCACTTCTAAATTTTAAAGCACCCTGATCTAGATTTTCTTCAAGCCTGTCTCTTATTCATTCTCTATAAATAGTCTGCATTCAGCAGCTTAGATGAGAAAAAGAAAAAAAGGAAGGGGTAAATGCTCTGCTGCAGAGCTCACCTTTTCAAAACATTCTTATTAGTAGGAGGGGGAGGAAGTAATGGGCGTTTGACTAAGTTAATGTACTCAGTGAACCATTGGAGAGCTGCCAACCCACATTTTAAAAAAAATGTCAACATTAAATTTTAAAGTTGAAATGCATATTTTGCATTTTTGCTCTCAGCCCTCTCCAGTGCTACAGCACTTGCCAAGGCAGAGGAGCAGGCATGGCCCAGCCTCCCGCAGGAGCTCCCCATGGAGGCAGCTGGGGCTGGGTGCTGTTCCCATGGAATCTGCTACGTGGGTGTAATGCCTTCCTTGCAGAGAAACCTCTACCTGCTGCTTAACTCAAAAAAAAGAAAAAAAAAAAAACAAAACAAAAAAAAAAAAAAAAAAAAAAAAAAAAAAAAAAAAAAAAAGGATTTTACAGCACTTTTTGAGCTGAACCTGAGCAGAGTACGTGTGTTACACATTATTGGTATGATCACACCTCCTATAAATAAGGTCACCATAGATATAACAGAGCTGATCACAGATTTAATTTAATCAAGGTATCTTTTAGTGTCAAGGCCCATCTGTTTAAAATTAGAGCTATGAATTCTCTAGGCCCTCTTCAAAATCGTGACGGTCCAGAATCCATATCCCTCAAAGGCTTTTGCTGGGCAAACAGCATCCAGACTGCTAAAGGGAAGGATATTTTTCTAAGGATGAAGCTCTCTTTGGAAAGCTCACAGACAGGCAGTAAAAACAAATAAGTGAAGAGGGAGCTGTGCCTTTTGCTGGGGGCTGCAGGGAAGAATTTGGCAAGGGGGAGGACTGTGCAGGGTAGTGCAGAAGCAAGGTGCGAGCAAGATGTTCCTTGGCAGAGAAGTGGGAGGAAAGGTATTTCCAGCTGGCAGATGGAAGGACCAGCTGCAGGGAGAAGAAGGAAGGAGCCCTGAATGTGGAGGATTCCCCTGGCCCCAGCTGAACTGCCAGCACAGCTGTGGCAGGGCAGGATGGTGGAGGAAGGCAGCTGCCCCTGTGTGAGCCTGCTCCTGTGCAGGATGGCAGCTCAGCTCTGCAAGCTGCAGGGTTTGAAAGGTTTCCCCCCAAGACATCGTCTCCCAGAACAACAGCATTAAGCGAGCTGATGTTCATTTCTCCTCTCCCCTCTTCTTGCTGTATGGCACAGGACAAGGTCCCCAAAAGTGAACCCCAGATGCCAGGTCTCATAAATGGTGTCCCCTTGGTCACACCATGAAGGAGGACAAGAATCACATGGCATTGATTTTATCCCCACAGCACCATAACACATGAGCCTACTGGGACATGATGTCAGGATAGATTTGTTCAATCTTTTTTGGATTAAACGGGCTTAAACAGCACCTGGGAACACATAACTCAGGACGTGAGCTTTCCCCTCTGTGAAATACAAACACTACAGGCTTATTCCCAAAATCCACAGCTCTAGCAGTCCCCTTGGCCACCACAGTTTTCACCTTTGCCCTAAGGAGAAGAGCACGGTGCACTTGCATCCAGTTAAACCTGGTCTGCCTGGAGATGCTTTCTTGCCCTCTTTGCACTCCCTCTGTGCCTGTCCTTTTCAAACTATTAGCAGAATTCAAAGGCAGAGCTTGCAGTAAAAAAAGAGCTGTGTTTTAGCAAAACCAGCAGCTTTAATCACAGTTTGCAATAGCAGTTTGCACAGTAAATAAAACTTGGTTTAAAATCATATTGCTCCTGTTCAACAACTCCTTTCTGTGAATTGGAAAGCCACCCAAAAGGCAAGGCAATGACACTCCTTCCTCTGCAGTCACTGTGCCCTCTGCAAAGCCCTCTCTGCTTGGCAGGTTTCCACTCACACCCCACAGCAACCTGGATATAAGTTGTCTATGTCACAGATTTAGCAAACCAGTGCCACAAAATATTTTTATTAATGGGATTAGGCACCTTTTAAGACCTTCTACTTGAGAATTCCCTTTCCTTAATGAAACCCCACCCCCAGGCATGGGAGTCAGAAATCTGAGAAACTGTGTCCAGCTTTGCACGTTGTCCAAAGTGCTCTGGAAGCCTTCAGTCCCCAAAGCTGTCCTGAAGAAACTGCCCTTAGACTGGCTGTAACTACACAAAGTGTTGCATTTCTGATGAAGTAGCTTATCTGGTTCTTGTAAGGTGTAAACCCTCAGCCAGGGTAGGGCAATGATCTGTACCCTCCTTCCATTTCCCCCTTGGCTCCCATGCAGGCTGGGAGCTGAGCAGAACCATCTTGGCTTTCCCACTGGCTGACACAGCATCTCCTCCCTCTGCACTTGTCTGCAGCTGTGATGGCTGCTGCAGTCTCCAGGAGGAAAGGCCACCCTGAACTGAGTGAATTATGCACATTCATGACACACTTTTGTGACTGGTGGCATGAGCAGCCTGCCCAGGGGAAGCTGGGGCCATGATGAGCCTGTCTGACTCTGCAGGAGGAAGCTCAGAGTCACCTCCTTCAACTGTGAAGGCTGAATAAATTCCTCAGCCTGGATAGAATTTACTCTAATGATCAGAGACTGCAGATATTTTCTTTCCAAAGTTGGTCTTAAATATTAACCAAAGTCATTATTAATTCCTTCTTTAACCTAAAATGAAGATTACCATGACTGTCTTATCAAGTATGCACTAGCACTCCTTAAAAGCAAGAATTTTATACAGCATGTTCAGATTAATATATATGCAAATAAGATATTGTAGATTGATTAGTAAGCAAATTAAACCATATGTTATTTGTACATACATACATCTTTTCAAGCCTACTTGTAGACAAGCCAGCAGGTAACTCATGTGCTTGTTTATGAACCCGTATGTATTACTCCCTGGTAGCAGTGAAGCTCTCTCTGTGCAGCTATTTTGTCTGCCTCTGCTCAAAGTTACAATGCTAAGTGTTTAAAGGATCTTCCATATTTTAAAAAATAATTTTTCATTCCTGTAAATGTTTGTAACTGAGCTGTTGATCCCCAGCTAAAATCACATGGTTAGAAATCAAAATATCACCTTTTCCACCTGAAGTCACCAGCGGGACATGATTTACCAAGTTCAAGTCACCAATATCTCAGAGATGACAGATTTTACCCAGGTCATTATAATAACAGCAGCAGAAGCTGCAGGCAAGTCGTTTGTAAAAAAAACCCCAGTGTTAGCAAACCTCAAATGCCATGGGAGCAGCTGTTCCTGAATCAGCAGGTTGATGAATACCAGTGGAGGTGACATCAGGTGCTGTGCTGGAGGTCCTGGAGAGGCATTTGCTCTGGGAGAAGCAGAGGCCAGCCCCAGGCAGTGGCTCCTGAGCCAGCCCACCCGTGTGGTAAGAGTGCAGGGGGTAGAGCTGAGACCTCCAGGGGTTTCTTACAGGTGCATTTCCATCCCACCTGTTTTTCCCAAACTCCAGATGAGATTCTCCGCTCCACATGGATTTGCACGCTGATTATCTCACAGAAACATGGATGTTGGCTGCAGATGTTAAAAACTGGGAGCTCAAAGAGTGAATCCATAGGATCTTCTTGTGGCCCACAGAGCTCTCTCATGGTGCTCCCTGCATGATTTTCTTCTTCTTTTCCAAAACAGCATGGATGAGCTCTCAGAGCATCTGGAGTAGCAGTCAGCTTTTCCAAGGCCTGTTTTCCCTGCCTTGCATCACTCAGCACACAAGCAATGTGGGACCAGTTTGGTGGGAGGCTTTAGTACTGCCAAGTGTAATGATGAGCCATGGGGTGGACCAGCCTTCTGTTTAATTTAAGAATCTTTTTCCTATTTTTTGAGCCCAACAGCGAAATCCCTGTATCCAGCTGCATTTCACTCCTCATTACTTCATAGATCATCTCAATAATCTGATTCCAGTGCTCCCACACTCTATTCCCACTTCTCCAACCATCATCCAAGTGAGCTGGGTTAAATTTCCTGCAGCACAGAGGGGACTAGAATAGACAATGCAAGAGCCTAATTAGCAATCTTTTCCTTTTACAACATATTGAAGTTTTCTAGGCACTGAGCCATATTCTTGCACAGCCTTTTCTTCCCTCCCCTTTTTTTTTTTTTTTTTTTTGGTAGCTTCTAATTTTTCATTAAAGCATAACAGCTATATTGACAGTTAAAGATACTTTCTTGCATACTGCTAAGCATGAAAAAGGAAAGTGTAAGATATACAAGATAAGAGAAAAGCAGAGCTCAGGCAGCTGAGCACATTGCAGGAGCTACACATACATCCACAATAAAAAGCTACACCAGTAATTTGCTTTTAGTCAGTTCCTGTCTTGGGGTTTTCCTCCAAAGACATTCAGAATTACCTGCCTCAGACAAGCAATAAAACTTTCCAATTTTCTTTATTGAGCTGTATTTCTGGACTGGGCCTCTTTGGCCTGGGTTTCCTACTGCTGGGGTTGGCCTCCAGAAAGGTGGGAGCTTCTCCTTCTGTCTGTGTGTCCCCCAAGCAATGAAAATTTCCTTGAGCATACAGTCTGTGTTCAGCTGAAGTGAGTTCCCTGAAAACCAGAGGAAAACCCTGTGATTTGAATTGTGAGCATTTTAATGACCTCTGTTTTGGCCTTGAGAGTTGGTCAGCAAGCACCCAGAGTGTGGTTGCTCCACGTGAATAGTGGGTAGTGGTTGAAATCATGAGTGGAGCAAAGAGATGTGATCGTGCAGCACTGGCTTCATTGCCACGATGGTTTTGCCCTTTCCCTGGGTGTGCTGAAGGAATGACTGGGGGACATTCAGCTCCATGGCTTTCATCTGCCTCATGTGAGGCTTCAATTCTTCTGCAGCATTAGTGAGTGCCCTGGGCAGTCATGTTAGATGGGTTTTTTCCCTCTGTCCCAGTCAATGTTTAACAGCTCCCACTGAAAGGACTGGGGCAAGATCACTTTGAGGGGTCAGTGGTGTGTTGGGCCATTTGCAGCTCAGCTCTATAAAACTGGGCCCTGCCTCTTAAGGATTTGGATTAAGCTCCCACTGAATTCAATAGCAAACCTGCCATTAAACCTACTGGAGAAGGCCACATGGTAGCACATGTTGCATTTTAATATTATAATAGTAATCAATGCTAATGCAGTGATCCTCTGGAATAGTGGAATAAGAAAGAAGCAAAAAAGAACAGTGAACAAATGCTATTAATTCAGAGACAGATATAGTTATTTCAAGTAGATTATTCTTAGAAACACTCATAGCCTTATTTACAAGAATCTTTAAAAAATTGCAGTGCTACAAAACTGAGATTCATCACTGAGGTAAAACAGTTCATTATTATTTCTCAAATCAATTTCCCCAGCAGAATATGAATTACAGGATTTCAGCCAGCCTTTTTAAGAAACCTCATTTAAAAATTTACATAGCTTATAACAGATTGCCAGAAATATTGCAAGCAGCCATTAATTTACTCCTAACCAATTAAAGCCTATGCTAACACATGCACCGATTTGCACACACTTGTTCCTAATTTTTCTTCTGCAGTTAAGCATGAACAAAAAGACATGTCATAGAACTAAAAGAATGTAGAAGCATTTTCATGCTTTCTTTTTTCAGATTCAAGGGCAAATGTGCCTTTGATAAATATAATTCTATTTTTCCTTCCTAAGAAGAAACTTCTTTACAAATCACTAAGCTTTTTTCCTGCCCTTGATTGGCAGGTAAATTTGCAAACAGCAACATCCCATCAGAAACAATGTCTGCTTTAGCTTTTCAATTTAAGTTGTCAGGCTTTTTAATTTAATTTAATTTATTAAGGATATTACACTGAAGAAAGAAATGGAACAATGGGATTTGGGCTTTTTTTTTTGTATTACCTAATTGATAAGCTGATTTACAAAAATGGTGATGATCACCAATGTTCTCATGGGAGCTCTGTGTGTGAACCCTTTCATTTGCTCTCTTTGTTAGTGGAGATTGTGCAATCCCAGGTAAATGTCATCACTTAGTGTTACTCTATGGATCCAATAGGTTAGCATGTTAGACTCAGCTCAACTCAACTATGAGCTTGGGACTTTTCACAGATCTGTGAGAAAGAAAACATAGCAAGGAGGAGTGATTTTCTCAGCTTCATGTCCTCTTTGTTTCTAGGCTGCCTGTGCTTTGTTACCTGAGCTTCTTGAGGTGCATCCTGGTATCTGTGGGTGCTCCAGGCTGAGAGAAAGACTTAAAGAATAGGGAAAACAGCCCAAGGAAGTTCAGTACAAATAGAAGAATGGGAAAACAAGTTATTTGTCCATCAGTAAATATACTCTCCTGGTGCCTCAGAGTGGTGGTAGGGGTTCTTTTATCAAACCCATGCTAGGTGGTATGGACATACAAAAGGACTCTTGGCTGAACCTGGGCCTTCTGCCTTGTGTCTACAAATGGAAGTCTGGTTTGTAGCTCCCTGTCACCAGAAAGGTTGTTGAATGGGTGGAGCAGCCTCTTATTCACAGGGAATCTCAGGGCTGAGCCAACCCAAATACAGCAGGGCCACCTGCAGAGCCTTGGCTTGCCCTGCAGTTCATGCAAAAAGTGTGTGTGTGAGGTGCTGCAGCTCACACCAAAGCTGTCAGAATGGGTGAAGGCCAGCATGGCCATGGAGGGCTCATGCTACATACTCATTCTGCTCACCAAATAAAAAGAAATATGAAAATTGCTCTCCAGAACTGTGCAAGTTATCCACCTGAGCTGCTGGCTGTGTTCCACAGAGTGAGAACTGAAGCTAAGCATTTTCCACATTATAGTAAAAGCCAAGTAAGACAGATAAGGTTTAAAACATTTGTGATCCATGGTGTGAACTTTCCACTGTGTTTCAGTTCAAGCTGTAATATTATGACCAGTGTAAAAAAGCTTGAAACATTGGATTTACTATGGATATACTCCTTTGTGTACACTAATATAGCTGGAGTTATCAACACATTCATATACTCATAGCATTAAAAGGCATCACAAGCACTTTACTAGGAAGCCACCACGTTTATTTTTCCCTCTGCTGTGGCCAGGCTTACCTCCCTTCCACATATGTTATTGCTACGAATTTCAATAGGGAAAAGAACACCAGTTCCACCTGAACATAATTTTTGGTGGTTGCTCTGTTTCTTCTGATGGGCCCAAACAAAAGATTCCAGTTGAATGTGTGTGTATTTTGAGCTGTGCCCCTCGCTGACCCTCCAGTTTAATTTCCATCCTTCAGATGAGATGAATGGAGCATGAAGCAGGTCATGGCTCAAAACACTGCCACGTGGGTTACAGGCAGAACTCACAAGCAGGAGAGGCAGCCAGTTTGTAGATTAAATCAAAACAGTTCTGTATAGATGGGAGGTCAGCAAGGGCCAGCTTTGACATTTGATAGGACCTTGTGATCAGTCAGCTCTTTCTTGGGTTTTCCAGGTTTCTTCATGACAGTGCTCCTGAAAATAAATAAATAAATAAATAAATAAACCCAGATGGGACTTGTCAAACACTGCCAAAACAGCAAGAATATCAATCCCAACAATAGGGATTAATTATTATGAAAGATGACAATAGCAGGAGCTGTTTAAAGCAGCCGGCGTGGCAGTCAGTGCTCTTTAATTGCAAGCATTTCAGCTGCATGCTGTGGTAATCTTTTTTTTTTTTTTTTTTTTTTTTTTTTTGCATGGTGTGTATTATATCACTCTGAGGTTGGTAATATTCCAAAAGCATGGTAGCAAATCCTGGTTGTTTATAGCACTCGGGAGTAATCGGAAGGAGTTCCTGATTAAAACTGTTCTGTTATGTTGAAAGGAAGGCTGAGGTGATATCCTGGCCTCTGAGGAAATTTGCCCCCTGCTAAGTCACCCCTGCCAGCATGATTTATCTGGAGGCAGTGGAGGAACATCCCTGAGAAACAAAGGTTTGATTTGGGGCATTGACTAGGTCTCATAAAATGGAGCAATTTTGCCCAGAATTCTTGATGGGAGGAAGCCCCCCACTTTCTGTCTGATCTTTGCCACATACACACACTCCAGCAGAGAAAAAAGCTTTGTTAGAGGAGTATTTGCAGCATCAGTCCACACCAGACTCGATTTTGCCCCTCTGATCTATGTGAGAGTTTTCCCACAGGTAAAACCCATTGGAAAATCCTCCATTTCAGCGTTTAACAGAGAGTGTTGAGATTTTCTGGGAGGGTTTGTCATGAGAACTGTGCTCTCATAAGGTTACAAGCAGATTACTTTGGTTGTTGTAGTTTTCCATCCTTAGGAAAGTAAATGATACAGTTTCTTGCTCCACTTCTTTGCTTCATGCAAGAATTGGAAATGTGGCATCTTTTTGAGAAAGTTGGCTGTGGAATCTCATGAGAAGTATTTACAAAGATATTATTTCTCAGGAAAATATTAAATTTAAGAAAAACTCCCAGACTTTTCTTTTTGGAACAGAAAAAACAACTAAATGCAAAAGCCTCATTTCATGCCAAGGGATGTGCTGTAATGAAATGGAGAAGAGTTGATGAGGAAAGCATGCTTTGGAAGTTGGTTTAGAGAACAGTGAATTTCCCCAGTGAGCCACAAACTTCCCTGTGTGGCCTTAGCCTCTGGCTCATGGTTCACAGGCTAGGGCTAACATTTCTTTACCTTGGGGGATAAACTCCTTCCATCTACAACAATATAAAGATCGCAGGCACTGCAGTGATGGAGAACCATGTAAGTAACTTGACAGGCAGAGTAATGGGTTTGTGTTTCAGTGCTCTGCTGAATAAGACTCCCTGGGCATCCCCAGTCACACCCTTTCAGGAGCAATGGAAATGTCAGAACATCTTGTGGCTGGCACAGGAATTCAGCTGAACTGCAATCTCAGGGACAGTGGCAGAGAGGTCCATGCCAGGTGAGGGCAGGGTTGGGTGGGTGGGGACCCTGAGCCAGGTGGTAGCCATCAAAAGATATTAATTTTCACAAAACCCTGTTAATAGTGAGAGACTAGGAGAAGGGAATTTGCTAGTGATAGTTGGAGAGATGGAGCTAGAAATTCCTGACTTCTCTCAGCTTGCTATTCAATCTCTTTTTGACTTGGGAACGATTTCTGGGCAGCTCTGATCCTCTGTACTTTTTGAAACTCTGAAATCAGTCATCTGCATGCAAGCCAGTGTGCCCATTCTATGGCAGGCAATGCTCATTCACCTTGAAAAGGTCTTAAACTCAGCACTAGAATGTTGCATATAGGATGATAAATTAATAGGGTTATGTGAAACCCCCGCTTATAAGTTGGTGAAGAATTAGTTAAAATGATGCTCCAGATTAATAAATTTAAAATATTTTAGTCCTCTGTTCCTTATGCATATTTCTTTTCTTGGAGTCTCTCAACCTACTGCAGCCCCACCAGGTGCTGCTTGAGTCTTCTGCAGTGCTTACCTATCTTTTCCTCTGTGATAGTCTGTATCTTTCCTCTTTTCATCAGTCATTTCAGCATAAAGATTTGTACATGGCTGTCTTCTCATCAGGAAACCCCAAATCAACACTAAGTGTTTGCCTGAGAGGAAGGTGAGAATAGCAAGGTCATTGCAGACACCCAAATTCCAAATATGTGTTCTCTGAGAAGAACACAGATTTGGGTTTCGTGAAGAACTCAAAGCAAATGCTGTTCATTTTAATAAGAGAGGCATACAGAGAATACTTCTTGTGACCAGTGATTTGGAGAACATTTGGGAGAGTCTTAAAAACATTGTGAGCATCACAGATCTATTTAAAGCTAGAAGAATTATTCTGGGGGAGGGAGAGAGCAGCACCCCTGGCTGGGGAGCAGTCAGCCCCAGTCTGAAACGCTACTGCTGCTTCAGCTGAGGCTCTGAAACAGCTCAGAAAGAACCTGGTTAAATATAAATAACTGCATTTTATTATTTGATTTCACTTTATAGGAACTCTACTCTCCATTTTACAATTGAGAACTTAACCCTTTGCTCCACTGAAATTATGAGCTCTCCTCCTTTCTAAGCTGGTGATGGTGTGTTTGGAGGGAAATGTGACATCTGGAATGGCATCCCCAGAGGGCCTGCTGGAAAAGCAATGAGCAGCACTGCAGGCAGATCTGAAGGGAGCCTCTGTTCAAGGGAAGATCTGGGGGGATGCATGGAACTGGAGATTTTTTCCTGCAAAGGTGAAAGAATTAGCATTAGGCTGGTAAAGGTCAAGTGCCAAGACCTGGAGGAGAGCTTTGGCTAGGAGGCAGTGTTCCTGTGTCCTTGGGGAAAGGGGCACATGCAAAGATGTGGGTACCCCCCTTGTATTTCTGCACAGCCTGCAGAAACACTGATTTCTTGCAGATCTTTATAGGTGAAAGAATGAGGTGTTTAACACATTGCCTCCCAACAACTTCTTTGCTCTCCTCAGGCTTCAGGAGATGAACTCTGGCATTAAAAACAAGCACTGCAAGCAGTCTGCAGGCTCCTCAGATTTCCTCTTCCATAAAATCCTCAATCCACCCAATTTTCAGAGACTACTAACAAAACTGTTTCCATTTTTAGGGATCTGTGAAAAGCAAGGTTTTTTGAAACCATTACATATTTTGTTCCTATTCTAAGTGCTGACTTTGATAGCAAAAGGGCAGGAACCAGAAAATTATTTCAGTTTTTTCCAGTGGAAGGAGGACTAGGTGCAGAATTGTTGCAATGAAGTATTACATGTGATGCATGTGTACTCCCTCATCAAGTCCTAGCAAAGAGGAAGACAGCTTTCCAAGACCTTTAGGCCACCTTTTCCCACAGTTCTCCTTAGTCCCCAGTAATTCTGTGCCTGGTGCAGGCTCTGTCACTTGCGTGCTTCATTGTGAGGATCTGTAAAAATACCCAGCCCACTCTTCAGATGTCTGATGTTGACAGATGTAGAAAGACATGAGGCAGGAGAAAAAGACACCGTTTGGTAGAGTTGGTCTTTATTGCTACAGTTTAGCAAGATATGTCTGGGGGAAGCAAGAATGGCCCTTTTGAATCATTTCTTGCATTTATTTTGCAGCCTGTGGGAGAGAGGAATGCTTGAGGCAGCTTGCTGCACAGTTCCTTGTAACAGTGCCTGCTCTGTATTTGCTGAAGATCTTGCTCATGTAGGAGAGCTCAATGTGATTAGAGCCATTTCTTTACTCCCCAAGATTTGTCCTTCTGAAAGCATCTTTTGACTTGAGCACCTGGTCTGAGAGAAACCAGTTTGTCACCACGATGTTTGATCATTCACTATGGGGAAAGACAGTTTTGGTACAAGGTGCTTATTCAGGTAGCAGAATCAGTATTTATGAATTTAATTTAACCCCTGTGGTACTGAATCTTGGTTTTCCTTTGCACTGAGCAAACACTTAAATACAGTGTGGAGCCATGGATTTCTACCCGTGTGCTAGAACCTCATTTTTTGGTGACTGCACAATAATGAAAATTAAAAAGTAATTGAAAAGCTTTAGGAGGAATTAAAAATTAGAATCGATATATTATTAGTCACACCATAATTTATTTGGAAGGTGTCTGCCTTATTGTTTTATTTTAAATAATCTTGCTCTCTCCTAATTCAAATATATTCCAGGCTCCGCAGAACACTTTTTCCTCACTTTTATTCACAGTCTGAAAAGCAAATGCCATTGCAAGCTGCCATGTTTTTCATGCTTCATTATTGTACATTTTCTAGTACGTAATGAGCTATCTCCATGAAAATTTGCTGTGAATTGTCTTGTAATTGCCTGGATACGAAGTAAAATGTAGTTAGAGTAAAATAATACTAACGTTCAAAATAGGAAAATGGCAGCTAATCCGTGTGAAGAGAAATACTCCAGCTCCTCACAAAAAGAAGCAAAGGTTCTGCAAGAGATCTGGGGGAAACAGGGAGCTCAGTGTGCCTTTGGGACACAGCCCTGTTGGAGGGAGGACATAGCAAAGGCATTGTTATAGGGACAGGTCTCCTGCATCAGTGGAGATGGAGAACCTGCTGGAGATGCCACCTTCAGCCTTCAGACCTTTGCATAAGAAAAATATTAGTTAGCTGAAGGAAAATCTGAGCAGCTGGCAGTCATTATGGGGAGCTGGATGGGTTAACTTGTGGCGAGTCCTATAGCAGGGCAAAAAAAAAAAAAAAAAAGAGTGGGGGAAGAATTAATGTGAGAGAATCCTAGAGGTGCAGCTAGAAAAAATGAGAGTGATTTTAAGAAAGATGCAGAAAATGCATATGTAAATATAAGCGTGAACAAAAACGTGCAGTCCACAGGGAGGTGATCCTCATGCTTGCTGCAGGATTTTGCAGATTGGGCTGGAGAAAACACCAGAAGCTGTCACTAAGGAGCAAATCATTTGCCTAACAGTGAGCAGGACTGAGGGATCTAATAAAGCTTCTCTGTTCCTCATGTGTGGGACTGGGAAATTAATGCTGGATGTGGTGCCAAAGCATGTATTTTAAATGTGTCTCTGTCAGCATTGGGTAGGAGTTAATTTTGTGTGTTGATGATAGCATAATCCCTACCACACTGTACCAAAGGCAGGCAGTGAACCTGGGAGCAGGGAATGTTTATTTCATGCTTGCCTTGGGGTAAGAACTGATGGCAAATGTTGTAGAAATGGCATGCTAGATACCATCTTGTCTTTTATTTAAGTGTACTGATTTATCTCCTATGGGAGGTGGTGGGGTCCCTATCAGCTCCTGAGTCATTTAAAACTCGACTGAACAAAGCACTTATGAATAGACTCTTGGGAGCAATCATGAACTGCTTGGGGATGGACAAGATTAAATAGGAGGTTTTTATCCAACCATTGCTCTGTGGATACAGAGTACCAATCACCTGGGTGAGAGGAGGGCATTGAAAGGAGAAGATGCTGGTGCCCCCTGGCTGGGATCTCTCCTGAACTCCATGTGGATACCTGAGGGCAGCAGTGGGGAAAGTGCCACCATTTTCCCTGTTACAAAAGATTTACAATCAAAATCTTAAGAAAATGTGCTTACTGTGTAAAGGCAACATGCTCTGGCTGTGGAGCTGTGTGCTCACTTGTGACCTGAGACATTCCTGAGTGCTTCATCCCCCCTTGCTCAGTCAAAGCACAAAGCTGCATTTGGAGGAGAGCTGTGGAGAAAATGTGTTTGTCACATGTCTGCAGGGTGTGATGCTTTACAGCCATAAATAGACGTGGCTGTCAGTGTGACAAGATAATTATTTTATTGGGAAGGGTTCAACAAAAATATGGGCCAAAACTTACTTGTTCCACGTATCAGAGAAACTTCATAGAATTTAAAATTGCCATTCTTCCCAGTGAGACAGTTTTGGCCCTAAATCATAATTCATCAGTTGTTGGCACCCTGCAATTTAAATCTGCTGCAATTTAAATCCACAACCAGGAAATAAATATTTTTTTAGAGTATATTAAAATCAGTGTTGATTATTCCAAGCAGGACCACTTCATTCAGAGCTGTAAATCTTTTTTTTTTTTTTTTTTTTTTTTTTAGGATTCCAAGATAAAATATTGCAGCAAAACTGCGATATAAATAAATCACTATGGTTTAATCATGTGTTAATTACTAGGATTTTTGTATGCAGAATTTATAGGGCACCATTTCTTTTAGACTGAAAGGGAACATTCCTGATTTAGCTCTGATTACTCATCTACAGATGGGGTTAATGCCAGGTGTCTCTTTGGGGATGTATTTTCTTAAGTAATGATGTCTTATTGTGTGCTCTATGGATCCGTTGTCAAGACTCCTTTAAATATATCCTTGATGGCACATGGAGGTACCAGCAAATTATAAGTTGAATTAACAGGTAATTCAATCCACCTTGGTGTTAAACTTACTGCAAAATAACAAGCTACATAAAAGCCATTTAAGTGCAATTTTAAAAACCGCTCTACGAGATACAATCTCTCTAATCAGAAACAGATTTTGTTCATTTACCTTTAATCTCCTCTGGAAAACAGTGAGGCCAGATCTGCTGGATCTGCTGGGAGCTGACATCACAGCACCATGCAGCTGGGCACCAGGGTTGGACCAGAATGCCACCAAGAAAACCACGTCCAGCTCCATCACCTTGTGAGCTGATGATGTGTTTGGGAGAGCAGCTCCTCCTCTGCTGCCCACATGTCTGACATCTCTGGGCCAGTGACCCATTTGGGGCTGATACAACCTGCACCCTGCTCCTGATGCTTCATCTTTCCTTTGGCTCTCCTGAGAGAGCTGGGGGGGTGCAGGGTGGTAGCTTTGTCCTTGGCACATCAGGTGAGGAAGCCTTGCTCCAGGTGGAGCTGAGGTGAGCAGCAGAGGCTCCTGAGGTGGTAACTTCCCTGCCATAGCTGTTTCCTTATGGGAGTGAAGATACCAATGAGCTTCAATATTTTCAGTTCTTGGAGCATCTCAGGCTTTGCTGGAAGGGGTGAGGGCTTTAGTGGCTTCCCTGCTGCTCCTTGGTTTGGAAGGGTCACAAAGCAAGTCACTTTGCATGGATCTGAAGCAGTGCTGAACAATTGATAACACACAGAAACAAGTTCCTCTGTGCTTTTTTAGTTTGAGATTTTCAAGCTCATTAGCTATGCAAAACTGTTTGCTCATCCACTACCAAATATCTTTCTATTGTATGAATAATTGCTTGGTTTGCTGAGAAGTGTGCACTGTTTTGGTTAATTTTCAGGCTCCTTGGTTTGTTTCTGCTCTGGCTGCTGCCAGCAAAAGGTTTCTCAGCTTCTGCTTGTCTCCTGTGCTGCTGCTACATATTCCTAAGCTTAGGACAAGAATTCTAGATTTCAGATCTCTCAATCAAATGCAGAATTTAAAAGCCTGTGTTTTTTCCCATGGGTGAAGAGCTTCCTGTTTCTGAATACTCACTACAGGGGCCTCGTGGCAGATTAATTTGAAACGGTCAAAAATTAAAATTCATTCCTGGAAGCAAAGCCATATTCTTGGAAATGCTCTGCACTGTACACTGCTCCTTGGAACATTTTTCAGACCATCCTGTCACAAACTAACAGCCAGCAGATGGGAAATTCAGAGCCCATCGGTCCCTTTCACTCAAACCACTACTTTTTTATCCACAGTCTGTATTAATGTCGAATTTTTTAAGAGGAATGTGGAATCTGTGTTAGAGAAATGGCTACAAAATACCTTGGTATGAATCTGCACCCAGGTTGTAGATACAGAGGTATCTGGATCAAGATCTACTAAAAATACATCCGTGGTCAGATCTTGTTCCAGTCAATTTCTTCACAAGGAACATTAATGATGAAGGGCATCCTTTGCCCTAGGAATCTGTTTCAGCAGGGAAGATAGCCAACCATGTTAGCTTACACTCAGGTGCAGAGGTCCAAGTGAGGCCATCACACATTAAGTGTGGATATTAAGTGGCAAATATGTGATTAATATGAGCATGAATGGACAAGAATAGAGTTTCCTGAGCAGTCAGGTCTGCAGAAATTCTCCAAGAACTAGTCTGTTTCTTTTCATATCAGCAGTTCACTTTAGAGGCAGGTATGTGAAACACCTTAGAGGCAGGGACAAATTGAACTAAAGATTCATCCCTAGTCCCTAGATCTGTTCTTCCCAACCATTGAAGTGCAATGAGCTAAATCCTCCCTTTCTGTCCCATTTTATGCTGTATTCCCAAAGCATAGAGATTGCATCCAAGGAAGGGAAAAGTAAAAGTAACTTTATAATAACTTTGGTCCCTCTAGATCCTGGCTAATGGGAAGGCCAAAGTGGCACATGAGGGGTGTGAGCTCAGCTTTTGCAGCTCCTCTGCCTCACAGAAGCCTTCCCAGGGCTGCTGTTAGGTTGCACAATCCTGCATGCAGAGGGTCTGCAGTTTCCTCCTGTCCTTGCACCACCTGCAGCTTATCGGGTTAGTTTAGGACCACCAGTGCTGGCTTTGCTCCCCCATTTCCAGAGGTGTTGCCATCATATCCTTCAGATGCCCTCCAGAGCCCACCTCTGCCACCAGAGCAGCCAGGTAGAGCATGAGTGGGGCAAGAATGAGCTTTACTGTCTCTCTCCAGAAGAAAACCTCCTGAACAGAGCTCTGCACAAGAGATAAGGCTTCTCAGATGGAAAACTGCTTCCCCTTCCCAGCAGAGTCTCAAATTTCTTCTGATGGTGAACATCATCACCTTGAACAATGACAATCTTCATTCATCTCTTCTGGCCAGGAGAGAGCTGAGTTCCCGTTTTAAGCTCTTTCACCACACTGAGTGCACATAAAAGCCTCTCATTGCTGTTCAAACACAGTCCTCCATTAGGAGTTATTTAAGCAGGAACAGCTTTCCCAGCTCCAAACCTCTTTGTATGAAATCCTTCCAGCACCACATGTGGCATCAGCCAGCAGCTGATCTGCTGCATGCTGTGCTGGAGGTACCAGCAATGGAAAGTTAATTAACCTGATCCATCAGCCAGCCCACTTCCAGGACACCATTGATGATTTTAAAGCTTAAATGTCATATCTTCTTTCTACCTTTGTGTCATTGTCATATGTTAAAAAAAAATAAATAGATGAGACTGGAGAGCACTTCTGATTACTGCAATTCTTCTTCACATGCTTCATTTGCTGGGCCATTTGTATCAGCCAAATTGTCTTTATTTGCCAGACTCTGTCAGGACTTGGGGCTTGCCCTTCTGGCAATATGCAGCTTGATCCCAAATATGTTTTCAGCTTTCACCTCAACTCTTTGTAGTTTTCCCCAAAAGCTCAAATAAAACCAAAGAACAAACAAAAGCTAGCTGATTTATTTTTAGGTGCCAATAGTGCTTTTTGTCCTCCTTAGAAACTCCTTTGGTCATGAAAATACTGGAGCTAAGACAAGAAGAAGAGAGGTCTTGCAACTAGGGTGCTCTTGAAAAAAGTTTATACCATGCCTGGCTTGCTTCAGCCTTCTCATGTGACCCTGGAGGTATCCCCCAGCTCCTGATG
This sequence comes from Phaethornis superciliosus, assembly GCA_023637945.1. NCBI lineage: Eukaryota > Metazoa > Chordata > Aves > Apodiformes > Trochilidae > Phaethornis > Phaethornis superciliosus. The sequence goes on from JAJQWJ010000010.1 coordinate 18,656,958, forward strand.
ATTCTCTTCTCCTGTAATTCAGTTCTGCAAAGGTATTGGATTAAAGGTCAGGCTTTCAAAAGTGATGAGTGGCTTTGTTTCTCTGACTTATTCTATGGCTGTTGGGTGCTCCAGCACCTTTGAAAATAAAGCTCTGTTAGAGAAATTTTACGTGAAGGGAGGCATCCAGCAATGCAGGCACCTAGAATCAATAGTTACTTTCAGAAATCTTGGTCTACAGCCATGAACTCTTTTAGAGTACTTTAACATTCAGAAGTTAGAGAAAATTATTTAAACAGTTTTAAATTATTCCCAGGACTAGAAATTTGCAGGATTGTGCCACAATAACAAAAAAAAAACCCCAAAATGTATATTAGGAGATGAGGAGATGTTTTTCCCCCAAAAATGCTTTGCTTTAGTTTGGTCTGGCCCTCTTCTTTCAAGGCTGTCATAAATGTTCTGAGCAAAGGAGCTTTCCTGGGAGCTGAGCAGTTGTCTGCTGAATCATGGAATTTAACTCCTTCAGCCCACCCGTGACCTTGCAGAATGTAAGTCTGGGGGTGATGTACTGACCTGGCAGCCCATCAGCATCTGGCCAGTAACATTCCCATCTGCTTGCCCACTGGCTTGTTGTCTCTTCTAGCACACAGACATCTGGGCTCTGCAGTGGGGATAACCCATCACACCCTCCCACTCTTGCTTCCCACTGATGCCTCCAGCCATGCTTGGTGCAGAAGGGGCTTTTTTCCAGCCCACCACCACATGTGGCTGGATGAGGGTGGCTGATTCCCTGTAGGCAAGTGGTGGCCACGGGTCAAAAGGGAGGTGGGGCCAAGGACTCAGAAGAGAATCTCAGTCCTGACCAAAAATAACCCCACTGCTTAGTGGCTGTGTGGGATCCCTTCTGAGGAATTTCATGCTTGAAAGGTGAGACAAGTCTCCTGAAAAGGTTATTATCTCAAGCAGACAAATCCTTCAACAGGTTGGGCCTTTTTTTTTTTTTTTTTTTTTTCCCCTGCCTCTGTGCCGTTCCCTTTCATTTCTGCTGCCCACAGAAACTACCGCGCCTGGTGATCTTCTGCTGAATACACATCAAATGGGAGGTGAAGCACTGGCTGTCTTCACAGGAGAAGCCAGGCAGTGAGGGGGAGGATGTCTTGCATGCCACACTGTTTCATTAATTTGTTTTTCCTCCTCTTGAGAGAAAAAGCAAATGTGGGTGAGCCAGAGCAGGCTGAAAAATGGTTGTGTGTTGCAGGCTAGGAGGGAGCTTGAGAAGCATGTGTTGGGTGTGGGGCAGCTGCTTCTGCTGCTGAGCTAAAGGGGTGTGGGGCTGGTGCTGAAAGGTTCAGGGGGTCTGCTGGGACCCCCCAGGCCAAGATGTGCTCCTGAAGGTTGGGTCTCTCTTGGAGGTACTGCAGGGATGCTACCCCTGACCACACCTGGCATGATCTAGCTCTTCTCTTTTAAAAAGAAGGCACTTCTTGAACCCTCCTAAAAATAAAGTCTAGAATGATCACAGGACCCTTCAGGTTAATGTCTTCTCCCTTCTCCAAATGCCTCTCTTTAGTCTCACCTATAAGGTGTAATTTGCCCTTTCAAACCAACACCACTGTGTGTTCCCTGCAGTGTATGGATCAGATATGATAATGGCAATAAGAATGGCCTTGGCCTGGAGAAAAGCACTGCTGTCAGCCTGGTTTATTATGTGATTTGTTCAGCATGAATTAATCTTGGAATTTTTATCACTGGCATTTGCCATGCACACATACTTTGGGAAGCCTTTGCTTGAGGGGCAGTTTCTAACACTTGGCTAGTTTTTTTCCAGGGGTTGTGCTGTTAATTATCTTGCTTACAAACAGGATTCACTGACTACCTAGCAATACATACCAACTTATTTATACAGGAAATAAGCTGCACAGGCAGGTAGAATAGCTGTCAGATACAAGATGACTGAATTGCACTTTCTTTGTTCGTGGGTCAGACAAGAAAGCTGTGGCTACGTGACGCCTGGGACTATCACAGCAAGACCCCTGGGGCTTGGGGAAAGTCAACACCACAAATGCCTTTGTGCCTCAGCTTGTTGTACCAGGAAAGAGCCTTGAAAGGCCACGTTTCTGAAATCAGCTCTTCATACGTGTGGATATTGTCCAAGCGTTGCTCTGGATCTTACACTGGAAGGTGAACTGAGAGCACGTTTTGGCTCAGGTGCTGCAATGTGCTTTTATTGCTGGGCTTTGAAACACATCTTTTCATTTCTCCTCAAAGCACTCGGCCTTCTGGCAGCTCGAACTCCTGTAGCGTTTGGGCTGTGAAAATATTTTGGCTTTTTTTCTGGTTTATGCATCTCTTTGCTTGAACTCCTTTGAAGACCACCCTGCCTGGGGTCCTGCTGGCTTTGCTGCCACCAGCAGCACTCACAGGAATGGTTTCAGGCTGCAGCCCCTCGCTTGGTGCCGCTGATGACTCCGGTGGCAGAGCTGCATTTCCCTCACCCCACACCTGCCAGGGGGAAGTCTGCTCTTCCTTAGATTCTTCTTCCCACCCAGCACAACCCAGCCAGCCTGATCCTTGCTCTCACCTGATGAAGGGCTGATGGATGTGCACGGGTGTCAGCTCACCGCCCCGTCCAGCAGCGCTGTGTCACCAGGAGCTGACAAATCCCTCGTCCCCCCAAGCTCTGGCTGTGACAGCAACGTGCTGCTGTGGCTGGCGCCTGATGGCTCAGGGTTGTGGCAGCACGACCCAGCTACACAATTTCTTTTTTTTCTTTTTTTTCTTTTTTTTTTTTTTTTAAGCCACAGATTATAAAGCGAGCGGCTTTATTTTTAAGTGCTGCTACTGCGGAGGTAACCAGATGGTTTATGGCATGACAGGGGGTCACTGCAATGTCTCTAGAAATGCTTCTGTGCCGTGGCTGTGTCAGACAGGTCATCTGCAAAGATGTAGATGTCATTCTCCATTTAAAACATAGAACAGCAGCCTGATTTGTATGGAACACGCAGCAAGGGTTGCAGTATGTGAAAATCTATCTCTCCCTTTTTTGCGCCTCGATTTCACCGCCAATAATCCATTCAAATCAGACTGTAAAGGTGTACAGTTGTCTTGTTGTTACACTGCGGGCATTTATTCCCCCTCACACTGTGAGGTTTCCTACATGGAGCAGTAGGTAGCTCTGGAAAGCTGTTTATCTTTCCCTGTCCCTGTCTGGTTTGTTTTTTATTTAGATCTGGCACGTCTTTAAATGCAACTCAGGCATACTACTGTGCTGAGGCTTTTGTTTCATTAACATACATCCTCCCCAAGCTGCATCCAGCTCTGTGCCCTTCCCAGGGGGAAACTTAGGTGCCCTCTACTGCACCATCCTTCTCTGGCTGCCCTCCCGGGGTCTGGGCATTGAGACCACATTGCTGCTGCTGAGCTTGATGCTCTGCCCCTTGTCTAAGAATAGTCTGTCTTGAATGCTTGCCAGTTTTTGATAGCTCAGTGAGCAGAGGGAAGAAACACAGCCATTATGTAATGGCTTCTCCTGGCCAAGAAAAAAAATCCCATTTATTGATCTCCTGTCTGAAAACCTCAGTAACTCTGTGTAATTGATGACCAGCTGTTAAGAAAAGCTGTTTGGAGGAAGAACATTTATAATTAAAGAAGAGACACTCCAAATTCAACTCTCCCTCCATTTTCTCATTTTATTTTTCTGTGCTGTTTCAGGGAACAACCATCCTGCCCGGGCCTTCAAGCTTCTTGTTTCAAACTAATACGTGCTTTTCCCAGAGAGCCACATTGCATTCTCCTATTTCACTCCCTGTGCTTTGGAAGGGAAGTGTTCATGGAGCTGTGTGAGAGAAAGAGATTAAGGAAATATCAAGACTAACAGATGGGAAGCAGGCAGTGGATGACGTGTAGGCAGGGCTGACGTTACAGCAAGTCTTATCTTGTTAGCAGAAATATGTTGCAATAAACAGAGTTCTGGGAGAGAGGTTGGTTTGGAGCATGGAATATGTGTAGTCCTCTCTGTCTGATGAGGTGCCTGCCTGTCTAAAAAATACCATAGTATTAGATACCTGGGGAGCCCTGAACATTTAGATCTTGTGCAGATCTGAAAAAAAGAAGATCATCTCCTTTGGGCTCTAGAGGTAAAAATGTTTCTGTGTTTCTCTGCTGAAAGCCTGACTGTCCTCATTTTTTTTGAGGGAAACCCAAAATATAGGTTACTGAGCCTGACTGTGCAGCATAACTCTCCCAGACCTGTGGCTATTCACAAGTTAAAATATAGCCTGCCTCTTCCCCTGCTCACAGACACTCTGCATAAGGGTTACACTGAAAACAGACAATGTAGCACGAGAGCTATATTATGCATTTAAATGTAAATTGCCAGAGAATTGACAGTTGCTTTGTTTGAATTGTAATTATTTGACTGTGAGTGGTTTTTTTTTTTCTTAGAGTATATTTTAACTGGTATTTATGTCCTTTTACATCCTTCTCAAACACCAATGCACGTGTGTCCTTAAGCTTTCAGCTGCAAATCCCTGAGCTCTCACATTCCCATTAGGAAATCCATTTCTTTGACCTCTCCAGCAATTGTAGACTGGCATTCTTTCCCTCCCCATCTTTGATTTTTGGAAGATCTCTTATTTTAATTCAAAGGGAAAAGATGTCCAAAAAGAAAATATAGCTTGGGTCCTCTCCCACTCCCTGAGCACCAGTGCCAGTGGTCCTGCTCCCTGCCTTTCCCCCTCCCTGCCTGCAAACCAGATCCTCCCCAAGCCAGGGATTTGCAAAGCCTGTGAGCAAGGGTTTGTTATCAGCCCTGCCAGTGGGAACTCTGCTGCTTGGAGCATGTGGAAAATTAACTCCATTCTCTTTGGCACCAGTCCAGCACAGCTGAGGGTACTGAGCCCATCTTCCAGACTTGGTGGCCCCTCCAGCCTGGTGCTGAGCATCAGGTCAGTATTGGGCTGCCAGGGCTGAGCAGTTACCTGCAGTCAGTCTGGTACCATTGCTTGTGCAGGGCAGACTGTAATGTTTTTCCAGTGGTAGGGAGAGAGGGGGGGAAAAAAACGGCTGTCCACAGATCCTTTCACAGCAAAGACCTGGTTTCATCCCCAAATTCTTCTGTCCTGCTAGCAGGGTACTGAGCACCAACCCTCAGCATGAATGAACCAGAGTTAAAGAGGTGGCTGGTCACCCAAGTTCAAGGCTTGGCCCAGAAAAGGAATTTTTTTTTTACCATCTAAAGAACTACTGAAGTGTGGGAAGCCAGGGGTTAATCATCTCTACCCTCCCCATCAAGTTTAACAGACATGGGTGGGAAAAGCCTGGGTTTCATCTCTGTTTGCAAGGTGGAGAGCAGTAAATACCATCATTTGTGGAGTCTTTCTGAGGTGCAGCCAACTTCAGGAATGCCGTATCTCAGTCCAAACAAAACCTGCATGTTTCTCGCTGGCCTGGCCTTGTTTCTTGAGACTGTTTCACTGATTGATACAGGAGATAAACAAAAATTGAAATAACACATGCCTGGAAATATAAACAAAACATTTGCACCAGAGAAAAGATTGCAAAATCAGCAGCTCACAGGGCTCGAATGCAGTCCCTGAAGCCAAGCTGTTAAGAAAACAAGTAAATAAACAAATAGATATAAAACTAACCGTGATAAGCCCCTGACCTTAATTGTGTGGCTATGTGTCCCTGAACCAAAAGCCAGAATCAAGCTTTTCCCTCCTAGCCCCCACACTAATTCCTTTGGCCTCAGTGGCACAACATGCTCTGAGAGCCGTCTGGTGCCTCCATCTCCTGCCTACGCACACTCCTAGCAGCCAGGAGGTCAAATCTGTCCTTGTTCCTCTACAGAGGAGACTTACAGATTCCACCCCCCAGTCCTGGGCTCTTTTCCCAGTCCTTAGCTAACTTCCAGCACTGATTTCTGGAGCAGCAGTCACTCACCTCTTGACCTGGACAGAGAAGTTGGTGATGATCACATATTGCTGCTGCTGAGGTTTCCCTCCCTAGCACACATAACCTGCATCAATAGGAAATGGCTGTTGGGGGGTTAGAGAGATGGGAAATAGTTTGCTGAGCTACAAAGGTGTCATTATAACAGGTTTCATGCAGTTGTTTTGTAATTTATCATAATCAGCCCTAGTGAAGCTTAATGGTTATGTTGGGCTTCGTGTTAGACTAAAAGAAATCTGTTCAACCAAAGTAAAAAGAGATGAAAGATAGCCCAGTGCTTTACCCAGGTGCACCCCCAGACCCATTCCTGGGTGCATCCCCTGGGTACACAACTGAGTTCATCTGCGTGGCCACACAAGAGCACAGGGTGCTGCCTCCCAGCAATTCAGAATCTTCCAAAGACCCCAAAGGTTGTGCCTCCCATTTCAGAAGCATTTGCTTGGGAGGTACAGACACAAGAGCTGAAGGAGCCCATGAGCTTTTCTCTTCAAGGAGGAGGGTGTAGGGTCAGGCCCATGGAGAGTTTCTCTGCAGCACCCTGAAAATCACCCTCAGGCTCTTACTCAGGGACCTGGCACCAAGTTTCCCAAGAGGCAGCTCCTGGTGTGACCAGCTGGGAATTTTCCCCCGGGTGCATTGTTACTCACTCTTATATCTGCATGTTCTCTTTTTGAGTTTCAGATAAAAACATGACAGCTACCCCACAAGTCAGCCATCTAAAGGAAAAAAAAAAAAAAAAAGAGAAAGTCACATTTAATTATTCCTGAAGGGAAACTTATAAGTGACGAACACTTATTAGTGCAATATATTTTTCCTTCTGTAGCTTTGAACTGATCTCTAATAGCACCAGCAAAGTCTCAGCATAACCTTGGCATGTGTTTAATTATCATTCAGATGGAAAGTGCAGTCTTATGACTGCAGTTTTAAAATACAGTACATTTTTATAATTTCTAAGTAGGCAATCAAGTGGACATAACACATGAAATTATATCCAGTTCTGGCACCAAACCCTGCCCTTCACTTGCCCATGTTGTGCAGTGGGTATTAATGCTTGGGTGCAGCCAAGGGCTGAATTTCAGCTCCAAGGTGATCCTGAAGTCCTCTTCTGACAATAGCAATGTAAACATGTAGGCATTTATCAATTCAGTAATTGTAATTTTAAAGTCACTCAAGCACTGGAGCAGCATCTCTTCTTCCTACCCCTTTCTCAGCACAAAGGTGGCAGGAAATGGGCAGCAAGTGGCTTCTGGATGGAGAAAACATGACCCATGAGCTGGTCCCTGCAAAGGCTGGGTCTCCAGGAGTTTTAAATACCTCTGTGTGTTGTCAGCAATCACATGAATATATCAGCAACTTTGTCTGCTTTCCTCCCCACAGGAGGCTCTCTGAATCTGCAGACACATCCTCTTAGCTGATTAACAGGTAGCAAAGGCAAACCTAATCAGTCATTTACTGGTGGGTCATCAGGAGGTCATCAGTTCAACAACCACACTGACTGCCCTGTCCCCAGTGCCCTATTGTCCCCAGTGCCCTATTGTCCCCAGGCAGGTTCCTAAACAAAGCCCAGGACAAAGTGAAATTCTTCAGACTCAGGACAGAGGAGGATGAGTATTCAGCCTGGAAGCTTCACAGTCTGTAGGAAGGTCAATGTTCCCTTGCCTACATTAGAAATTTCTTCACAGAGAGGGTGATCAGACATTGGAATGGGCTGCCCAGGGAAGCAGTGGATTCTCCATCCCTGGAGATATTTAAAAAGAGCCTGGATGTGGCACTCAGTGCCATGGGCTGGGAACTGCAGCGGTAGTGGTCAAGGGTTGGACCTGATGATCTCTGAGGTCCCTTCCAACCCAGCCGATTCTATGATTCTATGAAAGCTGATGAAAAATGAGATATTTTCAAGAGAAAGCAGTAAAAGAATGTCAGGGTGTGATTGGAAACCAACAAATATTGGGAAGAACAGATGTCTCCTTTTTGCTGCTGAAAGAAGTCCATGTGAGCATCCCACAAAGTGCAGCTTCACTGGTAGTCCCTTGTGCCTCTATTGAAAGGACTCTAAGTGTGGTGGAAAGTGACTTGCTGAGTGGGACACCTCCATGCAGCCACATCCCTGGCACTCTCTCCCACCTCCTTCCCCTTCTATCTGACAAACATTTCCATGAGCTGCTGTCAGCACTGCAGGTGGATTAGGTTACCCAGACCCAAAAGAGAGCTTCTTTGTGGCAGTAAAATGCCTCTATTTGTTAGCTTAACCCCAGGAAGTTTTCCCTTGGCAGACACTCAAATATGTGCCATGGGAGCAGTGGTTTCACTACAGTCTTTGGGGCCTCTGTGTTTCCCAGCATCTTCCTGCTTTTTGGACACCATCTTCTGAAAGCCACGTCCAGCCCAGGCAGCTCAGCAAGTGCTGCCCCAGACATGCCAGATAAATGAGATATCCAAAGCTGTGAGCCATAACCAGCCTGAACCTCCCAAGGCATAAATCAAAATAAAAGAGAATAGAAGTCAGGTGGCTTTACCAGGGCTTGACCTCCTATTTTTTGAGCTGCTCTTTGGATGGTAATTCTGTTTCTTGCTTTCTCCTGCCTTCCTTGCAGCACTGCTGCTTGTGGCAGCTTTTGCTGCCAAAAGCCTTTGGGGACAGAGGACCCAGCCATGTGCTGAGGCTGGCCAGAGGAAACACAGCAGACAGCCTGGGATGCTCTTCTTCCCTAACTGAAAGGGATTTAGCAAAGCTCAGGAGTATTTGCCAAAGCCACATTTAGCACAGGGAGCTGATTGCAACACTCACATTACTCACTGTGGGTTTATAAATAAAACCAGCCCAGGCACAGTCTCTCCTGACACCAGATGAAGGAATGCAAGAGGAGACACCAATATACTGTGCCCCTAGACTGTTAGAAGCTTCCATCTCCAACAACCCTCCCTGAGCATACAGGTGCTGGTGTCCAGAACACCATGATGGGTGGGTATAGCTGCAGAAGGTCAACTTTGATACGTCCTTTCCTTAGCAAACTGGCCACAGTGATCTCCTTTGCCTTCCCTGGCTGCCCAGGACAGGAGGATTTCCTTGCTTGTCTTCTGCCATGGCCTTGACTGCACTGAAATTAGACCTGGGTGTTTACTCCTTAAGTTTGCTCCTGGACAGAGTTCAGGAGACACTTCTAAGATTCACTGTCCCACACCACATCTGTGTCTGACCATGGGCATACACCTTGGGGCAGAAACCTTTGGCTGTCCTGCATGCTGCAGGAGACAACACTCAGAAACCACTTCCTTAAATACCTAGGAGCAGAAAGTACTGGTGAGGGAAGATCTTTTCCTTTACTAATGAGCTGACACTGTGACACTGAAGCATCTGATGCAGCAGTGATCACATAGCAGAGAAGGTCTGAAACTCAGCTGGTTTGCCCCAGTACCAAGAAGAAGCAGGGCCCATGCTCCTCAAAACATGATAGGATCTCCCCCAGCAAAAGTCAGGGTTTGTCAGCAGCTGCTCACAGGCTCACCTCCTGAGTATCACAAGATTTGGGCTTTTTCTCTTTAAATTGAAAGATGATTCTGGGTTCTGAGTTTTTTTGATTGCAGACACCAATCTCCAGTGGAGCTGCAGCTCCAGTAAATTGAAGCCAACGAAACCCAGCATTTCTGTTCCCAAAGCAGTTGATTCAGGGGTCACAGGCTGTGAACTGTTCTGGGTGAGGTCCCTATGAGGGTCACATCCTTCCCAGCCAACACAGACAGAAGGATCAGAGGCACCCCCAGGGCACAGTTCACCCCAAAGCATCTAAAACTTGTTGGATGAGTGAGAAGTTTGGAGGAAACAGGAGAGGACATGCCATGGCACTGCAGGAATCTTCTTGCTCAAATATGTGTGCATCTTCTTAATGCCTAATAGAAGACACCTAATGGTTTCTAGAGCTCAGTAACTGGATAAAAATAGAGCAGAGAGTGGTGGAGTGGCAATACCTGGTATTGAAAAAACAGGATATATGGCTTGGGCTGTCAGGTACTTGGCCCAGCACTTGGCCAGAGCAAATCAGCTGAGCTGGAGTGGGATTGGCACCAGTGGTATTCAATTCTCTTCCTTGTCTAATGCCATAAATTAAAAACAGAATAAAAAGCTTTTAAGAGATGTGCTCACTGGCAGTTTAATATAAGTGGCTGCAGGATCATTTTCTACAGATAGGTTTATATTGGGAAAGAAATTACAACTCGTTTCATAGCAGGTATTTTACTGTTATTGCAGAGTTTCCTTATGCACTTATTCATAAGGAGCAACCTTCCAAACAAGCATCACGTGGAAGTCAGTGGGACAGAAGGTCACTGTGGCCATCCAGCTGTATGATGAAAAAGTCATTAATCAACTGAATAATAATTCTAGAATTTTGGGGCCTTTTTTTTAGCGGGGGGGGGGGAGGGGGTAGGAAGCCCCACAACTTCATGAGAAGCCAAAACATTTTTTCTTCAACTTGCTAACTGTAACCTTATGCAAAAATCACAAATCAAAATTTTGAATAATACTGTATCTTCTTGGTTGTAAATACCCAAGTCATTAGCACACTTTTGATCTGTGAGGCCATGGCAAAGCAATTTGTGGTTGTTCTGTGGAACCTATTCCTTTCACTGTGCTTTCATTCAAAATGTGGGTTTTCACTATTTTCCCCACTTTCCTGCTTCTTATTTTCTTACTGTCATTAGTCTCATGGCCAAATATGGAGAGCTCTCTGGAACAAAGTTTCAGGACTTCTAAGGTAGTGCCAAAATTATTATTAATGTCCCTGGATTTATAACAAAGGAGACACCACTCATAATGTAAGTTATTATTACTGTCTAGGAAATTTCATTAGTAGCATGGACTTGGCTCAGTGCTGCTGAACGCCAGTGAAAAGTCTTCCAGCAAGCCCAGCAGGTTTTGTATCAAATCATATTTGCATCTGAAGATGTACATCAGCTAAACACAATCTAGGACAGAAAAAGTTCAGCTTCTGTGGAAGAGAAAGATTAAGAGACTACATCCTTTCTTTTATGTCTTTATGGGAATAACTTTTTAAAAACCCATCATAAATAATCTTCTTTACTGGAGATTTGACCATTACTTTTCTGCCTGGAAAACATTTTTAAAAAATAGCATTAGGGAAAAATACTAAGGGATATTTGTTTCAAGTGAAGTAGCAGGAATAAGAAGAGTTTGGGTTTGTTAATACTCTGAGTTATCTTCCAATAAGCAAGTGCTATAAGTGCAAAATCAAAAATATTTCAATACATGCACCAGGGGGAACTCCCTTTGCCAAGAAAAGATGAACCTGTCATCTTCCTCAGCATCTCCAGTAACTACCTACATCATTGAAATTCCTACTGAGTGCACTTCTTGTACAGCCATCCTTTGCACAGATTTGTATTTCCAACACGTTGGTTTCTCTCTAAGAAGTACTAGCTCCTGCACTCCTTTTATTTGTGAAGCCTTTCCTCATACACCTACTGCAACCTGGAATTTATCTCCATTAGTTTAGTGGAAATAGTGGTGCAAGTATGGAGTTATAGTATGGAAAAAGCTGAGCAAGTGTTAGTGCTGTCAGAGATGCCAGGGATTCACACTGGGTGCTGGTGGCACTTGTGTCACTGCCATGGTACTCATTGTGCTAGAGAATTCATTCTTCCTGCCTGACTTGTATCTGATTTGTATCTGCCTTGCTGCAGGTTAACTCCATGCCTTTTTGTCCTACCATTTTGGTCGCATTGTCCTGTTCCCAAGTTTTATTTTAAGCTAAGCCTGTTACTTCCATCTTTCACTGCTCTCACCCCTAGAAGACACCTCTTGTCCCTTTGTTTCTATCCAGCCTCCCATGCATACCCACCCAGGGTGCTAACTCCTGATGCCATTGCCATTATTCTGGCTTTCAGCAACACCTTAACTCTTCTGAATGGGATCCTCAATGTTCTCTGCTCCTCAGAAAGCAGTACTGGCTGTGCTGCTCTGTAATGTCAGATGAATAGTTAAACATTGGTGTGTTTCCATCTGGTGCAGTCCAAGGCTCTCAGCCAGCAGCAACCAGCTCCTCTCTCACGTATTTGGGAATTTTTTTACACGCCTGTGCTCCACAATGACCATTCAAGGCTGAGATTCCTTTGTTCCTTCTGTTTATTCTTAAACTAATGCTATCCATCTTCATTATACATTAATCATTTTTATAGTCATTACTGCACTGTTCCTTCTATAAATAGCAATCTCAAATCTCTCTTTTATCTTGTTTACCATAACTAATTCCTCCATTTGGGTGTCTCCACCAGAGCTGTAGCCTAAATGAACCCAGGTAAAAATCATAACACTAGGATTTTCCTGGTTCTGCTGCAAATCAAACCTTTCAAATTACCTTTTTAATTGGTCTCTATAAATGCTATAGAGTGGTGACAAAAGACAGGTGCTAGTTTCAGACTTAAAGCTGTCATGTTAGTAGCTGGCATTAAATATATCATTCCTGCTGTGTCTGCATCATCTATAAATGAAAGTCTCCTGAAGGGGAAGTCTCCAGGGAGGGTGAAGAGCTGCAAACTGGTGACTGCAGAGTGTGCCTCTGAGATGTGAAGTTAGGACGAGCAGCTGAAAATGTGATATGTCTTTTTCAGTTTGACCTCAGCCTCTAATAGCATTTGGCAAGCCAGCCTGGCAGATAAATTGGTTCATATTAGAAAATAGGGTTGATTTATTATGAAATTGATTGCGGCCCTGTCCTGTGCTGAAGGCACTAGTGATAACAGCATTGGGGGCCTCAGCTCTTAATTAATGGGCTTCCCCCAGGCCCTCCCCAGCTGCTGGGCTTTCACACACAGCCAACAGCATCTGAACCACACACCTCTGCTGGTTCCTCCTCACAGATGCAGAATCCTTCCCAGGCCAGGGAATGATGGGGCATGCAGGTTGGACTTTCTGGATGGGCTGAGGTCCGGGTAACCTGTGACCATCTCCTGTTTCATCACCTTCAGGCAGAGGGGCCTGACATGCCCCGGAGGCAGCTGGCACTTCCCAGAGATACAGACTGGGCAGAGCAGGGCCAATCCCACCTTTGCAACCACCAGCTCAGAGTGTCAAAGCACTGTATCTGGTTTTTTTTACAAATATTTTCTGAAAATGGAAAGAGTTACTGGAAATACAGAAAAGTATCTACCAAACATCTTTGTTTTCCTTTTTTTTTTTTTTTTTTTGAGATGGAAAAATCTTTTCATTACAAAGAAAAGCCATCATCAGATGTAACAGAGGTTTTCCCTACGTTGTGCAAACAAAGCTGTATTCACCCACAACTGCCACAATCTGCAGTGCAATTGCCTCAACTCCCTTGGCAGGGCAGGGAAAAACCTCTCCATCTGGGCCTGATAAGAAAGCAAATGACTGAACCAAACACAGTGGCCACATAGGCCCTGTGAACTATTTGGGGTCTGTATAATTTGCAAACTTTAATCTACTGTTTACTGTATGGATACAGATATAATGAATACAAAAAGAAATAAAAGAGTATACCCAGAAGTCAATCTGTTACATTCATGGCTTACTCTTTGGAAACTTATCCTGGGACCTATTCTAAAGAGCAAAGGATTTTCCAGGTTAATTCACTGTAGAGGTAGTCAAGACTCTTTCAACAGTTATGCTTAGAAACCACTGAATAGCAGAAACTTTGAGGCAATATTCTTCAATATTTTTGAAGGAAAGGGTTTTTGGTGATCAAAATGTGTCTTCAGACATTTTCCAAATGAAAAACTTCAATATGAAAGAACCACGTGGCTTGAAATGAAGGCCCATTGCCAGAGAGCCTGTAATTGGACAAAACTGAAAAGAAACTTTTCAAAATAACTGAAAACAATTGATTTGGAAGATGAAAGAAGGTTAAATTTTTATAAATGTTTTCCAACCACTGCTTGCCAGCCAGTCACATATTGGCTCTCTTTTTGCATTAATTACTTTTCAGGTAACAACAGTTGCTACACCATCTCCTTGATGGCCAGTGCTCCTGACAGTGACACCAGATTTTCTGGCTGTTCTTTTGCCATCAACTTCAGAAGCATTTTGAAGTATGAAAAATCATTACAGTATAACTGCCCTGAAGTGAGAAACAGCAGCAAAACGTAAAATGTTGGCAGAGAACATTTATTTCTACAAAAAAAAAAATCACTAATATCTCTTCAAACAAGCTTTGGAGATAAATCTTTCTACTTCTTACCCTAGTAAAAGGCGGATCAACAGCTGCCAAGAAGCTAAAAAAGGGTATTTTGTGTCATCTAGAAGCAAAATATCCATGTGGCCAAGAGCCACAATCATCTACTCCATGTCTACCACAAATCCTCTCAAGCCAATACCATGCCAGTCCTCCTAGCTCTGGGTTTAGGGCTCACTAAAGCTGCTGAGGCCTGTGTGTGTTCACCAGGACATGTTTCTCTCCAGTATGTATGTTTTTGAGCTGGAGGCCCTAGAACATCCATACGCTGCTTGTTTAGCAAGCTGTCCTGGGAAGCATTCACCATAGACAGGAAAAGCTCAGCTTTCCCATTGCACCACCTCCAGAGGCACCCAGCTCCTAATACACAGACATGAGTGAGACAGCTGGGAGCCTCGTATACTTTCCAGATTCATTTTTATAGGGTAACATGTTGGCCAGAGAAACAGTTCAGAATGTTGTGAAAAATTGTCTGATGTGTCCTTTTTTCCTTTTGTCATTAACACTTCCAATTCGCAAAAACTCAGTCTGAGATGTTTTTTTGATTTAAAAGATTATAAATTTTGGATGCAATGTCAGACAGTAAATTTTACAATGCAGCTGAACTGTGGACTAATTAAAAGACTACCCTGGTACTCTTCTCACCCAATACATTTCAGATTTGTGACAGCCTTCAAGAAAAGTCATGATTTATGCCACGTGCACCATATGCAATCTATTGATCTTTCTGTGTGTGCATATGCTCTGTGTGTATGTGTGCTACAGCCCATGTTCATCATGGCTTCTTCTCAACTGTGCACAGATGGAAGTTTCTCATACCAGAGACTTTATAGCAATTAATAACTGCAGTTATTTTGCTTCCTTGCCACCACAGGGTTACCACTGCCGTTCAGCTCCAGAGGTCCTAGAAGTTAAAGTTGAACATCGCACTTCAGAAGAAGAGGGTTCACCTGCTTGCATTGATCCAGTGCACAGAGGTGAGATTTCTCTATTACTAAGTTGGTGCTTAGGTCCTGATCAAGGTACCCCAATCCATGCCTTTTGGACTCTGTTGTTTCTGTATGGTCTAAAGTGAGAATGCTCAGGTTTCACTTGACACTATGCATTGAGTGCCTCTATATCTTTTTGCCTTGGAAGTCAACGTTTTGTGGTAAGAAAAACCTCCTTGTGGTAAGAAAAGCTCCTTGGGTCTTTACCTGACATATAAAATCAGGATATCTATAAATTGACTTGTTCTTCCTGAGGGTGTGAAATGGCTTTCTGCTTGCCAGTGTCTCTCCCTAATCAACATCGTGGAAAGGGCAAGATTCTCTCAACTGTTAGCAATGCAAATATGCAAAGAGCAGAGGGGTGGCATATGTCTGAGAAGCAAGAGCTGGGGTGACCAGAAGAAAATGGGAAATTGTATCAACTGGCTTTATCTAGTGAAACCCAAAGGAGAAATCTCTGAAGTTTCACGGGCTACTTTTTAATTTTTTTCAGACATTCTCATTCTGGGTGTTGACGTCAGTCGACTTGGCACTAGATCAACAGGGAAACAGAGGGACAGTTTCCACCCTACACATGCAGAATTAGAGGTTCATACCAAGATAGATGAACTAGATTTAGACCAGAGGGAATTTCTGGTTAAGAGTGTTCATGTAAAAAGTATTATACAGTATTAGGTTTGTGTGAGCTCCCAGTGTAATAAAGGAGAATTGTATAAGCCTTGGCAGGAACATATCACTAGGACTTTGTTTAGATGATAAAAAAACCAGGAAACATACTCTTAGCTTTCCTGCTAGTTGTCATTATCTGACTGTATTGATCGTGGTGTTAAGGTTATCCGATGGGTAGGATGTGAGCAAGGATCAGGTTCAGTCCGTGAATTAAAGCTGCAGAGTGTCAGCTCCAATTTACATGCCTACAGTCTGACAATTGTCCTCCTGCCACTGCAGAGCTCCCTGGGACTGACACAGATAGGCAGCAGCATATGGAGCCTGTGCAGCAGGATCAGAGGCACCCGGCACTTGGCATTGCTGCTCGGTATCCTGCAAATATCTGGGTTATGAAAGAAGGAAACAAGGGCAGAATAAATTGAGGGGTCTGGTCTCTTCTGCAGGCACATGTAAAACCCTCGGTGGCATTAATGAAATGGTGGGAAGGAGGACAGGCTCCTCAGCTCTGATTTTGTTCCTACAAGTGTGCAATACCTTGAGGGGAAGAGATAGTGATTACTGCAGTTTGCAGGCAAGCTTTTGCACAGCAGGGGTATCTGTGCAGCCTGAGCAGTAAAATATGTTGTTCCATGTTCCCCAGTACCACAACCAGAGCCAAAGTACAAGAACCAGCAGTCTCAGTGCACAGGGCTCTCATTAACATTCCATTATTCTCTCTGGAGACAAGCTTCTGCTCCTGAGCTGTTGGAGATGGAGGAGACAGGAAGAGAAGCAACTGACAGCCCTCATGGTTATGCTGTGTGTATAGGACATTGCTGTACTGTACAGACAACACAGGGAAAGGACCCAACCCATCCACTGCAAGCAGTTCACCCCTCACCCTTAGACACTTGCTGGTAGAGCTGGGCTGCTCCTTAGCTGGAGCTTCTCTGTAGGCTTTCCAGTGAGGGTGAGGTGTCTCTGGGAATCCGTACCCTTGAAGAAGCAAGGATGCTGCAGCTTGGAGCCCACCAGCTCCAATGCTTGGTCTCCTCTTTCAACCTTGAGGCTACCAACCTCTACCAGACTCTTTCTTTATGGCTGAAAAGAGAGGGGAGGAGGAAGGGGAAGGGTATGTGAGGCCCCCCCATGTCTTACCAAGTTTGTGCCCTGCAATATCATCCCTTCTGGGAGGTGGCTGTATATCAATGGAGACTGATGGGTACATGTTTCATACCCACCTGCTCTGCAGGAAAGATGTGGAAGACAATTATCTGTGACCTGCTGAAGGGTCCTCAGAAAAGGGGCTCACTACACTAGGAGCAGGCACAGAGCAGACCTGAAATCCCACCCCACTCCACTATTGTTATCTGACTTTCACCATGACTGCTGTGCTGTTGCCAGTCCATTCACAAGCACTTATTGTGGGCTTATTGGGGTATATCTTGGCATTTGAGAGGTGTCAATCTGCTATAACAAAGGTGCCAGTAACTAATCACAGTTAGTTTTATTCTCTGCAGAGCATAACATGAAAGCAAATAGCCCAACAGCATAACTTACTTTATCTGGGCTAAGCATGGTCAGTTCTGCAAAAATAAGCCCAGCAGAGGACACGCTCTCTGGTCCTTTCTGTAAGCTCCAGGGATCCTGTTCTAAGAAGATACATCCAATGAAGAAAACAATCTGCCTCCACATCACTGTTCATTCAGAAAAATGGCAACTCCAGGTTTTCTTCTCACCTCTGATATCCTGTGAAAACACTTCTTTTAAAAGTGAATTATTTTTGCTGGGTCCTTGAAATTCAGTGCCACTCATTTTGGATTTAAAATCTCTCTGCAAAGGTTTAGAGATGGAAATTTTAGTCCCTTGACACTAGAGGATGTGCAGTGTGGGTGTTATGTTGTATTCATTCAGAGAGCATCCATACCTTCCTGTCCATCAAAATCAGAGGACTCTGTTGTCTTGTGTGTATATTCAGTACACCACACAAGAGCTGTAAACAGTATTTGCATGGTTTCTGACATCCTTCTGCAGCAAATTCTTTATGGCACAAGTCTTTTTTATCAGAATTTTCCTTTCATACGTGTTTTTCCAAACTTTCAAAGGACCAAATCCTTCCTGTAACAATACTACTGTGAAAGCTACTCAGGAATAACCAGAGAGTAGGATATGGCTTTACTTCTTGGCTTGATGCTGATATGGCATTTCATAGTCTTTTTTGGGTGCTTTCTATTGTCATGGCTACTCTGATCAAAACCCTTTCCATGAACAGCCTTGTCAATTGTAATACAAGGTTCTGGCTGACTACAGACTGCAGTTCTGCTCCAGCATGATTTCACAAGCTCCTCTTGCTTGACCTTTCATCTCCTAGCTTTCCCCAGATCCCTTATTGCTCAAGCTAGAAATATATCTTCTGTTTTGCAAGAAAGCTTTACAATTCTTTGTAAGTGATAACAAACAGCAAGATCTTGCAGTTGACTTCAAGGAGAGTGTTGCCTTAGGAGAGATTACAGACTATAAGAAGCACCTCTCCTGCACAACAGAGCACAGACCATAATAAAACCCTATGAGCATTGGCTCCGGCAGAGCCTTGAACTCTGCACCTTCCTAAACCCTAACACAGAGGAGTAAAACGAGTTGTAGGGATGGGTGTGCTTGGTAAAGGGGATCCCACTTCTGAGCAGCACCTCCCATGGCTACAAATACCCCACAAAGCTGTGGGAGCTCAGAGAGATCCCCCCCGTGTCACCAAAGTCAAGTCCCACCTTGCTCGCTCAGCCCTGGGGCAGCAGGGGGGAAAAAGCCATTTTGGTCAAGGCTGCTAGGTTTGGCTTTTTGTATCTGATTTTTTCTAAGGTATTTGAAAAGCCACATGGGTATTTTCACTGTAAGTGTTTTGTCCTTGGCCTTCTACAGGGCCAGGATCTCACCAGCTGTCTGTAAGAAATCATGCTTACCAAGAGCTAGAAGAACTTGGTAGAAATATTACACAGTTTGAATGTACAGCTCATCTGAAGTCAGTATCATGATCCCCAGACAGGAAAAATAAGGTCAAGAGAGGTGAAATCTCATGCCCTGTGGTCAGCCCATCACTAACCCTTGGAACAGAAGAGAGGGCTCTGGAGGCCTCTCACATGGGAGCCAATCCTGGGAAAAAAAAAAAAAAAAAAAAAGAATGAAGAATAGAAATTACAGGGATAAAAATCCTTCTTTTATACACATACATATTATATGCATAATATGTATATATATAGTTTTGTCTCATTTTGTATCTTCAACCCTACTTTAAATAAAAACTCACAGACTTGTCGCTTTCCATCAGGCAAAAATTATTTTTCGGCTTTAGAAAGAAATCTTGCCAAATGTTGCAGTTCAGAAATAAGGAAAACATCTCTGCCAAAATGCAGCAAATGTGATTACACAAAGCCAAGAAGACCATAATTAGATCATTACCATGGAAACAACCTAATTACATGTGTAATGCAGCAAGATCTGAGCTGCATATCCGAGTGTGTTTTGCTATTGTCTAGCAGGGCCATAGCACTGCTGTTTGCCTTGCATTATTATGCCACCTTGATCATTTTGGATCAGGTTTTATTGGAATAAGTCCCCCTCCCCATTATGTAAAGAATTCAACTGTGCATGAAATTACTTGAGCAAGGCTGCCTGAGGCTCAGCACTGCATGCAGGATCAGGATCCTGCCTGCACAACCAACAGGGTTAGACAGCCAAGACTTGATAGAAGCTCTCTTGCACCAAGATCTGGAGCTCCCCTGGTTACTACATGCAGTCCCTAAGCCATGTCCAGGAGATGACATTTGATCATAAATGTAACCCTGGAAAAGGAAGCTGAACTTGTCAGGGATTTGCTAAACCTTCCTCTGCCATGTTGCCTTCCTGTGTGGCTGGTCTATACTTTGGAAATGGGGGTTAAGCAGAACTGGGTTATTACATTGTCTCACTGGTGGAAATGAAATCACTTCTGAAGGACATTGTCATGGTTCTTATTTTCAGACAGAGAAAATGAGGCATGGTGAAAGGACATGTTTATCAGCTTGGAGGACCAAAGCAGAATTGTGAATAAACAATATATAATCCAAAATAATTTCAGAGAGTGAAAGCCAGAAGTGTACGGACACAGTTGCATGCCTTGAGGCATAAAATTAGATGCACAGGTTGAGACAGGAGTCATTGATGAGCCTGAACTGCATTGATGAGTCTGCTACTGTCTCCACAGGCTTATAGCCCACTGCTCTTGAATGGTCTGGTTGTAGTAAATATGACCCACGGGGTATATACATGAAATGATGCTGAGCACTCTCACCCCCTTAGATGCACTTCAGATTTCTTTGCTGTTCTGTAGTCAGGCTGGATGTACCTTACACAGCAGGAAAGGAAGAGGATGGCTCATTAGCTAAAGGGCCCAGTAATAAGGCAAAAGCCAACAGGGCTGTCTGGCAAACCTACTGCTTCTGCTAATTAATGAGGAGAGATGGTTGCTGGGCCAACTGCAGATGTTGCTGCAAATTATGCCATTTCTATCCCTGCCAGCGAGCTCTCTCTGCAGCTAGCACAGCTCCAGGTGTTCTTGCCATAACAATAGTCCCTGCTGTTCCTTTTGCCTCCTTCCATGGAAAATAAAATGCTTCCTTTTTGGTGGGATACTGAAGAGCTTTTCAAGCCCAGACTCCACTCCTTTAATTTCTTCTCCTCCTATACTGGTCCCATTTTCCTTCTCTGATTTGTCCTCAAAATCTCTTAATTTTCCATTCAAATTGCTTTCCAAACCACAGAATAAGGCTAGGGAGAAGTGCCTCAAGTGATGCTAATTTCCCTGCCTGGATTCCCAGCCATGAACACTATGAGGGTGTCTCCAGGCAGCTGCTGAAACCTCTTCCCATCCCCACTCACTCCGTCTCCCCCAGTTGGGACCATTGGTCCTGCCAGCACTGGTGGCAATCAGACCTGGCTGGTGTGGGACTGTTCACTCCTCTCTGCCTCTGAACAGGCTGTTTTTCTCTCACACATCTATTGTACAAACTCATGGAAGTTCACTGGGTAAAACCTGATTTTCAACTTTTGCACAGAGTCAGCAGAATGAAAGAAAAGGAAAAAAAGCCCAACCCCCCCTTCCCCCCCCTACCATTCTCCAATTTTGCTCTGTATGCAAAACTTGTCTGTATGGTTCTGCTGAGCACCAATGCCCTACTTTTATCCCACACATAGCTCAACTAAAAATACACTGAGATTTCCAGCAAGGTCCCTGCTGTGAGCTGTCTGAGCAAGCAGGCAGTGATGCTGCAGCCCCCGAGCACCACTGCAGCCTGGCCCTGCCTGCACTGTGTTGTGCACCCCATGCAATTTGTACCAGCCCTTGGCACTAAATAGGATGAGAAAAAAACAGTGATCTTGAGGAAATCAATACTCCTTTTTCCCATCAGCTCAGACAAAGTGTCCTGCCATGACATCGCAAGAGCACAATTTAAAGATATGAGAGAACTTAAAAACTACTGGCTATTATTACTACTATTAGTGGTATTTGTAACACAGTAGTACCAAGGAAGCCCTGCCAGTAGACAGGATGGCTTTAAGCAGTAACATCTGAGACCCTGAAACAGTTATGGAAATAAAATCATGGCTGAAACTCTTAATGCTAGATCTTGTACATACTTGATTTACATACTGAAATGGAAAGTGACTACCCTGCTATTTTTGTCCAATTTGTGTGGTCCTGAGAAAGCATGATAAATAAAGGTTAGTGGAGCCCAATTTTAAAAGCAAGGGAAGCTAATAGAGATTATTTATGCTGAAGATAGAGTCTATAAATTCTTCCACCCTGGAAAAAGTGACTGAATTTTACCAACTGGCTTCTCAAGTTACCCTAAGCAATGTTTTTTTTACAACAGCATGGTTTTTAGAAGGCCTCAGCGTGAACTTTGCTTTATCTATCTCCTGCTTAATTTTCCATTGCATAAAAGGAAAATGGAAATTATTTGATGAGCCCTATGGGTCATTTGCAAATAAGGTTGTACATATGTGTGTCTAATTTATATGAGGAGTGGCCGTCACTGCTACTGTAAGACATCAGTTTTCACATGCAGGGCATTAATTTCACAGGTTCTTTGGATGGGGCCATTCCTGTTCAGGGTCATCACGTACAGTATTTAGGAGGTGACCCCAAATATTCTAGCTGTGGGAATATTAACCTGATAATCCTATGAAATAGGTAAATGTGGCACTTGGGTCCTGTCACAGGGGGAGGAAACCTTGACATATGTGTGCTGATGGCCTCTGCCCACAGCAGGCTGAGAGAGAGAAAACCCGGTCCTACACCTCCTCCATCCCTTCCTCCTGCCTCCCACAGGTTCTTTTCAAGGGAAAGACAGATATTTTTCCCAAAGTCTTTCATAAATTGCTTGTTTAAGAAGTGGAATAGGGCTTGGATTAAAAAAAGCCTGATGGAAGGCACACTTCCCAGGACACCCCACCTGTTGCAGAGAACAGCAGTGATGTAATTCTCCGACAGACTAAATTATTAGTAAAACACTTGTAAAAACCATAAAGGTATAAACATTTCATTAAGACTTCAGGAAGATGTTGCATTTTTTTCCTATTAAATATTAATTCCATTTCAAATAGTACTGTTGAGCTGCTTTGAGAGCACAACTGGTACTTTAATGCCATCTAATTAATCAAAAATTTCATACACATATGTATTAACAGTCTGCTGTTATAGCTGAGGACATTTCACTAGTATTTAAATATACTGAACCAAACATGATTTGCATTTGAACAGCAATGATCCATACTGCTTCCTGGAAAGGCATGTCTGGTAGATGAAATCTGACTTTTCCTCTCTGACCTGTCTGCCCCAACAGCATGCTGAGGCAGCTCAGCTGGGATTTCACTCCATAAACTGAGAAATGGAAGCTGCAATGTTTGTCCCAAAACACAGCACAGACTGGGTCTGTCCACTGATGATGATGATGTCCCCACACTTCATGAGCCCACTGGTGACAAATGCAATCTTCACAATCTCTGACATCCTTCTTAACAAAGTTCCATCTCTTATCTGCTGAGCTGTCCTTTCTCACCTGTCTCGTTGATTCTTCTTACATTTGTTTTTTTTAATTGGAGACACTAGCAGGACTGCTGAAATATCCAGTGTGGTAGATGCAGGTGCAGAGCTGGTGGGTGGTAAAGCCATAGGCCACCACTTTGTCCCCTGATTCCAAATCTCACCCAGCTGAGGTGTGGGCTCTGGTGCATCCCTGGCTTCTAATGGACCCAAGAATGTGTCAGACAGCTGGGGAGGAAAAGGGTGCAGAAAAGAGCAGGTGAGCTGTGGAGTTCTAACCACGTGAGATGCATCAGCAGGATGAGCTCTCCTTTAAGAATTACCTCAGTTGTTTCCATTTCCAGGATGACTTCCCAGCACTCATGCATTACTCTTCTACTTGTCTAATATGGTTCACATCGATTTTTCCCCTTACTCTCTGCTGACTGTACAGTCTGAAATACCAAGGACCTTAAAGTCAAGGTCAGGATTTTATTCCCTGAGTAAACAAGCTGGGGGGAAGGAGAGAGGGGGAGAAAGCACTCATACCTAAAGATATACTCAGCTATGACACAAATATATTCCTTCTAAAAGAACTCTCCAAGGAAGAAGGCATACAAAAGATTAATCCTTTCAGTCTGAAAATTGTGCATCAAATAAATGCCTTTCTCTTGAGGAATAAATGTTAAGAGGAGGCCATTGTGCACGTGACACAAACAAAGCCATTCTGTAGTGTTTGAAATCAAACATGAAGTTAAACACTGTGTAGTCAAGGTACAAAAAAAGTATTAAAAATTATTTTCATTTTGCTAGCCAAGCAGCTTATGCTTTGCCCATGCACTGAATACCTTTATTTCTCATTATATCTGAGCAGTGATCCCATTATATTGAATTCCCAGTGTTATTTTTGACCAATGAACGACTCCATATATTATGTTTGCCCATTTGTGATTAGAAGCAAAATGATGAAGCAAATGGCTGGCTGCTTATCTGTGCTTCCTGGACTCTCTTGTGCCTGCAAATTTGGCTGGAAACTTGGTAGAAAATTGCTCTGGCCAAAGATTTTGGATGATTCTTGCTCATGTTGAGCTGAAATACAGTGAGTTCAAGTGTTTGGGGGCTTGTGCTTTGGGTTTCTTCCAGACAGAGAAATGGGTTAGTATGAAATTAATTATAGAGCAAGGTGGAGATACAGAAGCTGCCACATGGAATCAAACCTGAAGCTCATCCAGCCCCAGTGCTGGCACCTGCATCAGTCACTTTGCGTGCCTCAAGACACAACCCTTGTGAACTTCAGCCCTGTCTCTCAAAGATAAAGACTGTTTTGAAGCCCAAGGTCTGGA
The DNA here is from genome assembly GCA_023637945.1 of Phaethornis superciliosus. Lineage (NCBI taxonomy): Eukaryota > Metazoa > Chordata > Aves > Apodiformes > Trochilidae > Phaethornis > Phaethornis superciliosus. Next base: position 18,681,130 of record JAJQWJ010000010.1, read on the forward strand.
GCTTTATTCTCTTTCTGATATTTTTCAATAAATAAGTTAATACATCCATGGCAATAGTTGCACCTTGATGCTCTAGATCTTTTCAAGTTTGGAAACAGAGAGCCCCAGCTGGAGCTCACAGTAGAGTTTGGGGACAAAACAAATTATCTTAGGCAATTTGGTTCACCTATTTTCAGTGCTCATATAATTAAATGAGATTAAGTCTACAGAGAGAGGCAACACCTTTTATTATAGCAAACTGATGGTTTAGGGGAAAAAAATCAGATGTGTTTTCAGGCATAGAAACCCTTTTTCAGGCTTATAAGCCAAAAATCTTGTCAGTGTTATCAGCTGGCCTAACAAATTATATTAATTTGATGTATTAATACTGCTTCAGTCATATCCTTAGATGATAACAGCTACAATAACAGCAATAATACAATTAAAAGCAGTTGAGGATGATTGGATTCCCTTTCATAGCAGAGTTGGACATGAAATTTCCCAATAGCAGGGTGGAGATAAACTGAAGTCACAAAAATATTTGTATTTTCCCCCTAATTTTTAGTCTGTAATTCTGATTTTACTCACAGCAGTACAAATGGAAGTCAGGGGGCTGATACTAGTGCAATCCCCTTTGGATTCTGCATATATTTTCAACAGTCTTACCACCTTGTAGAAGGTATCTCTAATGCAGAGGATAAAAGTAGGTCATCCATTTTCTCCACCATCCTGCTATCTTGGTAACATTAACTGAAAGGAACAGTGTGTGCACTTTTTATCCAGCAACACTGTCACTGTATTCCATCAAATTATAATCCTTTAGTCCCACCACTGGAGTGATTCCCAGAAAAGGCAATAATGTAAGTGATGCACAGATAAGAAAGAAAAAAACAAAACAACACCAACAACAAAAGAAAACCTCCTAAGGTGGAAAATGTCTTGAAAATCACCCAGCTGAGCTTTCCCCAATGTTGTTTATTTTCATATTATGTTTTTAAAGCAAATTTTCCCAAGACACTTCACAACTGACTTCACATGCAGATACAAAGAGAAACAATTTGTATGTTGCTGTAAATCTTAAAAGCAGCAAATCAAGGCTTATAAGAAGAAAGTCAGGACAGGCAAGATAAGAAGTAGAGAATGATTAAGCTAAGTAATTTTGGAAATTTGGATATTAGAATTTGTTGTCTGGGTGAAAACAAAACATCCCATCAAAGAGTGAGAAGATTAAGGAGTTTCTACACATAGGATTAAGCAGGGTATGCAGAAAATATCTTCTAGTGAGGGAACTAGGAGACAATAAGATGTGTGAGGAAGGGGCTGGAGATTTAGGAAAGCTGGGTAAAGAAAAAAGGAGATTGCTGAGGACCCATCGGGGTGCCATGGCTGGAACACACACATGGCTGATGCAGGTGTTCCATGCAGGACTTCAGTTTCTTCTTCTTCCTTTTTTTTTCCAAAAAATAGCATTTCCAAGTTTTCAGTCACCAAACAAAATTGCAAGCTGTCAGTTTGTAAGAGAGTTTGCTGCTGACATGCTCAGAAATGCTCCAAAACTCCCTAAATAAGCACTGCCAATGTTTTTTTATAAACATCAGAGAACCAGGGAAATAGAGTAGCACTTCGACTGTTTTGATTTGGAAACATTTGTGCAGATTCAACACTTGCCTGCATCACCCTTCTGGGATGAAACCACATAGGTACAGCAAGTGCCAAAAGTGCAGACAGAGAATTTGGGGGGGGGGGGGGGCGGAAATTCCAAAGCTCCTTGTAATTTTGAAGAAAATCCATTAAAAAGAAGTCTGATAAGGCAGAAAGCTTTTCTTTCCAATAGCTTGCTCCTCCATAACTGTAACTCTCCTAGGAACTCCCTATAGTTGTTTCTACTTAACAAAAAGCCAGTTAAAAAGTCTCATAAAAAACAATATTTTTGAGCTAACCGTGTTTCAGTTATTACCTACTAAATGCCACTGCAGGCCCTGAAAGTTATTATAATGATTGGTTATATGCATATCTATCCATATTTAATATTATCTACCTGCATGTTTAAGGGAGATAATGCAGAACCAGGTGCTTGGCAATCCTTACTTCTACCTCTTTTTATAACCTCAAATGTCAAGGCAGATTTGCCTAATAGGAGGCCTACCACTGAAATCCTTCATCAAAATCTCAAAGGTTCAGAAATAATAATCATTACTATTAATTTCATTGTTAATACATTATTAATTATTGCTGTTCATTGCTATTATTGGCCATAATTGTTAATGGAGCCACAGTAAACACACTGGCATATCCAGGGTGTGATGACAGGTGTTTTTCTGCCTGCTTTTAAAGCCCTTACTGTGTTAAAAGCAGCTTTTCCAGGTTTTCCTCCTCTACATAGCACTGCAAGAGCTGTGTGCCCTGCCCCCCACTCACCCTGGCTTGACCCGCAGCAGGACACATACCCATGGTTTGGTATCTCAACATTATGGATCAACACCAGGCCAAGTATTGGTTGAGTGGGAGTTATTTGATATTTTCTGCCTTGCTTTTTTTAAAAATTAATGGATTATCCACAAGTGGGTGATCCTGAGACTGATAAGAGAAGATGAAGGTGAAAAATCCCACAAATGAAATAGAAAATTTACCACTCTTGATTAGCATGTGTAGGAGCAGATTTTCCTGGAAAGCAAATAACAAGGACAGGTAGTATCACTGGAGAAATTCGTTAACACATCTTCATAGATAAAGTGTTGAAGGGCCACTTCAACATGGTTTGGAAATTTCTGGCAATTTATTTATCCAGCACATGTCATTCCCCAAATCCATCCTGACTTACTATGAGCAGCAGCAGCAGTGCCATGCATGTATCTTCTGCATCTTTACTCCTGGCTGGGGCCTGAATAATCCTCATTCCTTTCTGTTCTGATCACAGCAGAAAACCCAAACTCACCCTTTTTCTCTGAAACATAATTCAATGGAATACTATTTTATATATAAAAAACAAGCTGGTGTATTTTTGTTTCACATGAAAAAGACTGGGGTTCAGTAATGTAGACAGGGCCTCATGGGAATGAAATCTCTGCCTATATTTAGACACAGAAATATAATTTTTTTTAACCCTCAGCTGGAAGGAAAATTTAGTGTATTTAGCAGGAATGAATGGTAGAGCTGGCTGCACTGGAGTCCGTAGTACAGTTGCCCTGGGCAGAGAGTAATAATAGAACTGGAAATTATTTTTGAACTGTGATGTCCTGTGGAAAGGTTTTTTTTAAGGAAGCAGCTATGTGTGCTCTGAGTCACCATGGGTGGCTGCTGAGCCCTGTGCTGTGGAGATGTCACTCCTCCATCCCAGCCCTCAGTCTCTGCCTGAGGTTTTTATGGGAAACAGAGAAGTGTTGGAGAAAAGGGAATAAACTAAAATAGCAACAAATGGCACTAGCAAAGCACTGTGAATGAGCCAGAAGTCGCTCACTGTATTGCTGGGCAGGGCACTGAAATGCATTTCAGTATCCTGCTCCCCAGTGTAACTAAAGCATCCCTTTCCTCCTGCACAACCTAGAAATAAATGCCCTATTAGGCTCTTGTGTCACAAAGGGCATGAGAACAACCTATAGGAAATTGCTGTTTATTAGGAACTCCTCACAATCCTGAATCTTGCAGCAAACTGCCAAAGGGATGCAGAGAGGAAGGGAAAAAGTACTGGCTGTGCTTCTGTGGCAACAGGGTCCTTCCACCCCATCACAAAAATGTTACAATGGCTCATTTCCAGATAGATTTGGGCAGAAGAGCTTTTACTCAAATTAGATGAGGAAGCCAAAACTCAGAAAGTGGTGACTGAAGACTGGCCATGTCAGCAGTGTGGATCAAGTATGGACTGAAATCCTGGCCCTGCTGCTTTCAATGAGAGGTGTTTTCATTGATGCTCAGACTCCACCAGAACAGGGCCATGTGTTTTACAGGCAGCTCACAGAGTGAATTATCCTGTCTGGGGGTGCACTAAACCCCAAGACTCAACTGTGGTTAAAGAACAGACTTTTACAGAGTCTAAAGATACCCCCAAGGGCTTGGGTGGCCTCAAGCATCTTGGGGAGCTGCAGCATCTGAAGAGCTTCCTCATCACAAGATGTCTGTGTGGTCCTTTGGCTCTGCAGTACAGGGCTCCAGGGCTCATCTTCTCACCAGCCTGAACACAAGAAAGTTCCTGGTGGTTTCAGAGGGTCCCTGCCCTGCAGAAAGTGCTGCTGGGGAGGATGGTGAGCTTAAACCCCAGCAACCCAGCTGTCCTAGAGCACCAGAGCAAGAGCAGAAACCAAGCTGGTCATAAACAGAGCTGTCTCCACAGCAACCAATTAAAGCTATTTTTGGAATTGAAACTCACAGGTGGGAAGGGAAGCAGAAAGCAGATAAATTATCCACTAAAAAGCAGTGTGGCTGCATTGCTCAGCCCTCTCAGCCCTTTGAGGCAGCAAAGTAACAGAGGACAGACAAATGTGTCTTTGTTCCTCTGCTCCCTTGCTGTGCCTGATCAGGAGATAAGACCCTAGGAAAGGTCCATTTCACTAGCAAAACATGGAGTTATTCATTAACCCAGGAGCCTAAATAAAGACCTGATAAGGGCAGAGCACCTGGCAGGGTGCAAGCCCAGGTGCAGCCGTGGCTGTGGGATGGGCAGGCACGTCCACCTCCTGTGCCAGGGCCACTAAATCACCCCTGATCCTGTACCTGGGATGCCATCCTGCTTTGGGGCATGGGTAAACCTCCCTTTTAGCAGCCCCCTTTTTGCACAGTGAAAGCAGGGATGGTGAGGAAGGGTGGTGATGAGTTGCTGAATGAAGACTTTGCTTGCTTTTAGCAGCTGGAGGTGGTGCCTGTGTGTTAGCAGTGAGAGAGGTAGATGAATATGGATTTTTCAGTTTGGTTGTCAAATCCAAAATCTGGGAAAATGAGTCAAAGCAAGCTTTTTCCTCAACAGGAGAAGAAATTCTCTTTTTCTACGATATAACGCTAGTTTAAAAAATACTGCTCTAAAATTTAGGTCAGTTTTTAAACAACAATCCCTGTTTCAAAACAAAAAGTCAAAATATTTAGTTTTGATGATGTTGAAACAAAATGTCTCCTCATCTCCAAACCATTTTTTTGACATGTCAAAATGAAACATTTGTACACTTTCTAATTTTTTTCACAAATACTGTTGGTTCCTGCATTTTTCAGTGAACTTATCCTTTTGAAAAATGTCACTCAGCTCTAAAAATTACCATACATATAGAGCTACCTCTGTTATCACATTCTGTCTCATGCAAGCTTGCCAAATATGAATTCCTCACAAGGGAGCTGGTTAGACTTCAAAGCTGACCGGCAAAGTCTGAGATGGCATAATGCCAATTAAAAGGGTTGAAATGTTATTTAACTTTCCTTTAACCCCCACCAAGGTCCCACTCTGCAGGTCAATGCCATGAGCCAGGATTAGGTGGGTCAGCTCACTGTCTCTGAAGAGCACATGGAGAGGGTCAAACCACAGCTTGCACTCCCATGCATGTGTTCACATTAGTGTTTTAATTCTTGTTAAAGCAGCCTGTCTGGGAAATGCACCATTTTATGGATCTTCTTAGGGACCTTGCTGAACTGCACGTTTGTGTGGGTATCTAAGGAAGTTCTTTGCAGGTTTCTTGTAGTAAGGTTGTGTGGGCTGTAGATGTGAAATCATGGGCATGCAGGAAAATCTGTCAGTCCTCCAGAGCCAGAAGATACACGTAGGAATGGTAAGACTGAAACATCCCTCTGCTCTGCCCCAAGGAAAAGAGCAGCTACAAAAGCTTGTAGGTAGCTGCAGTGCTTGATTCTGTCTCACCTGTCTTCAGAAAGTATCTTCTAGACTTTGCCTGAGAGTTTGATCTCAGCTCCTTAGTTTAGGGTTATTAGAGTGCAGGTATTGCATGATTTTGATGTTCCTACTCCTGGTAGCTCTGTGGGTAAGAGAAGTCCAGGCCTATGCTCAAGTGCTGGGATTTTATGGAAGGTGACAACCAGCAAGGTGTCAAACAGTCCTCAGCACAGCACCACGATGCATTCTACTGAGGCCTGTCTCATCACACAGCAGAGTTTAATTAGCTGTCACTGATTTAAATATAAATACCCTCTTTATTGCTAATCACTCCATTTAGGGATGGAAAGTCCACAGAGCCAAACATATACCCAGTTAGCACGTTTGTGAATATTGTGAGACACTGGAGGTCATAAGTCAGTTTGCCAGCATTATCTTGGTTATCCTATGGAAAGCTTTACTCAAAAATAGTCTTTAAAAATGCAACTTTAGCAAAACTTGGAGCTGAAATAATTGGAAAACATTAAACATACTCACCAAGCTAAACTCACATGAGAGCAGTTATTGTGTAATAGTCAGATAACTGCCCTTTGTGTTTTGGTGCTTACTCACATCCAGGAGTAATAGCATAGGTGAAAGGTTAGAATAAAAATAATAGCTTCCTAAAATCATAATACAGAATTTTCATTTTTATATTCAGGTCTATCAGCTGCAAATGCACATTTTGTTTTTTTTTAAACAAATCGCATGTGAAAACAATCTGCAGATGTTTCTGGTGTCCCAGGACATCTGGCAAGCATGGCAAATGGAATAACTTTATCAGGGCCCCATTTTTCAGGTGTATTTTTTCAGTCACCCTCAATGATCAGGGATGCAGGAGATGCCTGAGCTGGGAATGCAACGTGCTTGTGCTCTCTGTGCTGGGTGACTCTGGGCTATGAAAGGCACCAAAAGGATCCACCAGCACTCCTTATCTGCCAGCACACACACACTGACACACATTTTGTACCTTCATCTGTTCAGAGTGCTCCATTACAGTGATTTATGTGCTGTCTGTCTTCTGGAGCACTGGGGGAACACAAGAGAAGCAAGAGCAATAAACAAATAATAATGAGCAGAGATAACACAGAAATGAGTCCACAAATGCTCCCTGCAAGCAGGCAGTGGCATCGAGCTCCCAGTGAAAGGGGTTTAGGGGGCTCTCAGGTCTCCAGGAGAAGGGCAAAAGAGGAAGGCTTTGGCATGGGCTTAAATCCCATGGAGGAGTGGGCCAGCTCTATGATCATTGAATGAAATGGGCAACACATCAGACTGGCTGTGGACAAGGGAAAAAAAAGCCCATATTGGGAAATATAAAAAGGAGAGCTGCTCCTAGGGAAGTAAAGAGGTAAAACCCTGAAAAATAGGTAGTTGGGGGGTGGAGGAGCATGGTTGGATTCAGACTGCAATGCTGAACACAGTGGGGAAATTCCATCCCCTTCCCCAAGCAGGTCGGTGGAGCAGATGCTGTGTGTGCCACAAAGCTGATGAGGCCAAAAAACATTCTTCTTTTTACCCGTGCTTTTTTTTTTTTTTTTACCCAACATGCCTTTGCTGCTTTGACACCTCAGGACTCTTTGTCACAGTGAAAGCACAGCAGCAGTCTAGAGGCTTAGGGCTGTGGGGACCTACCCTGGCCAGGTATGTGCATGGAGACAGAGGGGCTCAGGGGGGGTGGAAAGGACATCAGAGATGCAGCACTTTCTGCATCATAGAATCATAGAATCATAGAACTGGCTGGGTTGGAAGGGACCTCAGAGATCATCAAATCCAACCCTTGATCCACTACCACTGTGGTTCCCAGCCCATGGCACTGAGTGCCACATCCAGGCTCTTTTGAAATATCTCCAGGGACGGAGAATCCACTACTTCCCTGGGCAGCCTATTCCAATGTCTGATCACCCTCTCTGCAAAGAAATTCTTTCTAATATCTAAGCTAAACCTCCCCTGGCACAACTTAAGTCCATGCCCTCTTGTCTTGCTGATAGTTGCCTGGGAAAAGAGCCCAACCCCCCCTGGCTCCAGCCTCCTTTCAGGGAGTTGTAGAGAGCGATGAGGTCTCCCCTGAGCCTCCTCTTCTCCAGGCTGAACACCCCCAGCTCCCTCAGCCTCTCCTCACAGGACTTGTGCTGGATCCCTTCACCAGCCTGGTTGCCCTCCTTTGGACCTGCTCCAGGACCTCAATCTCCTTCCTGAACTGAGGGGCTCAGAACTGGACACAGGACTCGAGCTGTGGCCTCACCAGGGCTGAGTACAGGGGCAGAATCCCTTCCCTGGACCTGCTGGCCACGCTGTTCCTGATCCAGGCCAGGATGCCATTGGCCTTCTTGGCCACCTGGGCACACTGCTGGCTCATGTTCAGCTTGTGTCACAGTACCACTGGCAAAGAGCAGCAGCATGCCTTCCCATGCGTTCCCATGCCTTCCCATGCCTTCCCATGGCCACAGCACCCACCCAGCAGCAGCCCCAGGAGCTGTGTGACCAAACACAAACCTCTCCTTCAGCACTCAGCATCCCTATATGATAAAAAAAGAAGCAGAGCCCTTTTAGAGATTAGTGGATGGTAAATTATTCCCTTCATTTGTTATTCATGATGAATAATGAATTATTCTCATAACATTTACTATGCTGTTCATTTATTATACAGGGCAGGGGAATGTTTAGAAGCTAATTATTGCTAGGAAGGCTCTACACTTGCAAAATACGTGACTTTTACATATTTGGTATATCTGTGCTTAATGTGAGGGAAGGGCTTTTTGTCTGTTTTAGAACATTTCTGTCCCTCCAACACCCAGCCTTACTGCCAGCCCACAAGCAGGACAGACATTTCCCTCACCTTCAGTAGCCAAGCTGCTCTGCCACCTTCACCTGCTGGAGTAGGTCTAGAAATAAATTCTCACTGTTTCTTAACATGCAGGAGTAAGGAGGAGCAGTGTTTCTCTGGATGCTGGGGCAGAGGCCCACACTACCCATCACTATGGCCACAGTACATCTCCCATCACTTTTTCAGGAGGCTGCCACTGCTACCAAGTCTTCAGCAGCTGCAGATGAGGAGAAATCCTTTCCCTTGTTGCCATGTCAGTGGTGAGCCAGGTTGTCCATCACCTGGGAAATACCCAGAGCAGCAAGCACTGGCAGGGCTCAACGCCACACATTGCTGGAGAAGCAGCAGAGCCAAGCTGTGGGGAGCCAGGAGATGACCTCCTGAACAGGGACAGGCTGGGGGTTTGTTTCTTTTTCTTGTATTACATTAGGAGACTGATTAATATCTGGAAGAGTGGTCTACCAACAGTTGTAAATTGTCAGTCCTATTTGTCAAAACTCTGCTGTGCTGCCGTTTGCCAACAGATTTATCCTGACCACTTATAGTTGATAAATACTTTAACATTTATTTAGAAAAATGCTTTTAGGGAGATTGGAACCTCCCATGCAGCTCTGCTTCCCTGGGTGCATGTTGCAGCACCCTTTTGCCTGCCATTGCCAGCTGTGTCCACGTCCTGCCCACACAGGAATGAGATGATGTCCTGCATTTCACCAAGTGCCCTGCATCAAGCAGCCAAGCTATGAGAAAGGCTGCTGTGTGCCTGTAGCTTGGTCCTGTTTGTTGGTCCCAGCTTGGAAGGGAACACTATGGACCCGGGTCAGGCTGCCTGTGCCTGCTGGGGCTGTCTCCTTTTTGAGTCCTGTGGGATAGCTTGTGAGTCCAACCCACAGCTAGTGAGGTACCATTGACCTTGATGGAATAATACTCATTTACAGCAGAAGATGACCTAGTTCTGTGCTTTCTAATATCCTTCTTATCTACATTATGTGCCTAATATCAGTATGCTCTTGTGGACTCCGGTGATACCCTTACATATCTCTGGGTAACTGTTACCAGAGCTAAGCCTGTGAGAGGTTTATAAACCCACAGGGAGAGACAGTTCAGCACTGTGTTTCTGAATAATTGATCATCACATGCTTCAGTATAAAACTGATCTTCAGTGATACCCTTTTGGCTGTGCTTCAGCATCCCTTTTTGTTTTATTTTGATTCCCCAGCAGAAATTTCTCTCTACCAGCTGCCATTGTAACCTGGTAAGAGCATTGTGAGCTGCCAGTAAATGAGCTTTTATTTTATTTCTCATTCTTGTAGCGGTAAATTATTGTGTCAGCCTAGAGACGATGCAGGTGACTACCCTCATAAAATGTAGTAAATGATTAATAAAATCTCAAATAACAATAGTTCCATGGGCAGATCATAACTTGCCTCTCTGAGCAGACCGCATGCCTTTAGAGGACACCAGCTGATGGCTCAGTGAAGGAGATATTTTTTTTTTTAACCACGAGACAACAGAGAAATGCCAACCTAGGGACAGCTCGGGAGCACTGAGAAGAGGTACATCAGTTCTCCTTTTCCTGCTGTAGGGAACACCTCTGCACTGAGTGATTTCAGCAGGACCAGGGTGCTGGGCCACTGAGGAGCACGTGCCCCAGAGACTGGGCAGGGGCACATGTGTGAGCATAGGGAGGTGCTCACAAGTGTGGATGGTGGAGGGATCCCTTGCTAAACTGCAGCTGGGATCCCAGAGACCCAAAAAAACTGCTCCTGAAAATCCCCAATTTTCTATTTTGGTTTTATTTTTAAAGAGGGAAAATCAGCCCTGTTAGGGTTAAATTCACCACGAGGGGTGGAAGGGCTGCTAGGCTGAAGCATGGTCTCACAGATATTTCAGGGGGGATGAGGTTTTAACATGCAGTGACAAAAATGCTCCCCTCCTCAGACTTTTCTGCAGCAGAACTTCTCCTGTGAGCACATGTCTACTAAACGGGAGCAGACATCACCCCTCAGAAATTCCTTGCCTGGATTTTGCCTGCCCTTCCCAGCTGGAAGCTGCCCCAAAGCTGAACCACCAGCCAGCAGGAGTAGGAAAGATGTGCAAGGAAGGAAGATGCTTTCTGTCCATGTTTATTTTTAATAGGACTTACACAGGTCTGTGCTACCCAGGCTGTGCTTCCCCTGCTTCTCCATAGTTCTGGCATTTGCCTCCAGAGACAGAGTTTTCTTGCAGCACACACAAAAATGTTTCTCTTGAAGCAACTGTTTATTCCCTGAAGGCACCAGACAGGACAGAAACCTCAGAGAAATGGAAACAAACTGTACTTTTCCATGCAACTCCAATTATTAATATTCCAGTATTGGCCAAGCACTTGTAGAGCTGTAATGAGAACATCCACTTACTTGCTGTTTCCAGAATTTATGCACAACAAGAAATACATAAATATCAATTAATAGATTTATTCATTTAATTAATTTTTTAAAAAATTAATTACTTATAGAAAGATTAATCAAAACATAAGAGGATAGAAGCCTCTATTCAGTCCCCTAAAAATGAAAAACTTGTTCATAAAACCCCTCCCTCCTGCTCAGAAGAAAGCTCTCAATTTCAGAGAAAGGAAGCCATTAATTTTATTTTTAATTGCACAATACTTTTAAATTTATTTCCATAAGCAGCAGAAGCAGCAAATTGGAGAGGGAAAAACAAAGATTTTGCAATTACATTATTACTTGGGAGCTGTGTCTTGCCTGTTGGTTATGATCCAAACTCCCCATGTCCTGTAACTTGCCCATGGTGGTAGATGTGCTAACAGCAAGTGCAGCCTGGCTGTGAGTCCTCCTTGAAGTTTGTGGTGTCAGGGCTTTTATAACAGCACTTAAACCTTTAAATACACAGCTATAACCACTAACAAATTAAATAGGCAAAATTAAAATTTAAAATGGTAAAAGAAGACAACTGAGGGTGAAGCCAAGACATGGGTGGTATTTCAGCCACAGTCTGGATGTGTTTTGCCAGCAGAAGGTGACAAGTGGAGCAGCCACGGGAGCCTCTCCCTCAACCATCCCAAGCTGTAGCTCATCCTTCTGGAACAAAATGAGGAAGAAAGTGGGGAAATGGGCAATGAGCAGCAGGCTGGCCATCTGGAGAGCCACTGACCATGCTCAGCAGCCAGCATGGTGTGATGGGGCAGACTCCTTATCTGCCACACACGGGCAGGCTGAAAAACCTCCTGCAACCTGTGTTTTCCTTTTTTGTGTGTGTCATGGTGATAATGATTTTGGGTCCCTGAAGAGCAATGAACCATTCTGGTGCCAAGGAGCTGCCAGACAGAGTCACAGCCAGGAGCTGGACTAGAAGATCATCAATTGCAAACTGCAAAATCCTCTGATCCTATTTTTCCTTAGGCTTTTCCAGCTGAGAGCCAGGGATGCCTGTTCAGTTTCAGTGGAGAACGAGTGGATCAGTGTGACTGCCTTTCATAGAAAAATAACTGGAAATCAGGACAAGTTGACAATGCTTTTCCAAGTGCATGAGACCTACAACCACAGGGGGGATGAGACACTAATGCTTGGGTAAATAAAAGCCACACTGCTTTCTGCATGGTTGCATACATCTAAATGAATAAAATAATAAATCCTGGGGCCTCAGGGAGCTCCAAGCGACCAATTTAGTGGAAAAGCTCTCCAGCTGACCCCTCACCTCCCCCATGGTGGCCATTACAGCAGTGTTTGCTGTAGGTCATGGACACATGGCTTATCGATTCCATCACAAAAACATCAGCAGGAAAACTCACACCCTTTTATCTGAGGGTCTGAAATGTTTGGACCCTCAATAACAACAGCAGCTATAATGATAATATTTTATTTTGCCAGCACTCTGTCCTGAGGTTCCTGAGTGTTTTCCTATTGACTTTGTGTGCACCTGAAGATTTGCCCATCAAAACTCACCCTGCCTTCCTAACACTTTGTCAGCCAGGAGTTGCTCTCAGAGATTATTTTCCTCTCTGAATTTATTCATTTAACATCAAAAATACCATCCATTTACCACAATGGATAAAAATAATAATATTTTGCATGTGCCTGGGTTTTTTCCTTGAAGCCCTTTACAAAGAATATGAGATCAACTCTCACAGTGAGCCAGGCAGGTCAGTACCTGTATCAGTGTGTATGTATTCCCACAGATGGCTGAGGAAGGTGTTCAGGGTTTACAACGATGCAACTGAGAAGTCAGCCAACACCTGGGGAAGGCAGCAGTTGGGTCAGAACCACAGCTCAGTGTTACCAGACTCCTCTGCTTTCAACTTTCTGCACAGTCTGGTTAGGAGGATGTAACCTTGGACAAGGGGTCCAACCTAACACTAGTGGGTGAACTCAGCCTGTAGCTTTATTATGCCACATTGTTTTGCTCTTTTCCCTTCTTTCTCTACCTTTGGTAGCAGCTGGAGCTGTGCTAATCACATCTGGTTCATTGATACCCTCCTGGCTGGCAGCAACAGGAGCAGGAGCAGGAGCAGGAGCAGCCCTTCCTGGGGACACAACTGAGCATCCTGGAGGTGGGCAGTGGTGGTGAGCACCACCAGGGCTCTGCCTCCACTGAGAACCCCAATTCTTTGCTGCCTGCAACCCCACCCAGCATCAGTTTGTGCACAGGAACAAAGCATGGCTTGGAGCCTCTTTCCTTGTTTAACAGAACTCCTTAATTCTTCTCTTTTATAACCTGCAGCATTATCAGCAGCAAATTACTGCTATTGATAACTCGTTAGCAAACAAAATGAAAGCCAGTGCCTCTAACATCTGTATGAAGCTATTTCTGAGTGGCTCTAGCTCCTGCTTATTGGGCTTTTAGTATTCATTAAAGCCAGTAAACACTATGTGTTTAAAATGCTGATCTACACAGCATGTGTTAAACCCTCAATGTGCATTATCTGAGATAGTGGCTCATACCAATTCTGCTACCCAACTAACCTGACTTATCATAGTTTCCTAAGCTCTGTTTATGAGCCTGATTTGTTTGTGAAGACTTAGTATTTTTTATTTCTTTCTCGTGGGAGAATTTATCAACATCTGTGCATCACATTGCATCGGGTGTCCGGGTGGCCTTGGTTGGACTTTGTAATGCTGGAATAGATCTGGGGCAGGGAGTCTCTCTGCTGGGAATCCTGTGACTGTTTTCCAAATGACAGCTAATTTAAAAGGTGGTGCTTCCTTTGGTCCTTAGTCTCAATAGAAGGAAAAACACATTATCATTTCCTCTCTTGTCTCCATCTGGCTGAGAAAAAGGAGGGCAGGCAGCGAGCGGGGCTGTCGGGCTGGGGAACTCCCTGCCATGGGCTGGCAGCCAGGTCGAGCGGCAGATCAAAAGATAGGTTGGACATTGGTACTGATAAAAAATGATCTTTGTGTGTGTCAGCAGGCACAGAGCATGCAGAATGCTGTTCTGACACTGACTGTGTCCTCTCCAGCCAGCTCGGCCCTCACCAGCTAAAATGCTCTGTGCTGCTCTGCCTCCTGTTATCTCTTCAGGCTGCAGCCCCATCACATCAGGGGCACACCAACACTCTTCCTTAGCACATGTACCCAAAACTTTTTCACCTGGTGCTCTCAAAACATGACTCACAGTGTCCTGAAAGTTATGACCTCAGAGACACTTTGTTCCAGGCACCTTGCTATTAGGCAAGACTAGGGATCCCATAGCAGCTTAGTGATATAATTAAGCTTTTTCCAGTGGCCTTGCAATCCCCTCTGGCCTCCCTTTTGCCTCCCCAGGAAGTGATTCTCCTATAGAGAAAACTTCTTTATACACTTGTGGCTTTGTTTTTTTTTTTAAAGTCAGGGGAAAAAAATGCTAAATATTAAAACACCAGAAGCTTTATTTGATATGGGCTTACATCCAGCTTTACCAGAAATATGTGTGGCTTCCTACTTATCTGCTGCTGAGGTTGTCAGATGGACATCAGTGCCTCCAGAGAGGCTGGAATGGAAACGTCAGGTAACGTAATTGTGAAGTACAGAAGAGCACACAGGCTCTTTTGGGTCTTGCTGATGGCATTGGGAGCTTATTTCTGTGGCAGATATGAAACCAACCCACTGGACTGCTCACAGCTCCTGCTTTGAAAAGTGGTGGCACCTTTTCAGGCCTCGGATGTTTAACTCTGCAGCAGGAAATCCCCTTTCTCTCCAGGCTGGGTCCATGTTCCTTAGCAAATGTCTCTCTGTTCCCACATAAGAAGGAGTTTCCATGTGGGCTCATGGCTATTTTGCAATAGTTATATGTGAGAACAAAGGCTGTGAGTTCCTGGCATAAATGTAGGTGTGTTTTTTCACGGTGATTGGAGTATTTCTGTGGAGGAATTGCTTCTCCCTGCAGTGTCTATAGCTTTGCATGCCTCAAAAGCTGCCTTTAAGATGCCTGCATATATTTCATACCGTTGCCCTCTAGCATCCAGATTTTGATTCTCAACATAATATCATTATTATCTTTGTTTTTATTATGCTGATCTCTTTCCATGTGTACTTGGGGAACTCTAGGGCCTTCATTTCTTTATGAGATCAGGGCTTGGCCCCCTATAATGAAGTGACACACATTAAGGTTACACCTTGAAAACAAAATGAGATTGGCACATGCACAGAAATCTGATGTATTCCTTCTGAAGGTGATATCGAAAACAATATTTAGTGCAAGAAATTTCTGCTTGGACAGGACAGCAAAGCTTTCTCTATTCTCAAACAGATTAATATCTCTGCTTTTTTGGCTGTTCTCAGTAATCTGAACTAAATGAAAAATGTTGTGTGGGTACATGGGTACTTGTTTCACCATTAGCAAAATTCTCAGTTATTGGAAAAATTCTTTGGCTAGAACATAGACAAAAAGAAATCAAGAGAGAAGGCCATTCTTCTGACTCAGAAAAAAATATCTATTTTATGTTGCTATTCAGAAGCTGACTGATGCATGTGAGGAAGCCACCTTCAAACTGCACAAGGCATAAGTGGGAAGAAGGTGCTGCCCATCTGATTTCAGATCTCTTTGTGCATCAGATGGCTTTAGGGCAATGGCAGCAGCAGTCCTCTTGTAAACACACTTGACTAGCTCACACAGTGCATTTGTTTCCAATTTACTTATTCCTGGAATTTTGCATGTAACTTCTAATCCACAGCGTCAGTGGAAAGTTTTGTTAGAAGGGGGAAAGCAGTGCATGAGAGTCACCAGTCCTGGATTCAATTCCTGGCTCAGCCACTAACCCAGTCTGTGGTCACACAAAGAGCCATTTGCTTACCTGCCCTCATGCTTAAAGAGCTGTTGTGCAGGGCTGGGACACTAATACAGGACTTTGGGGGAACACCTCTCTGTCACTCTGTTTACCCACATATGAAATAGCTTTAAGAATACTCTTCTCTCAAGGTTGAGCTGACATTTATGGATTTGCTTGGAAATATTGGAGGAGAAGCGCTATTAAAGCACAGACAATAATTATTAACTGATGGAAAGGTATTTTAATGAAATATGATGGCAAGCTTCCTTCTACTGTATGGTGCCAGTGTTAAATAGGCTGCTTGAAGAGCTGCACATCTTCACTTTCTGAGTGACTGACCAGGAAATAATCAGAGCTGCTTTTCCTGGCCCATTTGTTGCTGGGTCTTTCTTGTTTCTTGCCATCTTTCCTTCATCTCCTCCCCAGTACATTTAGTGTCAGCTCAAAAGCTGAGGAGTACATAGTTGTAACACGTAATCTTTGCTTGAGTTTCTCATCACTGAGAAGCATTTCTCTGTGTGGTCCCAATGACACGTATTGATTGCCTTTATGTAACCAGCCCCAAAAGCTCAGCTAGCTCCATCTCCCAAAAGCTTTGACTGATCCCAGCCATCCTGTGGCATCTGTGCTTCAGCTCAGCCCACAGGATAACTGCAAAAGGATGTGAAGGGAATCAGGAAAGATGCAGAGATGTGATTTTGATCAGAATGAGTTTCTTGGGAAGCATCGGTGGCACTGGTGGCACAAAGCTGAGCTGGGATTTGAGTTCTTTACCTGAGCGTGGGGTGATCCCTCACCCATCAAGCCCCCTGGGCAGGGTCCCTCTTTGTGAGGTTTGGGGTTGTCTCACTTGTGTGAAATCATTTTGGCTGTGGAAGACACGAGGAAGCAGGGGCTGCTGGTGAAGGCTGATGAGTAAACTCTCAGCAAGAGTCAACTCTGAGCTTTCCCCAGCCCTTGGAGCAGCTGCGCTCAAGACGGGAAACTGCTACAAGTTCTCCCAGTGGGCACATTACCAGATACTATTTCCTTGCAAATGACCTTTTCTTGCTGGAACTGGGCCTAAAAGTGGTCTGCAGGGAGGACTATTCCCCTGAGCTGTCCTCATCCAGAAGCAATATGTCCTCTCAGCCAAAAATTGCCGTGGGCCGGGAAGGTCCCCATGCAACCAGCCCAAATATTCCAATATCACAGTCACATCCTCAGCACCAGCAGGGTAGCAGCTGGTTTTCTGTAGACAGTTTTCCCCTAGGTCTGTAGAAAGAGGTGATTTCAGAGGAATCTCTCAGTTCCTCATCCTGAGAACCTCTGTTTAGCCATAAATTCAGGATACAGGTTGGTATCTTCTCACACCAGTCCTGCTGGGTGCCATAGAGAACTGAACTGAACATAGAGAACCAGAACTTTGGTTTGTGGGCTTCTCTAGCTGCTGTCACATCTCCTGGCATAGGGAATAGATACATTAGTAAGTCAGTGAGCCCCTGCCAGTGTGCAGTGTGAATGGAAAACTGAAAGAAACCCAAAAACCCCTGCAAGCAGAGATGGTTGTAGAAAGATTGACTTCTGCAACCCAGTGCTACCTTCGAGGAACACAGCGGAAGCCAGCCAAAGACACCATCTGTTTGAGGCAGAAAGTGTAAATTTATATCTATTTCGGAATTCTTGAGTTATGAAACTGGAAATGTCTCAGCTGTGGTGTGCATAGTACGTGAAGGAGCCTGGAGATCTACTCTGTGCCTGATCCCAGGACACGTGGAGTGCCTACTCATACTGAAACTAAATGAGGTAAAACCACAGCAGCCAGCAGGAACCACTGCAAAACTTCTGTGTCTCCCAGAACTTTTGCAAAGCTCTTTCAGAAAACTTAGCAGAGCTCACCATAGAAAAATAATAACTACAAATGAACCAGTTTCCCACATTCAATCATTTCCAGTGTCTTTTCCTCAAAAAGCAGCTGGCTTTCTGATTACGAATCACTGATATGCATCAGTCAGAAGCACGACTGTATGGTCCTAATTTTTGGTTCTTCTGTCCCCTTTCCGTGTTTCACCTCACACCTCTTTTCTCAGTGCCTGTTCCTCACATTGAGAGGGTTACATTTTCATCTCCCATCTCTTTAAAATGTTTTTGAGGGTTGCTCATATCTCTAGGAAGGACAGCCATGCACCATCAAAGGCCAGCACCCCAGATGGCACAGTGGGTCAGAAGCTTTGCAGCTTGTTCTGGGCAGCCCAAGGGTGGGTGTTACCTACTGGCTGTGGGCTGGAACCCCCTGTTTTAGAGACCAGCACTTCAAGTTAACATGGGCCTCTGCTAGAAGTGCCTCCCAGCCTCTGGTATTAGTGCATATCAGCCTAGTGTCCACTATGTCTACTTAAACTGGTCATTTTCAGGGAAGAAATTACTTCTGTCAGTGTTTCTAGCCCAGAGAGATCCCAAATCCTTGCTGAATTTTCATCCTGTACGACAATCAGCAGGGAAAGAAAGGGAACAGCCACTGCAGTGTGGAACATTTCCATGAACAGCTGAAGAAATGCTAAATAACATTGGCACAGAATTATTATGATGCTTTTTGCAGGCATAAGTATGCTTAGACTTTGGTGGTCAAGGTGAACATTTTTTTACCCATGTTCTAACCTATTAGTCAGGTCATGTATTAGAGAGCTCTGTCTTTCTGATATAACTACCATGCTCATTTGTCTCACAAACACATTGCATCCCTCTTTAATAAAGTTGCATAGGGCCTTCAGCAGTGTCAATGGTGTCATTTGCATTTTACTTGGCTTACAAACCTTGGGGCTTTGTCTTATGTTCTATAGGATATACTATACAATTAGCCTGGCACCAGACAACATGCGTTTGCATGGTAATGAGCTATTTTCTTCTCTCAAAGCCTGACTCATGTTGAAAGGATTGTATTCTAGCCATCTTCCAGTCATTTAGCAGGATTCTTGCATGTGTTTTTCAAAGGGTTTTGGCCAGCCACACTACTTTGGGGAGGTATGCATACAGCTCCTGGGGCTATTTGCTCCCAGTCCTCAAGCTGACAGGGCTGACTGTGAAAACCTGTGACACAGGTGAAGAGTCAGTCGGGCCCTTTAATAATTGTTCTGGGATTTTGAACTGCATAAGGGTTTTGAATTGTTTGTTGGTTTTTTTAATAGATTATTTTATACTTTTGAAACATTAGCAGGATGCCATAGAACACTTGCACACTCTTGCTGTCTTTTTATTTCATAGGGCTTGAGGTCTTTCTTATTTTATTAATGTTGCCCCTTGGATAATTACAGCTCTCCTCCTCTGCAATCGCTTCTTATCATATTATCATTTCCTTTAATCTTCATATGAAATTTCCTTAGATTGAGGATCCAGAACGAATTTGATCAAAATAATGTGCCACATCTTAAAGGAACCCTTACCACATGGCCTATATCCTTGCAGCTTTATTACAGCAGAATCCCTTTGAAATGCAGTCTTGTCCCCTTCCCTGTAATGGGAAGAAATGATCTAGTCTTGATTATACTATGGTTCCCTCTTTCAATGTACAATTAACATCAATCAGCTGGACAGCATGATTGATTTTCTAATTAATAAGGCATTTGTATCAGCTTGCATAACCACACAAAGCTTAATGGGATCCCTACTGTATCTGAAAACTGATTTTGTGTGTGTGAATTTACTCCTGCACTTGGAAGCATTTTAACTAGTGGTAAGGCTACTTAGAGAATCCTTCACATAGAGCTCTCCAGTGTCATAAATGCTTTAAAGCATGTTTCACCAACTACCACAACCAGATTTAAAAGACTATTTTGAACAATTAATGTTGTCCCAAGATTGGAAAAAAAAAAAAAAAACAACATTAAGAAATGTGGGAAGAGGAGAATTAATGCTCCTCAAGGGGAACTTCAAATGTGGTGGTCAGCATGGGACTGGTGTGTGTTGGTTAGGGTCAGCCTGGGGCTGCTCTAGCTCACCTATTGCTGCCCTTCATTCTGCTTTGCATCTCTTGGTTTGGTTTGTGCTAAAAAAAGTCCTGAGGTATCAAAATGACCCAACCAGCTTTACCCTGAGCTCTGGGAATGCCTCTGTTCTCCCCCATGGGCTGTGGGCCATCCTGTCTGAGTATTGCAGTGCCCTCAAAAAAATGTTCAAGCATAGAGAGGTTACAGCTTTCTGGCTCTCTCAAACATCAAAGATAGTGGTTGGAGAAGAGAAAGGCAAATTAATAATCTTAACTCTGTCCTGTTCCAGTAAAAGCTGACTCTGACTGCTGTAGACACGAGACCAGAGGGTCCTGGTGTGGCCAGGCAGTGAGGAGGAACTGGGGCATATCCTTGGTGAATAAGTCAGCAGAAAACCTGGAGGAGAGTTGTCCCACTTTGAGTTCCTCTTCTGGGTTATGTGGAAGGTGGTTGCTGAGGCAGCATAAATTATTTAGGCTCGTGTGGGTGGCACAGGAGCCCCCACCCCTCCCTGCCATTGAAGGCAGGGCTGCATCTGCAGTGATGCACCTGGAGCATGCTGCACTCTGGATTTAATTTACCTGGGAAGATGGAGATGAACCCATGAAACAGCTGAGCAGAGAGGGTGTCCTGTGGGACCTGGCTGAGAGAAAAATACTGGCTTGAGAAATTCTGGTCTGCTGCACCAGTTTCTTTGCAAGTGTGACCTTCCCACATGGCTGGTCTCAGGGGAGCAAAGCTGAAATCAGTGAGAAGAGCTGGCTTCTCCTTCAGTTTGACTTTGATCTGGCTGTGCTGAGAAAAAGGTTTAATTCCCATTTCACATTGTCATGTCTTTCAGTAGAAGGACAGAACCTGCGGGCTCTGCTCCTGTCATGAATCTCCCTTTGGCCACACAGTTCCCAGGAGCAAAAAGATGAAACAAAGACTAAATCTTTCAGGCAAACCAAACAAAACAAGGTCAAACATGTTCCATGATTTTAATCTACCTTGTAAATTAAATGCAGTCTGAGATGGGAGCACAGTGCAGCTTCTTCACAGTGCTCTGCCCTGACTTACAGTTTTCCAGCCACCTTGCACTGAATTATCAATGTGATGGTGAAACATCAGAGCAGATTTTGGCCCTTAGCCCTTATGTACCATCTAGAGAATGAACAAATTTCACAGAATTAAAATAAACACACTCACATGCAAGCCTGGGATGGTTTAAATCAGGTCTGGAGTGAGGACCAGCAGCCACCAATGTTGTAGTTACCACATCTGGGACAGAGAGTTGGGGATGGCAGCTCACGGGCTATGAAGGAACAGGGCATTTGCACTGCTCACAGCTGCAGGGGAAATGGGAATTAAAAATGGGAATTTAAAGTGTTGGAAAGAAGAAGGCTCTGGGAATCATCTGCCATTCAAGGTGTGCAGGCTGGTACAGACCACAAAGTGCCATGCATGAGGCTGAGGAGCTCCTGGCCCTGTTTAATTGATGCAGTTTATTCTTTGAATGATATGGCTGAAATGGTGATGCTGGTTTAAAAAGGGGATGGTACTTCCAGTAAAGTGAAAACACTACAATCTGCCCTAAACTGTGCTAATCTAAAGTGGTTTACCATGTCTAACATGAAGGCATCTCACTCTCTGTTGAGGTATAATGAGATATAGCTGGGGCTTCACATCAGATCAACCCTAGCAAAAAACCCCACGATTATTATTAATAGTGGCTGGATCAATCAGATGGCAATGATGAAGGAAGGGTTCACAGAGCAATCCCTCAGGTTGCTGCCCATAAGCTGGGCAGTGTCACCTCTGTGGGGACACTGTTGGCCAGCTGAGCCTCTGCAGTCCCTTTAAACCTCCAGGATGAGGTTTAAAGCACATTTCAGCCCTCCTTGATGAGATTACAAAGACTGACTGTTAGGATGACTCAGCTGATGTATGATGGAATGAGGAGATGATGAAGTGGGTGAGCTGTGGCCTTGTATTTTCATTGTTAGAGACTGGCACAAGCCACAGATCTTTGGGATGTTTCCTCCCGTGGTGGTCCAGCTGAGCAGGGAGGAGATTTGGGGGCTGGATGTGCCCCATTTGACTGTTGGGCCAGCTGCTTCCCTCTCAGAGCCATGAGCAGTGCTGGGTGGAAGGCCTCCTGGCCTCTTTTGGATGCTGAAGGAGGATTTCCAACTCTTTAATTAACCTCTTTACTCAGAGGTTTTCCCAAGTGCTATTCAGGTTCCCAGCTCTGCTGGAGGCAGCCAGCTGCAGGCTCATGCAACCCCTTGCTCTGCTGCAAGAAAGAGCAAATCCCCATCACCCAGGCTCCTCTTCCTTTGCTTTTTCTTCACCTCTCAGCCTCCTGGTAGATGCCCATTGATTTTTATATCATGTATCACACGATGCACATATCCATCTTGGAGATGCTCAGATAGTTGCTGTGCTCTTTGATTGAAACAACATGGGATGGCAGAGCACCAAGTGCTAACAGCTCCTCTCACAAATTGTTAACTTGATTCTCTCTTAGATTTTATATTTGTCCTAAGTTTTATCCTTCTGGGGAATCTGTCATCCCTAATTAATCTTTGATCATGTAATATTTTGTGTAACTGCCTTATTGATTGTTCTAAATGTGCAATCATTTATTGACTGACTTATTCTTTTGTCAGGGTGGCATTTTGTTTCTTTGAGACCAACTCATCCTTTGCTCATTGGTTCAAAAATCACTCGAGTTCTTTGATGAATTCACAGATTTATTATATATTATTAATAAGAAAAGATATAGCAATCTTGTACAAACTGGTTTCATTTGGTTTCCCCAGAAGAGGAAAGGAATAGCAGTATTAAACAGGCTTTCCTAGCCATGACCATCTCTAATTTCCAATCTTTTTGGCAGGGTGGTGAGAAGTCACAGCCAGGCAGTCCCTGCTGCAAGCCCAGCCAGGCCAGTCAGGAGAGCAGGAAGGGGAGGCTCCTGCCATGCTGTGACCATGGGACATCCCTCTCTGTGCATTTGAAGCTGGACAGAGCCAGCTCCCAGCAGCAAAAAACAACCTGCAAAACGGGAAAATATATTTTCAGGTACATTGCACACTGAGGTCTGAGGACCCCTGGTTTGGTTGGACACTGCCATGGCATGAGGAGATGAACCTCTCCACAGCACCATGCTCATGGAGCACTCTTCAGCTGCTCTCTGGGGACGAGGTGTGGTGTCACCCAGCCATGCATGGCATCACCCAGCCTTGCATAGTGTCACCCAGCCATGTGTGGGGTCACCAAGCCATGCATAGTGTCACCCAGCCATGTGTGGGGTCACCAAGCCAGCCAGGGGATGACATGAACAGAGGGATAGATAAATGCTTCCCAGTTCCTCCTCTCTTGGATCTACTCCCCCTCCCATCCCTGAAATATTTCTGTGGAGGGTTTATCTTTCCTTAATCGCAGAACAATGTGCAGTGTCCCTGTAATATTAAAATCTCCTCTGATTTTCTAGGGGTATTCTGTTAATTAGTAGGTTTCTCCTCCCAACTAGGCTGTAAATGGAAAGAGTACATACTAAACCAATTGCCCTACTTATGTAGCTACTCAGAGGAATGCTAAGATGGATTAACATGCATAGCAGAAGGCTTATGACCCTAGGAGACAGAAGAACCTGAAATAACCTTAATATCCTGTCAACTTGCATTACCAAATCTCAGTGAACAAGAAGAGCCTATTTAGTAGTCTGTCTTGCAGTAAAAATTCCTATCTTTTATCTGGCTTATTCCTCCCTCTTTTCAAACGGGAGTGTTGTTTTTATCTCTCCTGACTTTATTTTCACAGGAAATAGTGAAGCTGTGTCACCCCCACACACCTCCCCTTTCTGTATAACACCCCCCCTGCACAGACTGGCTCAGCTCCCTAGAGGAGCCTTTTTCATGTTGTTTTGTGGTAAAAACCATCTGTACCCAGCTGGGCTGGGCAGGGTGACCTCTGCCAACACTGCATGCTGCTGTGGTGCCACATCATGCCCATTCCTGACATTCCCAGTGTCACTCCTGGGCTCTCTCATGCTCTGTCCCTGCACTGGGCAGAAGGAAGATGAGCTAAAAACAGTGTAAATCTCTTAAATATTCTGTTCTCCTCCATGAATTGGCTTCAGAGATGCTCTAACCAGGGCCCCATCAGAGCTGTTAAGCACCCATAACACTCACACCAGTGCCTGCTCCTATGCCTACAAAGACTGCTCAAAGTCCAGATGAGATTTTACCCAAACCCAAGATATTTTGCTGTCCTCAGTCTTCCCAGACTGGATGTCTGGGTCACCTAAATGTCTCATGCTTCTGGAGAGCTTGCCTGCCATCAGACCCCTCTTTTCAACGCACAGCTCAGCCCTTCCAAGACCCTACAGTCACAGAAATAAAGATTAATACTAATAATACTCCTGATGGAATATCCAATCCCATGGACCATTGTTATACATTTTACACCTGTGAAGATCACTGTAGTCCATGAAGCTAAATGCAGCCCTTGGTGCTCAAGTAACAACTGCCACTGGAATTTCAGTCCCCCAACCCCCCACATGCTATGGGGACAACCCAAACCCAGACCCAGCCACTGAGCTCCAGTCCCAGGAACATGAGAACTGGGGCTCCAGCACCAGAGGCTACACTGGAATGGGGGATGCAGCAGTGCTCCTGTGACAGGCACCATCTTCATCACTGTTAATTATTCCTCCTTCCCTCACCTTTCCACTTGAGCCCTGCTAAAAGAGGGGTTAGTGCTTTAATGAAGAAAAAAAAAAAAAAGGTCAGAAATGCATCCCACAATTAGAGTTCAGTCTAATTAGGACTGAAAAACACACGTGTAATTGCCTTATGTGTCTGCTCCTGAGATTCCCTTCCAGTGTTAAATACATATGGAGCACCTTCCCTGGGAGGCAATGTTTTTTCTACAGTTCACAGGGACCAAAATTTGCCATAAAGAGGTAGAAACTGGAGGAAAAGAGCCAGTCCCTGCTGTTTCCCTCCTGGGAAGGCCTGCTCTCCTGGCTGCTAGCCAGCCTTGCCACAGGGCATTTGAGGGAACTGGAGAAAAAAAGCAGCTCCAGGGCTTGGGACAATTTCACATGTCTGGGAGGTGGAAAATTGTGCTGAGTATAGAAATAGGTCAGAGATGGAGCGATGCTTTTTTCAGTTGCCCTGCTTTCCTTCTTTAAATAGAGAAAACACCAGGAGCTGCATTTCTATTCAAAATGAAGGCCTTTGGGCCCAAAAGCCCTGGTGGCAAATGTGTAATGAGTGAAGGCAACAAATACAAGTATTTCTCCTGTATGAAGGAAAAAAGAGAATTTAGTGAGGAGATAACCACATCTGGGATGCATAGAGTATTTATCCAGGCTACATTTTTCCAAATTAGCAATATAATTCTGTGACTGCTAAAGGGAATGTTTCAGGTCTCACTAAGGATAATAATAACCCCCCCATTTAACCAAGGCTACAGTGCTCCTACCCCAGCCATTGCTACTGCCTCACCCCCCAACTCCTCAGCAGGATCTGGATGCCTGGGGGAGCTCACAGGATTCCCAATATATCCTTTCTAAATGGAAAACCATACCCACATGTACCAGCAACAACTGTTGCACAGAGTTTGGTATATTCCTTTAAAACCTGGATCTGTCGGGTGAGTATTTTCCATAGGAAGGGCCTGAGCATCACCCCCACTGCTGTGGCCTTAAAAACAGAAAGAGAAGAGATAAGGATGCTGTGGGATCCAGGACAAGTGCTCTGATGCTTGCTCTGCAGCAGCAGCAGGAGGGGAGTGTATGGGAAGAGGTAGAGGAGAAAGACTGGAGCCTAATGAAAGGTCAGACAGGCTCTCTGAGCCCTGCTCCCCCCCACCCCCAGCTGATGAAGTGGCCTTCTTTACATCATAACTTGTCAAAAATATAAATGCAATTTATCAGTCTGGACATAGCAATTACAGCCAGAGAGAAAAACATGGCTGGGGCTCAGCCAGAAGCCAAGGAGCTCCTGGCTGCAGAGCTTCAGTCATCCTTCTGCTTTTTAGAGCACGTATTTTATTCCTGTCCCCTTAGTTTTTGTGTTCATTTTGTGTCCCATGAGCAGGATGGGGTTGTGGCATTACCAGGTGTATGGCCATGGTCTGGCAGTCTGTCCTGGTGTCCAGGGGTGAGCAGTGGCAAAGCTCACACCTTCAGAGCTTCAGAGCTGACCACTGCAGGCTTTTACATTTATGCCTGAGGTTCCAGAAAACTCCTGCAGCAAAGAGGTTAAATAATAATAGAAAAATAATAATGAAGGAGAAGCTGTAAAGCTGTCCTGGTTTCAGAGGGCCAGGATAAAAACCTGCCTGCCCCCAGGTGTTCCTGGGCTGTGGCTGGGGCACTGGGGAGGGAGAAATAGGGAAAAACTTTTCTTGACTTTGTTTGGTTAGAAAGGAGGTGGAGAGCTCTACTCTTGATTTACTAGTGTTTTCTCAGAAAAATCTCACAGGTTTCATTCCAGCCCTTTCTGTTCAGATTTCATTCAAAGACCCCAGTAATGCTGTGAGAAAAACCCCTTGTTAAAAATCATATTTTAAGACATTAATATCTGAGTTTGGCTTTTTTTGACACTGCAGCTCAAACCAGAACACCCTTTGCTCTGCATCCTCACCACATGAAGTCCATTTTGGGTCTTGTAAGTGCTGGAAAATTTGGGAATGGCAAAGAGCCCCTTATATGACTTGTCTCCATTTTTTGAGACGGTTGGTAAGAAGGGAATGTGCACACCTGCAAGCAGAAACACTGATGCCTCTGGAAAATAAAGGCAAAGAGAAAAAGCAAAAGGCTGAGGTGGGGGTGAAGCACCAGAGACAGCCTCATCCCAACATGCTGTTAGGCAACTAAATAATTGAAACAGTGTTTGCTGTCAAGTTCCCATGTTTTCATAGTGTCCATTATGAAAAACACTGCACATTACAGTGCTATAAATCCTTATTATCTATATCTTCACAACCAGAAGCTTCCCATTACCCAGAAGAAGGGTGAATCCCATGAGGCACATTAATGGCATTGAAAACTCCTTCTGTTATCTTAAACCTTGATTAATCAACCTTATTTAGTACATGATAGTGGGATAATTGAAGCTGTCCCTGTATGAAGAAAAAAAAAATACAATAAGTACTTTAACATCTGCAGCTCCATTTCCTTATTTACATAGATATTGATGCTTCCTGGAACCTGTTGTGAAATTTTCTGTTTAGGGACAATTCCACTGATCTATAATTTCAGGGCATGTTTGTAGGGGGTTCCTGTTTGTATCTTCTTTAGCAGGAGAGCAGGATTGCTGCTTCTCACAAACCCATCTGTTCCTGCTGCTCATTCACAACCTGGAGCCACAGTCTCCTGTCATCTCCTTGTCACTTCAAAAAATAATAATTGTGGGAGGACAATATAATGGGTTGCCCGCTGGTATATTTCTAGATATTAAAAGTACATTTGGGGGGTTGGTTCCAGAAAAAAAGGTCAATTATTTTTATGAATTTAACATAATCTTGAGCAAATTAGTGCTGTTTCTGATCTCACTTGGGTCTACATTCACTCACAGATCACAGAGCTGGCTGATATTTTTGTAATATAAAGTCTTCTGTAACCTTTTTTTCACCACAGAGGTAATTTGGAGAGAAAAGTTACGCAATTTTTCTGGTTTTCTGCTTCCTTTTTGGCTCCTTTTCTTATTTTAATGAACCTACACAAGGAATCTTGTTAGACTTTTGCACAAAGAGAACAGTATTTTTTGTTTTCTTGAGAGCACATTGTCAGGCAACAGAGGAACACAACAGAGGCAATTTGGGCCAAGAGTCATTGCCTGGACAGTTCTATGTCTTCTCAAGCCATCTTTGTCCTCTGAATCATAAAGGTCCATTGAATTCTGATGCTCCAACTAGCTGCCAAGGAAAGCTGGGGAAAAAATGTTGCCAATGATGCTTTGTATGTAAAAAAGTGGAATTTCAGCAATTATTATTTTGGAATTTTTTAGAAATAGGCTTTGAACAAAACAGAGAAAAATTAAGCTCCAATAATTTAAAACAGAGGAAAGCATCCTCTTTCCTTCCCACTGCTCTTTTTCTCAAGATGAGCCAGTTCACTTTCCCCTTTCTTCTTAGACACCATTTTCTCTTTGAGTAAAGATATAGGAAAACACCGGAGGTAAAAAGGTCCCTTTCCAAATCACTGAGGCCTTTCCCAATGTTTTACAGTTTCCCATTAACATCATTGGACAGTGTCTTCTGAGGCTTGAGAAAAAGCACTGCCAGCATAAGCAGGACCAATGACCCCATCTTCTCAGCTGCTGGACTTTTGGGAAGATGCTTTTAAGCACCAAAATACAGGTCCTGTGGGCCTGAGTGTGTGCAAACTGAGTGGTCCCCAGGAGCTGATGCAGCTGTAACCAGGGCCAGAAGTCAGGCTCAACAAACCAACAAAAAGTGCTTGTTTTAGAGCAGCTTCAGCACTTCAGAGCTTTACTTGGGGAAATAAAATCCCTTTCTGTTGATGTCCCCCCACCCCCTTTCCTTTCCATTTTTATTCTCTCTTCATTATAAAGAAATATATATGTATTTCAAAATGCCCATTTTTTTTTCCAGCATGCTCTGACAGGTGGGAGTCAAGGTTGCCAGGACTTTGTACAGTATTTCTGGGACAGCACAAACCATGTGTGTGGCTGCAGCTCAGAGTGGCCAAGGGTGGTGGGATGAGGTGTGCTGCAAAGGGGAGGGTGAAGGTGGCTCCCTGGGCATGCTCAGACCATTTTCCTGCCCTTTGTATTGGTCGTGATTTATGCCTTGGTGATCATCTCAGCCTGCTGGGCTATTTACAACTGATCTTCCTGGAAAAAAAGTATTTCAGCCCTTAATAGGCTTATTGCTTTTGGCTAAGCATGTGAGTGCTGGGGACAGAAAACAACCAGAGAACCCCAGCAGTGTACTGTGTCTGAGGACTTCAAGCTGAGGCCAAAGAAAAAAAATAAAACACCTGCATCACAGAGCTCACTTCTAAATGATAACTTAAGCCAATTATAAGTGCCTCATTCATCTTTTAGATAAGAAGCAGAGAGAAATGTTTTTTCTATTTCCATAATCATGCCACTAACTAGACAAAATGTGGTAATCCATAATGAGCTGGGAAGAGAATTAAATAGAGAACAGGGCCTTTTGCTGACTAGCATCGTTCATGCAGGTTATTGACATAGGAACAATTTTTCATCTACACTCTAACAGGACTCCATTATTACAGCTGAAAAATGTCAGGCACAAATGTTTGCAGGCACATTTTGGTACCTTAATATAAAATTTCCTCAGATTTACAAGTCCTTTAATTGTACCTCCAAGCCAGATAGCCAGGAAATAATATCATGCACAAACAGCTGCAAATATTGTTCTGTGTGACTGGAAGCTGGTCCCCAATTCTGGGCCTCAATAACCACAAAATGGAGTTTACCCTTCTCCAAACACACCCAGTTCATCACCCTTGTCAGCCAACAATGAACTGGAAATAAATCTGAGCCACCAGCTCCATGCAGGAGTCTGAGATGGTTTTTACAAAGTGGCTGGGAAGAGAAAATGCAGTATTTGGGAGAAAAATTTTGGAGCAAAATGCTGCTTAGTCTGAGTTTTCTACAGCTTTGGAAAACATTTCAAAATACTGTGAGTTCTGGAGTAATTTGGATACTTGGCCACTTCAAAAAGTCTGTCTTTCAGGTTTCCTTTCCCCAGCCCTTAGCTTTGAGCCCCTGTGTTTTGGATCCCTGTGAAGGGCACCTCCATGGCCACCAGGTCCTGCAACAGTGAGGGACTTCTGTGCTGATGGTCCTCATGCTATGCTGGGGACTGGGTTTTCTAGCAGAGAGTCTCTGGGTCTATATCCCACAAATGCATCACCCCAGGCACCTCTCTGGCAGGCAACATGACTGAAGTCAAGTGCCTGAGCAGCCTTGTCAGAGTTAGCAGGGGTTTTTTTTCTTTTCTTTTTTTTCATTTTTCTTCATTCTTCCCTTTTTCCTCAGCTTCTTACGTCATTTCCCACCTTTAGTTAACCTGCTTGGAGGGTGGGATGCACTGTATGGTAAATATGACAGAAACAAGGGACTTTTTTTTTTCCTGGTTATTACTCATTGGTTGCCTTACAGAAAACACCAGTGGGACTGAATTCCTTCAAAAATTCTTTCTGAAGAATTCATGATTTTTTTTTCTTAAGGAGATTTAGTTGGATTTTTTATTCTCTTTCCAAGTAGAAACTGCAGGGGTGGAGTTCTCCTCAGCTCAGGCATCTCAACTAAAGCCATTAAAAGAGGCAAGAAACCTTTGCAGATCTTTTTCTGACTGACAGTTTCCAGTGGCTCCCCTGCTTTCCCCAACACAGAAGTTCTTGAGGAGGCTGGGCTGTTTATGGATTACATTTTGCATGTGTGTGCACATCAGAGACAAGCAGATCAGCAGCAATTTGCAATTTGTACAAAATAATGCAACATCATAAGAAAATGCAACACAACACCTTTTGTGTAAAACTACCCCTAGGTGTGGTCTCTAACAAATGATAAACAGTGCAGCCCCCCAAACCGAAAGGATACTTATGCTTGAACCTGTATGCATTTTTTTGATTTTTATTCCACCCTGACTGTGGTTTAAACCCAGACTGAGAGAACAACCCCACCACCAGTGGGGTGTCCAGCAGCCTGTGCACCACCCTCTGCTTAGACACACATGGGGAGGGTGCTTTGGCTGAGCTCTGGCACCAAGGTGAGCACCTTGCACAGGCACGTGTTTCATGGTTGCACATCACTGCACAAAACTCATCAAAGCAACTCCCAAGCATCTCTGTGTTGGTGGGGAGCTGGGGTGCCTGTTGAGGTCTTGGCACAGATAATCCCCATGCTACTCAGGGTGAGAGCTTTCTCAGGGACACCTGAACACAGTGGCCTTGGGATGGCTTCGTCTCCTGGGCTGGGAAAGTGTGCAAAGCAGAGCAATAAATAGATCAGGAGTGATAAGAAATGTAGAAGAGGAGATAAGAAGGGAGCCTGACAAAGGTCATGGCCAGCACAGGGTGGGCGTTTCCTTTGTTGGCAAGAGAAACTACACCCAGTCTCTCTACAATGCCTCACTAACTGTTCCTATCCAAGCCTGGTCAAGAGTAGGGTTGTTTTTTAACTCAAAAAGCTGATCTCCACACCTTCAGTATTGGTTTGTGGGATAAAATCAGTGTCATTTTGTGAGTCCGAATCAGCTATACCTGCCACAAAGCCAGGGAAGATTTACCAGCATCATTTAGCAGACCACTCATAGATTAAAGGGGCTTGTCCTTTTCACTTCACCTTATTTACGATTTTCAAATAATAAAGCACTCAGACAGAAATTATGGCTCTGCTAAGCCATAGATATGTCCGTGTTCATCCCCTGTAAATGTACCTGAGGGCTGGAGGTTCATCAGTTTGACTTCAGGAATGAATCTGAACTGGAGCCAAGCCAGCATTGGACTTAGACCAGCTTCATAACAACCCTTTTCCCTTGGAACTTCAGTCAAGGCACAGCCCATTTGTGTTTTGTGCCAGGCTTCACACAAGCCAGGGCTGCCCAAATGTTCAAATCTTTTCAGTGAAAGCTCTTAACTCCATGCAAATGTTCAAATCTTTTCAGCGAAAGCTCTTAACTCCATGTTGTACCATGGTAACTAGACCAAGCTCAGAGCAGTCAGTCAGGAGAAGGATTAGCTGTAGCTGGGATGTTTATTAAGGTGTCATTAAACACCTGAACAAAATCATGTTTCCTGAGAACAGACCACAGGAGGTCAGAAGCATCCATCTCAGCTGCTGGTGGGTCAGGCTGGAGGCAGGGAAGGAGGCTGTAACTCAAGAAGGTCTTAAAATGTGGAGGGGTGATTGCCATACCCACTGGGGGGTCAGGCTGTGGCACTGACACCCCCTGTCTGGGAAAGCACAGTAACACTGTCTGGACAGGGGGACTCACACTGGGTAGGGCAGGGTCAGATTGTGCTGGTGCCTCTCCAGTAAGGGGGAGGTGGGGGGGACTGGTTTTCCCCCTCTCTCAGCTGCAGGCTGGCGAGTGGGGTAATATTTTTCATGGTTATTTTTCCACCAGGCCACGTCCCTGAGCAGCACCGGGGATGTGTGAGAGGCAGCTGCAGCAGGGAGATGTCTTTGGGGCTTGGAGCCCCCCTGTCTGCATGGCAGGCAGCCAGCCTGGCCCTGCTGCCCACACGGGCAAGTTTAATTATTCCCAAGGGTCTGTTAAAAAAAAAAAAAAAAAAAAAAAAGAAAAAAAAAAAAGAAAAGGACAGTGTGTGCTGAGCTCTGTGCTTGAAAAGAGCCTCTCAGCAGCTTCCAAAAGTGCCGAGCTGGCATGTGTTTGTTTGCACACATGGGTCTCCATGGAAAAGCCTGTGTGGGGGGGGGGGAGCACGGCCCCATGGCTTGGGAAGGGTGGAAGGGTGGAAGGGAAATCTCCTGTGCAAGGTCCTGACACCTGCCACATCCTGCCCTGCTCCTCACTGGGGACTCAGTGCCCTCCCTGTTCCTCCCCAGCCCCAGTTTCAGCCACTTTATTCAGGCATCAAAGCCATAACATGGCTCCTGTTCCATCAAAGGAAGGGCTGTGGGTATCCCAGGGGCAATGAAAGAAAAGAGACTGTGACCCCAGCCAGGCTGCAGGGACACAGTACTGGTGCCCAGGTGTGGATATGGGGATGTGCCACCCCTGGAGGGCTGGAAGGGGGTCAGGGAGACTTTGTCCCTGTGCCTCATGAACACGGTCACGGGTATGAATGCTTTGGTTAATCCTGGCCTGGCCTGGCAGGGAGCACATGTAACAGCTCACAGGCTGGGAAACCTGAGAGCCCTGGCCAGCAATAAGGCCATGGTGGAGTTTAGTGTCATGTTAATTATTGCAGCTTTTCAAACAGCTCTCCTTGGCTCAGACCAGCAGCTCAGAGGCTGATCCAGGCTGCCTGTGGTAGGAAATGCAGCATCCCTGGACCAGCCACCTCCCTGGGGACAGGAAAACCAACCTCAGCTTGGCTTTGAGGGTGGCATGAAGAGCAGACACAGGCTTTCCCTGTGCCTGATGGACAGGCTTGAGAGTGGCTGCACACTCCCTGACCAAGGGGGAATGGATTCAGACCCCATATCCATATGGCTTCTGCTGGTATCTCCCCAGTGGGCACTGGGGATCAAGGGGTGCTTCACCTTTCAGCACTGGGCATCACTGGTCATGCAAGGCATTGGCCTTGAATAACCCAGACTATAATGAGTACAGCTGAACTCCCAGCACCACAGGTGGGCCTTCTTGGGATGAAGTGTGACAGGATGATGAGGGATGGTCTGGACAAGCTCCTAAGGAGTCATTCAGCAGGCAGTGCACACCCCTCTTTCAAAGAGAATGCCTGGGCCATGCCATGTGGCCACTGACCAAACTCACCCCAGTGCTGCCAAGCCATTACTGTGAGGGCACAGCTTTGCCTCAGTTCCCACCTGAGTGCTCCCAGGGTCCTTCTTCCCAGTGCTGGGTAAATGGGAGATAATCACATCATTATTTCATAGGGCTGGATCCACTGACACTCACTTCCCCCTTTTTCTGTGGGAAACATGCCCCATGCGTGTTTATTCCCATTGCTAAAAACCCATTTTCTTAGACATGGTGTATCTGTAAAAAAAAAAAAAAAAAAAAAAAAAAAAAAAAAGGAAAATGTCACAGAGGTTAAAAGGGAAAGAGGGATTAGGTGAATAGACTCTTTCCATCACTCACACAAAGCAGTCAGTGGGAGCTGGAGCCTGAATATGCAAACAGTACACAGCCCTAAATATCCTAATGTTTTTAGAGTGGTCATTTCTAATTAGCACTTGAATCCAACACCCTACTTAGCCTAATTAGAGACATAACAAAAAGCTATTTGAGCTCGCATGCATATTGAATATGCAGATCTCTAGCATCTAGTGCTGCCCTTCTCCAAAGAGCAAATTCTAGCAAACCCTCTCAGCATCCAGTGTGGGTGAAAACTGGTCCCAGCACAGATGTAAACTGGTCCCATGAAGCCAATGTGTTGAAAACCTGCACCATTCACTCCATTAAGATGCTTTGGATATAAATCTGAAAGGTTTTGCTGTGAGTTGTGTTACTGGGGGGAAAGAAGGCAAACTCACAGTTTAGGAGATAACTGTGTTTAATTTTTGCATATCTAATCACGAAGATTTAATAGTTTAATTTTAACCAGGAAACGAAAGGTAGATGAGGAGAAGAAACGGGGATGTGGGAGTGGAGCAGGAATCAAAGAATCGCAGGATGATTTGGGTTGGAAGGTTGACCTTTAAAGGCCATGAAGTCCAACCCCTCAGCAATGAGCAGGAAAACTTTCAGCTCAGTCAGAGCCCCATCCAAGCTGACCTTAAATGTTTTCAGGGCTGGGGCATCTCCCACCTCTTGGGGCAACCCGTGCCAGCGTTTCACCACCCTCACTGTAAAAAATCTCTAGCACAAATGTGCCCTCTTTTAGTTTAAAACCATTCTGCTTTGTCCTCTTGCTACAAACCCTACTCAAGGTCTGTCCCCAACTTTTTATAGGCCCCCTTGGAGTACCAAAAGGAATCCAGCACCACGCAGCTCTGCCAGGCAAGACAAACACGGCATCGTTTCTAAACCTGCCTTTTCTGAAGGCGAAGTGAGCACATCCATGAGGCGTGAAGCAAGCGCCCCAAAACCGCTCCGGTTCATTTGGACCACACCTCGGTTTCGGAGAAGGGTTCGGCCAAGGGCTGCGGAGGATTTCCTTGTGAATGAGGAGAAGATGAAGCTATCGGCTCCATGGAAACCCCAGCAGAGGTGGGGGTTGGAGGGGCCCTATCCAGGCTCAGCAGCAGCCAGGCTGCCGAAAGTACAAATCCTGTTAATATTTAACAGGGAGCAGGGACGTGGTAAAACCTAGCAACCCCACAGCAGCGGTTATGCAATTCTCCAGTAATAGCTCAAAGGGTTTCAGCAATGTTTTAACATCCTCCTCCTCCCTCCACGTTTCTAAATATGAGTTGTTGGGGTTTTGTGTGGTGCTTTTTTTTTTTTTTTTTAATTTCCTTGTCGCTAAAGCTTAAAGTGAGAGGAAACAAAGACATTGCAATTACATAATACAGGCGTGCAGCCAAGTCCTACTCCTGATGTTTTGGAAATATTCAGGGGGCCAAGTCGAAAGCTAAGAAGAGCTATGTGATAAGATCATTTTTGGGGGCTGGTTTTTGTTTTGTTTTGTTTTATTTTGTTTTTTGTTGGGTTTTGTGTGTGTGTGTGTGTTTTGTTTTGCTTTGATGCTTTTTTGTTGTTTTTTGCTTTGCTTTGCTTTGTTGGGTTTTTTTTTTTCTTTTTTACCCTTTCTTTCATTTTCTAACTTCCCAGTTCAATGCATTCATTTGCTCCTAGATCTGTCAAACCTTACCTGAGCCACCAAGTAAGCAGGATCTTTTGCAGTGATAACTGTTAACACATAAGTCTAGAAAAGGTAGGATTGTCAAAACAAATTAGGTTTGTTGAGGGCGGGGATTTGGTTCAGGCTCACCAGGTAAGGGTGTTCAACCCTCATCTGTTTGCCCTGACACAGGGTGATGCCAGCAGTGGGCTCAGCCATGGATATGCTGGATATCCTTGTCCCCTGCAGCATCTTAGGGCAACACCCAAGGCCTGGGATGACTGGGCTGCCATCAGGCTTTGTGCAGAGCTGCTGAACCACAGGAGTGCTCTTCCTCTGCTCTTTATTTTCCCACCTGATAGCCCAGTGCAGCAGAGATTGGACAGTTACAGCTTGTGCCATGTTTTGTTTCTTAAGAGTACTTTTCTTCATATACTGCCCTTAGGTTTGTTTTTATTTTAATGTCCCTGAACACATTGCTGAGCATCTTTCTCAAGCAGAGGACACCACCCAAGGAGGTAACCCCAAAGCTGGAGTAAAGGAAGGGCCTGGTCCACCTTATCAGAGACACTCAGCCTTGAACAGGAGAGGTCTGTAGCTCCTCTTCTGAAGGATGCTTCACCCTGGGCAGATTGATGCTCTGTATTTCCCATCAGCAGGCCCTCACACATCTCTTTCTGTGTCTCAATTCTCCAAGTGTAAGGTGGAAAAAGTATTTTCCTAGTATTTCTTAGGACTGTTGTGAGGACACATGCCAGCCTATGAGCTACTCAGTATATAATAACATCTAAAGTTTCCCCCAGATAATTTAAAATACCTTCAAAACCCAATCCTCAATTCTCATTGAGTTTTCTGCGTTTTTCTTGCTGCTTTGTGTTTTATGGAAGGGGGGCCTTACCTTAGCTCCCTGAGCCAAAATTCTTGGAGAGGTCTTGAAAAGATAATGTCTAGATACTTGTTCCCTTTTCTGTGTTTGGTAGCTAACCACCCTAGGAAAACAATCCATAAATCAATTGAAAGCCTAACCTATGGTTTACCAATTTGAAAAGCAGACTGCCCCAGGAATGCAACTGCAGCTTGCTAAAACAATGGGGACCAAGAGCAAAAAACCAACCACAGCTGCATCTTGCACTTTGGAATTCAGCAGAGACATCAGATACACAGTAATCCCCTCCAAGCTTCACCCTCACCCCAAGCCCACAATCTCCTCCTGAGGGGTAAATGTGCTGAGAGCTTTCCAGGTGCAGATGGGCTGTGGCCTTCAGCTCAGCTGGAGAGAATTAGAACAGTTCAGACTTCTATAAAAGCACTGAGGCCCTTCAGCAGAGTGCTTTCCCACTTCTCTTATCTATTTGTCTTCCAGCTTTTGTCTGAGGAGACACAATCACCACCACCACCACCTCAGGGGCAGGGCAGTGATGTGAGTCTTGCACAAGGTCCAGGTTGAAGCAGGTTGAGTGCCAGTGCCATAGAACACTCTGTTATCTTCCTGCATGGATGAAGAACTGCCCAACACACACACAAAATGGAGGAAGAGGAGGAGGAACAGGAACAGTGCTCTTCAGAGACACACCATACTCTGCACACCAACAGGTAAGTAAGCCTTAAAGGCCTGTGAGCCCCTGGATCCTCCGTAATACTTGCACTACATACAAAAAAAAAAATCTAGCATTGAGGAAGACTGTGTCATTTTCAAATGCAATTGTGTCTCCAGTGAGGTTAATGTATCAAATTGGGACTAGTGTTCAGAACGGAAACCTGCCTGGAAATAAATTAGGAGAGAAACCCAATGAGGTTGAAAGCTTAAACTGAATTTAAGGGCTCTGACCACAACCCAGTGTGGAAAAGCAGCAGGAGACTTGTTAATACTTTGCAATCCCTAATGGGTGACAAAGAAGTGGTAGTATTGCTTCAGGACTCTGATTTTTTAATTAGGGATCTCAGACCTTCATAAATCAAGATCAGAGCAGTCCAAACTGTGGGCTACCTGTTCCCAGATCTGGCCTTTGGAAATAAAGCCAAAGCCACCAAGTTCCTCAGAGTGGGGGTTGTGGGGCTGTCTGGGGGAAGCAGCTTTGGCTGATACTGCAGGCTGCCCCATGGAGCTCTTTCATTGTTGAGGCAGGAGAAACTCCCAAACTCCCCCTTTTCCCCCTCCCCTTGCCCTGAAAACTAACCCTCCTCCATCCAGAGAAGTAGCCTGTATTTTTAAGACCCTTTTTTGCACTTCGTTACTAAGGACCTCAAGCAAACTATGTCATCAGTGATGACATATCAGTTATGAGTAGTTTCAGGGCAATGTAAGTGAAGAGGAAATTAAGCTGTTTAGCACATGAGCAGGAGATGTGGATTTGTGTTGAGGCAGAGATTTTAAAATTAAAACCTAAAAAAACCCCAAACAAAACAAATTAAAAAAAACCAATAAAGGCCTTGCTTCTGTGGAATAAACTCCAAGGCAACTTCACCTGGCCCACAGCTTGGGGGAGTAAGAAAAAGTAAAGCAGAAAAAAGTAAGAAAAACAGAAAGGGCGGGGGAGCAGAATCTGGTTTCAGTGTGAATATTGTACTGCCAGACCTGTCCTAGAGCTCAGCAACCAGGCTGAAATCCATCCAGTTTTGTGTTGTTTCTGCAGTGCCATCTAATTGGGCTATTGCTACTTTGGCTTCATCCTTTTCTTTCCTCCTTTCTACCTGAATCTCTGTGGCTTCTTGATACCTGGTTAAGAGCAAGGGTTAAATTGTTTGCTATACTGGAAATTGATTTGTAGAAAAAAAATCTCAGGGTTGTGTTTTGTGATTTCTGACACCATGGTTAATACTTGGAAATAATCTTTAGCTCTTTTATGCAGCTTA
The DNA here is from genome assembly GCA_023637945.1 of Phaethornis superciliosus. Taxonomy (NCBI): domain Eukaryota; kingdom Metazoa; phylum Chordata; class Aves; order Apodiformes; family Trochilidae; genus Phaethornis; species Phaethornis superciliosus. The sequence continues at coordinate 18,719,263 of JAJQWJ010000010.1, forward strand.
CCCTGTCCTCTCTTGCAAATCACCGAAGTCTGTGTAATGAAACCCTAACATAAGTCACTGCCTGCATCTCAGGTTTTTGCTCTGTTGTTAGGATTGGATGGTGGGGAAGTTTTTACATGCTGGGTGAGGTTCGAGATAAATTCTAAGAAGTGCTGTGCTGCTGATATGAAATTATTTCTCATTCCTGAGTCTGTGGGGACTTGCAGACCTTTTCAAAATAAGGGAGGAGCAGCCTTAGCTCATGAACATGGGAATGAGATTCCTCTTCCCATCTAGGAGCAAAGTGCCTTGACCACATCAAAGTGTGGGGATGCAAGCACCGGGCTGGTTGTGCTTGTTATTCCCCTATGGAAGTGGTGATGCCAACCCATGAGCAAATGGTAGTGACAAGGCATCTTTTTTTCCGTGCCTTCATTGCCGGCATGTCAGAACTTGGCACAGAGACCAAGGATCTCATCCTGTTTTAACTAACAGAGTTACACCATCAAATAGCATCACATCACCTTGCTGAGTCCCGGGCAAGGCCCTTTCTGCTTGGCAGGGTATGAAGAGGAAAAAATCCTACATATTCTGTTAAAGGACTTGGAAAACAGCTGTTGCTTTTAACATGCTTTGAGAGGAAAAATTCCCATTTTGTGTCGTCCTGTGCTTCCCTGCCAAAAGGGTACAATTGTCAAAAACCAGCACTTAGGTCTTTTTAGGCCCTTCCAGTGTCAGTCTTGGAAGACAGACAGCTGCAAAATGGAAAAGGAGAGATAGAGGTCACTTAAAACCATAAGAGAGGTGCTGCAGCCCAGACAGGGGCAGGGTGAAAGATGTTTCCTTGTTCAGAAGCAGAACAGGACCACCCATCTCTTCCCCAGTTTATTAGCTAGCCTGGTAACTAGATTTCATTATTCATTATAGTATATAAAGCCTTTAAAGCCAGTGTGTGGTTAGCTGTGGATGTTGCTGTGAAATCCAATGTTGTGGTAGAGAAAATCGTCAGTCATTGCTGGGGTGAGCAAGGAGGCTGATTGCAGCCCTGCTGAGGAATGAGTTGGAAAATCCACCTCTTCCATATAAAGGGTAAAGATATCACCCCGGATTGATATTGCAATCAATTTGCAAAATTGCAAAAACCCATCTATAGCCTGTCTTTATTCAATGGTCCATAATGGGAAGCTTGGGAGGAGTATTAGGACAATGCAAAAGTGGTCAGACAGTATCTTCCCAGCTGCCTGTGACATCTGATTTTAATAGTCCTCAGTGAACCTTTTTTCCAAGAATTCTGTTGCTTTTTGAACTCAAATTTCTGGTATCCCTAACATTCTGTGGCAATCACAGGTCACTTGCAAAGCATTAATGCCCATTAATAGAGATCTTTTGGTAACATTGAGCAAGTTCTTGTAAATACTTTTCCACCTTAACAGGAGAGCAGACATCAAATGGTATCTGGCTGCACTCCAAAACAAATAAATGATGCTGATGTTCAGAAAGGAAACACTGTTATCCTTAAATAGTCAAGCATTGTTCTCAGACTTCCTGCAATAATTTCTGCTTTTTTACCCAAAAAGATTCCTGACTGTGTGGGTCCTGAGATGTCTCTAATGTCCGCCTGCTGCACATTTGTAGCATTTGTGATTTTTAACCTTTTTCCTTCTTTGACCAATCCTGTGATAATGTATAACGTGTGGCACTGGAGGATATAAAGTGGATGTTCTCTGCAATCTCGTGGAAAAAAATGTCTATATCTATAAGGTGATGTCTGTCCCTAAAGCTTGTGATGACAGTTTGGTTAGTACCAGGGAGATACATGGACTAGAGAGAAGCTGCCTCAGTGGTGTGGCACATGGCACAACCATGTGTAGTAATGTCAACAGTGACTGATGGCATGATGAGAGCAATTATGGACTTGGTTGTTTCATCAGTGGTGCCTGAGCATGCACAACAGCTCACAAAGGCAACAGCAGCTTTTAGGGAAATTGTGGTGACAAAACCCTGAGAGAGGAAAGTGTGCCTGATATGGCAATGTAGCCCAGAAACAGGTGGAGTGATGTCCAGTGTGGTTAAGCATGGAGGCTCTGGCTGAAGGTCATCTGAAACAATTGCTCAGAAGCTTTGGAATGTTATAAAATGGGGAATACCTTGGTGTGGGGGAAGGATGGGGCCAGCTGGTCCTATTCCTGATGGGAAGGTACTGCCAGGGAAGTGAAAGGCTGAGCTATGGCAGGAGACATCATCATGGGAGATGATGATCTGAGACCCAGCCAGCATCAGCATCCAACACCATAGCAGTAGCTGTATGCCAAAGTGTCAGTTGTTCTCTAGATCTGGATGTGAAAGAAGATGAAAAACCTTTATCCCATAGGGAATGGGTCCTTGTGGGAATAGGGCACTTTGTCTATTCATTACACCAAGGTCCAATAATAAATAAAACACTGGTAAGCACAGTTCAGGAGCTTGCAACACAAAGTAATGCAAGAGGGAATCCCACCCTGCTGTCTATGTTTTTCTCCTGGATATTGTTGAATTTTTCCTAATTATCCTCTGCTTGCTTAGCTCTCTTTTGTTACTGACTGGCATAAAAAGGGGATGTAAGAGACACACCCCAATCAACATTTAAAGGCTCCTCTGCAGATAACTGGGGCTGAGAGGGGTCATGGAAGTTCTCTTCTCAGTGCTTGGTCAACTTGGGTGTTAAACCCACACGCTGCTGCTGCTGCTGGGAGCAGTCTGGGACCACAGTATTTTCTGTGGGGTCTGATCTCCTGATGAATAGAGATTTGATACTGAGTTTCATTTTTTTATTGAACCATCTTCAAAGAACATATTGGGACATTGGAGTTTAGTGGCAGGGCCCTGTGCTTTTGCAGTGGCTGAAAACAATGTGTGTCACTGATAAGAGGAAGCATTTGCCAACAAAATACATTACAGGATTTGGAGCTTCATTTGACATCTCTGTTGATAGGTTGCCTGATCCACATGTCTTATTTAAGTTATGCTTACAAATATGCCATGACCTATGAACACTTCAGTAATGGGTTTGAGCCAGGAATGAGTTGTGCATCACTGAAGTAATTATTTATTCACTTAAAAGGGACTGATGGCTTTGCTCAGCTGGGAGCTGTGTGTAATTAAAACCATGGTCCCTGCCCCAAGAGGTTTCCGGTCTGAAAAATGAAGCAAAGACTGTGCCAGAAGAAGTTATGGGAATCCCATGTGCACAGATGTGGTATTCAGTAGATTACATTATTTTTTTTAACTGTGAGCTCTTCGTATACAACAGGAGACACCGTCCATTTGAGGCTAGTGTGTATTTAACAAATTTTTATTTGTGTGGCTGCAATAGCAAATGAGAGATGGCTGCTGTAGAGCAGAAGCCCTCCTAAAAGCTGTAACATACACTTAAAAAAAAAAAATAAATATATATATACATAGAATACATCTAACCCTGAAACTACACTTGGTGTAACCTGAGGACACACACTGCCCAAATCAGAGCTTCCTACCTTAAACCCAGCCCAGGCAACTGTGGGAACCAGTGCCTGTTCCCCATGCCACAGGCAGAGCAGGGCTGATCAGAGCTGGTGGAGAGCAGTTCCTGACATACAGCTGTTTCACAGCTGCCAGGAGCCATCTCCTCTCCCCAGACCTGAAGAAGGGTTTGTGTGCCTGAAAGCTTGGCTGTTTTTTTGGGTTTTGTTTTGTTTTTTTTGTTTTTTTTTTACTAATTATGTAATTTGGCTTAATAAAAGCTATTACCTCTCCATACAAATCTTGTGTCTCTTTGAATAGGTTGGCACATTTCCCAATAGAACCAGAAACTGCTTCTTAAACAGAAGTTTGACCATTATTGTTATTAAAATAGAAAAGGAAATGGAGGCTCGTTCACAACAAAGTGATATTTATTGCTCAGTTTAATTGCTTAATGTAAAGCGCATGACTGGAGATTTGAAGGGGCTGATTTGCAGCTCAGTCACCCTTTGAAACAAAGCCACACGTTGTGAAATTGCATGTTGAAACTCAAGGATTGAAATGGCTCAGGCAGATGGGAAAGGAACAGGAGTCATTAGCAAAGCCTGGAGCAAGCCTGGGTAATTCTCCTGGGAAAAAATCATCCTGGAAACACGTAGTGTGGGGACCACTGCCTCCTCCAGACCCACACCCTCCAGCAGGATGGGGAGGTGCTCCTGTGGCATGCCTGGACACTGGCTCAGACCCTCCCCATCCAGTCAAAATTTTCAAGTGGAGGATGTGGCTGTGGAGGGGACCAGCCAGGCCATGGTGTGTTTTGGCCAGGTGCAGGCAGCAGAGGCGAGAGGGGGACACAAACCCAAGTGATGCCAGCCTCAAATGTGTGACCTGTTCATAGGTGTGAAGAGGCACTAGGTGAAAATTTTCCCCTGTGATTCTCTGATTCCCAGGCCACAAGTGCTGCATGATCTCCCCTAGCCCCAGCCATGGCCACACTTGCCTGCAGGCTCTCTGCTCAGCTGTGTGACTGCTCCTGTCCTTGTTTTCCAGGGAAATAAAAGTGGTGCAAGGAGTTCCAGTGGGGTTGATGCATGAGTTCAATTTGTTGCCCCAGCCCCACTGCTTTCCAGACAGCTACCAAGTACCACCCCCACTGCTGATACTTTCCACCAGCAACACCCCCTAACCATCTCCTTAGGTTGGACCTGCAGGTTTTATGGCTTAACGCAAATAGAGAATAGTTCCAACAAGTATTTTCTTCCTGGCCCCTCCCCAGCAAGTGCTGAACCCAACATTTCCCATGAGTGATTCAGTGATGTTGGGGAGAGCAGGAGCTGCCCAGCTTGGAGGTCTGTCAGCACACAATAAATCCAGTGTGATGGCAATGAAGTAATATTTTGCATGCTTGGAAAGCTGCTTTTATCAGTGGCAATACTGATGATGTGACTTCAAGGGCTGGTAGGTTTGAATCCTGGGTGCAGCAGCTCCTGGCTCTGAGGGGGAATTCTCCTTGACTCATCCCAGGACTTGGGGGGGTACCCTGTGCCCACATTAAGTACTGGCAAAGACACCCACAAACTTGAACCCCATCTTTCAAACAAAAAACAGTCCAAAGTCCATTTCCTATGAATGAGAGTGAGCATTTTCCCTAAGGGCACCCCAAATATCTCCCATCCCTCCATGCCAAGGGCTCTCAACACACCTCTGCAGCCAGATGGATGGGCCTGAGGGCTTTCTGACAGCAGCAGGGGCTGCCCTAAGTGGTGTCTTTTTTTCCTTAATGTAAGCATGAGGATCTAAGCTATTCCCATGGTACTCTTAGTAATCAGCCCTGGTATGCTGAAAGGCATATTTGTCATGTCTCAGCTGGTCTCTTGGAGAAAGTCAAAGGTCAGCTTGGTTACCTAATTTATATGTCAGGGGCTGCAGGAGTGAATCGACAGCATTTTTTGTATTTTTCCAAACAGTAGCTCGATATTCCCAGCATGTTGAACCCTAGGATTTCCCTTGCTTTTGTGATTATTTGCCATCCCTCCTTATTTTGGCTGATGTTACAGCAATCCAAGCATCCCTTGCAGGTGACTTTTTCAAAGCCACAGCCACGCACACTTTGGTGTGAGAGGACCTCTCAGCCAGCAGGTCCCAGGTACCAGTTTGGGACATTGTCCCAAATGCCAGGCCAGCAGCAAAGTGTTCCCATACAGAGAAAGTCCCTCTCCATGACCCCAGCTACGGAGCAGGCATTGCTGTGGGGCAGAGCCAGGGGTGGGGGGCTGTGTGAGCACACTGTACACACGTTGTACTCGCACGCACCGTGATGCAATCCCTCCTGTGTAAATGCAGTTGGTGTGCAAAAGGTGAGGAATTTTTACTGACAGAAAGGTTTCTTTGACTTGTCAGACCCGGACTGTCCCAACTGTCCTCATCCTGGTAGAGCTCCCAAGGAATGGTCTGAACAAAAGCAGAGAGCTGGGGCACACCGCAAAGGCTGCCCTGTGGCTATCAGGAAATAATTTTTTATAATGAAGGTGGTGAGACACTGGTACAGGTTGTCCAGGGAAGTTGTGAATGCTTCATCCCTGGAAGTGTTGGATGGGGTTTGGAGCAGCCTGGTCCAGAGGAAGGTGTCCTTGCCTATGGCTTGGACTGGAAGATCTTTAAGATCCATTCCAACACAAACCATTCTATGATATTCCCCCTGGGATTAAACATGATCCCATCCAAGAGATTTCAAGCAGATCTTTTCCAGCGTGTGAAGTTTATGTTTGTTTATTTCTGTCTGGCCACATGCCTTTGGGAAGATGGCTAGGAAACCATTCCTGATGGAAACAATGTCAGAAACCAAAAGCAGGAGGTTGTACAATTCTATAAGCTCTGAGGGATCCATTTATGACCACCAAAATGCTGAGCAAAGCGGGTGTAGGAGAAGCCTTGCTGAAGGGGACCCTTGCTGCAGCATGCAAAGCAGGGAGCAAAAGCCCTAATGCTTTCCAGGCTTCAAAAAGGTTTGCCCAGGCTCAGGGCTGGGGGTTTGGGTCACTTCTCTGTGTTTTAGGGTGTTTCACGGGCAGGGTTTAACCTTGGGTGCAGGAGGGAAGCAGGGCAGGGCAAGGCTGCAGCTCTAGAACAGGAGGCACAAAAGAGAAGCCAAGTGGAAGATGTTTTATGAAGAGCTCATTTACTCCAGGCTAGTGAGGGGATAAAACGTGGTGAGGAGAGGGCTGTGTCCCCGTGGGAAACACGGTCAGACAGAGAGGAAAGAAATAAATCCCAAGAAGTGCAGCTTGCCATCACAGGGAAAGGAAAGAGAGCAAATTATAAGGTTGGGGTTTTTCGCAAGATGAAAGACAGGCCATTATCTGCCTCTGGAAAACACTTTCCAATCCCTTTGTGCAGTGGTTTCTTTGCAGAAGGGCTCTCCCAGCACCCCGGGGAATTGGCAGGGGAACGCCCCCCACCCGAGCTGGAGAGGTTTGAACTTGAACTCGTTTATTTAGCTTTGACTTTTCTCTTGCTGGAGTCCCTGGACCTAGCCCAAACCTCAAAAGTAAGTTATAGCCAAATATTTTTGAGGTTGGTAATGAGATACCAAAGCCTTACTTAAAAAAAGAGCCCTGACCTGAATTCCCCATCAGAGTTCCGGGCTGATGCTCCATGGGTGCAGCAGAGATGGGCTCAGGGCTCAGGGTGCTGCTGACCAGCTCCTGCTCAGCATCCTCCTCCTGTATCCCATGAGCACAGCTGGGTATGGCAACCCCACCATTGGTGACCCCAGTGCTCACTCTTTTCACTGTAAAACAAACATTGGAATAATTCTGTTGTCATCCACCCACTGCTCGGGGTTAATTGTGACAGATCATGTCTGTCCCCACCCTGAATTCTGGCTTGGCTGCTCAAATCTCTGCCACTTTCCAACAGTCCAAAACCACAGTGTGACCTGCAAAGGCTCTTCCAGGCTGCAGCAGTGAACAAAGCCCCTGCAGTGCTTGCTCCAGGGCTGTACACAGGAGCACTGCCTGTGGCATCACCAAGGGCTGAAGGCATCAAGTGGACCCTGCTCAGGCAGAGAAATCTAACCTAAGCCCCCCAGATCTGCTTTGCTCTCTGCTCAGGATCAGGCCCTACATTCCTTTCCCAGTATAATTGTACAAGTTTCATGCTAGGCTTCCATGCTGGCATATTTTTTGTGTTGAATTTTAATGTTACAGAGCAAACCTTGTGAAAGTAAGGATTAATGTGAGATCTTCAAGGTCGGGTGCAAAGCAGTGTTATAAAAATCTGCAGCCTCCCCAGAAAAATAGCCCATGAGATATTTTATGCCCCCCCTCAGCAAGGGAAAGGGTTAATTGCTTTGGTTTCCCCCTGATGCTTATGGCTAATGCCAATCAGATCTGGCACGATAAGAATAAAATATGATTGAAACCTCTGGCTCTAAAAAAAAAAAAAAAAAGGAGCATATGTTTTAATTAAATTTAGAACTAGCTGGTTAATCAGCACAAGGACTAATGGTGTGATTAGCAGGAAATGCCTGGTGAAAAATAGACCATCTCATCAGCTGGGCTGGAGGGAATGCCATGGACTGGGACACAGCCCTAGGATGGGAAACTGCAGGTGCTTTGCAAAGGGCATCCGGGCTCTATCCAAGGACCCCCAGGGAGGAGATACATCCTTGAAGACAAGATGAGCCTGATGGGGCACATTTTGGGCTCAAGGATTTATTTCTTCCTTGGGGGGTCCTTTAATGAAGCTGTCCTCCCCTGGTGTACCTCTGCCCAGGGTCCAGCATTGGCAACCTTCTTCAGAGAGTAACCCTGAAGACCAGGGGATGCCAGGGGGGACAAATGAAACCTCTCAGTCCAGTCACCTTTGAGAGGGGAGAGTACAAGGAGGGGGGGAGAGAGAGGATTGCAAAATCAATTTGGAATTTATTGCGTCGAGAGGGGGGAAAAAAAAAAAAAAAAAGAAAAAATAAAAAGCACCCAAGAAATACAATTTTAAAATTAAAAAATCAATGGAGAAACGTCCTTCTAGCTGCCCCTTCCCCCACTGTGCAAAGCACAGGCTTCCTTCTGATTAAAGCTCAGCCTGGAGCAGTTTCGGTGGCAGGAGGCCAGAAGAAAGCTTAAGGTGCTCTCTGCAGTTTAAGGTGGAGCTGTTTGCATCCTTCTCCAGCAGCCCCAGCTTTGGCCAGGCAGCAGCATCCTCTTGTTTACCATGGTTACATCCTAGCTGTGCCAGGGCTCTGGTTTACACCCCAGGGGCAGGCAGGCTCTGGGCTGGCAGATGAGCCTTGGCAGGGTTTTGTTTTGCTTGCAGCTGCCTTCAACCGGTTTTTCATTGAAAAAAAAAAAAAAATAATGGAAATTTAATACCAGGTGATAGGGAAGAGGTGCAGAAGTAAGTCCTGCCCCGTTTCTGAGGAGAGGATGAACTTGTTGTTCAAAAGTGCTGTGGGCAACTAGGCAAAACCCTCTGAGCAGCTCTCAGAAAGCCTCAGATCCATCTGGATGGAGCCAGCGTGGAGACCACAGAGCTGCAAAAAGCAGAAACTATAAATCATGAATCAAGCCCCCCCATTCCCATCCCTAAATCACAATTGTTTTAAAAAGAAGTAAAATATGTTGGTTCTTTAAATTTGTCTTTTGGACTCTGTGCCTTTAGGCACATTTTCCAGCTTTTCTAAAACATGAGGACGAGAAACTTCCATTTCTCAGTGAAAGCTGAGAGTCTCACTTAATTACTTGCATCTAAGAGCTGCAGCCTTATGAAAAATTCCAAATATTAGAAGATTGGTAATAAAATCCTGGGGGCTGGCAATGCTGAGCCTCCAGTTAGATGGAGGATATTCCTTTTGTAAGTGTCCAAGAAGAGGCTGAACCACTGGGATGCTGGTCTGCTACAAGAGTAACAAATGTAATCGGTTTTGGTGAACCGATGCAGGAAAAAAGACCTAAGGTCTATGTTCCTTGGCCAGGGTGTTCAAATAGCCCCTCAGCATCCACTGTTTTTTTGGATAGGCAGCCACTATGTGCCTGGTAAAGCACAGAGGGATTTCTCTGGGAACTGGCTGGCACTTGTGCAAGGATTTTGGCAACGGCAGAGCCAAGCACCTGGCAACTGTGACCGGGAAGTGAGGAGGTGCCAAGGGGAGTTTGGGGTTTGGTAAAAAAAATGCTGAGGCTCAGCCAGCCCTTCAGAGAAGCAGCTCGGTGAAATTCTGTGATACTTGAGACCTTTTCGTGTTCAGGTCCCAACTTGCACCCCTATCAAAGCAGTTTTGTTGACCTGGGCTGATCTCCAGGCACTGGATTTCACATCACAGCCCTGACCACAAGAAGCAGCTGAGGATGAGGCATCCTGCCATGCTCTTGGGCTTTTTAAAATCCTCCATAGCAGGGTGATTTCTTCTGGGTTTACTTTAGTGACATGTCCTCCCAGCCAGGCTTGGTGTCCCCAATACACAAGCACCCCAGGAGGCACTACCTGCCTTGGTGGCCCCAGAAAGGGGACAAAGCCACCATTAGCAGTGCCTTCTGCCACCACATCTCCCTGGAGAGGCCCCTGGATGGGGAAAGGACATCCTCATAGGGACTGCATGAGCAAAGCAAAGCAAATTTGCATGGCCCAAAGCCAAAGGGACCACAGGGCTCTGAAATCTCCTCCTCGTGTTGGAGCATCCCCAGCCATGGGCCACCGCCTGTGCTGGCAGCACTAGGACAATCTTTCCCTTCAAAGAGAACATCTCTTGTCACTATTCAAGGAAATGATGAGATAATGGCCTGAAATCTTGGTTCCTCTAATGTAATTGAAAGTGGAGCTAAACTGCAACTCTAAAAAGGAAGTCTAAATTAGGTTGCAGAAGAGAAAAGGATATTTGACAGCAGGAGCAGGCTCTGGAAATGCAGTCATTGTTTCTACTTATGGGTTTTGAAATGTAAATAATTTAACACCCAGCTAAGCAGAGGAAAATCTGCTATTTTTGGTTTATTCTGAACAAAGACAGCTGTGTGGTCTAAAACATACAGTTCAGCATTTAAAAAAAATAATACAGAAATAATGATGGCAAGAATGTCCTTAGGAATTTCAGACCCAGCACTGGGGCTGGGCTGGCTGTCCCTTGTGCTTCACTGGTACCTTTGCAGCAACCTCAAGTCTTCCCAGGGCATTGCAATAAACCCATAAATAAATGATTTGGGTGAATCCTAATTCTAAGGATTTGCTCAAAATTACAGCTGAAGGATAACAGCACGGGGAGAGATTTTAAAGGCAGCATTTAGGTCTTCAATGAGATGGCACCAGGGCTTGCATGGTCAGGCTGCCTGCTGGCCAGGTGATAGATTTGGAGGCAGGATCCTGCTCTTATTAGAGACATTCCCATGGCAGCAGCTGCTGCCAGGTACCAGATGTATTAAATTCCAAGCAGCATGGAGAACTGAATCGAGATTCGAATTTGGGTCCCCACTGAAATAACAAGAGCTATTGCAGGCACATGTGCACATCTCTGGGAGCTGAAGATGAAGCCTTGTCCTTCAGGGATCTTGCCTGAGTTATTGTGCTTTTGGTAATTGGTGCAACCAGGCCTCATTTGGTTTTCTTCTCTCTCAAATACACTTTTTCTTTAATACCTTGCTGGGAGAAAGGGTTAAATTCCTCTTGGCTGGATAAAACCTCTTGCAGATATTACTGCCTTCCCAGCCATGCTTGCTGCCTACTGATAGACCTGGCAATGGTGTGGTGAGGTTTTGGGGGGATTTGCTCCTGTTTTTCTGATGGCTGAAACCAGGCATGATGAGAAAAGCCCACTCAGAGGAGCAGCTAATTGTATTTGGGGTAACAGCTGCTCTGTCCCTAGTGTTCATGGGGCCTGGCCACATGAGACCAGGAATATTTTGCTGATGCTTCAGAGTGGGAAATCTTTGAAGCTCGGGGACATAGAGCAGGGTCCCTCCTCCTGGTCCAGACTCTGCAGAGGACACAGGGGTCAGGGAGGAATTTTTCCCCAGCACAAGAGCTGAGTTGCCCATGGCAAGGAGGAGCTGCAGCTTTGTGGCCTGATGTGCATCCATCTGCTTACATCCCTGCAAAGGAGACCAGGTCTTGTCCAGAGCTTCAGCTCATCCCATCCTCACTCCCAGTCAGTTCTGATGGTGCAATCCAGGCTCTCCCAGCCATGGCAGGGAGACAACAGCCAAGACATCAGAAGCCTGGCTGGGGATGCAAACCCTGCCTGGCAGTATAGGTGCATGCCTCAGGCAGCTGGGCCCATCTGGGGTGAGTTGTGAGGCACCTCTTCTGCCAGGGATGGAGAGTTAGATAACCTCCTTTAGGAACATATACCTATACCCTGGGCAGCCAGAGTTTCCTACACTGTGCAGAAACTCTCCTTGCCATTGCCAGGCTGCCTGGCTGTAAACACACTATGGAACTGGAGGGCAAAACACCTTGTTGCTGAGGCTTCTTGGAAATCTTCTTGGCCCTGGGTGTGGGGAGCACCTGGAAGTTTTCCTCCCAGCTCTTATGTTAATCTGGCCCCACGGGCATCACTGAAGCTCATTGAAATTCAGGGGGAGTCTTCCCATTGAGTTCAGCCAGCTTTGAATAAGGTCGTTTCTCTCTTCTGTGGTTTTTCTGATTTATTTTTTTTATTTTTTTTTTTCTTTTCAAACCTATGCTCACTCCGGGGCAAAAATATATTTAAACACAGGACAGCATTTGCAGCCACACTGCAATTGTCTCCCCAGTTGTGCAGCAGAGCCACGAAAGGTTTAATTCCCACTGGGAGGTGGTCAGAGGAGATGGCAACCAAATCGAGCTCATTTTGCCTTGGTCCAAACCCACGTGGAGGTTGTGGGCCCAAGTGGGCTGACACAGAGGCAAATACTGCTTGGGCTGTGCATGTAAGTCAGTGAGAGGTGGGCTGGCATGCCTAGGGTGAGGTTGTCCTTGGTTTGGGGTTTGATCTGGGCTCCTTTCTATGTACGCTTCTTATCTGTACACAAAAATAGTAAGTTAGGTCTTATGTAAAATGCCTTATCCAGGGAACTGGAAGCACCTCTTGAAGAAGAAAGGTTATTCCCAGTTTACAGATGAAATGGGACTTATCCAGGGTGTCACAGAGGTGGCTGAGCTGGGAGTGCAGCCCATGTCCCTCAGCATTACTTGTTTCTCTCTCCCCAGGGATACTTTGTGGTCTCATCACCAGTGCTAGTCATAAATGCTGCTGATCCTCAGATGTCCTTTCATCCCAGACCATCTCCCCTTCTGCACGACTCCTGTGGTTGTCATGAAGTCATCTTTCAATTGGAGGACAGTAAACAACGATTTAGTTGTTCTTAGCCAAGACCATAAGCAAGGAAGCCATGTAAGACTCCAGTGTCTGATGGCCAGCAGACACACTCCAAAACACCTGATTTCTGGGAGAAAAGTCCAGGGTCCCACAGCATTCCCCTCACTTCCCTCAGGTTTGTGGTAGAAAGTCGATGGCGAAACCACAATATAAAAAACCTTCACCACTTCTTCCCATCCCCTCTTGGCAGCTTTATCAACCTTGCAGGCTTTGCCCCAGGACCTGTTTAGATTAGACAAGCAAGCTTGGAGTGTCTGCTGCTTTTTTTTTCTTCCCCCTGCTCTTTCCTGCTGAGTCTCTCTCCATCTCTCATCCCTCCTTGGCTCCCGCTGCAAACACAAAGGTGAGCAAGTCAGTGCAGGGAGCACCACGTGCTCCAGATATGAAGCAGATGGAATTGAAAAGTTTGGTACAAAATGCCTTTTTTTTTAATTCACTGAAGCCCCCTTAATCCCCCCCAAGACTTCTCTCCCTATTCTTCATTAGCAGGGCTGACAAGGAAGCTGCTCCTTTGCAATCCAGGATTTTGCTATAGGTGTGACTCTGCCCTTTGTTGTTAATAAAGTTGGTGAATATTGCAAATGACTTCCTGGGAATATGTGCTGGGATGCTGGAATTAATTTACTGGGTGAATTTTGCTCTTTTCTTCATGCTCTGCCTTTCTTTGAATGTCCATGGAGTGCATCATCAGTGCAGAATTAATGTCTGTAGAAATTGGCTTTTGTGACGGGATAAAAATCAATAGAAATTTTCAGCTTCTCTTTCCAAGCTGGATCAGATGAGCATTTTTAGCCAAGGTAACAGTATGTGTCAGACTACAGATAAATGGTCAACCAAAATTATTCAAAATCCATGTTTTGACATTTTCCATCATTGTAAACTGATCAGATTTTCCTAAATCCAGGTTTTTGTGTCTATGAATGACAGTACATAAGCTTTCCTTTTTAGTTCCTTCTGTACTGGATGTATATAGAGTCCTACAGGGCCTTTGGGGATATTAGCAGCCATATTAATTTTTCTCCCTTTTTTTTCTGAAGGATAAACTCCTTGGTTTTCCTGTTTTTGGTGGAATTCATTCACAGGACTTGCATAATACACCATTGGCTGGAGTTTTTGCCTTATGTGAGGTTTGCTTGAGGTACAATTTTACATTTTGCAGTTATGTTTTTTGCCAGATAAATGTATTTTAGTGGAAAATTCCCAAGCTACTGTGGTGTTGTGATATTCTAAGAAGCACAAATCAGTATTCAGGGAGTGTACGTTTTGAGCACAAACTGGTTTTTATTAATTTTCAGCCATGTTTTGACACCTGAGCCAGGAGATAAATCCCACATCAGCATCGACCAACAATCTAGCTCATAAAATTCATACTGAAAAGTCAGAATCAAAATAACAATGAGCATAATGAGTTAAAAACATTTCAAATAGTGGCCAACTCTGGTGTAGTAACAACCTGTTCACAGAGACTCCACAAGGAAAAAAAAAATCATTGGATAAATTATTTGTTGCAAATTATTTCTTCAGCTCTAATTAGTAATCTTCATTTTACACAGTAGGCCTCTAATGACCTGCTTGACAACTATGATGTCTGATAAACAGTGGGGATTTGCATGAAAATGAGTTTTGTTTTCTCCCATCCCAGCCATAAAATGACAGCCAGTGAGGATGCTTGGTTTTACCACACAAAGGGGAACAGCCAGGCACCCAGGCTCTGGGTGAAAGGAGACAATTCATCTATATTTTGGGAAACAGGAAAAAAAAAACACAAAACAAAACAGGAGGCACTAATTCAAGCAAAAAATAATAGCACCCGACACAGAAACAAACCTAATCAGATACAGATGCTAAGTGGAGTCATGTGAATAGCAGATGAGGAGCAGAAGATAGAGCTCTCAATAAACACAGGGTGGCCCACCTCAAATAGACCTTGAGCTGTTGTTTTCTGTGATTGAATAATCTTTTGCCTTTTTATAGCAAGGGTTTGTAGATGCTGGACCTCTTTCAGTTGTGTTATCAGCTCCTGGCTGCTGGTAATTGACAGGCTTTGGGTCTGTCTTTGGTTTCCATATCCTGAATCCAAAGAGATGCAAGCAGAAGGTGATGCTCTGACCAGTCAAGAGCTGCTCAAATTAGGTTAAAAAAGAGCAAGAAAATCAGGAAAAGGCAAAAAGCCTGATGTCCCTCCTGCAGCTCTAAGGGTTTCTTTCATGGGGATTTGCGGTATTTTTTTGTGATTTCAGCAATGTTATTCCCAGCCCAGTTCAGCACATCTTGTGCTTTGACAGTTCACTGCACCTGGAAATTATTACTTGATAAAAACTGGCAACTTCTCTCATTTTGGGAGTTTTCAGGGCTTTATTCTTACTTGCCTTCTGGATTTCTGCTGGTATAAAAAGTGGATGTAAATATAAGGTGCAAGAAGCACCATTACTCTGCCTGCGTGTTGGGGGACAATATTCTATAAGCCTTGACCTGGTGGTGCAAGCAGAGAATGGGTTAAAGGTTTGCATTTTGGCAAGCAGGCACTGGTGCACATATATAATCTGTTGTCAGACAAGCTGCCATGGGAGCCCTGTCTGCTTGTTTGGTGGTAAATGTGAACATAATGGCTTGAATTGTCACAGTAAATTAGAGAGATATTGGGGTAACTGAGCTCAGAATCTGACCTCAAAAGGAGTTGTAGCTAATTTTTGGGGTTTTATTACTTTATTCAAAATAATATTGTCATCACAAGCATTTGTGAGGAAGAAAGGCAATTTGTAGTTGCTGGTCATCCCACTCACTTGATATTTCTTTTAATGATTTGGCAAACGATCTCCCAGACAAAAAGATAAAAGATGTAATAAACCACTTCCAGCTTCTCTGTGAATTGATCCTGCTCCTTCTTCATGTATTGTTGATCTTCTAATTTAATCACTTGTCCAGAGGGCATACACAATTCTGTAGGAAGTAAAAATGTCACACAAAAAAAAAGGAGGCAAATGAGTGGAAACCTCTTCCCTTGCCAGGCTGTGTGCCCGACACAGGAGGCAACACCCAGAGCCAGCGCTGCTCCAGGGCTGGGAGGCAGAGAGATGAAGAGGAGTCTGCCTTCATCCTGCCAGCAGCACTGCCAGGGGAAGCATAAATCATATATCCACACAGACAGCATGATTGCAGGGGGTTTATTTTACCAGAAAACAGACCTAAAAATAGGTTGGAAGTAGGGGGGTAGTGGGTGGTGGGCTCCCACCACTCCGCAGGTGGCAGTCGGGAAGCAAAGTCTGCACAGGACTGGTCCAAAGGGGCAGAGACTGGCAGGGTGGGCTGTGGTTCAGAGTGTTTGGCTGGTTGGCAACAAAAACCTCTTGCTTTTATGTACCCCAAAACTCAGAAGCTGGAGGATTGCACACAGCTGATAGAGCCTTTCAATGATTTATTGAATTCTTTTCTGTGTTGCTTGGTGGTGGTTTCTTTTTTTTCTTAGAATCAGGAGTTGCCATTTTAAAATGTTCTGTAAAAAAGCAGATGTGTAAATCTATCAGCTTTTAAAGCACATTTTTGTGAGTTGGAGAAAACCCGCTCAGCCTCCACAGGCTCTCTGACACCAGCCCAACCCCACACAGGTGTTTTACCTTCATAGCTTTCCCCAGGAAATTCAGCCCCTCTGTGAGAGCTCTGCATGAGGCATGGACCCCCTGGCCACAGCCCATGTGGAGGGGACACATCCCAGCTCCCTGCATTTCAGTCCCATGGAGCCTCTACCCATAGCCCAGAGAAGATCTTTTGGGAGAGGGGGAGGAAGAGCAGCAGGCAGGGATTTCTGCAATCAGAGGGGAGCAGCCATGGGGTGGCTGGGGAAGGGATGGAGAACTAAAAAACCACAGCAGCTTGTGGCAAACAGTACAGGAGGAGAAATGGTGGAGAAAGTCCTCTCTAGGGAGCTTCTGTGAGGTGTAAAGCCAAGCTGGGATGTATGCCCACAGCCCTCAGTAGAGTCCTCATCTAAATCTACTCCTAATCTCCTCCAGGCTTAGCTGGGCTGATCCAGGCTGCAACATCTGACAGCTCTTCTCCTGAGAGCCAGCAGAAAACAAGGATGTCTGTGGGCTCTCCAAACCTGGGGCTGCTCAGTGTCCCCTTGTGTCACCCCTGTTGTCTCCTGAGCACAGGCTGAAGCAGTGAGCAGGGACTGATGACCAAAATAGCTCCATGTGCCTAGAAAGTGATGGTATCCAGGCTCTGAACCTGGCTTCATACAGTTCAGGTCATGTCTTTTGTGGTTTAAAAAAAGAAATAGGTTGTGACTGCAGGCCAAGTCCTCTATTGGCATAAATGGCCACAGTCCCATTGAGCAGAGTTCAGTCTATTTATACCAGCATAGAATTTGGCCCATTAGATAGAAGAAATCCTGGACTTCTCCTTGACTCTCTAAGTTTGTGCCCTATTTGAGCCCCAGGACTGGGTGTCCACAACAAGGAAGACTAAGGGAGCTTTATAACTTATGCTGTTTTGTTAAAATTGCAGTCAGAGAGAAAGTCAAATTTTTCATAGGAACACACCCATCCTGATTGAACTTTCTTTGGAAGCAGTTTCTCAGCAGGCTCAAACCATAAAATTCTCCCCCAGTGAAATTTGCACCCTGCTGCAGCAAATAGCTAAGTTTAAACCCTGCTGAGCACCAGGGCTGTGAAAAAAATTGGGGAGGCAAGGAGCTCAAATTCCAGTTCTCACTTTGCCCATGGGATTTTCACCACCAAGAAAGTGTCTTGGTAAAAGGCAATTTGCTCATCTGGGGTGTTCCTCTCACTGGGAGGGTGGAGAGGGGATTTGGTTTTGCTTGTTTGTTTTATAAAGGCTTTGAAAAGCTTTGGCTTCCTCTCAAATTCAGGGGAAACTTGCAAAAATCTTAAAAAACATAACAAAACAAATACCAAAAAACCCCAAGCCTTTTTGAAAGCTCTTTCCTGCCCTGTTCCAGAAGGCGTTTTTAATTGCTGAGCATTTCATTTGCAGAAAATCTGACTATTGAGTAGAAAAATCTTTTTGAGTCTAACCAGCTGTGTGGGGCTTTTGTAAGTTACTCTCGATGCTGAAGCAGCTCAATATAGTTAGCATTGCTCAGAATTTTTATTGCTACTGGTTGTAAATATGTCTACATACATATTTCATTGTGGAGACCCCTACGAGCATCTAGGAACCAGAACTTCCCTTCCACACCCCAGCCACCGAAATTAGATTATATCCTGATTGCATAATTACTGTATAACAAGGTTTGCTCAGCCTCTCAGTGCACAATGCCTGTTTTCATAGCATTTTAATGTGAACGACATAATAGGCACCAGCTTGAATAGCCTCATGCCAACGAGGCATCACATTCCCCAAACCAGCTTGAGTTTGTACAATCTGGTCCAGCTGCTCAGCACGCAGGAGGGTGAGGAGCAAACCCCTTCCAGCCCACGCTGGGCCAGGAATCAGAACACACACAGGGAAACACTCCCCTTCCCCAGCTCCGGGATGGTTGGATGTCACATAACACCACCTGGGTTATTTCTTGAGGCCACCACAAACCAGTTACATTAATGCTCTGTCCTTCACATGTGTTTGCCCACGCCAGCATTTGCAGCTCTGGACCAGTAATGGTGCCACTGCCGCTGCTCCAGCTGCTGCTCCTCTGGTCTTTCCTGTTTGCCCCAAGCAAATCATTTAAAATGGCTCAAATCCTGCAGAAGGCTTGTTTTGCTAATAAGTTAGGCAGCAGACTTGCTCATATATTCAGTCCTGGCTTTGTCCTGGGTGATATGGAACAGGAGCAGCCCATAAACAGCAATTTGCTCATCTTTAAAGCTTTATTGTTTAGGCAGTGTGTTTTACTAGGATGGTAGAAGCCCAGCCTTCACTTCACACAAAATGTTTTAACTGCAGCCCATTCTCTCCACTTTGCATCTATTTGCAATTAAAACAAATGGACCAAATACTACCAAATGAAATGAGCACATTTCTGGCTGACTTAACCCCAGTTCCAACAGGTCCCATTGCCTGGCTGTCACTGCGTGTCCCCTCTGTCCATTGCATACAGATAACTGTCTTTTTTCGGGGAACACAAGTCCTTGATGGACTTACTGGATCTTGTTCTCAGCCTGTCTTTGGAAGGAGCATGCTGACAGTCTGTGGTTGTTGTGGGCGGGTGGTATTCCATTCTGCACACACTGGTTTGTTTGGGGGGGCTTGTGAAGAAGGAGCTGGCTCCCTGAGATGTAGAGCTGTTCATAAGGGTTAGGCTGCTTAAAGAGAATGGCCAGCTCATGGCAAAGCAAAGATTAAAGGCCTGGGCTTACTGAAGGTAATTTTTTTTTAAGGGTTAGCATAGTTGGAAACATGCTCTCTGGAAAAAAAAAAAAAAAAAAAAAAAAGTAAAATGTGAAGAAGTTTGATGCTTATATAAATGCTTAGGTTCTTTAGCACCAGATACACACACTTTCGGGAAAAGAGGTTTTCCTGTTCTCAGTCTTTCATTTTCCTCTCTCTCCTCTAACTTGTCACGTTTTGCAACCCCAGGGTGCTGTGACTTGTCTCTCTGGTTTGGCAAGTGCCCAGGGAAGTGGCCAGGAATAGCCACTGCTCCCAGCGCCAGCCAGGCTGACAGCTGGAAGTTAGGACATGACAGACTCAGGGCGATACAGACACGCGTGTGTCTGCATGCAAAAGAAACCCATCTTCCTCCCTCAGAGCTATTTTTGGTTGGTGATATAACCAGCAGAGATTTATTTGGGGAAAGGCTGTTTAAGTCTGAAGAGTATGAAGGAAGGCACTTAGGCTGTTAGGAAATCCAGTGCCCTTGTTAAAGTTATTGCACTCCTTCTGCTTAACAGGCTTAACCCACTAGTGTTAGCTCTGCAGTGGTGGGCAGCCCAGACATGCTTAGGAGCTGGGGTTTTGCCCCTTTGTCTTCTAAAACCCCATTTTGCTGCAAAGGTTTCACTGATGTCAGGAGGACTCCTGGGGGATGTTTGTCATGCAGCAGAGCTGGAAGTCATTGACTCCTGAGAGGAGAGGAGACAGGAGAGAGGCAGAGGAGTAGGTATCTCCTCATAGTTTCCAATGCTTTGAAATGTAGCAGCCCATCAGCAGCACCTTTGAATGCTTTCCCTTGAAAATATTGCCTGCAGAAAGGCCTCTGGAGCACATGTGCCATTTTTGCAAGGTACCCAAAAAAATGCTCCAAATGACTGCACCGCTCATCCTGCTCCTGCAGCCACTCATGGCCCTGTGTCATCTCCTGCAGTGGCCAGGCACTGTCTGCATGCAGGTCCAGAGACCAGGGCTATGGAGGGTTCTTTAACTTTAACAAAATCAGCCCCAGCTCAGAAGTAAACTGGGGCTGGGGCTCTGAAGTGGGCAGCATCCTTCACAGTCTGCAGAGCTGGAAGCAGTTGTTTACTCTCACCGTGCCTCAATTTCCCTGTTTCCTGTGTATTTTGAAGCCTGTTAATGAACTCGAGCATTCTCACATGGGAAAGGCAGCCCTTGGGTTTCCTTCACATGCCAAAGGGGTTAAGCATGTGATGATGAGGAATCTGGCAGAGGAAAATGGTTTCTGTTCTTTACTGTAAACTTCCTGGCTGCCCCACTCCAAAGCAAGGGACTACATTGTTTAGAAAGAAGCTGAACTTTCAGGGCACTTATTACATTGCAGAAGTATTGTGTCTTGCCCCCAAACAGCAGTTCCACTTCTCCCAGCTTAGTGGTAATGTCAGAGCCCAGATTTCAGATGTCAGTGTCAGGAAAGTCCTTCTCCACCCACATGAGCCACTAGTTTTGTTTTCTTGCAGATCAGGGAATCTGGGAGATCACAGAGAAGAAGTTGGCCTCCTTGGGGTTGGCTTCATCAGTCAATGGCACAAGCAAAGGGCTGGCACATCAAAGTGGGACTCTATCTGAAGCCATTTTGTTGTTGACTGAAGGCAATGGCTCATGCTATCTGAGGTCAGAGTGGAAATTTTTTGGGTGTAGGAGGCTGGAAAGGGAGTTGCTGATATCCAGCTGGGTAAGGCTGACCATTCCCGTAGGTGGTCTCCTCTCACGTCAATATAATGGCTACGTCAAAGGCTTTTAAGTTTGAGTTGATCTGGAAGGTTATAGATTTGCTCAAAGCTTTTCCAAACTTGCAAATTTTGTAAAATTGAATTACCCAGCTGGAGAAAAAAAATTGTCTGGCATTCCCCCTTGTGCATTGCTCCTGCTCTGTAGATCCCAGCACAGAAAAAAACCTCCAGACCTTTTGGTCTGTCAGGGTTTTGATATGTCCCTCTGCACCCCTGGCAATAGAGAGGTGCTATTTCTCAAACTGCTCCAAAATCAAGGTTTACCAAGATCTTCTTGTTCAAGAAGTTATTTCAGTGCCAAAGAATACTTCTTCAGCATGACGATGTTAGGACTAAACTGTCCAGCTATAATTGATTGGCAACTTTCAGGGAAAGGATAGCAAAGCAGTTTTTGAGCTGCTCTGAGCTGCTCTGGGATGGAGCAGACAGTCAGCAAACACGTGGGGCAGGAGAGGAAATGCCAGTGATTCCCGGGCAGACATCCACTCCTGCCAACTATGCCATCAGGCCTCTAATATCCCTGCAGTGCAGATATTTTTAAGACCTTAGGAAAAAAAAAATAAAAATTCAAAGTCTTTCTAGACAGATGTACCCATCAGAAGAGGAGAGTGTCCCTCTAGGTCCCCCTCGGTCCCAGCAGGGTGCTGGCACAACGTGTTACCAGGTCAGCCTGATCCCAAACAAGCTGAACATTTCAGGCAGGAGTGGTCATGGTGTTTTCAACTTCATCTATTTTTATCAAAACACACGGGTTGATTTGAACACTGATGTGTTTGGCACCCAGGCAATTCCAGCCCATAATTGCTCCTGGCTGCACACGTGTCCTGGGCCCCTGCTGCGGTGAGGAGGGCAGGGGAAAAGCTGCAGTGAAATGAGGATCTCTCAGCTCAGAACATGGACATTTTGACAGACTCTCATCTCACATGAGAAATGTTTTGATTTCATTTCCTGTGAAGAACATAAACAGGTCTGGAGACCTCAGCAGTTGCCATGAAGCAAACCCATTGTTCCCTGGCCAGCTCTAATCACAGCTCGTGCCCAAGATTGAAGTCAGAAATTACACAGGGCAGGACACTGGCTCTGCATGGATTTATATGGAGAAAAGTGACTTGTCACTATCTTTTTAAGCACAGTCAACTCTTAGATTTAAGATTTCATTTGATGTGTTTTCTGTCCCTCTTTACTACTGGCAAATACCTGCAAAACTGCCATACACGCCGTGTGATAAGAGGAAGGGCTAATGCCCTCTTTTCCTTGGCTTTCATCCCCAGGTGCACAGGGATCTGTGTTCAGCCCTGGAGGAACATGTTCCCCTCTCATACATAGGATGAGGCTTTCAGAGTTGTCTGGGAGATTTTTATGCCAGCAGGAAAAGAAAGCAAAAAAAGCAAAAAAACCCCCAGAAACTCCTGCAGACAGCTTTGAAAATATCAACCTCATTCCTCAACAGGAAACTATTACAACTGTGTTGGGTAAGTACACAGCTTGTTTTTTCAATAAATTCTTTGTGTGTTTGATTTCCATTTATACGTCTGCATTTTGGTGCACTAAAACAAGTATTTCTGGTAGAAGCAAAGGAAGCGCTGAATTTTTTCCTCAGATTTGATGCTTTGAATATTTTCAATCACCCTTAAGTTGCCTTAAAAATTAGGGTCAATGTTTGGGAGGAAAATCGCCTGGTTTATTGCAAATTCTCCCCATGTAATGTTTTAAATTTAAAATCTTAATAACATTTAGAAGTTCAAACACATTTATGCATGTTCTGCACTCTGCAATAGTTGTCCACTCCTCTGTTTAGGAAGGACAAGTGTTGTGTGATGCATCTGACCTCTCATGACTCATCTCACATATCTGAAATAACTTGAGAAATCACTGCAGACCTTTTTTATTGCAAGGAAAAAAAAAAAAGAATTCTTCCATGACAGAGGATAAATAAAGTGATCATGTTTTGCCCACAGAAAATCTTCAAACATGGCAAGAAGAGATCACATTCCTCTGGGCGTTTCTTTGTGTGTCATTAATTGCTATGATAATCCCACGGCCAAATCCTTTGGTATCTGAAAGCCTTTGTAATTGTCATCTTTAAAGTCATAAACCAGGGCCCCACTCCTCCTGAAACCCTCTTTGTTCACCCTGCTGGCTCTTAGGCTTTGCTTTTGCACATTTGTGGAGATCTGGGGAGTTTATAGCCTGGCAAGGCTTGTTCATCTTAGGGCAGATGCTTCCAAAATGCAGCAGGAGCTGGACACATATGTTTCCAATTATCATATAAGAAAAAACAAAACAAAACAAAAAACAAACAAACCCACAAAAAAACCCCAAAACAACAAAACAAAACAAAAAAGAATAGGATAGAATGGGATCCCTGAGTGTTCCTGGAGCTCCAGTGCAGGAGCAGTCCAGAGGAGGGGTTGGTACCCACCTTGTGCCAGGGGATGGGAAAGCTGCTCCTGGCACCAACTTTTCAGCCCCTCTGATCCCCACCTTTACACCAGAATGAGGTTGTTTGGGTATTCCAGCAGTCCCATAGGAGAGAAAAAATATTGCACTATTTTCCAGTCTCTGAGCCCCGGTCAGGAGGCATACTTATATTCAGCAGCATAAAACCTAAAAATCCTCAAAGTTATGGGGTGGGGAAGTAGGGAGAGAGGAGAGAAAGGTGCTGGCTTGGGACACCAATGCTGGATCACTCCCTGATATGAGCTCCTCAGTGTTTTGTCTGGGCCCATTATAAATAACATTAAAAAGCATCAGTCCAGTCAGTTTAAATAGAGTGGCTGGCAGCATTGATGTTTTAAATACCTATCTTGTCCTTTTGCCCTTTCGGGGGTTTTTTATGCTTCTTACATGAGTGGTGAGACTGGTGTTATATTTTATTCTTCTTTATTTCAGCATTTGATCTACCTCCACAGAAAGCTGCAGTTATTCCATAAAACCAGTCACTGAGGTAAGTAATAGCAATCTCCCCCCATAAACCTGATGAAACTGTTGAAATACATGGAAAGATTAGAGCAATTGTTATTTTATAAATTACAAGAAAAGAGTGCATTAGCTGAATCTTTTTTTAAAAAAAGGCTTTTTTTTTTTCTGAGTTGGTTTTAATTTCAAATAAATCCCAATTTTTTCTAGGAACATGAAGGATAGTTTTATAATATCAGCCCATCAGAAATAATGCCCCATCAGCTCTGTTCTCTGCCACACACACTCAAGTGCTCAGGCTCTAAAATGCTGGTTTCTCTTCTTCAGATACAGGGGGGGAAATACTGATAATGAACATTGTATAAAAGCACAGAGACCTATATCAAAGAAAAATATGTATAATGCATTTTCATTGGTATTATTATAGTACTTGCCTTTCCATAATTATTATTTGATGTTTAGGTTTGCTTGAGAGAAACATCTGAAAAAGATCTGCTAAGTCAAATCCAGTGGTTTTAAAAGGAACTTAATGAATTTTTCTTGCTGTGTTTATACTGAGAGGTTATTTATTTGTAAGTCATCTGTCTTTTTTTTTTTTTTTTTTTTTTTTGTGCGAAGTATTTGTTTTTAATTCTATTAGTAAGATTACTTGTTCAATGGTTATATATTTTCCCATAAAGGCAGCCCTGCAGGAGCTTTGTGCATGTTGTTTTAGTGTGTATGAAGCAGGCCTCCCTGGAGACCAGTTTTTTCTCAGTCAGTGGAGATACAGATCCAGCCCTTGCTGGAAATTCCTGGCTTCTCCAGAGATCCCAGCACCCAAGGGCAGCCTCAGCCCCGCTGTGCTACACCAGCAATTTGGGGGTTTCAGAGAAGCTCTGTGGGAACAGGGTTTGTGACCTCTCCCATCCACAGGGTCCTCTGGGATAAACCCAACATTGTTTTGAGCCTGACCTCCTGAAACACCCATCACCTGGGCTATGGGCAGCCAGATCTGCTTTTTCAAATAGTAAAAAATTTGCCTGTGCAGCAGACAAATCTTGTTTTTCCCCTACTATTGACCTGCGTTTTTCATTCCCCAGTTTCCTGAGGAATTCCTCTGAAATTCCCTGAGGAATTACATATGGGAGAGGACAACCTCTCTGGGTCAGCTCAAATACTTCATCACAATAACACAGCAAATTTTCATCCCTACTTCAACCCTCCCACGTCATGACGTGAGAGCCAGGAGGCTGACACAGCAGTCTGATTTCATTGGCAGAACATTAAACCATGTCACATTAGAATTAAAAATAAATGGTATAAACCAGACATCTGAAAATCAGGCAAGGGGAAGGATTGTTTTTTTCTTTGTTTCCTTCCCCCCTCCTCCTGGTGTCTCTTTTAACTCTGCAAAGACTGTCAGAGCCAGAGCAGTGGGTAACACTTAAAATGTCACTTTAAATTGAGGAGTTTTTCACTTCAGCTCTCCTTTCCCTCTCTTCCCTGGCCAGCCCCAGTGCCTGTCAGCACAACCCCTTCCCTCATTAGACACGAGGCAGAAGATGAGGCAGAACTTGGGCAATCTGACACTTCAGGCCCTTGTTTTTACAGTTTGCTTTTAGCAGCTGAACTTGTCAGACATTTTGGGTAGAAAGAGCAGAGATGAGTAATGGAGGCGCCTGATTATAGCCATAAAATTTACCCAACCCCAGAAGGATGCATAGCTGCTCCAGAAACCCCAGGCAGATATTTTAAGGCATTTACAGACTCCAGGATTGGTGAGGTTGTTGCCAGCAGTAATAAACTCCTGAGATCCGATCTCGGCGTCCACCCAGCCCCAGCTCTCTGTTTTATTTAGGTGAGGTTTGGAGGGCAGGAATTCTTTTTTGTTTATTTTCACTTCAAATAACAGGGCCCACATGGAAACCCAACGTTTTGGGGCTGTTGTTAAATCTTCATTTTATCACTGTTCCCTTGGGGGATGGGTCTGAGTGAAGTCTTCTGCATTTCTCAGGGTTTCTTTGGGGAAAACAGTATTTTGAGATGGCCAGGTTGTCATTGCATAGTTATATTTGATACAGCACTTAAAACTCTGCTTTTGTCAACCAGAATAAGCATAAGGGGACAGGAAATACAGAGATGCCCTGCAAGCCAGAGTTGCCATACCTGCTCCTCTGCCTCTGCAAGCCAGGTTCATCTCCTTGAGGTGTAGGGCTCAGAAAGCAGAGACACTTCTCATTCCTGGCCTGGCTCTGTGCACCTCGTGCTACTCTTCTCTGGAAATAATACAAATTAGTCCGAAAGAATTAGCAGCTGCTCAAGCTGAAGTTCTTCTGCCCATTTATCAGAGTATGCCTGATGATTTTAGCAATAGCAGAGTCATGCTAGTTCGTCTCCCATGCTTTATCTGAGCTTGCAAAAGGACAGTCCACAACCAGCTGTCACCCAGAGCAGGTCCTGCTCCAGCATCTTCAACCCTGCCATGCTGTCAGCACCCACCACCAACACCCTCACTGCCTCTCATCACAGGAAACGTGAGGAGCCGTTCTGCTTGAGCTGAAGAAAGCTTTTGACACAGTTAACTGGAGCATATTAATTAACAAACTTCAACACCAAGGCTCATCTGCTGCAGCTCTCGTGGGGTTTCAAAGCTGCCGTGCAGTTGGAGGGGGAGGATGGTGACTGAGGTGTATGGGGAGGTTGATGTCTCCAGGTCCTTCACCATCACAGAGGTACAGCCTCCAGATGCAGGACTCAAAGTTGGTGTTGGTCCAGGATGCCAAGAGGGGACAGATCTGCAGTAGGCTGGGGCTGGGGACTCCCCACCCAGCCAAGCTCACCCCTGTATTATCCTGCAGCTTGGATGACACACTGTGGGTTTCTCACTGTGACTTGGCTCAGTGAGTTTTTAAGAAAACAGGAAAACTTGGATTAGAGCAACCCAAAATGGAGGCCTGGCCATGGGGGTTGCCTGGCTCCTGCTGCCCCATGTCCTGGCTTGGCCATGTCCACCTTTGGATCCTTCCTGCTCCTGTGACCCTGCAGAAACCTGAACTGAGGGAAAATGGGGAAGTGGATGACAGCAATGGCATCATGGCCCCAGTGTAAAGGGAGAGCAGGCCATGGAAATCAGGTCACCTTCTTCTGGTGCAAACCAGAACGCCTTTGCTGAAGCCAGTGGAGTTAAAAGAGTGCAAGGAAGACCAAAATTAGGTCAATCAGATGCACAGCTCCTTTTATGCAGCAATGTAACCATCTTCCTTCTTGCTACTACTACTCTGCACAGACAAGTAGGTCAGAAGTATCTTGTGTCAGGCAGCTGGATCCACCAACATGGCTCTGAAATATTCCCCAGATGAGCAGGATATCAGGAAAAGGAATCCCTGTCCCCTCCACACACTGCAGTCGCTGTGGCTGCCATCTGAGCACTGGTCTGAGAGGGAAATGGGTTCTCAGATAGGGGCTTATGAAGGCAAGGACTAAAGCAACCTCCAAAAACACTCAGTCTGGGCTTAACCAGAGGTAAACTTCATTTATAAATATCCCATGAGTTGCACTTGTCTTCTGTGCAGGTTTTGCCATGGGCTGTGCTTGCAAGGGACATCCCAGACATGGCAAGGAGCTGTTCTGGTGGCTCCCAACAACTCCTCAACCTGCACCAGTGTGGTCCCCAAGCTTCCTGCACAGACCTGCAGCCTTCCAGTCCCAAAGGGCTCGGAATGCATTTTTCTTCCCCAGATCAGTGCTGGGCAGTTGGCTCAGACTTATCTGCAGCGAGCTGGGCAGTGGCTCCTCTATTTCTCTGCAGAGCCCTCTTATGCACAAACATATATATGCTGTACATGCCTTGAACCAGGGAGACAAGAAGCAATCACTTAACACCCACTGGAAATGAAACATAATTGAAACAAACTGGAAATAAGATTATTAGTGAAGCAATCCAGCTTCCTATTTTCATTCACCAGAAGCTGTGCCAAAAGGTAATCCTGAAGCTGGAGAAACTCTGCAGAGAACTGTGGTGGAGTCAGCAGAGCAGCACGGGAAGCACTAACGTGGGTGAGAAATGGTCTTGAATCACTGAACATGTTGTTCAAGCTATAATGATTTTGTGATTCTGACTGAGAACTTTCTGCCTGAATCATAAAATAAATAAGGATCCTGGAGCACCAGGGTTTCGTACCAGCAGCCAAGGAGATGAAATCATGAGACTCCGAAATCCAGAGCTGCTCCCAAGTTTGGCAACTCCCCTTTGTGGTAAGGAACGAAAGCCCTGTGCCAACTCACAGATTCTAAACAGTACCAGAAACAGCAATTTCTTTTCCCCCAGCATTTTGCAATCTCCTCTTATTCTTCTCTTAAACTGATCCCCATCTCGTGTGTGCCTTATCTCGTAGCTCTGTGGTGTCTCTGCCTGTCTTCAGACCATCTGCAGTAGGTGCCTAACACGTGTTAGCACCAGTCCTCCCACTGGATGCTGGTGGAGCTGGGATGTGACAGGCTGGAGAGTGAAGGCTCTGAATTGGTTACCACATTGAGATGTTATTGCAGTCACAACACCTACTTGAGACAGCAATAATAGCAGCCAGAATTTGGTCCAAGAGCAATAAAAATGAATAATACTAATTTCTGCAATTATTTACCACTCACAGGCAAATTAGTCATCTCTTTGCCATACCTGAGACAGTAGATGCCACAAAATACCTTCAGTGCCATCTAGCTACTAAGTTACATGAAGAGATAAATTTGCAACTAGTGCTAATTGCCATAAAGCCAATCAGTGGCACGATGTCCTGTTGTACCAGCTGATGCTCTGCCCTCAGGGGTCTAATCAGGATGGTAATGAAAGCCATAAAGAGAATTTGTAACTGTAGAAAACTGCTTCAAATGGATGTTTATCGAAAGTATGGCAAAATGAATTCCTCAGAACAAAGGCTCAATAAACAAATAAATACACACACCCCAAAGCCACAGGATATGTCCTTTCACTTGCAAAGGCAGTTCAGAATCGCCAGCCTCTGAAAATTGCCAAGATGGAGAAACAGCACATTTTTTGCTTCAGCTTTTGCTTCACAAAGACATAAAGAAGCTTTGAAAAAAATATTTCCCTTGCTGTCTGCTTGCCTTGGGTTTCATGCCGTGTCCGTCACGGAGGTCCTGGAGCACTCTGGCCCCTGACTGACATTTGTCTCGAAGACTGCTGGACTTTTACAGAAAATACAATAGTCTTTAAAATTGCATGGACCTATTTCCCTGCTGTTTACTTAGTGACCATCTATGATGACTGCACCCACAGTGTGTGTTCACACCACAACCCCCCTGTGTTCTGCCAGGCCGGAGGCCGGCTGGGAGGGCAGTGGGTACTGAGTGGTACAGCCAACACTCACCTTTCTCTGGAAAAATCAGACTGAAGCATCACTGTATGGAACTGAGAATATAGTGACTAATGGGCAATGTGAAACATCAAAAAATGGCAGTGTGAGCTGGGGGATCCAGCCAGGGCTGCCTGTTTCAGGCTCTCAGCGCAAGGAGCAGGGGCTGTGAGAGGGAGAGGAATGAGCTGGTGTTTTCCTTTTTACTCTCCAGCCCAGATGGTGGACTGCTGCCACACAGTCTGGTGTGTCCTGGACCATGCAAAAATCTAAGAAAAGCAAAATACAATTAATTTCAAAAAGAGGTTGTTTTTAAGACGTACTGTACTTTGGTGAGATTATTCCTTTTACAGTGTAATTTGTCCAGATAAAACCTGTCTGGAAATGACCTTACGGTCTGGGTATGATGCTGATAGAGGATACACACACTCTTATGCTCCCATGATGTCAACTTTCGATACCTGGCCAAGGCTCAGCTCCACAGATGGAGCAGACGAGTGCCTCTGCCCACTCTGCAGGTCTGACCCTGCTCTGGGGTTGTGTTCATGAGTAAGGGAAATCAGTCCCACGAAGGAGAGCACAAGGATCGTCCTTGGCTGTCATGGCAGCAATGCCAAACCTGCCAGTGGCAGAGGAGTGCGTGTCAGAAGAGATCAGGACCTGTTGGAGTACAGTGAGGACTTTGATCATGTGTTTTGAAGCCCTCAGTAACTTAATACTGGGGAGTTTATCCAGGCAAGACCAGACTATCTCCAGGAGCAAACAGTGCTGGCACTTTCAGGGAGCCCCGGACACCATCTGCTAGGTGTTTGCAGTGTCAAAGTCAATGGAAAAGCTTTTGGAGCATATTAGTAATGGAAATAGTGCTAAGGAGGATGTTCATCTTTGTATGAATGGGCCAGTGTGAGGTGGGTCTTAAAAGGAGCACCCATGTGGCACCCAAAAGGATACATTTAGGTGATACATAAAACTTTCACAGTGAAAGGCAGATCCTAGCGAGGCAAAAGCTGGCAGTTCAAGCAGAGAAGATCTGCAGCCCTCATTGTCTCACTGGGCTGGGATTACCATACAGACACTTAAATAAAAATGAGTCCAGTGCTCGAGCCCGACACCACATCTCAATCCAAGTTGTGCTGATTTACACCAGCCAAAAAGAGACCTGACCTGCAGGGCCAAATGTGGCCCATGGCTATATCCAGGCAGCTGCGGTGATTTAAAAGCTCTGTCAGCGTCAGTCACCGATGGGTCTCATTGAAAGCCAGATTTATCTTGTAATCTGCACCAGGAGGCATAAACTGCTACTGCTGCTCCCACGCAAAATAAATCAGCTGAACACAGCTGAGAGCTGGTGGCTACAAGCATCAGCCCTCACTCTGATTTATCCATCCTTACGTTAGAGTCAGCGGTGACCAAAGGCCGGCGGGAACCTTCCCCTCTTGCCTGCGTGGCTGACACCTTGGGTTAACATCAGAGGTGGCTTCAGGGTCAGTGTGGGGACCTGCCTCCTCTGTGGGCTACAGGTGGGGAGGTCTGTAAGCAATCTGGGGCCAGGAACAAGGTTTTTGGTTAAGCTGATGTTATATCTGATATCTCCAGGCTGCCAGTCCCTGGCTGGAGTTTCCCTGTGCTGTGGCTATGTCAGCAAGTGCTTCTGCAAGGAGCTGGATGGAGAAGCATGGCTGATCTGCCTGGGGAGGGGACCCTGCTCAGCCTGACAGGGCCCATGGGGATGGGTGAGTACACAAGGATAACTCAGCCCTTGGGCTCATGGCTATTTCAGGCATCCATCCCTGGTACTGACACACGAGCTGATGAACCTCAGGAAGAAAGATAGTTGGATAATAACTACCCAAATGTAGTCATGCCTCCAAGTCTTCACATCCCTACTGTGAGTTTATTATCTCAGCCTGTCTCCCCTTGGGAAATTTTTCTTATCACCAAAAATATCTTTCCTTCTTTTTACACCTGCACAGTGCACACCTCCAGCATCCCGTGGCTGTCCTGGCACACTCCCTGTGGAGAAAAACCAAAACCCACAGGACACGGGGCAAATGTTGGCAAAGGGATTACAGAATTTTGGGGGCACATCAGCAAAACAGTGATTGCCACCAGGGACCACAGCCATGGGCCATTGCGGAGGGAGATCTTGGAAGTGGGAGGAGGACAATGCTTGTTGCCTGGCGGGCTGGTGGCAGCCCAGGAGATTCCACGTTGTTGGAATGAGTCTTCAAGGGTTGTGCTGGAGTCTGTGCATTCCTCAGCATTGGGTGAAGCCACAGGGGTTTGGCAGAGTGGCTGCAGCCAAGCCTGGTCCCTCCGCAGATGGTGTTGGCAATTTCAGGGAGCAAAATAAGGGCCCGGCACTGCCAAAAGCCACAGCAATTATCAGCAGTGTAAGTAATCAAGTCAAAGTGCTTTTCCATAGCTGAATGACCAGATTGTCAAGCACGCAGAGTAGTAGCTAAAATTGATTGCAGCTCACATGGATAATTTCTACCAGAATTACATTATTGTATTAAAACAGTAATGCATAATATACGGCCGTGCATCACGGCAATAAACATTTTACATTTAATTTAGAAATCTCTGAGTCATTGAAAAAGTTCTCTTGTTATGTTGCAGAGACCTTTGTGGAGTCAGCAGTAGCAGTATTAAAAACAAACAAACAAATCAACAGAAGTTAATGATGAATGGAATCAGATGGATGTGAAATACCTGAGCTGGGAGAGGGGGTGGGAGCTGAGGGTTGTGTGGACACATCCCCATGGGACAGCCCACCCTGGGTGACCTGGTCACCTCACCTGTGGCACCCAGACTGTGCTGCTGCATGGGGACACACCACGTGCTGCCAGGGAAGAGAGAAAAAGGCAATTTCCTGGGGCAGTTCAGCCAGCCTGACATCTAAATCACTGCACAGGGTTGCCTTCATCCCTGCACTGGCTGCAGAGGAGGGGGTGGGGGGGAAAGCTCCTGGAGCAGATGTGTGGGAGGCAGGAATGCAGGAGCTTTGCAACCAGGAGCTATACAAAAAGTGGAGGTCCTGCTCAGAACTGAAGGCGTGTTGTTGTGCAACAGGCAGAGGAAAAATCAACGTGTCTGATCCTGAAGTTCTTGCATACGTTTAATTTCCATGGGAGTCAACCCCCTGTGCTGGAGACCTTGCAGCTGGGTTGGAATCAGCAACTAGGTGGAGAGTTGCACCCAAGGTGGTTCCCACTGACATTTGATATGAGCTGTGGGCCGATACACAGAGATGTCCATAGTCACTGCATCTTACAGCAGTGGGATTCACTCTGTTCTGCATGTTTGGGGCCTTCCCCTAAGCCCTTCATGCTGACAGCAACTCGTGTTGGCTTCTTGCTGCTGTTCTGCAGGATGGATCAGCTGGACATGACAGCAAGCTCATCCAAAACTTGGAGCTCAGCACTTGATTCAACATGAAAACCACCATCAGCTGGGTGGTTCAGACACAGGTCTGAATTTTTTTGTCATCTGAAAATGTGATGATCAAAGTGCTGCTTGAGGGTAGAGCTGCAGAACGTGGTCCAGTGGCACCACAGAGAGCTCAGTGTACCCGTAGGAAACCACAGGTCCCTGGAATGAGGATGCATTTGCCAGCAGCCAGAGCAGCCTGCAGACATGAACTGTATTATTTCTTATATTCATATACTCTTTAAACTGAACTCTTTTTTTTTCTTCCCTGAAGTTTTATATTGAATTTTACTTGGTAATCTTTCTTCTCCGTGGTCAAGGAAGGTTTTAGAAGCCTTAGGATGATAAAAGCATTGGGAAAAAGACCAGCGATGGGGTTTTCGGGTATTTTCGGGCATTGCACTTTGGTGATTTGGAGACACAAGTGCTGTTTGTAACTCTGATGCACCTCTGCCCTCAGACCTCTTCCTTCATCACTTCCACCTTTGTGGAGGGGCTCACACTGCTGCCTTCTCCTCAGTGACAATTGCTGTCCATCCAAGTGCCTCACACAGCACAAAAAAGGCATTTTCATTACCAGCGTAAGCAATGGAAATCTTTGTCATCATCTAAACATTAGCAGATTTAATATTTGTTGTCTTGGATCCTTGTCTAACAGCCTGTGTAGCTTTCCATATAAACACCAAAAAAAAAAAAAAAAAAAAAAAAAAAAAAATTGATCGATATTTCGTACAGCCATGGCATGCTATTAATTCCTGCCTGAGAGGGGATTCTACCAAAGCTGAATTACAGGAAAAACCTGCAGAAATGATAGTGATTCCAGACTTCAGTGGATATTGCTGGGAAACAGAGTAGCCATATGGACTTCCCACATACCATCAGTTACTAGCAACACAATGCACTTCAGTCCCGGGATGCACACTTAGCTTTGAGTTAAAAATAGATAAAGGAAGGAAAGAAAAACACAACAATTCTTTGTGTGTAGCTGCTTGGCACACGTGCTGACTGGGGAACAAAAGCAACGTGGCAGGGTTGATGTGGTTCAGCCCCTCAGCAATGGGCTGTGGCTTTGCCCCCTCCTCCTGGAAGATGCTGCTCAGTGAGCCAAGTGAAAAAATACAACAGGGAGTACCAGCAAAGCAAAGCATGGGTCAGATAAGGACCAATAAATGTCTTTCTGATGTAGAAGGCTGTAGGGAGCTCTGACAGGAGCTCACCATGTGAGTGTCTGAAGCACTGGAACAGGTTTTCCAGTAAGGATGGGGCTGCCCCATTCCTGGAAGGGTTCAAGGCCAGGTTGGATGGGGCTTGGAGCAACCTGGCCCCATGGGAAGTGTTCCTGTCCATGCAGGGGGGTTGGAACTACATGAACTTTAAGGTGCCTTGCAACCCAAACCATTCTGATCCTTTGCCAAAGCTCTGTGTTAATGCCTTAGCTATAAGATGGGGGAAATGATCCCTCACTCCTCAGCACAGGAGATGAGTGGAGGATCTCTGCATCACACCTGCCCTGAGTGAGCATGTCCTCATTCTGACAGCCACTCATGAGGATCTGCTCAGCTGAGAGGAGTTTGCAGCTTAGCCTGACTGTTTTGCTGTTAGTTAATTATTGGTTAATTAATAAACATCGGTTGTGATCAACATCAATTGGCAGGCATCTATCTGGCTGTGGCAGAAAAGGTGGTGTGCAAATGAGTTAAGTGATGAAGCTTCCTCTCCCACCTGGCAGATCACTTTAGTGATCCAACCAGTCCCCCCAGTACCAGTGATTCCAAGGACAGCTGATGCCAGAGCTGGTTGGCACATGGATAAAATAAAGCCATGGATGGCAGGAACAGCAGTGAGGGTGATGGATTTTGTGGTACAGGGGTTTCTTGTTCTTGGGGCTGCAGAAATGGGGAAGGTGAGAGTGGTGTGAAACACGGTGAGAAACTTCTTTAGTTTTCAGCATGCTCAAAACTGGGCTTTTGGTGGTGATTGTTTGTAATTTGGGCAACCAAAGTGCAAATATTGGGTGCCCTCAGATGGCCTTCCTGAGTTTCTGGAGTGGGAGTGCCAGGGGACTGGGGCTGTGCAACAGGAGGGGATGGAGGAGAAAAGGGAGGCAGCCATGTGAGTGTGGAACTCCAGGCACCACCTCATGTCTCTGATTAATTCTGTGAAATATAAAACCACATGGAAGATGTTTGAGGTTATCTGAATGTTGAAATAAGTTAATCTCTCCTAAACAAATGATCTACTTCTGACTCATTTCTAAGAAACTTGGGCTCCTATGACCAAGCTTCCTTTACAGTCATCAGTGCATTTCAAATTCTAAATTAAGAAGACAATTTTCAATGAAAGATTCTTCCTGTGCATTTTGTGGGTTTGATTTAACTGCAGGAAAATGATACTGAAATATTTGATTCCATAACAATTATTATATTCTTATATTTCTAGCCATATCACTGTTCCCACCACGTGTCCCCTTTGGTTTTTTGCACTGTTTACAAACACAGAGGTTGTGTGTTTTTACACCCAGTAATTGCCTCCACGTTCATGCTGACTTCAGAGATGAACTGTTTTTCAAGGCCCACTAAAGGTCTTGACCTAAAAAATTCAATTTCAAATAGTAAAAATCCCCTGGCCACTGTAGACACTGGTGACAAACTAATGTGTTATGTTCTATAACGGTCTGGTTTGAGTACTGGCTTGACCTGTAAGAGTTCTGGATACAGCCTGACTAAAATGGGTTTTATTATTTTCCATTAGTGCCTGCTGCAAGAAAAATCAACTGGCAGTCCACAGGGAAAATAAAGTATTTTCCTCCTCTAGATAGTATCTGCTGGAAATGTAAACAGACCCTTTCCCAGCCCTCTCCTTCCTTTGGTTTCCTTCCAGCTCTCTGACATGATCAAATTTCCCAAGGTTTGTGCTTTGATGTCAAATCCCAAGGAAGGGTGAGTGCAGAAGATGGTCCCCAGCCCCCCAGGACCTGCTGCTGTGGTTGCATGATGCTCCCCCAAGCTCCCAGTGGAGAAGACCCCACTGTGCCCAACCACGGCAGCGCAGGAGGATGAGCGCAGCCGGGTGGCATTTCCTGTGTTCCCATTTGGATTTTCCAAGAGGAGGAGCCTTCTTTTTTCCTTTGTGTGCTGCTGTGCAGACCCACAGATTCGCATCATGCTTGTGGGCAGCCCTTCGTGTCAGCTGAGCAGGTGGCTTCCTGCAGACGTGATGGGGCAGGGCTGGTGGCACATCTTCCCTGGGCATCCTGGCCACACGGCTACCACTGCTCTGTGCCAGCAGAGAAAACCAGAGGCCACAGCCTGGCCCTGCCTGCTGCTGCCTCCTCTGCTTCCACCCCACTCTTTCTTCACCTCCCCAAGGAGACCTTCCCAGCACTATCCACAAAGCTCTTTTGCCCTCCTTTCAGTTCCCGAAACTTTATTCTTTCACAAAATTTTCTTTAATTTGAGGGCAGTGAGACACTGGCAC
The DNA here is from genome assembly GCA_023637945.1 of Phaethornis superciliosus. Classification (NCBI taxonomy): domain Eukaryota; kingdom Metazoa; phylum Chordata; class Aves; order Apodiformes; family Trochilidae; genus Phaethornis; species Phaethornis superciliosus. The sequence continues at coordinate 18,755,328 of JAJQWJ010000010.1, forward strand.
AGGTTGCTCAAGGAAGTTGTGGCTGCTGCCTCCCTGGAAGTGTTCCAGGCCAGGGTGGATGGGGCTTTGAGCAACCTGGTCTGGTGGGAGGTGTCCCTGCCCATGAAGGGGTTTTTTGTTTGTTTGTGTGGGGTTTTTTTGTTTTGTGTTTGTTGTTTGTTTTTTCTTACAAATTATTCAGTTAAAAAAATAAATCCCCTAGCATTAAAATCTGCCTCACGTTTCCTTGTCTCAGTAAAACAATGACATTTTCCCCTCTTTGATGCTCAGATCTATCTCTGCAGGAAGTTTTACTACCATGACTCTTTCATCTCTCTCTTGGTTTGAAGATAAATGATCCTTGGACTCTTCTGGACCTGCATAAATCACAAAAGCAATCTACTGAGAGAGCTGACTGTGGCAGCGACTTCAGCTGGAATTAAAAAGGACAGTCAAAAATATCCACAGTGCTTACCCAAGGAGTAACAGAGCCCAGGTAATGCAAACAATGCCTTTTCCTTTCAGTCAGCAGGACCACAGCATGGAGAAGAGGATGATAGTGGGATCATGGCACTGGGGGGATGATGGCCCTGGGATGTCAGCATCTGGGGATGATCAGAGAGACCACAAAACTGGGTAACATTTGAGAAAATGGGACACAAACGGGTCCCAGCACATCGTCCCAAGACACTGAATTTGGTCCTGGGTGTCAGATGTATGTGACATCTTCCCTTTCCTAACTGCATCCAGCTCAGCCTGGAGCTTGGGGGAGGTTGTCCCTATCTGATTCCTGAACAATAGCCTGAGGCCAGTGTGGTGGTGCCTTTGGGGACTCACGTCTGGGGTTTAGCAGAGGCAGTTTGTTTCATATGCAAAGTTATTTCAGCCTTTGTTGAGGCTTTGTATGCAGGATGGGGACACTCCAATGGTTGCTGCTCTGTGGGTCTCAGCATCATCTTTCTACTTACAGAAACTGTGATGTGATGGAAATGAAAGCACCCGAAACCTGGCTTGGGAGTGAGGTGACAGCCTCTCTGCAAGACCTCTCTTGCTTGGAAACCCCATGAGAAACCACAGAGGAAGAAGGGTATCAAGTGGCTGCTAAAAAAAGCATGGGCTTTGTCCTCAAGCACAGCTACAACCTGCCAGTCCCTGGGACACAAACAGAGGGGTGCTGGCAGGTTGCAGCTGCAGCACATAGCTGCAGCAGCTCCATGCAGCATGCAACTGCTCCTGGGTGTTTTGTCATTTTCTGTGGGTGGGAGCATGGGCTGCTGAGCTATTTTTGTGTCTCTCCTCACTTTTACTCAATTGCAGCTGGATACCATGAGCCCCAGCAGCCCTGAGCAGAGTGTGTGGCATTACTAAAGCACCCTGCGCTTGCAGGCAAGGAGATTATTTTTTTCTCATTTTTTAATTTAAGCAAATTTTTAAAGCCTGAGTTGCCAATTAGTTGTCTCACTCATAATTTGGGACCACCTATGGTGATCTTTTAGGCATTGTTGCTCCTCATTAACAAAGGGGTTATCTCAAAACTGGAATGAAGACAGACCCCTGTGACACTTGGTTCCTTCCACACTGATCTGTTCAGGATCCTGTTTCTAGTCATCTATGGCAAAATCATTTCAGTGCCTAAACATACCCAGCTATTAACACAGATTTTTACAATTAAGCATCACGACCCAACACTGTGACCACCCTTCTGCTGAGTTATAAAACAACCCTTGATATATAGTGAGGAGCACACGTAAGCACACCTGACCACTGGGACATGGGGGACACGTGGCACAAAGCCCAATGAATGGTGTCCTCTGTTTTTGATCCATCTCTCTTGGTGTTGCATGGGCACCCCTCACTTTCTCATCTGCTTTATTGAACTCTGAGCACCTTCATTTAAGAGGTAGAGAAACAGAAACCAGTATATCTCACAAGAGCTGGTTGCTTCAAATAATTTTCCTTTTTTCCATCTTGGAGCTGCAAACAGAAAGAGCATCTCACATCTGAGCTCTAAGGCCTTCTCCTGAGATAATCAAATCAATAACTCAAAACCCTTCACAGAAGTTTAGGAACCCCCATGCCATGATATCTTAATCAAAGTTTGTGAAAATTTGGCCTAATTTTCATAGCTGCTTGGTTTTTCCCGTCTCTTTTCTGACTTGGATAAAATTGGAAATGTTTGTGTGGTATTTTCCACACATGAAATTACTGATCTAATTTTGGTTTCTTCTGTCTTTTTATTTGGGTACACCCAAATTCTGGCCTCTCATCAGAGTGTATTTCTGGGAAATGACAAAGGGATGTCAGCCTGAAATGAAACCTCATGAGCAGGAGGAGAAGGATCAGAGAAAGTGGCCTGAAAAGCAATGGCTGGAGCAAGATGGAGGAAGGATGAACACTTCCACTTCAGTGGAGTGTTGCAGGTATGGAAAGGAGAACTCTGGCTGTGACATTTTGCTGTCTTCAAGACTGATTTCTATGAAGTCTTTGTGTCCCCATTGACACTGTGGTCTCTGGGATAATGGGGTTCCTGAAGTGAAGCTCTCCCAGCCTCTTCCTGCAGCCTATGAAAGGATTTGCCTGTTGTGTTCACCTCAGCAGGGGGTTTGCTAAGAAGTAAGGAAGGATTTTCAGGTTTTGAATGATTTGCACCATGTTTTTGCTACAAAACAGAGGGATCTGCATGAAACAAAACCTGTGGGTGTCAAGGGATGGGCTGCTATCTGTGACACGTTTGTCGAATGCTGCATAAAAAGATGTAATCATTATTGTGCTGGTGCTGCTGAAATTCAGAGGACAGTGTCACCTCCTGTAGATCAATGGACCCAATAAGATTTGCCCCCTGCAAAATAGATTGAGCTTCTCTGGCAGAAGAATATGTGAATCTACCTACTAGTCCATGCCCACAAATGAGAGATAAATATGCAGGATAGAAGCTACATGCATGAGATATAAGCAGCACATCCTTCCTTGTCTGCACCTTCTGTGGAGCAGAACATACAAGGTCTCTGAGTCTTTTGGCTTCTTTTGCACAATATGAGATCTTTAGGCCCTGATACAAGTGCATGGCAATGCAGGAGAGTACTGCAATCTGGCATAACCAGCCAGTAGCTACATTCTGTATTTTGACATCAATTTTCACCAGGATCAGAGGGAAAAAATTAAAGTCAAAGTGTTTCAGCAGCCCCCCTGGTGTCTGATTCACTGTGAGCAGCCCAGGAAGTGCTGTAAAAGGGGCTGGCAGGGCAGGGTGTGAACCTGGAGCTGGGGGTCAGCTTGGATCTTCTTCACAAACGAAGTGTGGTGATTTGGCTGACATTTCCTTTTTCTTCAGAAGGTTTTCCATGAGAAAAATACCACTGGGCTTCAAGGCTTACTGAATTGCTTGTGGGAATGAGTGCTGGTAGGGTCTAGTGACTAGTCAAAGAGGCTTAGTAGTGGCCAACACCACCTTTCCTGCTCAGAGGGTTGGTAGGTGTTTTCAGAGCTGCAGAACTACGGACCCAGCCTTCATCCCACATTCCACTGAGTGTGATTTATCAAGCAAATCTCTGTGGGCTCCAGGGTGCAGTTTTATTAAAATGTCTTTTATGCCTAACTCAAGAGAATGGTTACAAAACATACTGAAATTTGTTTTTCACTCTTTAGGGCTTCCAGCACTTCATGCTCATCTATCTCACATTATTTTTCTTTCTATTTGTGGTTTTGAGGTCATGGCTCCAGATATGTTAACTCTTCAAGTGAACTTTAGAGCCAAAACCAAATTTTTCTTAGAGGAAATACCAACATTTTTGCTGGTGCCTCATAGTTCAAAAACATAGAAATGAACACACAGTAATTGATCTATTTCTCTGATCAAAAGGTACCTCAGCAAAGTTACATACTCATGGAAAATGCTGTATGATAGGGTTGGGTGAATAGTACAAAACCAAACTTTCCCACAAATATTTGCTCATCTTAAACTAATCTGCTTGGCTGTGCTCATGGCTCTCCAGAGTTTGTTTTCTACAGATATACTAACAAGAGCTTGTTGGCAAGAATACACATAGAGAGCACTCAAGGTAATATCTGAGGAAACTGGTTTTGAAGGTCCATTTCAGGGTCAGCAGGGAGCTTCTCTTGCCTTTCCCCTTCCCTTAACACTTAGGGGACCAAGATCCTGCTGGAGCAGTCTGCAACATGAACCCTCCAGTCAGTTTATATACAGCTTGAGAGAACCAAACACCATTATTAGAAGTTCATGAACTGGTCTCCATATTCCCTGCAGCAACCACAGGGCAGCTCCAGTCAGACTTGCACTGTGAATGCAAGGCTCGGGGCATCTTCTCTCTTTGGTGCCCAAGCAATGGAGCAGATCTCCAGGGAAGTCCTGCCAAGCACACAGATCTTGTACTGCCAAGCTGGGCTGCTGGGGATGCATCTTCCAGTTCACTGCAGAGCCTGACATCTTCAAGCCTGGATTCATTTTGATTCAGTTCTGAAACTCTGCTCAAAACCAAAGGGAAGAGAGCTCTGGATAGATCAAAGCATTTAATTTGTATTGAGTCTGCTTTATCTTCTATTATTATAATGCATAATAAAAAATAAAACTGGAAAGCCATTCCACAGCGGGGAAAAAAAGTATTTCACAATGTTTGCTGGTTTTCTTTTTTAACCTTGTTACTCTCTGGGGGAACATGTGTGATTTTGAAAGCAATCTGATGGAAGCAGAGGGTATCAAGGGTTTCAAGCTTACCCTATTAGCTCTATTAGTAGTAATTAGCAAATACTCAGGTATCTTAACCAGAGTTTCTCAAAGCACGCTATGAAAGTGTATCATTAGCCCTATTCTAAATTGATCTGTCTAAAGCTGAGCTGGAAATTTTTTAATTTCACTTCTAAATCACCCCTACCAATAGGCCTCCCTGAGTTTCACTTGTACAGTCAGGAAACGAAACAATTTCTTTGCTACCTTTCCCATTGGGCCTTTTTTTTCCTCTAGGATGAGGGGTGTGTTCCAACTGGAGATCCTCTGGAAAAATCACTGTGGCCTCCTGCTGCCATTTGCCACAGGGTGGACGAGCAGTGCAAATCATTTTGGAGCAGTAGATATGATAAGGTGGCAGCAAAAAACACAAGCATTTTTGCAGAAGCACCGCTGAAAAGTATTTTAACACCTCTTTTGAGTTTTAAAATCTTTTGAAAAGCCTTAAAGCAGCACAAAACCCACTCATGGGACATCTGGAAGAGAATGGCTCTTGCAGAACCTGATCACAAGCAGTTGTGATATTAGCAACCACCCCTTCAGCTCGATGGTTACGTAGGCACTGAATGAGAAAGGCAGAAGGGTGTGTTAATAAAGGAAACCAATTTTTTCATAAGTTACTCCCTCCACAGTGGGAGACCACAGACTAAGAGCTGATTGCCCTTCCGCTGGCACGAACGTGATCATGTGATCTGTAGCAAGAGAGAAAATCACCACTTGATTGATTTTCTTTGCATCCTAGTTTGTTAACCTCAGAATTAACCTGGCTGGACAGGGAGCTGATAACTTTTACCACACTTCTCCAATTAAACTGTTGAAGTCTGAGGCAGAAATAGCCACTCACAGCTGTTGTGAATTGATCTCTTCCTTGATGATGCTTGGGGCTGCCTGCAGAAAAAAAGAGAAGTTTCTTATTTTATTCTTTGCCATGAAGTTAATCTTTTTTTTTTTTTTTTTAAATATTTTTAATATTCTTTGATTGCAAACTGATGGTATTAGACTGCTCTGCTTTGCTTAGCTTGGAATGGAAAGCAGACTTGCCACTTGAGTACTCTGTGATGGTAACTTCATACCTGATGTTTTTTGTTCTAGGAAAGGAAGGGTGGAGGCTGCTCGCAGGGCCACAGAGCTGCCAGTGCATTGAGTTACACATTGCATTTCCAGCTCTAACAGGGAGTGACAGACCCCAAGGTGTCCTCTGCTCCCTGGAAATTATGGAAAGAAAGGAGCAGATCCCCTTGAAGCCAACATCCCCAACACGCCTGCGCACATGTAGTGGCAGCTGTGGTTTTACTGCGTGCTCAGGGTGGAAATCCCCAAATCTGCAAATGGATGAAAAATTGCACAATCCCCAGATCCACAAAGCCACCTCTGCAAATTGTTTTCTGTAGGTACCAAGCAAATGTAGATCTTTGAAAACACATGAAGTGAGGTCCCTTTGATCTTTCCCAGGCCCATCCAGGCTCCTGCTCCTGATGGATGGCCACCCCAGCCAAAGGAAATTTAAGCAGTGGTTGAATGTCACATCCACAAAGTAAAGCTTTCATACAACTTTCGGAGCCTTGGTTGAAAAATTAACTTAATTATCAACAGTCAGATTATGTCCTTGGGACAAAAGGAAAGGTTATAGAAAGCAAAGGATGGGAAGGTGTTAATAGTGAGAATAGTGACAGGAAAAACCTCGTGAACTGCTGCCTTGGGTGCAAAACCATTTCCCTGGTACAGATGAAGCAACCAAGCTGCCAGGACCATCTGCACAGCCCTTGGCAAGGAGACATCCAGAAGCAAGGAACTTGCCTGCTAGTTTCTTGGGCTACAAAACACCCAAACCTGCCCCTTTGTGAGGCCAGGCAGAAGCAGCAGCACTTTGGGAAGCCACATTGTTGCAGGTACCATGGGATGGAACCCCCCCCCCAGCCCAGATCCAAATGGCACCCACCCCATATCCAGCTGTGCCCTCTGCTATCTGCAGGATGCCCTCATGGCAGGAGCCACTGGGAATACAGAAGCTTTGCCAGCTGGCACCAAACCAGCCAAAATCCTCCACTTGCATTGGGCTGGTGTTAATAATGATGGGCCTTGGGTTTATCTTCCATGATCTCCAATGCTTGATTCAGAACAAATGAAAGTGAGAGTCTCAAAAAGCTCCAAATAACTTTTGGTGTTTTCTCATTTTATACCCCCTGCTTCATGCATTTCTCTTTTGTTTGCCTTCCCTTGCCCTGCATCTAGAGGAGAGATTACAAGTTGCACCATCAGCAGCCAAGCAAGGTCTAAGCTACAAGGAAGGATCTGAGTCATCTCCCTGAGAGAATATTTTAGCCATACATCATTGTTTGTTTTCAGGCAAACCAGTACAATTATGCAACATAAATTCTTTCAAAGCATTTGGGACTTCAGTTCAATTTAAAATCCTGTAGGTTTTATGGCCAGAATGAGTGATAACCAAGCATGTGCATACAAATGAAGACTTAGGAAGAAGCACGTGGGGGGGATTAAAGGGCCTGTGGAGCCTCACACACATGCTGGGTAAGCTCCAGCCAGGCTGTAACAGAGGGTGGGAGATCTCAAGAGCCCATGTCAAAAGGTGGATTATGATCTTTACAGCTCTGGGTCATGGTTTTGTTCTGCCAGTGTGGTGAGAGTTTCCAGTGAGCACAAGGCCTACTCGTGATCTCCTGTGAGTGCATTTCCATGGGCTTTGGTAGAGCTGGGTCACTGTGCCTGGATTAACTCCTGATTTACGCTGGTTTAAATGGGGATGAAAACCTGGTCTAATTAGGAACAAGACTCGGTTAGAACAGAAATAGAGGGAGATATTAAAATGTCTCCAATCTGAATATTTTATTGCTTCAAGAAGGTGTTAAGCCAGAGGTATAAGGCTCAGGTGCAGCTAGCCTGAGGCTGCCTGTTCACCCCCAGGCAAGGAAGGTGGCCAGGGTGGCACCCCCAGCCCCTTCCACTCTTTGCTGTGTCACAGAGTTGCCACGGGGCTGCAAGGAAACCACAGACATTGTTGAGATGCTTTTGCCACCACATTTCACTTCCTGCCCTTCCCGAGGCAAGGAGCAGCATGTGGGTTTTGTCCCTTTCACCTCACAAGGTGACAAAGGCCCCAGTCTTACCCTCCTTTTCCTTCATTCTAATAGAAAAAAAAAACCACTCCCCCTTCAAGCAGAAACGCCACGCCATCCATTTCTGTGCCAAGACGACCCAAAGCCCTTTGGGTGTACAATCTTGGAAGCTGCTTCCACATCCAAAGAGCTCACTCAGCACCTGCTTGGTGCTGCCCGTAGCCATCAGTCCTGGTGTTGGGTGTACAGGAGACAACTGGGAGGAAACAGTGACCCAGTTGGTCCCCCCCACCCCCAAGAGCTGGGTGGAAGGAATCGGTAATTCAGCTCTCGGAGAAGACAAATTGTCAAAAATTTTTTAATCGTAGTTGTCGTCGTCACTGTCATTAAAGATGCTGTTACGTGAGACCCAGCCAGCTCCCTGCACACAAGGTCAGGGTCCTCATGAGGTGCAGACCTCAGGGAGAGAACCAGGAGCGGCAAAGCTGAGACCCCACAGCCTGGCTGCAGGGGCTGTGAGGTGGACATGGGAGGCCTGGCAAAGGAACCAGAGCTTAAAACTGCTGATTCCAACGGGATGAGGTTCGACACGGCCAAGTGCCGGGTCCTGCACTTTGGCCACAACAACCCCATGGGGAGCTCCAGGCTGGGCACAGAGTGGCTGAGAGCAGCCAGGCAGAGAGGGACCTGGGAGTCTGGATTGACAGGAAGCTGAACAGGAGCCAGCAGTGTGCCCAGGTGGCCAAGGAGGCCAATGGCATCCTGGCCTGGATCAGGAACAGCGTGGCCAGCAGGTCCAGGGAAGTGATTCTGCCCCTGTACTCAGCCCTGGTGAGGCCACAGCTCGAGTCCTGTGTCCAGTTCTGGGCCCCTCAGTTCAGGCAGGAGATTGAGGTCCTGGAGCAGGTCCAAAGGAGGGCAACCAGGCTGGTGAAGGGATCCAGCACAAGTCCTGTGAGGAGAGGCTGAGGGAGCTGGGGGTGTTCAGCCTGGAGAAGAGGAGGCTCAGGGGAGACCTCATCGCTCTCTACAACTCCCTGAAAGGAGGATGGAGCCAGGGGGGGGTTCATAGAATCATAGAATCATAGAATTAGCCGGGTTGGAAGGGACCTCAGAGATCATCAAGTCCAACCCTTGACCCCGGAGCAGTTGCTAGACCATGGCACTGAGTGCCACATCCAGGCTCTTTTTAAATATCTCCAGGGACGGAGAATCCACCACCTCACCGGGCAGACCATTCCATCCCAGGCAACTATCAGCAAGACAAGAGGGCATGGACTTAAGTTGTGCCAGGGGAGGTTTAGGTTGGATATGAGAAAGAATTTCTTTACAGAGAGGGTGATCAGACATTGGAATGGGCTGCCCAGGGAAGCAGTGGATTCTCCATCCCTGGAGATATTTAAAAAGAGCCTGGATGTGGCACTCAGTGCCATGGGCTGGGAACCACAGGGGGAGTGGATCAAGGGTTGGACTTGATGATCTCTGAGGTCCCTTCCAACCCAGCCGATTCTATGAATCTATGATTTGTTTATTTCTCCTTGGGCATACAGCAGCGGATCACACAGCTGTAGGGGATTTTCTCTCTGTTTTCAGGGGTGTCCCGGTGTCACAGGACCCGGCCCTGCCCTGCCCGCCCCCCGGGGCTGAGGCGCTGGGGCAGCAGGAGGGGAGGGCGGGTCAGGTGACCCCCATGGGCCAATCACAGCGCTCCTGCCCATGGCGCTCGCTTTAAAATGGCTGCCGGGAGGGCGCTCTGCCCGGCATGGCGCCTGGGGGTTGCTCTATTGCTCCTCCCAGGGGAAGAAGGTTGTTTATCGAGTCAGGTCGCCTCCTGCCCTCCCAGGTAGGACCAGCTCGGTTGCTCGAAGGCTACTGTGGGCTGTGAGTGGGGCCCGAGGCTGGGGTTCCCTCATCTGCTGCCCGGTCCAGTGTGGGACTCCTCTGGTTGGGATGTAACCACCAGGGGAGGAGTGTGTGAGTTCCGTATTTATATAGTTTATATCCATCTGTAATTCACTGGTACTGTTCCATTAAACCTACCCTAGTTTTTATTTCCATCTTCAAAGTCTCCCTTCTTCATCAGTATGACAAGAGGGCACGGACTTAAGCTCTGCCAGGGGAGGTTTAGGTTGGATATTAGGAAGAAATTCCTTACAGAGAGGGTGACCAGACATTGGAATGGGCTGCCCAGGGAGGTGATGGATTCTCCATCCCTGGAGGTTTTTAAAAAGAGACTGAATGTGGCACTCAGTGCCATGGTCTGGGAACCACAGTGGCAGTGGATTAAGGATTGGATTTGATCTCAGAGGCCCTTTCCAACTCAGTTCATTCTATGATTCATCTTCCCCTGGGAGTGTAGTTGGGGAATAACAGAGCAGCCATCACCTGGCTAAACCTGTGACAAAGGAATGTACAGCTGGATTTGTATCTCCACATTCATTTTTTACTTATATAGATGTATACTTCACTAGAGTTGCTGGAGGAATTATTGACAATTGATGCTGAGGCAATCCAAGGCCAGACTCTGACCTATTGATTTCCCTGAGATTGCACAGGATGAGTGTAGTTCATTGCAGAATACAGCCTTTGTTTGTTTTGTTTATTACTCAATATATAACAATGTGGAATAAAGAACAATGCCCAACTGCAGAAATGCCTGAGGATTTCTCTTTAATTGAAATCAGGACTAGGAACATCCTTGTAAATCAAAAGCAGTCAGCCTTTGAGAAATTTCACTGCTTTTGCAAAGTTTACTTTCAAGTGGGATTTAGCTTTAACCCTTTGTCTCTCATGCTGTCTTAGCTAAATAATTTTTAATTATTCCTCTAAGGCTGCTCAGTACTCTGAAAATTTCAGGCACAACAGATGCTGTGCAGGATTCTTATTTATACTAAAGCTGAGAAAAATCAAATACAGATAATTATTAAAGGCATTGCTGACATCAGTCCAAATCTGTACCTTTAAAAAGCTGGATGCTCTTCAGGATTTTGGTTCAGCCCATTAGGAACATTCAGACTTTCCTAGTGAAATTATGAGCTAGATCTGAATTTTACTCAAGTTTGATGCTGCCTTACCATCAATTGTAATTGCTATGTGCAGGCCACAGAGAGCACTTCACTCCATCAGCAGGTTGGCTCTGGCTCCTGCTCTTTGAGAGCCCTTCAGCCCACAATAAATGGTGCCAACCACCGTGAGCAGAAGAAATATCTGAGCTCTGCTGTCCTAATTACAGTCCCCTCGTTTCCCACATTGGAGCACCCTGTGTGTTATGAAACATCCAAACAACAGCATTTCTGCTTAGCTGAAGGTTTCACAATGGGACTTTCCTCCTTCAGCTGTGTTTTTCCAAACTCCCATTTTCAGAGGCTCTCACGTCAGTGCATTTATTGGATTGAGATGTCTTGTAATTATTTATAACAAAAGGGTTCATCCTTCAGCCTGCTGGAAACAGGCAGCGAGCTAAACGCTAAGTTAGCAGCAGCAGGCTGCAAGAGGATCATACTATTAGGATTAATGCAACAAATTTTAAGTTTTCCATCCTCTCCATCCAGTAACCCATCTCTGTGTGTGTGTGTTTGTGGCTGGGAAGGAAAAGAAAGGGCTCCTGTGCTCTACGATAATAACAAATGCTGCTGAAGAGGGAAAAGGAAAACACTGTTTATCTCTAGCAGGAAGATAATTGATCTGTAGTCTGCACACAACTGGTCTCAAAGCAGCCAGTAGCTACACAGAAGAGACTGTAGCTAACCAGAGCCTGAACCAGCTTGTCAAACAAAAGCTTTATAAGGACACCAGGGAGAACAAAAGTAGCACATTTCATTCCTTCATAATAAATCTTCCATTTTTATTGTGTGGAGGTGTTTTGCTCCTGAGCACTCTGTCTTTGGGAGCAGGGCCCACAACCCTCACCCAAAGGCTTGGGGGTGACCCAGAGCACCCAGCCTGAGCTGAGCTGCTTTATGGAGTTTTGGGGTTTATTTTCTCTGTGCACAGCCAGGCCCAGCTGTTCTCTCCATCCACAGACAGCAGCAGCTCCTGGGCTCCAGCTCTATCACTATTTTATGTGCGCTGTAGGTAATAAAATAACCATTTCTAAATTTAACTGGCATTGCATAATGCAGCTATTTATTATGTAAAGCTGCTGTTTGCAATGCCCAGAATATTGATCACGATAAAAAAAAATGGAATGAAGCTACAGCTTGTATAAATTGCTACTGTTTTCCTTTCTTTTATGTTTAAAGGATCAATCAAAGGTCTAATTTGTTCTCATGAATTCACCTCTGCAAAGGGTGCAAAGCACCAGGCAGTACATTGTTTACTGTCAGTCAGGCTTGCTTGCAGTACTCAGCTCAGAATCTGGCAGAGGATATGTAAAGATGACAATTTGTTCATCACCCAAACCATTGGAAAAGCCAAATAACGCATACTAACCTGCTTTATTTCAAATCAGGTCAATTTTTATTCTTTTTTCCTCAGCTATAAAGCAGCAGTGGCAACCACTTAAGAATTCCAGCATTATGACTATATATCATCATTATCACCTACAGCAGATTATGAATAGGTATTTTCTAACAATAGCACATGAAAATGAAAGATGTTTTCCTATTCTTCAGGTCTTTTGGGGGTAGGAAGAGGGTTGGGAAAAAAGAGAATTAAGTATTAACAGAGCGAACAGATCACAAAGCAAAAAACAATTAAACAGCACAGCATCCATTCAACAGTAACACCAAATTGTGATGCAGCTGCTGAGCATGGGGTGACATGGTAATCAGAGATTAAAGGGACTGATTTGTGTCTCATGGTTATTTGTGGGCAAAACCTGATATGTGCAAACTGATCTCTGGGAAATATGTTTTGTGGGAAGCAGGAGGTTACACCAATGTCTGTGCAAAATGATGATGGCTTTTCTCCACTGTTCCTTAGGGAGAAAGGAAATGTTTACCATTTTATCTCCTACTTTTTTGGTTTGTTTCTTTTTTTGTGTAGTTGTTTTCCTCCCCCCTACCAAATAAGACAAGGGCTGGGTTTTTTTCTATGTCAACTTGCCCATTCTTGTTCTTGCATTTACAAATACAAGTGATCATAATAAAACACTCCAATCATTTGATGTCACCCAGAAAATCAAAGGTTGGGATGAACCATGGAGTGTGCCATCAGGGGCAATATCCCTCCAACAGCATCCAGCCACCAGTGTTTCCTAAGATGAATTACCCCTATAAACAGAGAATGACACAGTGTAAATCCAGCCCTGTACCAGATGTGCTGTCAGCAATTGCACATGGCTCATCACATGGGGAAGAGTCCAAACAGAAATGTCCTGTAATGGTGGGAGTGCCTTTTCTGTACCATTAGAATTGTCTGGCTCAGCTTCAGTGCAGATTGCTGTTAGGCATACAGTGCTACACAGCTCTTTTCCTACCAGTTACTTTCAGCCCAGGTCACAAGAAAATTAAAAACAATAATGGGTCAAATTATGGTCACCTGGAGAAATTTCCTTGATAGGAAGACCTCAAGAAATCAGCTAGTCCAGCCAGGCCTGTACTGAGAAAAAGTCAGTTACACTAAATAGCTTTCTCTCTGTTCACTCCTCAAGGGTGAAGGTCACACTCTCTTTGTGGAAAGCCCCAGAGATCTACAGCTCTTCAAGGATCAATCCTGCAATCCTGTCTCCTGCTCCTGGGCCTTGCATCATGTCCCTGAAAATGTTCTGCTGCCCTCCAGCCACTCTTGAAGCCATCAGGTAACAAATACAAGGGAATTAGAGATGCCCAGGTCCCCCTAACTCCTGTGTTCAAGAGCCAATGTGACTTCTGTTCTCTTCATTCTCCACTCACATTTCTTACCTGCCTTTTCCCAGTCTTCTTTTAGCCCTGGGAAGGAAAAATGTCTCTGGTGTTGTCTGAACAGCAGCTTTTGCCATGTAAGTAGGAGGCCACATACTTTCTGCCAAAGGCTCTTGGGAAATGATCCTTCACAATATTTTCCTCTGAGCAACTCCTCCAAACCAAGGGGGAGGCCACCCATGATTTCAGCATCACAGGCCATTGCAGGGGATCCTGAGGCATCTGACTGATGTAGCTCCAGCCCTGGTAGAACAGACTGGTTTCTTTTCCCCATTTTACAACTTGGAAAGTCCCTGATTCCTCCATCTACATCCTCATACCTGCCATCAATCACCAGTGTTGATGCAGGACTCTTAATACTGAGATTGCTCTCCTAACAGCTTCTGAGCAATTGTCTGCCTTTCAGCACAGTGAAAAATCCAGCAGCTGAGGCAGTACATTTTTATAATCTTAATGGAGCTCGTATTTTAAAGTTTAAAGGAGCTTAAACAGTGGGAAAACCCCTGTGGAAAATCCAGTGTTTTCATATGCAAGTCAGGTTTTTGGTTGTATATTAGCTGTTGTTATTTTCAGTAGCCAGCATTTCGTTTCTGTTCAGAAGCAAATGTAAAAAAGCAAGTGAGCAATTTATAATGAAATAATCGATGCTGGTGGTGAATTTGCTGGTGCCTGTGCACTTAGCTTTGCCTATGATCAGAAATTTCTCTTGGGGGCAGCATTTCTTACAGAGATGGATGGATTTATTTTCCACTTTCAAAATGTTTACTAGCACATCTAGATCTCCTGCTCTAACTGTACTGCTGGTTGAGGGCCAAGAGCTCCTACCACTAATGCCAGCAATGGAGAGCAGAGGCATCACAGGGAGGAACAGCAACCCAAAGGCAGGTGACTGTCCCTTTACCTTCCCCTGTAAATTGCCACTTTAAGTAGTCTCAGGTGGAGCATTGACAGGAAACTTGCAGTCCACCCAACCTACCCTCCATGGGGCTTCAGAGTCCCTCCATCCCCCCAGGGTGGGCTTCATGGCAACACCAAAACTCAGGCTGCCTGTGGTCACACTAAGCACCAGGGGACAACTAATGCTGCTGACCAGCTGAAGCTGTGTTCCCACAGCACAGTGAAGTGCCAAGAGCCCTCAGTCACCTACTGTCTGCCCACACTGCTCTGCCTTCTTCCCTAAGCCTTTAAGGGGCTTGTTTTAATGCCTGGGATACAGACAGGGCTCCTGATAAGTAGGCCATGGCAAGGGGACAGAAAAGGAAGCCAAGTCATGCTGTGTGTAGGTTAGACACAGGAGGCTACCCCACAGACTGGCCTGGAGGTTACAGAGCTATAAATGTTCAATTGCTTTCCCCATCAGTCCCAGTAGGCAAATGAACCCCTGCAAGGTGGGTGGGAGAAGCAGATGCAGTGCTTGTTTTAATGCTCAGGAACACAGGCTCTCAAACCCTGCTGGTTTCTCAGGAGCTTGCATCCAAACTATGTGAAAAATATAGGTGAGCTTAGCTAATTAACTGTGTGGCTGTTAGCAATCTGTGAGTTTTCAATTCTCATGTGACTGAACATGTGAAGAATATGGCTGAGGTTCAACATCTTGGAAAGAAAGATTTGATCAGCAAAGAAAGTGTTGATCTGCAAAGGACTGAAGGAACTAAGCTGCCCATTGTCAGAGAGAGGAGAGCAAGAGCGGAGGAGCAGGGAGCAGTCTCAGAAACCCTGGGTTTCCGAGACTGGGTTTACACAGCACAAAGGTAAACTCAGGAGCATTACATCAACAAAACTTCACAAAATTTGCCAGGCAGGATGTCAGGAGTTCAGTATTTATCAACAAAGCTGTGGGGACAGTTGTACTTACAGCTAGCCTAATCATGGGAGCTCCAAAATAGATGCTTCTGAAAGCAGGCAGAGAGAAACCCAGGCCATTTTTGTTAACTTCCAGACAGTCTGGAAACTGAGGTGACTGATTTTCATCTTGCTTATGTGACCATAAATCAGAAGCAAATTTAGCAAAGGCACAAAGGTGATGTGGGTGTAGTGGGCTGGAATGCCTGAGAACCATCTTTATTGTTATTATTAAGTTGTAACTGCATGTAGGACTATAAATCAGCCCACCCTGCTGATAATGGAGTGCAGGTGGCACTACACTTTCCTCACCAGCCCAAGACTGGGAGGGTTTTCTTGCAGCCCACACTGGCTTGAGCTCCTCCTCTATTAGGAAGAGCTGTGGCTCTTTCCTTGCTGTCACTGGTGTGGTGGGCCCTTAAAACCCCTCTGTTTTCTTCCCAGACCTCCAGATTTTTGTCCCTGCCTGTGTTTTGCAGTGCTTCTCTGCTCAGTCTATGCTGCAGACTTTTGGGCTTGTTAAATGCAGCAGCTTTTCACAAAGAGAGCAAGTACAGAGCAGAAGAGTTTCCTACAGATGCAAAGCACAGCACAGTGTAGTCCACCTGAATTCATGCTGGATGTGGCTGGTTATTACTTACTGTCCAGAGGAGGATGAGAATCTTACCAGAGATGTGTACTTCTGTTTGGTGCTGTGAAATATACTTCTGGCCTTCTGTTCCTCCATCCATCCATCCATCCATCATGGGGCAGCTGCCTCTCTTTTGCCTTCTTGCTGGAACCTCCCCATTCTTGCTGTGCACAGTGCTTCCTGCTCATGTTAGCAGCATCAGGGATCTAACCTGGGCCATCCCAGTGTCAAAGTCATGAGGCTGAACTAACTGACAAAAGTGCCACTGGTGTTACCTGAGCAGGTGGTGGCCTTACAGACATCTCTGCATGGGGCAATGACCAGCAGGTGAGACAAGATGCCAGGCAGAGAGGGGTCCCCTCATCCTGGGGTCACTGCCACCCCAAGCCACAAAACTACCTATGTCTTCTTACAGGAGACTCCTGGGAGGGCCTTGGAAGCATGGATCAGAGCTGACACGTCTGGGTGTTAAAGAAAGGTCATCTTGCAGCTTCTGTTTGTGTTGGAAGTAAATAAACTTGGCTTCATGGCCAACAAAATGCCTCCTTTTACCTGCTGCCTGGCTTTGCATCCTTTGCTTCGAGTTCCTGGTGGCACTGTTTTCCAACTGCAATACTGTCAGGTCTTGGGGGAAGGGAGAACGAGTCCTTATCATAAAAAAAAGAGCTACTGAAAACATCTTGAAGGGTGTCTAGCCCTCCCCCTCTCAATCTACACGGGTAAACATCCTCACTTAGGTGTGCCTGCTACCATATTAATAGCTACTTCCCTTTCCGTAATCACTGGGTTATTGCTAAAGAAATTGCAGCAACGTTAATAGGCAGTGACCCACAAATTCAGCACAACATCAAAGGTCATGGAGTTATCTCACACAACTAACTTACTTTTGATGAATTGGTACCATTCCCTGGAACATTTTTTACAGTAATTTTAAGAGTCATAACATCTTACCGCATGCTGCTTCAACTTTTTGACATGCAGCTAAAAATAGCAACTGCTGCAAAGCCTGGGAGAACAGCTTCAAGTTCAGATCTGAGCTGAAAATCCCCAGTGTTTCAGCATGCTCGTGTGAGTGTTTTGATTTCAACACCCCATAAAGACAAGGTTAAACTGAGGAGTTTGGAGATGAGTGCAGAGCAGGAAGGGGACAGGTACCAAAACCGGGTGCTTGCCTTCATCCGATTTCTATTTAAAGAACTGCAGAATCAAAAACCTGGCAACTGATTTGCCTGCAGAGGCCAACTCAAAGTGAGTAGAAGCAGATGCTGCTCAGGCTTTGGCTGTTGTGCTGTTTGCTGACTGTCACAGTGTCACCACACAGGTGTAGGCTCCTGTCTCAGGTCCTGCTTGCCCACTGTGCAATCTTTAATAGTGACCACTTGCCTCGCTGGGGTGATAGGGGGGCATAGCAGTTGCTTCAGTTTTGCCAAGCACTGTGAAACCATGTGATGAAAGGTGCCATTATTAACACTTATTGATTGCTGTGATTTGCTGCACTCTCCTAATTCCCCATCCAACTGGGAAGGCAAACACCTGGGGAGGTTTTGAACTCGGAGGCACTGAGCATATGTGTACCAGGAGGCCCAATGAGCACAGAGGGGTGTGAACTCTCTGCCCTGTGACCCCACAGAGACCAATCTGGGGCTTACAGCCCTTCCTGCACTACCCTGGCTGCTTGAGTGAGGAAAAGGATCCCTTCACTTATCATACATCCAATTTCTGAGAAAATATGGAAGCGTGGACCATTTTTGCTTGTGTTTCCATAACTTCTTACTGGCACGTGTCTGCTTTCCTTTGATTTGGCCTGGACAATCTCATGTGGTGGGTTGTTCCAGCCCCCTGGGAATTGGGGTGACTGCGTTTGAAGTGGTAAGGAGGAGGCTCTGCCTTGTTTACATTTGGGAGCATGAATGCCAGCTTGGAATCTCGTGGGCTGTTCTGGTTCAGGCACGACACTGCTCTGCTGGCAGCTCCTCCACCTCGAGCTGTAGTGAAGGATGTGATGTGTTAGGTAATCCACAGTGTGGGAAGGGTGACCACCCTGCCACGGGCTGGTTATTTATGCACCCAGATTGGCACTCTCTGCCTATTTTGTTGTTTGTTTGTTTTTGTTAAAGGGGATTATCAAAATTCAAAAGGTTGTCTTTGAAATGGTTGTCTCTCCCCTCGCCTGGATGCAGCCAAGGGTGTTTTCTTCTCTACCCCTCACCATTCCCACCAGAAGGTCCAAGAGATGTTGCTGTGCTGAAACCTCTTGTAAGGCAGCACCACCACCCCCAGGACACGAGGTGAGGGGAAAACTGGGGATGACCAGGAGGACCATGGCTGCAGCCGTGCCAAAGGGTCCAGCTGGGGAAGAGTAGCAAAGTGTTTGAGTTTTCACAGGGGTTTAAGAGCAAAGGCTGGAAAATCAATCCTTTTGCTAAGGCTCAAAGGCACATTTTGCTCATGCTGTGAAGCCCAGGGTAGGTAGATGCAGATGTTACTTCTTGGGTTTGGATGGGCTCAGCATGTTTGCTGCTTCACATTTCTGCTGTTAGATCTGACTTGTGCAGGCCCCGTGGATCCCAGTCATTAAATCCTGAGCGAGATCACACCTGATAATTTGTGAAAATTCAACCCAAACTTGTGTTTCCTGGGCTAAAGATGGGAAGAAAGACTGTCAAGACAGTCCTCTTCTTCCACTCATCTGTCCACCCTTCTATTTACAACCGTGATTTCTGGGTCATTTCCCTCACAGAATATTATCACACAAACACCAGAGGAGAAATAACAGCAGAGTGAAGTTTAACACAGCCCTGGTCCCATTGTTAGATGTGGGTTAGGTAACCAGGCTGCTCTTTTCTGCCACAGGAGGCTCCTAGGCAACACCAATAAAATGTAGAGGAAAATATTTTGCACTTGCACGAAGTCTTTTGTGCTGGGAGCTCTTAGCGCCGCACTCACAACAATGCTTTGGGCCTCCCAACACTCCTCTGGGGCGGATTAGCACAATCACACACTTTTTGGTTGGCTATGTTGGAGCCAGTTAAGGTCAAAATCATTAATTCCAGTGTGCTCTGCTGCGTGATAACTGGATCAGCTCATCAGGGCACCTAATCTGTTGTTGTTGGGGCCCTTTCCCTGACTGCTCAAAACGTCAGTGTGAAGCAGGGGACGATCGGGCGTTCCCTGAAGCTATTTTCCAAATGCTGAAAAAAGTATTGGGATTCTGCAGGGACTCTCGTGGCAGAAAGTGATTATCAGGCTGTGTAGAGAAGCTGGAGAACCTGATAAATTCTCGATTTCTACTGACTTTCCCCTGAGGACCTGCACAGCAGGAAAAGTGTCCTCCTGTGCAGCTTTGCCTCCATCCATGGCCCCCAGGGGAGCAGGACCTTTGTGCTGCCACCAGCTCCCAGAGGCCCACATCACCAGAGAGCCCTTAACTCCCCTGGGGTTAGACTGAGAATGCTATGGGGAAATTGGTGGATTTTCCCTGTATTGAGACTACAGGCAACACCCTACAGGTACCCTTATGTGTCAGGCCCAGAGGTGGTGAGGTTGGGATAGGAACAGTGCAGGGGAGAATGGGGCTGCACCTCCTGATTTTCTCCTTATTACCACATGGCTGTTGTCCTTCCCCAGGGCTAGCAGCCTAGGAGTAATTATTTTTTTTTTTTTTTTTTTAATAAATAACTGGAAGAGAGTAGATTTAGGCTAGACATTAGGAAGAAATTTTTTCCTCTGAGGGTGCTGAGACACTGGCACAGATTGTCCAGGGAACTTGTGGATGCCCCAGCCCTGGAAATATTCCAAGGCCAGGTTATGTGGGGCTTGTAGAAACCTGGTCTAGTGGTAGGTGTCCCTGCCCGTGCAGGGGGGTTGGAACTGGATGATCTCTAAGGTTCCTTCCAACCTGAACCATTCTGTGATTCCATCATTCTATGAAAATAAATGCATAAATAAACATGGCTCCTTGGTATGCAAATTAAGGCCATATTGCAGGAGAAATTGAATCCCAGGAATGCAAACAGCCAAACAAACAAGCAACAAAAGAAAACCAATTATTTTTTGAGGGAGTAAAAAATGAGTAAACAAAACAGTGAATGCCTCTGGCCTCCTGCATCCATGCACTGGCACTATCACAGTTCCCATGGTCCTGCTTCACCATGATGCTTCTCTGCCCTGTGGCTTGTTTATCTCAGGTTAAAATTATTTAATTGTGACCCATGGCTTTGTCTGATAGGCCTGGCACTGTATTTTTTCAGCTAAGATTAGACACAGTCCCAGAAGCACAAGGATTTTTTTTCATTTTCCTTGTAGTATCCACTTTAGAAGAAACTTAATTTCTTCCCCCCTCCTTGACTGGCCGTGCAGCCTTACAAGACTTCCCTGCACCATTTGAAAACCAGTATAGATTTGGTCTGTTGTGAGAAACCACAGGGAATTTTTAAGCTGTCGCATGGCAGTCACCAGCTTTAGCTTCCTCAAGATGAAAACAGACATGAGCCAGAGGAAGGGAGTTCTGGAGATCTCCAGCTCACTCTTCCAATTAGGAAGCAACTTTGGCTGGTTCCACCCCTGTGCCCAATCTCTGTGAGCAGCACAATTTGTCTGAATCCTCGCTCGTGCCCCCGTGCTGCTGAACTCAGTGGGGTTGATGGAAATGCTGCCAGTGGATCACCAGCTTCTCAGCCTTCCCCAAACCAGTGTCCCCAGCCTGTGGGGTGGGGAGGGCACAAGGAATCCCTTGGTCCCCACCTCTGCCAGCCCAAGAACTGACTCCAGAGCTCTCATCTTCCCATACTTTGAGCCAACCTTACAGGCACGGGCTGTCCCACTGCCAGAACCCCGTTATCTAAAGGGGCAGCACGGCCTGTGTCTGACTGCTCTGTAATTAACCAGTGATAATTTTACCATTTACGTCACTTCTTAGCGGATTTTTTTAATTTTAGACAGGGATTACTCAAGCTTTCTTAGTCAAGCACTATTCCACGTCAGTGTGGGTGGCAGGATCTGGCCCTCATTTATCATCCTTCCTAGTTGATTGCTTTTGTTTCTCTTTTCACGGATTAATTACAAACATCTCACTCTGTGAACCGCCACTCTATGGTGGTGTGTGATCTCAGCCCCATGAATTATAGATGCCTGACATATCACACCAAGCTATTATGATTTTTTTTTTCCACAAGCAAGCTATGAATTATGAAGATCTATTAAATTTATAATATTCTCTCTCTGATCGTGTCTTTATATTGCGTTCCCCTCCCCCTCTGAGCTCGGGCGGAGGAGACAACACAACTTGCCGTACCAACTCTGTGTATTTCGGGAAAATTATTAACATCATAGAGGTGTTGGCCCTGGAGCCCCTCACACGGAGCACACCTCAAGGGTTTATTGGGATCACCGGGGGCTGCTGTGAGCCCAGACCCCCGTCTTTGGGACTGGGGGGGAAGATGGCCCCAGGAACGGCTCCCGCTGCTTCCCTGGCTCCGTTTTGTGGGCAGGAGGGGGGTGTGGGTGGTGTTGGCAGCACCGAGGAGGGGAGGAAGGGACCCTCGGGAGAGCCCCCAGGTTAGGGACACCCAGGGAGCTGCCCTCAGCCATAACCCCTCAGGGCTCTCCCTTCGAACGCTTCCTCAGCACACCCAGCGTTCCCCCCTCAGGACTCTTCTCCTCAGGGAGCTCCCCTCAACCCACGCCGGGGTCTCCCCTCGGGTCTCTCCCCCTGGGTCTCTCCCTTCGCCCCCTCCATAACTCAGGGTCCCCCCCTCAGGTCTCTCCCCCTGGGTCTCTCCCTTCGCCCCCTCCATAACTCGGGGTCCCCCCCTCGGGTCTCTCCCCCTGGGTCTCTCCCTTCGCCCCCCCCTCCATAACTCAGGGTCCCCCCCTCAGGTCTCTCCCCCTGGGTCTCTCCCTTCGCCCCCCCCTCCATAACTCAGGGTCCCCCCCTCAGGTCTCTCCCCCTGGGTCTCTCCCTTCGCCCCCTCCATAACTCGGGGTCCCCTCAGGACTCTTCTCCTCAGGGATCTCCCCTCAACCCACGCCAGGGTCTCCCCTCAGGTCTCTCCCCCTGGGTCTCTCCCTTCGCCCGCTCCATAACTCGGGGTCTCCCCTCGGGTCTCTCCCCCTGGGTCTCTCCCTTCGCCCCCCCCATAACTCGGGGTCCCCTCGGGTCTCTCCCCCTGGGTCTCTCCCTTCGCCCCCCCCTCCATAACTCGGGGTCCCCCCCTCAGGTCTCTCCCCTCACGCCGCTCTCAGCCCGGAGGGGGGCGCTGTTCCTCCCCCCCCTCCCCTTCCCCTCCTCCCGCGCGGCAGCCCCGCGCCGTGCCCGCGCGCCGCTGGTGACGTCACCGTGTTGTTGACTCCGCCGGTCTGAATGACTCCGCACCCGGGGGGAGGGGGCGGGGAGCGCGCGCCAGGCGGCGCCCGGACAGGCGGAAATGGGGGCGGGGGAGGGGCGGGAGGAGCCGCGAAATGGCGGCGGGGGAGGGGGAGAGGGGGAGGGGAGGAAATAGAGCCGAACCGAACCGAACCGAACCGAACCGAACCGAACCGGCGTGAAGGGAACCGCCGAGCTTATTCGGTGCGGGTTGTGCCCCGCGGGGGAAGCCCCCGTCTGTGTGGGTGCGGGGGCACTGCGGGGTGTGCGGTGGTTGGGGGGGTGCAAGGGGCGTGGGGGCTGTGGTGGTCTCGGGGTTGGAGTCGGTGGCCTGAGAGGGCTCCTCGGCCCCCCGAGATGATGCGGGGGAAATGGGGGGTGTGCGGGAAGGAGACGGAGAGCTCGGCGTCCTGGTGGGTGGCCCGGAGGGAAGCGGGAAGGTCGGCAGGGATGGGGGCAGGGGGAGTCTGGATCCATAATGGACTCTGTGTGCCCGGCTGTCCTTGTCAGTGCTGCTGGGGATGTGGGACCTCTGGTTGGTATCACTCTGTTCAGTTATCGACATCCTATAAATGTCCTTGCGGTATCCCAAACCTCCGGGCTATGTCTAAGGCGTGCAGGTTTTTTTTTCTGGATAGTATCCCTACGTTTTGGCCTCATCTGTGGCCCTGCCCAGGCCGTCGGTGTCTTCCCAGTTGCTGCAATACCATTTTTCTCTTGCCCTGACAAGTCGGAGCCACCCAGGAGGCAGCTGCTGGGACCATCTGAGCCCATCCCTTGGTGCACCTCCACCTCTTCACCTGGAGCATGGATGTGTCTTGTTCCCACTCTCCCAGTCACTGTGCTCTGCCCACACCGTCTCTCATTAAGGATCAAATGGAATCTGTCACCTACTTTCTCACTGTTCCAACAAGCCACCTTAAGCTTTCTCATGTGTTTCCAACTCGGCTCTGCCATGAGGCTTACACTGTATTCTGGTGGTGAGGCTGCTGAGGTGCTGTGTCCCCTAATCTGCACCTTTGCCTCATCATGTTTTCCACTTCGCCTCTTCCCGTGCATTGCCTCCAGACTGAGCTGTGTTGGAGGCTCCATAAGATGGGGAGTTGTTTCTTTGAGAGAGAGGCATGGAAAAGGTGTGGGGTATGTTCCCCTGCCCAGCTTGGATCAAAGCAAAGGATTAGGCAAGAAACAGGCAGTGCCTGTAGCACTTGGTCCCTAGCACCAGGTTATTTTCCTGCCTGGCAAACCATGAACCTCCCAGTGGCAGGAGCTGTGAGCAGAGTCCTGGCTTTCTCAGGCACAAGTAGATCTCTGTGTCTGCAGCTGAGGCTTCTCCCCCAGCCCAGACCCATAGGTTATGAATTTCTTGGCCCATTCCAATCACTCAGAGCTTCTCCATGTCAGGCAGGGTGCCTGCCCTCACCCTGGTGGGAATCACCTGCACTGGGAGCTCTTTGCCCCCTTGGTGGGGTGTGATGGGTGGCAGCACAGCTCAGTGAGGGACGAGGGGAGAAGGTGATGACACTTAATTGTGAGGTTAGCAAACAGCAGGCACCTGTGCTGTGCATTTGGACAGTATTTATGGGATCAAATATCTGCTAATTGCAGGGAGGTTTAAATTGTGGGATACGGAAATGCTCCAGAAGTGAATGCCCCAGTGCACATGCAGAGTGATTAAAGCCCAGGCTGCCATTTACCACCTGAAAGCTGGCTTGAGCTGGATAAAGCACAAGGAGAGATACCTGCAGTGTAGCCAAATCCTCTTGTCCATGCCCAACGGGAAGGCAGGGGCTCTACTGGAACATCCCTTGTGTGATGCCTCTGGAAGCTGCTGCAGCCAAACGAGAGGGACACAACAAATGCCTTCTGGATGTAATCAGCCACAGGCACAGCAGAAGGAGAGGAAGACTTTTAGAAACAATTATCTATGCAAGCTGCAAGGGTAACATTTGCTGTGGCTCTCCAGGGCCCTGATAATACTCACTGAGACACGCTGAGATGGATAGGATTTATAAACCATGGATGGGTATTTCCTACCTTGCAGTGATCTCTTGGCAGTGTTATTCCATGAAGCTTTCTGTGGAAGATGTATATGTTCATGAAAACATTTTATAGCCCTGTTGTGCTGGGATTAATATCGGACAAGAAAGTCCAGACCGTGTGTATTTAGTTCTTCCCAGCATGTTTCTGAGACCACAAATAGGAAGGAGCCTGTGGGAGCACATGACTATTAAGTAACTAATATTCTTGCAACTTGATGCAATTTTGATAGTTCATACACTGTTTTCACAATAATTTGCAGGCTACATTTCTGCAGAAGCAGGCAGCAGTTATGTGTGCTTCCAAAGATGGTGTCTCAATCTATAGATGTACAGATATAAGTAATATGCCTTGGTATATAAAAGCTGTTAGTCAGCATCACATGCAACATTTGGTAGAAAGTCACTGGATAAATGCAGGTAACAGAACCCAAAATGAGTTGCAGCTTGCCCTGTTGTGGAGGGAATTGAAGATGTAACACTGAGGAGGTCAGATGAGAAACCCATCTGCTCTTGTGGCCCCAGGCTCTGGGGAGGGAGGTGATGAGGAGATGCCAGACACTGTTGTAGTTGCTGACATCGACTCAGTCCACCTCATTTCTGAAACTACTCTGTTATCCTCATAACAGCCTGTTTCACTGAAAATGTCCTATTTCATGAACAGCATATATGAAGACTGTGAAGTCAGAAGCTTCCTCAACAGAAAAAAGACTGAGTCATCTTTCACAGGTGAGTATGGACCCGTTTTATCTCACACCACCATGAAAACAAGCAGGGCCATTTCCAGAGATACGATTCTTTTTCTGATTCTTCTGGAACATTGCTGCCTTGCAATATTATCCACACGCAGAACTTCTTAACGTGGAGCAAGCTGCAGGATGTGTTTAGCCCAGCAGAGACTTCTCCAACACGATGATGAAATCTCACTCGCCCTGAATGTTCCCCTTCTCCATCTGCTCCACTGCTGTATGGCCAATGTCCCCTTGCATTGCACAGTCAGTGGTGTGCACAGAGTTTGTAGGGAACCTATAGAATCTTCAGGCCATGCCCTGTTCTAAAGGAGTTGGGTTTTGAGGAAACCAGGGATGCAGGAGCTGTGCCTGCCTTGACTGCAGGCTTCTTCCCGGGCAGGAGCACTGTCAGATGAAGTCCTTGCAGGGAAGCTCTTAAAAGGGGAACTGAACATGTTGTGCTGAACATGTTTTGTTTTACATTAGGCTTATAATTTTAGGTCTAATGTTTGGTTTGGAAGCTCAAAGCTGTGCTTGAGCCCACAGCTGCCAGCTCCAGAGCAGGCAGTGGTGTAATAGTCATTTAATTCCTCTGCACTGTAATCTGATGGTGAGATGTGCTCCCAAGCTGCTTTTAGGTCTGACTGGGGAACGAAATCAATCACAGAATGCACATTACAAGAAAAGCACTGTTGGTGTCAATTACCTAAGCTCTGCGAACGTAACTCTTCTAATTTCCTGTTAAATCAGTAATGTTACCAATCTCAGTATTATTTTAATTAGGACTGTGGCTGCAGTTGCTAGGAGCCAAGCGAGCACAGACAAATGCGAATGTGTAATTAGTCCCACAAACGAGTGGCAAGTTGAATGTGTCAACATCATGGATAGTTACAACATGGGGTGCAGCAGGAGGCCGAGTGATTTGGGCCAGATTCTGAGCTCACTGGCCCCAGTGCCAGCCCCAGGGACTCCACCGAGGTCAGAATTACCCCAGACATGAGCTGGGTTTAGAGAATCTGGATCTGGCCCCCAGTCATCACGGTTTCTTGGAGCTTCACCATGGTTTATTTTTAAAATGTAGATTGTCCCTCTTGTTTGATTAATTGTTTTTTGTTTTTTTTTCCTTGCTGTAATGCCTCCTCAGAGCCAATTATCCTGCACTGCAGTCAGGTTAGCTGAACGTGGGTGTTCCCAGTGCCAGTCAGCATCGGATTCCAGCGCTCCCCAGGGACTGGAGCTCCTGGGGTGGGTATGGAAATGCTTGGCTCCCTCCTCTCCTTTCTTAGCTGTGAAAGAAACCTCTCAGCTTCCGTCACATCTGACTGCCTCATGCATCCCAAGAACAGCCTTGAGGAGGGAAGGAGGGAGGGAGGGAGGCAAACCAGCAGCAGAGCAGCGTTAGCTACCAACCTCGCTGAAAAAAAGTCAGCCAGAATCCCTGGCTAAGTATAGAGCTGAGCTGGGAGAGAAAACAATGTGGCAGTGCAGATCCATTAAAATTAAGAATGAAATTTTAAGCCTCTGCTGGTTGATGGCCCCAGGCTACTCACAGACAGCACGGTGTGCCCAAAGGTCCAGCCCGGCTGCGGTACCGAGCGCAGGATGGCACGGGAGGGAGAAGGCTGCTTTTATTAGCACTTGGCTATTATCAGCTGTCCAAGCTCCACAAATAAACCAATAAGCTGGGTGTGTGTCATCCCAGTTCATGTGTTACAGAAATAACACTGGACCGGAACCAGAGTTAACACAGCTGAGTTCTGGGATGCAGCTGATTTCAAGAGAGGGAGGATGGCAGAGCCCAGTGAGGATACACCTGCTGTTGGAGGCAAATCTGATTTACAGCTCAATCCATCTTCTACACTCTTATTTCCCTGCTTTAGTAGGTCTCCCACTTCACAAGGTAATTCTTTTGGAACAGAGTAGGAGAAAGTCAAGAGTTTGGTGTATATTTGACAGACTGATGCAGTCACCTTTCCAAGACAAAAATTTTATAGAAATAGTATGATAACGTGAGAGACTACCCTGATTTTTTTGTGTGAAGGTTATTCACAGGGGAGCTGAGGACCATGTAATGATACCGTGGCAGTGTGACCATTGCAGAGCTATAGGTCCTGGTACATCATTTGGGGATGGTTATGGCTTCATGCACTCACTTACAGGTTGGTTGGGCTGGGTTGGATTTTTTTCCTCCTTTCTCATGACTTTTGAAGAGAGGCCAGGCACTGTTACTGGATGCATCAAGCTTTGAGCCCAGTTCCTCAGTGATGGAGCCTCTGCCATTGCCTTGTAACAGCCACTGTGATTTTACAGAGGGAGCCTTACCCAAGCCATTGTTTTCTTCCCACTTACTTTCCTTTAGTTCTGTAGGAAGTTTCTCTAATCAAAACTCCATTCCATATGCAATATAGATAATAATCATCAGTTGTTACCAGGTGTTATGAGACACCTGCTTTGGACTGAAGACAGTTGTCTGTAGAGCCTCACCATCCCCTCATCCTCCTGGCACTGCAGGAGCTGCAGCCAGGGCATGTGGCATCATGGCACATGTTCTGGGATCCTTGACTCCAGCTTTCTATGGATGGGGAGGTGTGGAGCAGCTGGACCATCACCTTTCCAGGCTGGCTGGTCAGGCTCCTTCAAACACCACCCAGCCCTTTGAGGTGGGCAACCATTACCCCATGATTGAAGGCTGTGTGATGTCATGGATGTATAGAGACAGCCACAGATTGTGCAATGAGCTCGTAACGTGTATAATTTTCTATTATTTTCTATGTTAGTAAGGCTATTAAGGCTAATAAATATTCTGCCCTTCCTTGCAGTTTATTATTTAATTAATTGCTACTTAATTGATTTATTTTTCCCCTGTGATGTCACTGAGTGGGGATTTAGCAGCATCAGATGACAGAGGAAGCAGGAATGAATGCAGCATCCTATGATAGTATGAGAGGAGGTGTTTTGATGGACAAGTTCCTTCTGACATGGATGAATACCTCAATGAGATATCACAGAGTATCAGCTCAATACATATTGTAATGGGATCATTAGGAAGGTACCAACTATGTGAGGATTGTATTCACAAGTTACAACTATGTGAGGATTGTATTCACAAGTTACAGGGAAATAGTGGCTCCTCAGAAATTATTTGCCAAGTGTAAATCTTTTTCTTTTACAGAGCTGGTGCTCAGTTTACATAAAACAGGAAAATAATCTCTAAGGCCCCTGGGACTGCTCCAGCTAGCCTTGAAGTGCCTCATGGCAGGGGAGCCTTTGGGGGACAGGAACCTAAAAGCAGCTCCTGTTCAGCAGTATTATTCCATGGGGGAAATGTAAAGAAAAGAGTCTTCTATCAGCATGCATGAGACAGCCAATAACTCCATCCCTAAAATAAGAGAAATCTTTATTTTTAAGCAGGGAAGGTGGGATGACTGAGCAGGCTATGTATCTTCTCTCTCAGGAGCAGGATTTGTGTCTCTTGCCAGGCTTGTTCTCACCCTTCCCACCCCCAAATACACATTTGGTTGACTGGTCTGTGCCACAGGGGCACCCAGACATGCTGGGAATGTCACTCCCTCAGGGGCTGTTGTGCACACAGATTGGGGCAATTTGTCCTCACATCAGCCAAGTGGGTTGCTGAGCCTTGGGCTGCCTCTTGACCTGTGCTCTGCAGAGGAGTACAGAGCTGGAGGTGCCACAGAAGGTATTCAGGGACTTTCCCTTCCCTGGGTCATTCTGGGTGACCAAAGGCAACCAGCTCTGGGTGACAAAGACATAGCTTTAGCTCCCAAAGCCTGCAGGGGTGCCAGGCAAGGGGACCTGGGGTAAATGAAAACCCAGTTTTAATGCAACTTTTGACCAGACTTTCCTGACATTTCAGCAGGATAAATCTGAAGCAATTCCAGTGGCTGTGGTGTGAGTGGGATCAGATTGTGAAACTGGGCTGAAGAACGTAAAATCTGGATGTGCCCATCTACGTGTGACATATTTGAACCTCTCCATAAATTAGCACAAACCAACAAGATTGTTTCTGAGGCTATAATCAGAACAAAGAGTCAGCCAAATCTCATCTCTCCCTATTAATTCATGCCTTCCATTTTGTGGACAGCTTTTTGAAACAGCTATCAGTGATTACATAAAAGAGATTAGCTAATATTTCTGCATAAATCAATGCCAGTGCAAGATGTTTTCTACATGTTATGAAACCTGGGACTGGGGAAGGACAAGTTCCTCCTCGAGGAGCAAGGATCCCAGCGTGACCAGAGGTGCTGGAAATTGGTGGGACCAAGGTTTCTTACCTTCCTGCTTCCCAAATCAGCCTTTCAGGCTAAAAAAAAAACCTCAAAGAAAACATCTGCCTGGTGGGGAATGGGCTGCACTGGGTTTGTCTGTTTTTTCCACAGGGGAGCAGATTTTCTAGCCAAGATACAGAATGGAAACAAGGAAAGAAAGGAAGGGGCTGGAAAAAACCTTGTTGCAAACCAGATTTCCATGTGTGAATGCAAATCAATCTTGCTGCTGAAGGAAGAGCCAAACCAGAATGTGTTACATTTACTCTTTTAGCACAGTTGCTGACAAAATATCTTCGTGTGAACACTGTTGGATGACTCAACAAATCTTTTTTTTGTTTGTTCCTTTTTTAATTTTTAAGCCATTTCATCATTTTTCCTCTGTTTGTTGCTCTGCTAACATGAACAGTGAGGTTGTCCCAGGGTCAGGGAGTTGGAATTTCCCTTCCAGTGTTGTCTTACTGCTGCTCTCCTGTTTTTCTCTCTGTGTTGTTTTTAACTGCAGGTCAGAGCAGATCTATAATGAGGTTGGTGGGGGAAGGCTCAGCCTTTCTCTCCCACTCCATCTGCCCTGGGTAGTTCCAGTTCTCTTACAAGAAAGCACCTGACTCTGTGTTGTCCTTCCACCCCCTCATCAATTGTCTGCATCCCAGCTTCCCTAATGAGCTTTTAAGCAAAAAAATACCAAAAGCAGCCTCCTGTTTTTCATTCCTTCATTTTTGAGGAAGTGAACTTGAGACACTGTAGCTGAATTTGAACACTGCCAGACACTAGCAGCTCCCATTAGCTGCTGAGTTCTCATCCCTACTTGAAATCAGACTGAGAGTATCTCTTAATGGTATTTATTTGATAGAATTTCTTAAAGTAGAATTGTGCTTCACACCTGAGCAAGACCTGGGAGAACCAAATAAAGGGAGATTCACACTTCTTGCTTTTCAGGTGGGACACTGAAACAAAGTGCAATTTAAGGTCTGCCATTTAAATGTGCTTTGGCTCCTCATGATGAAACCAGCTACCCAAAGGCATTCAGTAATTTACAGAAAAAGCACGGGGGTGCCTAATTCCTATTGAAATGCAGAGGAAATACCTACCTGAGAATGGATCTGAAAATGAAGCTGGTTACCTTTCTTCATCCTTTAATCTCAAGCATCTTTCAAAATCTGGCCTCCGAGTGATACGCCCAAGGAGGCATGAAATTGAGTGCTGAATCTTTATCTCCTCCACTTCTGTGTCTCTGCACTGCAATTCACAATGCAGATACATTCCTCCTCAGAACTAGCTTGGACTAACAGCAATCAACAAAACTAATCCCAGAAAATAAGGTTACTGGACAGATTTTTTTGTGGGTTGGAAGGGAATGACATGAGGGTGAGCGATTGCCCTCCCCGTTCCCTCCCATCCAGGTTGCAGCTGAATCTGGCCCTTGATTCTCCCCAGATGTGTGATGAATTTAAAGATCTGTCCCTAATCCTTGACCTACACTGTGGACCACAGAGATGGTAATTTCTGAACTAACACCCATAGAGGATCTGAGACCTTTTCATGCTAGAAATACCACAGGGAGGAGAGTGCTTGTAGACACTGACTGCCTCTGTAGTAAAGGGAAATCTGAAGATTTCCCTCTGCTTTTTTGTGCATAACAGCATCTGTATGCCTCATTTCCATCTTCACAGCTCCTGTAATTTACATAATGAACATGTGCAAAGCCTGAGATCTGGGTTCACTTTGTATCACATTTACTGTAGATGACCTTCAACGTATCATCAGAAAAGTTTCCCAGGCAATTTTCCCAAAGGGTATGAATGTAAAACATAAGACCATCAGGAAAGGAGAAAAGGGGAATAAAATCAAATCTCCGAGATACCCATCATTCAAAGGTGTATTTTCTCTTCTACAGCAGGACAAAAATATTTGAGTTCAAAAAAAAAGGAAAAAAAAGAAAAAAAAAAAGAGCTTTGGCTTTAACAACTCATTCTTTAAGATAAGTATTGGTATAAGGTTCCTCTGTAAACTAACTTTAATTAGGTTTGCTTTCCTAGATCTACAGAAAGCATATTTCCATAATAAATTGCATTTGAAGAAATGTTAAGTAGACAAAAAAATCCCCACAATATCCAGAGAGACAGTTTATTTGCATGCCTTCATAAACAATGACTGTAAAATGAGTTTACCCACTTTGGCCCCCTGATCAGGTAATAAATCTGACAAAAGCTGGTGGAAAGTAATTGGCAATCTAGCCAAGATTCATGGCAGGAGGAATCCTGACCTGCAGGGGCAGGAAGAGGACATCAGGGTGAGAACAAGCAGCTGATGCTACTTTTGCCTCCTGTGAAGGTGTCAGGTGCAGCTCTGATTGCTCCTCCTGGTTGTCCTGCCCAAATCATAAGGTGAGAAACCAGGAACACACCCATTTTTGCTTTCCAGATCCATCCTTGCTACACCATCCTTTTCAGCCTCCTTGCAAGTCCCAGCAGAGCTTGTCTGAAAGTGCCCTTGGAAGCTGCATCTCTGATGCTACACTGGAACTGATATTACGCTGACGTGGGCCAGCAGGAGAAAAACTTCTACAGGAGTTGGTTGGATTCTGGATAAGCCGAACTCGAGGATAATATCTCATATTCAGAGTGACAGTGAGTTGAATTTTCTTTTCTTTTTCTGTTTTTTGGCTGTTTGGGCTATCAAGCTGGTTATTCACTGAAGCTTTGGAGCATGCTTTGAAAGAGGAGCTGGATTTTGTAACTGACTCAGGACTTCTGTTTGTATAGAAAACGAATTGAAAGCTGAAATGCAGAGACTTACTCTGGTGATGAAGAGAGGATCTCATGTCTGCTGTCATAAGACTCTTCAGATAAAATGGATCTTAAATGCCACCATGATAGGCATGCTGGAAATGCCTCAAGTAGATAAATCTGACACTGTTCCCCTGCTGTAGGCTAAGCATATACAAAGTATTGCTCCACACAATAAGCTTGAGAAAGTATGAAAGCTTTTTAGATTCCTTTTGTTTTTGAAAGAGTGCCCTGTGTGCCTTCTTTTCAGGGCAGAACTGTGTATTTGCATGCTGTCAGGTAATTACATCACTGGTAATAGTGTGTATCTGCCCACCTCTTAGGTGCTGCAAGTGGTTTATCCATATATCCTGTGTGGCTTGATTATAGGGTCAATGGCTGGGTGAAAACCAGAATCTGGGTGATTCTTCACCAGCTTTTTTCTTTTACTGTGGTCTGGCTCTTGTACTCCAGCCATTAGCTTGGTCTGTAGGTAATTGTGTAATTTAAGTATTCAGAACTTAGACTGCATGTTTCAAACTTTCCAACCTGGGAGCAAAAAGGAAAAAAGGGGGTTGGAGGAAGAAGAGGACTATTTGTCTAAGGGACCTCCTGGCCTTGTTGGTTGCTGAATCTGACACAGCAAACAAGACTGAAAGAGGAGTGTGTGTTGGATGAGGCCTTTGTTATAACATTATTCTCAACAAAATATGGATTCTCTTCAGTTCCACTATCTATTGTCCCAAAATGACATAAACCTGCCCTAGATGCAGTTCAAGGCTGTTGGACCTTCCTTTGGGATTGGAAGGGTTTATGCTTTTAAGCCCACAAACCTCCCAGATGGTGGTGGCTGGAGATGAAGTTGTGAACTAATGGTTAATGTAGGTGCATAGCAGCCAAGGAGGCTGTTCCTTGGGTTTAGGAATGTTTTCTCCTTTCATCCTGCCTTTTTTTTTTTCTTCTTTTATGGTACTGTACAGCTTGTAATAACTCAGTATATACATAATCCAAAACAAACACCCTAATTAACCCTTGTTTTGAAAAATTTAATTAGTTAATACTTAGTCTCTGTTGATTTTCCAAACAGTTTGGAGTGGGAAAAGTGCCATGAGGAAAGCATGGCAAAATATGTTTAATGCTGTGCACCTTCAATTATTTAAGCAGTAATGTGGGCTGAACCAGCTTAAAAAAAAAATTATATAGGTACATACATGATACATGCTAAAATATCTTTATGCAGAGTTCCCAAACTCCAGCTCTTGATACAGAATGGCAAAATATATCCACACATGAAGTAACTGGAGGGAGTACAGTGGCTTAGGAGCAATTCTGCTGCTTGCCAGGAACCCCACAACCTTCCTGCCTGGGGCTCAGGGACAGGAGGGGTGAGGGAAGCAGTAAAACTCTGTTGCTGGGGGTGATTGCCCACCCTGGCTGGGTGAAGCTGGAGGCCAAATCCTGTTCTACATCCCAAATTAATGATGACTTTTCTGAAAGGTCAAGTGCTGTACTCTGACTCACTAGCAGGAGTCATCTACAGCCTAAATGCCCTCAGAATATTTTACTGTAGGATAATTTTACACAAATACTCAAGCTTTAATATTCTTCCCCAGCTGAACTGTAAATAAAATTATTTCCTAAGAGCACTTATTTGAGCTTGATTATTAAATACATTGCCAAAATCTGGTCGGTTAATATACTGCCTGCTACTTGAGCTGAAGTATCTAAAAGACAAAGAATGAAGTAAAGGAAAAGGAAATCAACATTTTGCTAAATTGCATGTTTTTAAAAATCCTGTAATTGAGGCTGCTACTTCATTTCCATTTGTAAAACAGATTGAGTTCCCCTTCCATCTACTAATGGATCTGGTTTATCTCTGATACTAATTGCAGCATTTGAGTGGTTTGCACAAGCTGCTGGTGACAGGACTTTGGGTAAGGAAAGTCACACTGCTCCTGCTGAGCTCTGGGTGTCATTCAGGAGTGATACTTGGCACCCAGCTCTGCTGAACTTCAAGACCTTGTTCTTTTTCCTATGGCTCCAAAGTCTGGGTCAATCAACCAAGATAAACTTGTTAATTTGCTGTCAGGATTATGTGCCTCAGGTCTCACTGGAGAAGCAGTGGGAAGGTTCAGGTGATAATAAAGCAACACCAGACGGTCTGGATGTTTAATTAAACTTGTCCGTGCTCTCTTTGACCTAGTGACTGGGCTGGAAATGTCACCAGAACAAAGGTTGTTCATGAGGTTTGCACGTGGGCCTTTCTGCTGTGCAGGGCTTTGGAAAGAAGTGGGGGTTTTCAGTCTCTTGTTCTTTCCCTTTTTGGTTCAGAAGGGAATTGTGCTCTGAAGGCCCGGGGGAAAAGCAAACAAGAGTGGGTTTGTTTGGTTTTGGTTTGGTTTTGTGTTTGGTTTGGCTTTTTGGTTGTTGTTGTTGTTTTGTTTGTTTGTTTGTTTTTAAGATGAATGAGCCTTCTCTGGGAAGCTGCTCTGACAAATCTCTTTGCACACACCTGAATTAAGCAATTCTGGGCTTCAAGTCTGGTGTAAACATGCTGCTTCCTACCCAGCCAGCACTCAGCTCCTAGTTAGCAGCATCTCCATCTCAAGTATAAATTTCTTGTTGTTGCTGGGATGGGAAGGCATCTTTTCAGAGGATTGTACCCAGGAATGTAAACTGAAAACCTCTCCCTCTCCTCTGCCCAGACACTTTTCTTGGTATCCCTGTGCTCAGAAACACCACAAACCCTCTGTGGTGTGCTTCAGCCTCTATCACACCGCTCCGGCAGCAAACGGAGAATTCATCCTTTGCCTTCCATCCTTTCACTCTACATTTGGAAAACAACATTTTATTTTATTTTATTGTATAAGACACTCTTGAAATCAATCCACCGGGTTCCCAGGGAGGTTGGTATGGCACAGGGAACCGTGGGTACAGAGTGGCCTTTGTGGGGCAGGGCCATGGGCTCTCTGCCACCAGCACTGCGGGGGAGCTTTGTAATAAGGACACCGGCACCGGCCAGA
The DNA here is from genome assembly GCA_023637945.1 of Phaethornis superciliosus. Lineage (NCBI taxonomy): Eukaryota > Metazoa > Chordata > Aves > Apodiformes > Trochilidae > Phaethornis > Phaethornis superciliosus. Next base: position 18,790,646 of record JAJQWJ010000010.1, read on the forward strand.
TGTCATCTGGAGGATTTGGTTTCAGGACACATGGCTGTTAGGCCAGGAGAAAGTGTGGGGGGGGTTCAGCTCAAATACACGTGATTTGTTTAAAAAGCTTGCAGGTGTTAGAATTTTTATTGAAGCTGGGGAGCTGAGAAGTTCTGTCCAGTCGGTGAGGTAATGGTTGCTCCGCTCAGGCTGGGAGCAGGGAGTGCACACAATCTGCATTAAATAAAGGGCAGCTGGCTTGCCAGCACAATTTTATACATATGAAAACTAATCTGAGCCATACCAAACCAGACCTCCATTCCTGCAAATCCTTGCTGAGAACAAGAAAATCCACTGACTGCTTGCTGTTTTCCTCCTAAAGCTGGTGGGGACTTGCAAAGCAGACCTTCCCTGCAGTGCTCCTGGCTGGAATCTCTCCGTGGTCTGTGCCCCAATAGTTGTGGGGATGAGACTGGGGGTCTGAGTGTGCTGCTGAGTGTGTATTGCCATCCCTGCAGCTTGGCAATAGCTTTTGGGGGAGCAGGAGCAGCTGCTTCCTCTGCCATTGCCTGCCTAATGCCTGCCATGTGCCCAGGTAGAGATGAGTCCTCACTGCTGCCCCAGCTGCAGGGTTTTGTTCTAAACAGAGAAAAAGGAGGAGAACAAACACCAGCAGTTGTTCCTATGGAACTATTCAAGGGGTTCTGTGGTTTGGTTTTGTGTTGTGGTTTTGTTTTTCTTTTACCCTCTCTCTAGTCTCAGTTATGCTACCTGCTAAAGCTCCAGCAGAGATAGGAGAGGGTGTTTCATTATTATTTTTATACAGGTGGGTTGTAATGTCAGGATATGAGGTTGAAAGGGCAGGTCTGAGTCAACTCTCAGATGAATTCTGAGTATTTCCTTTCTACATGGATGAGATCCAAGCATTTATCTCAGTTCAATAAACCCCACTTATTCCCACTTATTTCTGATGCTCATTCAAATCGACTTTGAATCCTTTGTGCCTACAGACCAGTGCTGGTCATTCAGGATCTGTGCAGCTCTCTCCAGAGGGGCCCAGACATGCAGAGTCAGCAGGGAAAATATTTTTGTGGGGTGGCAGCTGAAGTGGGGCCTTTATTTTTGTGTATATATATATATATATCTAAAGTGCAAACCCACCCACTTGTGCCATGGGTATGTGTTGCTGGCAGGTGAAGCTTGTGTGGCAGCTGGGATGTGCACTGTTTCCCTTTGGGTCTGCAGAGAGCCCTGCCTATGTCAGGCACCTTTTAAAGGATGGGGGTCTTGGCTGACTAGACAAAATGGTTTAATTCAACATAGCTACAGACTGTAAGGATACAGACTGTAAGATTTGGGTAGTATCCTTTGAGTACAGCCTGTACACAGTACTTAAGGGTAGAAGGACCCTGGCAGACATTAATACTGCTCTAAGGGTGTTGGGACAGGGTTTGTCATCAGCACAGTCCCTCCAGGCACCTTACCCCCATCAGAAAGGTTACATAGCCTTATTTAAATAAGGCTAAAATTAGAGCAAATGATTCTTTACAGGCAGAAATTCATCCCCTAAGGGTTTCTACCAACACCTAAGGAAGGTGTGGGGTGTGGGGATGCTGTGAGGGGACTGTGGCACTTTGCTTGGGGCCCTTCTGCCAGAGCCATTTGCATCCCCCCACGCTCCCCTGACATCTTCTGCCTCCCTGGACCTGGGCTGAGTGAGTCTCAGAGGGTGTTTGGGCTGCCTCAAGTCAATTTTCTCTTATTTCCCTCCAGGCTGTCTTTTCCCCTATTGCAGAATTTCACTTAGCATAATGATTTCGAGGGCACCGTTTTCAATTTCCTCCGCGGAGCCAAAATTAATACTGAGTTTATGCTGCAGTGTAGCAGAGCTTTAAGCATCCACCAACAGTGTCCATATTTCAAAATAATGTTATGGCTCCTAAATCCAGATACTGCTTAAACCCACCACCATACTCCACTGTAAATATTGGTGATGCCTGCCTGGGCTGCAGTGCCAGCAATAATGACTCTGTTGGGTGTGTTCATGTGCCCATTAGCATCCCACCAGTGACCATTTTGTCCACCCCAGAAGCATATGCAGATGCCTGGGCCATGGTCAGATGCTGCTGTGGGGCAGGGAGTGGTGCTGGTCCTCACCTGTGGGGAGGGGAAGGTCTGAGGGCACCACTGTTGGTGATCGTCTCGGGATGAAGGTGTCTGAGGGATCTCTGAAAGTGTTTAAAGTCCCTTTTATGAAAAGGATGCCAGGATGTGCCTTGTTGCAGAACAGAGGCTGTCTCCCCTGGGATGTGGCACTGCTCCTTTTGGGATGCAGATGCAGCAAACACATGGCTCTGTGTCTGCCTTTGGGAATGATGTGGTGAGAGGCCAGGATGGAGCAGCAGAGCTCTCGATAGCACTGGCCAAGATGACATCCATGCTGTTAAGCTGACTTTAATAGTTTGTGTACCAGGCTTGACCAGAACAGCCCTCCCTCCTGTCCCTGTGGAAGCTGGCCAGGCCTTGCTCATGAAGGACAAGCTCAAGCACAGTTTTTCCCCCTTCTCCCCACACTCTTGGCCATGTCTTGGAGAAGCTGTGGCTCCTCATTTTGCTCCACAGGGTTTGAATTTGCCTTCTCTTAGTGCTAATGCCCCAAGCTTGAGTGCTCGTTGCTGGGTTATGCTTAACAGCTTCAGTCCAACAGTTTTCTTGGGGAAGTTTTGTTTGATTTTTATTGCCTTGCCTGGGCACAGCACTCCAAGGGATGTTTTGGGGAGCCACGTTTCCAGAGCATGTGCATCCTGTGGCAGAAGCAGTGATGTGAGTGGCCTGGTTCCCATGGCATTGGACCTGGGGATACTTCACAGTCTCTTCCCAGCCTGAACTGTTCTGTGGTTGCACCTGGAACCAGGGATCTGTGGAGCTTGGCAGGGAAACCCCCTGTAACTCCAAATGAAGCAAGGCTTTGACTTGAGCTCTCTCTCTGCCCAAGCTTGCTTTGCTTGAGCTCTCTGTCAAATTCACTGCTGTGAAAGGGTTCCCACTTCTTCTCTAGAGAAACTCTCTCCATCAGACCTCACAGGAAGGAGCTGCTTCTGCAAGGAAAGCCTCATTTACAGAGTGCATTTTTCTTGTTCCTTTTTCAGCCCCATCTGTGCAGCACAGCCCCTCTCCTCTTTCCCATCACTTCTCTCTGCTCACAGCTCTACCTAAAGGTCAGATCCAGAAAATAAAATTTAAGTCTGCTTTCTGTGGTCCTTGAGTCTTGTGGGCAAGTTTTTGAGATGAAAGATTTTGGTTAAGTTATGGCTTCAGTGTACACACTTGTATTGATTCCTTGCTTCTTACCAGGAAGATGGACACTTTAAAAAAATTATTTTTAAGAAGTATGTTGGGGTGGGAGGAATTAAATTTATCACGACGACATTGCCAAGACACTGGGTTTACTGAGCATGTTTGCTGCTTTGGCCTGGAGATTTTGACTGTTTAGAAAGAAGCAGAGGGATCCCAAGAACACATGTGTGTAAAAGTACACAGCCATTAATTCTGGCGACCGCTTTGTGATACGGTCTAGTGAGAGCTAATGGAGCAGGAGAAACCTGTGGAAAATGTTAGTGAGAGCTGTCAGGATGTTTGTGTTATGAGCTGCTCTGGATGATCTCACCTCTCCAAGGTTTCAGAGTGTTCTGGGTCAGCTGGAGGCAGTGGGCAGACCCCCCAGCCCTGGAGGTGCAGAGTCTGTGTGAGCTGATGGGCAGAGCATGGTTGGAGGGACCTGGGTACTTGGTGCTGTGCTCTGCTGTGGGAGGTGGGGAAGTGGATGACTTTGAGTGCATTTGGGAGGCATAGAATCATAGAATGGGCTGGGTTGGAAGGGACCTCAGAGATCATCAAGTCCAACCCTTGATCCACTACCACTGTGGTTCCCAGCCCATGGCACTGAGTGCCACATCCAGGCTCTTTTGAAATATCTCCAGGGATGGAGAATCCACTACTTCCCTGGGCAGCCCATTCCAATGTCTGATCACCCTCTCCGTAAAGAAATTCTTTCTCATATCTAACCTAAACCTCCCATGGCACAACTTAAGTCCATGCCCTCTTGTTTTGCTGATAGTTGCCTGAGAAAAGAGCCCAACCCCCCCCTGGCTCCAGCCTCCTTTCAGGGAGTTGTAGAGAGTGATGAGGTCTCCCCTGAGCCTCCTCTTCTCCAGGCTGAACACCCCCAGCTCCCTCAGCCTCTCCTCACAGGACTTGTGCTGGATCCCTTCACCAGCCTGGTTGCCCTCCTTTGGACCTGCTCCAGGACCTCAATCTCCTTCCTGAACTGAGGGGCCCAGAACTGGACACAGGACTCGAGCTGTGGCCTCACCAGGGCTGAGTACAGGGGCAGAATCCCTTCCCTGGACCTGCTGGCCACGCTGGTCCTGATCCAGGCCAGGATGCCTGCATAAAATTGTCTTTTTCTTTCTGCTGCTCTGAAACAGCTTGGAGGGGGCAGCACTGGAGCTGCAGGTGGGAAGGATGCAGCTGGGCTGGGGAGATGCTGTGCTGATCCATGTGGGACAAGGACACTTCCTCGGAGGAATTCCTTCTTCCTCCTCCCCTTCTCTTTACCCGTGGCTCGTGGAGATAATGCCCGAGGGACCAAGCTATGACACACAGGACAAAAATGGTGGGTTGGCAATGTCAGTAGTGGAGGTCAGCTCACTGCCCTGGTTTACAGGAGATCCTGCTCACTGTGTCCTGGGGCTGCCTGGGCTTTTCATTCATGCTGGAGATGAGGAAGAGCTGTGCTTGAACAGCATTCCTGTGCCAGCACGGGCTGCTTCTAGGAGCAGGAAACCACTCCCTTTATCCTCACTTGATCTTTTGGAATTAAGTATGTGCAGTGCCCTTCTTGGCAGTAAGAGCCTCCTAAGGAGAGAAAAAAAAAAAAAAAAAAAAAAAAAGAGAGGTTAGCAAGCAGAAACTGATGTTTACCTTTAACTTCTTGCTTTGTGTTGACTAGGACAGGTGGAGGAGGGAGGTTTTAAGAGAGGGAGGTTACTTCAAGAGAGAGTTCTCTCTGAAAGCCTGAGAAACTTGTGTTGGGTTGAATCTACCTTTCCCTTGATTTTGCTGTGGCCTTCATTTGGCCTGGTGGTTTTTTTTATTATTAGTATTTAAACAGACTCTTCTATTAAGAACAAGTTAATTGCTTTTTCTTTCTTCTGCCTGAGCTTCTCAACACAATTAAGATACAGAAAACAAATGCCTGGACATGAGGGTGATCTAATAGGCACTGACCAGCCCAAGTCACTGTGGCTCAGTTTAAATGCATGGCACTTTTCCAGGGTCTATTTGTTTCTCTTAATAAGGTGATTTGTTTTTCTATATTGTTCTTCATAATGATCATAGCTCTGACTGGCTCAAGTTCGATGTAATATAAATCTGGAATTAGTCTATTGAAGTCTATGTCAGATTCATTTGTTTTAACAACTCAACTAGATCTTAGTCTCATTTATCCTACTGTAGCTCCAAATTTAACTCCACCAAAGTAAACACAGCTTCTCTCTCACCCATGTTTTCCAAAAAATCCTTGCCACAGTTCTTGGCTATACCTTCCACCCTTGTGCTAAACCTCATGCTGCTGCAAGAAAACTCTTGTGGCATCTTGCAACACCTCCAGACTGAGCCTTCCTTAACCCCCCACTGAAAGCTGTCTATGTTTGACCTAGCTGGAGAAGAAAGGGCATCTGGGTTGGAGCCATCAGCTCCCTCTGCACCTCTGGCAAAGCAGGTTGGCATTCCTATTCCTTTCCTGCTCTCATTCAGCCTCCTAAACACCAGGTGTAAACATAAAGTCTGCCTGGTTAGTGCTGAATTGGGGTTTATCCATAGTTTCCAATATTTATCCTTTCCAATCTTTTTTTCAGTAGCATAGGGGGGAAATTAACAGGAAAACACTGAAAGGCAAAAAAGCAGGCTTGGTTTAAAAAACAAACAAACAACAACAACAAATCCATGTTATTACTGTTAGCAAGGTTGACATCTGCTAGTCAAAGCTGTTGAATCAGAAATTTCCCTTCTAAATCCTCGTGTTTTGGGATTAAACACGGGAGATGCACACAGATTGTTTGTTTCCCCCACCAGACTTGGCCTTGACTTTCTCCCCTCCTGGAGAGCTGGCTGGTGCCTGTTTGCATCCTGGGATGGGAACTGGAGCTGTGCAGCAAAGCTGACCCTTGCCAGCCCCCCTGGACCACACGTGTGGCTAAACCAGCTGGGCTGGGCTAACACTCATCACACCCTTAGAAATTTCTCCTCAAAATTAATTGCAACCCTCCCCCACTCAAAAAAAAAAAAGTTTAGATTAATGCTCAGAGGAGGGATGCTGCTGCCTGTGCTCTGTACTGCTGTCTGAGTGCTCCCTGAAGGGAGCAAGTTCCACCTTGGGCATGGGTTTCTCTGGGTTTTTTAGCAGGTTTTGGTTGGAGATGGCTACAGGGATTAGGTGCAGCCATGAAAAGCAACAAAATGCATGGGATGGGACTGATCTCCAGCCACAGACTGGAAAGCTGACAGGTGGTCAGATGCTTTCATCTCTGAGCAGTGTGCCCTGCAGCCTCAGGTATTATCTAGGGAATGGGGTATTAATTTTGGGCTTGGCTGCACGGGAGGAGGAGAGAGGCTCAAAAAAGCGGCTCTGAATTTGGGAAAACTGGGAAAACTGCAAGAGGAGTGTAAGAGGGCTGTGAATATTGAAGATGATGCTTAGGGCCAAAGCAGCAGTGGGCCAGCAGCCAAGCTGAGGTTGAGAAAACCTCTGCCAGCTGGACAGGGGCCATGGCAGCTGGAAACCATTCCAGCCCTTCCAGCAACTGCTGTGGGCACAGGGAGCTGGGGGTGGGCACACAAAACCATCTTACATGGATGTGCAAAGTCAACCGTGTTGGATGGAGGACCTGGCTTCTGCTCAGATTTGTTCTTATGTGGATATTTGTGTGAAAATTATCAGGGGAAAAGGAGGTTGCTGTGCTGCACCCAGTGGCCTGGGTGCTGACCTGGCTTGGGTTGGTCCCTGCTCCTCCCCTGGAAGCAGCCAAGCATTCTCCTGCAGACTCTGGCAGGGCATTTCTTTAAACAAAGGGGAAAAAAAAATAATCTATTTTTTCAATCACTTCCAATTTTAGATTCTGGTAATTTGGAGAAATTCTGAAATATCTGAGGGATTGTCTTTTTTTTTTTTTTTTCTTGGATGTAGTCTATGCATGTTGATGGGTGCCCAAAACACGCCTCATGCTTCCCAGTGTTTTACCCAAATTTTTTTCTGCCATAAGTACATCTCAGCTCTGTGCTGCTACTTGATAAGGCAGCTGGAGAGAAGCTATTTTCTGATTTTTCAGATACCATAGTTTATCTCTAATGCTAGTTTTCACTGACAGTTTAAGAAGTTCTTAGAAAACTCTTCAACTTCCCCCTTAGTACTGAGATGGTAAGAGCCAGATAAAACTTATGGCTTACTAATAACCAGCGAAAAAGTTCAGAGGCTTTTTTAGAGGTAAAGTGTGTGGCTGTTTCTTGTCTTTTTTAGACATGACAAATGTTTCACCCCTATCCCAAGAAGAATGATTAGTAGACCTTTCTACTGGACTTAAAATTACCCAAAGAATGTAGAAGTTTTACCGAAAAGGTGAAAGTTGGAGATTTTGAGGTAAAAACTTTGAGCTCAAGGCTTTAAGTTCTGATTGGGAAATTTTCATGTGGAGATGTTCTGGCTGGGGAATTTTGTTAGCCAGGCTGTACATCCCATGTCACCCATTCAAATGGGAATGAAGATGTTCCAGGTCATGGTGCCTCACTGGAGATGAGGTTGTGCTTTGGAGCTCTGCCTATGAGAGTTGAGGGAAGCATTTTTTTTTTTAGGAAAACCAAACCAAACACTGTTTCTCATAGGACAGCAGGCCTGTCTCTAAAGATTTCTGTTACAAGAAACCAAACCAAAACAAAAAACATTTTTATGGAAAATTATGTTCCCACTGGCTACGTGCATCACTTCAGAGCAGAGACCTTCTCATCCTTCCCTGAGGGTGCCCCAGAGCAGCTATATCTGACCACCTCCTGCTCCCCATTGAAATTCAAAACACAGCCTTGCTCACCGTTCCTTTTCTCAGATGACATTTAAACCTGTCAGTGGATACAACTGCTGTCGTGTAATCTTTGTAACCAGTGCAAAAATTGCACTCTTGCTTCATGATGGCTTCTGAGAACAGCAGAAGAAAGAGAATGGCTAAGAATGGACATAACTAGGCTGAAATGCCCATGTACTGCTTTCCCTGTTGCTGGGCTGACAGCGTTTCCAACGCTCTTCCTCTTGGAAAGCAAAATAAACCCGGGCAGTGGTGAGTAATAATGTGCAGTAAGCAGGGATGACAAACACATTTACCAGCCGTCTGACAACATGAACAACGTGTCACTTCGGTCCCCATGCTTGTTTTGTCTTATGTAAGTATCCTTATGGATAAGGAGAGGGTGCTGGGATGTGTTTGCCATGGAGTCCGAGTTCATCCCTGTAGATAGGCTGGAAGGGGATCATTGAATCACTGAGGGGCAGGGTTTGGAAGGGACCCCTGGAGATCATCTAATCCAACCCCCTGCTAAAGCAGGCTCACCTACAGCAGGTTGCAGAGGATGGTGTTCAGGCAGGTTTTGAATCCCTCCAGTGAAGTGGATTTCACAACCTCTCTGTGCAGCCTGTGCCAATGCTGTCACCTTCAAAGTAAAGAAGTTTTTCCCCTTGTTCAGGTGGAACTTACAGTTTGTGCCTGTTGCCCTTTCTTCTGTTGCTGGGCACCACTGAACAGAGACTGTCCCCATCCTCTTGTTGCCCACCCTTGATATTTATAAGCACTGGTAAGGTTCCCTCTAAGTCTTCTCCAGGCTAAACAGACCCAGATGTCTCTGCTGTTCTTTCTAAGAGCGATGCTCCAGTCCATCATCATCTTTGTGGCCCTTTACAGGACTCTCCAGTATTTCTTGTACTGGGGAACCAGTGTGATGTAGTAGGATCCTTAAAGATCCCTAGGAGGATTCTTTCACCCACAGACTCTACCCTGGCATTTCGGTGCCAGGCTGCTCACATCCCAAGGGGCTGGCTACACAGGTACCCACCAGCATCCCCTGCCATGCCCTGTGCTCATCAAATACAGTCAAGGTGTAGGGCATGTTTCATAGGGCACACTATGGAGAGCAAGAGCTGAGCTGTCTGCTCACAAAGCCAGCACCAGTGTATGGCCATGCACAAACACTGCTCTGAGCTGTGAATCCACATGCAAACCATTTTAATTGCTTTCATCTGGTATGGCCACTGGTAAACAGCAACCTATGAATGTTTACATAAAGTACAAAGGGTGCTCTGCAGTCCTATCGAGCTGTTTCCGTTTCTCTGTGATTAATATATTTACATCTACAGTCATATGTTTTTATAAACTTCACAAACAAAAACTTGATGTTGATGTTTTGGTACAAGGCTGAAATATGGGAACAATTTCAGTCTCAACGCCAGTGTTTCTGATGTGAGAACTGAAAGGCATCCAGAAACGAATATTCTTTGGTCCCTAGATATAGCATTTTTAAAGCATTACAGAAGCAAAAACAATCCTGGAGGCATGAAAGCTTTTTACAGTGACTCTGCTTCATGGAAATACTGACTCAGAGCCAAATGGCCGATTATATTGTATGATGTAAGAAGGAGTTAGAAAGCTTAGCAGGGAATTAGAATAATACAGTTTGTGTGTGTCTGTGTGAAGTGAAGGGGGGGAACAACATTTATTAGAAAGCTTTAAATCTTTTGCAGCTCTGTGTTAGTTGTGTGCAAAACTATTGCAGACCCTGTTGCAAGCAATGGGGATTCAATGTTTGACAAGCTCTGAGCTTCTGGGTGAAATGTTGTAAAGCCTCCAAAATCTCCTTTGCTGGGGAGGCAGCAAACACCACCACTGCTGTGTAGCCAAGGAAGAAAAGGTTTTTGCTGTGTTGCAGTTCTGGAAGGAGAATGAAGGATGGAGCAGTATTGGGGGTTGGTGGCTGAATCCTGTCCTGAATCCTGTCCTTCACTCTGTCAGGTGGAACTAAAGGTGGAGATCTGGGGGGTTGGCACTAGAGCGAAGCATCCCTCCCTGGATGGGGATGCTGGCAAAGCAAGGGGTGTGGTACAAGGGGAGCCCCAGCCCTGGCCCTTCCCTGCCCTTGGCTGCTGGGAACCATGTCACTGGGGAGGATTTTTATGGTTTGCTTTATCTCGTTGTCCTGCCAGGGAGAAAAGCCATTCGTTGCAAGCATCAACTCTGAGATGAGTAAAAATCAAAGATGACCCAAATGCCTGGAGGCATAAAAACAGCTACTGAATTGTTCAGCTTGTTTAATGAAATGGAGCAGCACAAAGACACAGCTGACGTATAGATTTATTATATATACTACAACACTGGCACGCAAATTTACAGAGATCACTGCAGACTGTGAGCTGTGGAAAGCCTGGCTGCTGTTGGCTGTTTGAGAAAAATTTGGGATGAAAAGTCCTATCAGGAAACCTGTCCTTGGTGTTGTGCTGGGACAGACATGAAGAAGCTGGGAACATGCAAACTTGTAGCTGTTACTGAAGGCAGAGGAGGGTGAGTTGCTGCTTAAACCTCAGCTCTGGTTTCAGCCTGGTGCTGCTTTCAGTCCTTGTCCTGCCTGTGAGTCGTGGCTCCCTGTGAGAGCTGGAAGGTGACTGACTGTCCCCACTGCACCTGCAGGACAGACAGACAGACAGAGCCAGGCAGATTTGCTGCTGTCTCATTGCTCTGCTTCCCACCTCAAGTGAGTCACGAGACACGAGGAGATGCGAGTGCTGAGCTGTGCCTGTATCTAAAACGCCAACTTCAAATGATGGTGCAGGTCATTAGGTCCCTAATTTCCTCTTTAATGGATTTTCGAATGCATTTGACGAATACGAAGAAGCTCAATAGTAAATTGAAATACCATTTGCGATCTTGGACTTGAAATGGAGCCTTAATGTTGCCATTATTTATGTTTACAGAAGTCCTGCAGGTCTCGAGGGAGGTGAAATGCCTGCAAGCGCTGAAATGATGGGGGCTGGAAGTGCACAGCAGCATCAGCCCAGGCTGCTGCTGAAGGGACAGCTCAAGTGTGCAGAGTTTTTGGACCATGAATAATCCCATTGACTCCCAATCGCTTGTGGATGTGACCCGGGCTGAATGGGTCTTGTGTCTGCATGGAAATATGGTCCAGAAGGAACCGAGAACATTTCCAAGCAGACTTCACCATGTGTTGCAGGGCACATCCCCCAGCTGTGAGCTGGGTTACTGGTGAGGGCTGGGGACCCTGGGGACATGAGGGCCACGGGGTCCTGGGTGCCATTGTTCAGAAGCTGTGCTTGGGGAGGAGACAATGTGAGGAGGATCATGCCTGTGTCCTGACCCACTCTGCAGACTGGACCCAGGCTCTCAACACGGGGTCCCACTCACCACACAGGCTCTGCAATTTCAGCCTCTCACTTTTCAGGTACTGCATTGGTGCAGAGGAATGAAATTCTACATTCACATCAATTTGGGTAAAGCTGGCAGCATTCTTGACAAATGTTTGTGTTTTTTTGGTTTTTTTTTTTTTTGTGCCTCCAGTTTCTAAATGGCATTACTGTTAACAGCAATGTATCAGCATTACCAGCAAGGCTGTAGAGGATGCACAAGCAAAGTCTGATATTACTTAAACCTCTGCAAGTACGCTGTGATAATTAATCAAGAAGGGACTGGGTATGTTTTTACATTATTCTGATAGAGAATAATGCAGTGCAATGCAATGCAGGTTTTTAGTTAAAATTCTCTAGTGAGCTGATCCCCCTCAGGTCAGAATATTTGTCTCCCTGCATGTATGTGGGAACAGCCCAGGCCAGAAGCCTTGTGTGAGTCTTTTTCTTCCTGCCAAAGCATCAGGTACTGCTGGGTCAGTGCTGGAGGTGAGCTCCAGCCCAGAGGAACCCAGGGTCCTGTCCAAGACTGCAGAACCTCACCCCTCGCTGGTCCAGAAGTCATTTGATTTTTGAGGTCTCATCCTGCAGCTGCTTTGGCTGCAGTGCTCCCTCCAGTTGTGCCATTCTGTCCTAGCAGGGGACAGAGCTGGCAGCAGGGAAGGGCAGCAGAAGTAGGCATTTGTCTTGCTGTCCAGTAAGCCACATAACAAATAGTGATGCCAAGTGTAATCCTGCTTCAGTTAAAACTGTTGCTTTGGTTTGTCATCATTCATTGCTCAGAGTACAGCTGCTGAATGACAGGATGTGGGAAATGAAGGTTTTTTTTATGTCCTCGTAGACTTTTAAAAATAAAAATTCCTGAGCAACAGAGGGAGAGAACATGGGAACGCCTGGGTTTGAATGTCAAGACACAGCCTGGCCAGAGTGAGCCTTCCCTCCAGGAGGCTCAGGAGAGGGAGGTTTTGCTCTTGGATTTAGGAATAAAATGGGCAGTATCCACACCTTGGCTTTGTTTGTTTACATTACACATCTGGTGCAGCTGCCTCGCAGAAAGGGACCTGTGCTTGATAGGAAGAAATGAAAAAGAAAAGACAAATGCCACGTATCTGCTTTGGGCCACTTCTTTGCAAAGTGTCCCGTGTCCAATTAATTAAGCAAGTGTTATGTTTGGAACCAAAATACAAGGGAATGGAGGGAATGATCCAAATGGACCGTGAGCAAGCAGATGAAATCTGAGGTGGCCAGAGGAGGCCTCATTAAGCCAGTAATGGAAGAGACAAGGCCAACCCTGCTAAAATCTGGGGTGCATGGGGTTGCCTTTTTCACATTTGGCTCCATTTAATAATGCTCTTACTTTTTATACAGGCTACAGTGGGGCTCCACCCCCTTGGCATGCTATTTGCTTCTGGTAGAGGGTGCTGAATTCCTGGCAGGCATGTGATCTTTGCTCTCAGTGGGAACAGTCCTACCTGGGTGCACTGCACCTCGTGTAACCAAATAGGGAAGCTGATGGGTTTGGTGGGAGATGCCTTTCATCCAGACTTCATACTCATTTCTGGCAGGCACAGCCCTTGAAGAACCACCAAAGGCTGGGGTGTGTCCAAGCAGCCTGCATAATTGCTAGCCCAACCCCTGCTTCACTCTGCCTCTAGAAATATTCTCTCTCCTCCTCTATGTATATTTATTAAGCACTATCCTGAACTATGTGAAATCAGTGTGGAATTTGCCTGAGGTTTCTCTCTGCCAGCCCAAGGCTTCTCAGCAGTGTGAGCAAAGTTAAAGGAGGTGCAGGAGTTGGGATAAAACCTCTTGTGCTTATTAGAGAGGGAGAAAGTGAGCAGTCAGGGTGCTGTGTTTGCTGCCCTCAGCATGGCAAAAGGGATGGCATTTGGCTTCCCAAATACTTGGGATTCACCATGTTTGACAGTCTCAGGTAAATGTCACCTTTTTAGGATTATTTCACATATTCTTACAGTACTCCATATCCAGCAGACCACCACCATTACCACTCTTGGTCCAAAAGTTGTTAGGTTTTGGGTGGTTTTTTTTTTTTTTTGCTACCCCTTGAAAATTTCTATTTAACAAGCCTACTGCTATCTCACTTCTGCTATTTTAAGTTCTGTGTCAGAAAAAGGCTGACTCACAGAAAGCCTTGTTGTAGGAAATATTGGCTCAGCCAAGGAAAAATCTCTCAGTTCATTCTTCCACTGTATGATTTAGGTTTTTCTCTGTCCCTCTTTTTTCTTTTCTTGGTCTTTTGGTCTCATGTTATGGCACACATCTAGCACTGTGAAAGATTGAGAGGCATTTCTCATGCACTAGTCTGCACAGTCAAATGTATGTTTCTGTATATACCCCAAAGTGTTTTATGTACCTGCTAGAAATGTTACATAGGGTGCTTGCACAGCTCATAAAATTTGGTCTTGTATTGGAAACGTTTTGTGGAAATATGCTGCTTAATCTACTGCAGCCATTCCGAGTTAACATTGTTGCGGTGCAGAGATTATGTTATCAGAAGTCCTCAAGAATAAACCTGAAAGAAATGGTTGTTTGAGGAAATGTAGATAAAATTGACTTGAAAAAGGGAAATAGCGGAGGTCCCAGGAAAGTAATACTTCTGGCTGGACTTGTGCTGCACTCAGCTCCTGATGAGTATGTGCCATCAACCTTTGACAGCTAAGGGCTTGTGTAAAATAAATTCAAGATGTGCTTTGGTTGAGTGTTAGGCACATCAGTGACGTGCAGTGAAAGACAAGGCTGGAAATCCAGGTCAAAATCCTAGCCCAAGTGATGGGGGAAAAAAAGGGAATCTCAACTGTAAAACCTCTGACTTCATGGGCCTTAACCACTGAAGCAAGTTATCTAAAAACATACTGCAGGGTGTGCTTTGGCACTGCCATGTACTTCATTCATTTTATGTTTAATATGCCAGAAAACAATGCTTTATGTAGGTGTGGCTATAGCATACCTCTCTATAGGAAAGCAGTTGATAGCTATAATAAGAAAAATCAGGGACTTTTGAGTGTACCTATTGATATTTTTTTTTCTAAACCTTTTTGACACTGTCATTAGTAATCAGAAGGTGGTTTTCAATAATTGCTCTTCTTAGAACATAAAATATAGCCCTCACATAAAGGATGTTGTCATCTGTAAAATACTTTATAAACACAATTTTATCCTCTTAGTTTTCTACTGAGATAAATAATTATGTGTTAAGAACAATCATTTGTAGCTGTGTTAGTCCTCTCTTTTTTAGATGGAAGCTCATGCCCTGAAAATAAATAGCTTGGTGAAGGCCACATGAGGAGACTTTCAGGAGCCTGCATGGGGAGCAAAGAGTGCTGGCTCTGTCCACTGCTTGTGACCAGAAAAATGTATGTATAATAAAACAGGGCTTTAAATATGGACAAGAAAAAAGAATCCTCTTCAGGTTAGCTGGATTCCTCGACTTCCAGGAAATACTAACAATAGTATGTGATAGAATTAAAGGTAAATACCTAATAAATACACCTTTTGTACCTTTATTTACTCTGCAGTAATTATTCTGAGTAATGTAGGTTATATTATGAATCACGATGACGCTTACAATACTGAATTTTTGCAACCACATCCTGGCCCTGTGAGATAATCCATTTTGATCTTAATGTGAGCCAGATACCTCTTGCTTGAAACTTCAGAGGTGTGTGATAGCTGCTGATACACACCCTTTTTCGTAACCTTGTTAAAATAAAACAAGTTTGGATTTGCTTATCCATCCCTGCCATGATGGGAGCTTTGCCATAACCATGGACTTAACAGGGTGCTCTTTGGTATTTCTAATTGAGAAGTAACACTTAGATTTTTCCATTTTAAAAATGTAGGTATTTACATATCCATCTGCAAAAAAAAAAAAAGGTTAAAGCAATCCTTCCAAAAAAGGAATTGTTCCCATGTCTCTAACTCAGCTCACTGTGTCTAAACTAATTACTACATGAACTCTGAGGCAGTCTGGTCTTGCATTGCTGGGTGTGCTCACAGAGAGGTTGTTTAACTAACAACAGCTTGCCTGCTGTCATGGTACCCCCTGTCAGAGCATTGCCCTGCAAGGAAACCATCCTGGTTCACATTGAAACTACAGCTCCACACCTGCCACAGCTGAACCCAGGCAGCCCATGGTGCTTTCTGGAGTCAGGTCTGTATTGGCATCTCTCCATGTTGTTACTCATCTTGCTCCTCCACAATTGTGCAAAAAAAAAAACACAAACCCACAAATCCTCCCAGGGCCATATTCTGGGTACATAGGGATGATATTCAGAGCTTTCATCACTACAGTAATCATGCTGGCTGTCCTGAGGCAGCTTTCACTTTGTGTCCTGCCTCTTGCACCAGGAATTGCTTTGGGAGCCCAAGGGGATGGTGGCATCTTCTCTCCACAGTGGCAAGCCACTGTGGGCAGGGAGGCCTTGGGACTGCAGCAACAAACAAACCCATTGGTTTTCCTCACCAAAAAAAAAAAAAAAAAAAAAAAAAGAGTTAAGATGTGCCCTTGTGGGAGTGGCTGTTCCACTGCAGGAAGGTGCAGGAGTCCTTTCCTGAAGGGTGTTGAAGCAGCTGCCATCTTTTCTGTCACTTTCTCTTTAAAAATATGTTCCTCTGGCACTGGTCTGAAAGCTCTCCTTGGTGTGGCACATTCACACACATATTGTGTTCCTCTTCAAGCCTTTAGGATACGCTGGGCCTTTAGGTAGGAGATCAGCAGCAATGAGACAAGGCCAATGGGTTTGCTTGGTTAATACCCTGGTTCCACAGCAGCGGTTCTTTACTTTGTCATCTGTGGACTATGCTGTTTTTTGGGGGGGTGTCAGTAGCTTTGAAAGACAGAAAGATTAAGTTGCCCCTGTGCAGAATATCCAGGATGAACAGCCTGTGCCCTGCTGAAGCTGTGTATACCAGGGAGACACTAACTGGCTCATGCTTCTTGACACTGATTTAGAGCAGTGCCAAACGTGCTGTAAGGAGCCTAACTCGTGTCCTGGAATTTCTGAAAGAGCCAATTCGTGGCTTTGGATCACACAGTTCATCAACTGACTATGAATGAGGGACTATTCACCTGGTCACGTTGCTCCTCTGCTTTTGGTGTTTATTCTGGGAAGCAGAAGCATCCAAGATCGATCTGGGTAAGTGTATCAATGAGATGATTGCTTTGGGATCAAATCCTCTCTGCCTTATGGAGATCTACAAGGTAACTGTGCATGTATAGTGATAAAAATAAAAGGTATTGCCATAGGTATGTTAACCATATGTTAATTATGTGAAGACCCCTGGCCTCACCTGCTCAGTGCTCCAGATTTAGTGTGCACAGACATGGGGAAGCTATGGGGAATTCATGGGGAAACTGCTGGGGTGTGGATGTACCTATCTCTACTCTTTCCCAGTTTTTTTTCTCTAGCATGGCAATATTCTTAGGACTAAAGGTGTCTTTCTTATCTACATCAATGCACTTTGGGACACAAACTGAAACAAACACCTTTGTGAGGAACAGGGCAGTTCATGTGGGGACCTTGACTCCAGCACCTGTCCCTCCTTAGCTCATTCTCCTGCTGTGGTGGGAGCCTGCTGGTGCTTCTGTTTAACTCAACAGGGTTTAAGTCTCACTTGTTTAAATATCAGGTTTAACTGGGGCTTGCCTGCATATCAAAGGCACTATGGTAATTTTTAGGAGGGAAAGGGTTTGTCCCGGTGTTGGCCAGACTTGTCCCTGCCCTCCCCATTGTGCAACGTGGTGCTGAGTCACTGACACTTCTCACCCAGTAAGTGCTCACATTTTCTTGGTGCTGTGTTTGTATAGGATGGGATCCCATAACACATGCCATAACTGGGGGAGTCTTTCCATAAACAAGAGCTAAAAATGAACAAAGGGCCTTCCTGGTTTGCTGGTATTTATTTATGCACTTCTGGGCCTGGCAGGTTTCATTCTGGTACCTGGACTGCATGGTGGACCAGGTTTTGAACTTGCTTTTCTGAAGTCAGTTGTTCAGTTCCTACCAACATCCTGATACCTCACTGGGCCTTCAGTTTCACCCCAATCTGCAAGAGATTTATGGACAAATATTTTTAGAGATTTAACACAATACCACGGTCGTCATTATTTGCTGGAAAATGTTAATAAAAAAAAGTGTTTCAGATTCATTTTAATCCCTGAAGTGATTTTTGAGTAGAATGCATGATTTATTAGTTGTTGTTATTATTGCAGTACATACCTATCTCACAGGAGATTGTGAGGATTAATTAATTCTTGTAAAGATGTAAAAGGCCATATAGGCATCAAGGGTTATGACTAAAGTGCTTTGAAAATGGAAACCACTCTGTGAGTGCCAAGTATTATTATTTATGGAACCTGGGCAGTGTGCTTGGTGCTGTGCAAACACTGGTCCAGTTATTGCAAATATTTGCTTATATGTGCTTAGTAGGCCAAGCACTCACTGTTACAAGTAATTTCAGCTATTTTAAGGATGTGTCTTACAAATAGGGCCGTGAGAAGACTTGCCAGTAGTTGTGATGGCAAAGCCACAGCATGTGAGCAGCAGTGGTATGACTGAACCACTTTTATTCAAACACATGGAAGAACCAAGACCTCAGATAGGTCCAGTTCTGCAGCCCAAAGTTAGGGTTTGGTCCTGTCTTTCTCGTTAGCAGGAGAGTTTGGAAAAGGAAATCTAACAGTTACTGTTTAGAAGTGCCTCTCCCAGCTCAAGGCAAAGCCAGTTCACTGAACAAACCACTGTAAACCATAACCTGCTCAACTGCCCTGTGTTTCCCAACATCCGTTCTTGGAAACCTCTGAAAGTGAGAACTTCCCTCCTGCCCCAGGAACTCTGAGTCCTGCTGCATTTGGGCACTGAAATGACAAAGTCTGAAGCTCCTCCTGGAAATCAACACCTTTGTGCAGTCCTCTGAGGTGTTCGCCTTTGTGAAGAGACAGAAATCAGAACAAAACCGATGGGGTAACATCACTAATGCATACATCTGCCAGCACGCAATTTGTAGATTCTCCACTGCAGAATGTAGACTTGAGTGATCAGGCTTGTACATCGTGTTAAAAATTAAATCCTGACACCCTGGAGTCACTGCTGAACGTTTGGAGAACACTAGACCATGGAAGCCCTCAGCCAGATCAGCCCAGCATCTTGTCACTGCTCAGCAGACCGATGGGAAGATGGTGTTCATAGCTCCTGTGGGGCAAATAAGGCATCTGTGTGGGGATTTCTCTCCTCTGGTTCTCACACAGCCAAGTGCTATTTCACGGGCTCCTCACATACACTTTTTCAGGCCCCTGCTGCCTCCCAGTCCCCAGTATGAGAACCCTTATCTCCTTTTCTCTTACCTTAGGCTACTGCCTCTCCCCTACCTGCTGTTATTTTCTTTTACCAGGGAAATAAATCAGAGTACCAAGTACTCTGATACAAGTAAAGGAGTACTAAACTCCTTTAGAAGCAGGGACAGATCTGAGGTTATAATGCAAGAAGGTTAGGGTTAGATTTAAGGTCAATCCCTTGCCGCGTTTTTTGCGTCTTCTAAATCTCCCAACTCTCAGCAAAGTGATCAGATTTTGGAACTGGACTAGATGTGGTTTTCAAAAATTATTGCCTCTGTACCTAGCTAGAGCTGATAATGCACACCATTACTGAGGAAAGAAAAGTTTCAGCTTGGGCCATCAAAGTAATTACAGAAATAAATGTAGTTGCAAACCTCTTGCTGTTTAAATGTGTGGCTTTCCAGAGGGACTTTTACTTTCCTTATATAATTCAGGCCTCTTCAAGCACATGAAAACCTAGGGCTTTCTCAGAATTAAATGGTATTGCAATGAAAAAAAAAATCTGTTTTCTGCAAATATTTTGATATTTTTCTTCATAAAAGGAGAAAAAGCACATGGGTGTAACCCTTAAAAAAATGAGCACTGTGAAGTGATCCTACACCCAGAGATCTTCCCAACTGCTTTCATCAGGGATTTGGGGAGTTGAGGGATCCCATCTGCTTGTGAGATGGCTCTTAGGTAGGTGGAATCTGTCTATGCTATGTCCCAAGTGTTAGGATGAAAATAAAATCTACCCTTAATCCCCTAACTGCAGCTTTAGGACTAGCAGAATTCTCCAAAAGAAAAAAGATAACGAGCTACATTCATGGCCCATCTCTCTCTCTCCTTTTCCATTTTGCCAGCCTCAGAAAAAGCAAGGTTCTGCAAAAGCATGGTGCTGTGGAGGCCCTATTCTGGCAGCACCAGACCTGGGTTTACACCTGTGTAGGGAACCCTTGGCAGAAGCAGGAATGACACCTGATGTTACCATCAGATCTGTGCGTGGATGCCAATGTCTGGACGTGAGAGCACTGGACCAATGCCCACGAGTGTGAAACGCTACTGCAAAAACCTTTGAAGATGGAAAGGCCAGCCTAGAGATGAGGGTGGTTTTGATTAACACAGCTCACTTTAAAAACAAACAACACAAACCTGGGATATAAATGACATAGCATTTCACCTCTAAAAATGATCAGCACCCAGGCAGGCTAAAAGGTGATTATTTTCATTAAACACACCTACAAGGGTAGTAATGGACCCAGGTGTCAGCATCGTGCTGCACCGACCCCCTTTGCAGGGCCGGCTCCCCGGTGCCAGGTACCATTGCGAGGCGCTGCAGAAAAGAAGTAAAACCACCACGTTAAATCCCTCCATTTATCCAAACGCTTTTGGCAGCCGAGATTAATTAATGGCTTTCCTAGAAAAACTTCCCGGGCCGGGCCGGGCCACGCCGCCCAGGGCCTACCGTGTCCAGCGGCCTTTTCCCACCCCCCCGCCTCCCTCAGGGCCCGACCCTCAGCTCCCGGAGCCGCGGGCGCAGGCCCCGGGGCGGCTGCTTGGGCCCCGCTCCCGCCGGCAGGCCCGGGCGGCCTCTCCTTCCTGTCAGGGCCCCGGGAAGCCTCCCCGCCGCCCGCCTCCCCTCACGCAGGCCCGGCCGGCGCTGCGCCTGCCCGGAGAGCGCGGAGGGGGGGAAGGAGAGAAGGAAAGGAGGAAGGGAGGAAGGAGGGGGTCCCCCCGCCTCAACCGCCGAACCCCGCGCTGCCAGGCCGGCGGGTTTGTTGTGCCGAGCCGGCCGCGCTCCTCCTCGCCTGGCCTCGCCTCCCGGCTCCTTCCTTTCCCTTCCCTTCCCTTCCCTTCCCTGTCCTTTCCCTTCTTTTCCTTTCCTTTCCTTTCCCTGCCTTCCCTCGGCGCGGCGGCGCTCTCCCCGGCGCCCATTTCCGTGCGGCTGGCCACCCGCTCCCCGCGCCGAGTGTCTGAGGGCCGCTGGCTGCTCCCCGCCGCTTGGCTCCTTCCCTTAGTAACAGCTTCTACATTCTGCCTCAATTCCTCCTCAATCTAAATCACACACACACATATTACTTTTTTTTTTTTTTTTTTTTTCCTCCCCTCCTCCTTCCTCGGGACTTAATCTCTACCCCCCCCCCCCCTCCCCTTCTCTCTCTCTCCCCACCCTCCCCCTCCCCCAGCCCCTGGCTCGGGATATAATTGAATATCACAGCACTACTCGCTGGGTATTTTTTTTTCTTCCTCCTCCCGTGTGTGTGTGTGGTGGTGTGTGGTGGGTTTTTTTTTTTTTTTCCTTTTTTTTTTTTTTTTTTTTTCCCCCCCCCCCCCCTCTCCTCCTCCTCTTAGTGTGGACACTTCAGCTAAAAAAAAAAAATAATATAATAATATTATCGATACAAATACGTGTGTACACACACACGGAGGGACACAGAGATGTGTGTGTATTTATATATGGCCGTATAAAAACACGGAGGAGACAAACCAGGGTGAATTTCTCCTCAGGAAGGGGGGAGCACCGCTCCGCCGCCGCTCGGAGGTAAGGACCGGGGCGCTCCCCGCCGAGCCGGGCGGGCGGGAAGGGACCGGCACCGAGACCGAACCGGGCCAGGCCGGTCCAGGAGGGGTGAGGGGGGGGGATGGCGCTGTGTTTGTCTCTCTGGCGGTTGGAGGTGTGTGTGTGGGGGATGGGCGCTCGCTTAACGCCTGCCACGGCCTCCCCCCCACCCCCCCGGGTTTTAATTAATGCTTGTGGGGTGCGGGGACACCCGTGGGTCTTTTTTATTTTTTATTTTTTTGGGGGGTGGGGGGAAGTAATATGTGGTTTTTTTTTTTTATTTGATCACACGGCACCCTCCTTCCCCTCCCCCCCCTCCACGCCGCTGCCTTCCCCTCCCCCACTCGGCTTCGTTTTTTTGGAAAAGGATTTAAGGGGGTTGGGGGCGGGGGGGGGGATAAGCGAATGGCACAGGGGAGCTATGGCGAGCGGCCTATTTTAAGCCCCATTTGTGTGGAGAAGGGCCTTCCCCTCCCCCTCCCCGTATATTTACTTAGGGGGGGAGGGGGGGACCGAACCGGACCCAACTGGACTGGGTGGGCCACCCCTCCCTCCCCCCCCCCCCGGCCCGTTCTGGGCCTTTTTTGGGGGGCTGGGTCCCTGCCCAACGTGTGCCCACCCCCTCTCCATGGACGAAGCAACCAAGTTACTGTTTATCAGTTTTCCTGCAAAGTTCAGGAGGGAATGTGACATACCCCGCGGTGGCAGAGGGCAGGCCCAGTTTTTTGGGGGAAAAAAAAAAAAAAGGGGTTTTGGTTTTGCTTGTTATTTTTTGCACTTACAGAGGTTCTCTCTTCGTGGGCCTCTGCCTGTCCAAAATCTGGTGCAAACTGCACCTTCCAGAGGGGCTTCCACGGTTGATGCAATGTCTGTATTTTCTTGGTAGAGGACATGGATCTTGCACTGGCACCACATGTGCCTTCTTATTATTGTTGTACCCCCGAAAGGGTTAAACTGATCGTGTTGTTCCAGGTGAATTTAATCTTTCATCACCGAATTTCCTTTTAAGGCAGCTTGAGAGAATAAAAGTCTTTCCCCTCGCCTGTCTTTTGCTTTATCCTTCCAACAGCAAACTTTATATGTGCTTAATGGCAGAGGCTTGTTGCTGCAGATGGATGACACGTGAGGCTGGAAGAAAGTTTGGTTTGTAGGTTGCTGTGTAGGAAAGTGAAGTTTGCTGGTGAAGTTTTTACTACTCTCTGGTGTGCTCAACTTCCTCGTTTTCCTGTCTATGTAAATCAAATTCCTGGCTGATTTATGCAGGGGGTCACAAGACATATTCCTCCTTCATTATTAAAGTATGAGAGGCATGACCAGGAGAACCAAGTCTTTGTTGTGTAAAAAAAAAAAAAAACACCAAACAAACATCAAACCATTTCTGGGCTGCTTTGACTCTCCTGTCCTATGTTGCTAAAATAAAGGAGCACATTGAGTGTATTAACAAGGTGGTTTGGTGTTGGTGGTCACTAGATCTGTGTCTTTTTTAGGTCTGTGGTTTGTGCCCTTTGTGTGGGAGAGAACCATTTGCAATATTGGTGTTTGGGGTGTAAGTTGTACCTGAATTTTTGGGTGTGCTGGGCAGTTCTGGGCCTTTGTCTTGCCCTGAGCAGCCTGAAGGCATAAGCTGAGGGTCAGGCTGGATTTGTGGCCTTCCTTTGGAGTTAGGTATGTTAACTGTCTTTTTAGAATATATTTCAAATAAGGACTGATCCTGCAAACTTTTTAATGAGTCCTTATGGAAGGAAAGGGCTGTGCTGTTATGGTGGTGGTGCCCAAAGGTGCATGTGGTGTTCTGTAAGTGATCACAGCAAACTATGGTTGCTTGTGGTTTTTTGTTTTTTTTTAAATTTTATTTTGCTTCTGGTTAAGTTTTAATGGAATACAATGTGTCACATTATTTACCTAAGATGGCCTGTGCCTGCACACTATCACTTTTAAAAGTTTTCTTATGGGAAGGTGGATTTGTCTCCATGAGAACAGGGTTCATGTTGTAGTGTGCCTTGGGAACTTGGTGGCATGCCTCCCGAGCTGTTATTGAGAACACCTGGAAGAGACTTAGTTCTCACTCCACCAGGAAAAGGGAAGGAAATAAAATTTAAATGTGTAAAACCAGTTGGGTTTTGGCTTTTGGGCTTTTAGTTTTTTTTCCAGAGTTTGATTTTTGTTTGTTTTAAATGTGTAGAGAATAATACATTTGTGTAGCATTAGGAATGCAGTAATTCCAGGAGAGTCTGTTGCCTCAGCTTTTTTCCTCTTCAAACAGGTAGTTACAATTGCTTTTTCCTGTGAGTTTTTTAATACGAATACTTCTTTCAGTTTTACACTATATATGGTAATTATTGATGTTTGTGTAATGCTTTGAAGTTGCAAGGCATGGTATAAGTGCTAAGTAGCCAACAGCAGTACTTCATAGTAATTTTCCCCATCATGAAAGAGTTTGATCCTAAAAAATGCTACAGCCCTAAGCATAAAGAGGCTCTGGATGGATCAGGGGAAATGGTCAGAATTGCTTATAGTGTTTCTTTCAGGTAATATTTTTTTTAGTTACAACAGATCTGAATAATGTAAAGCAAACTGAGTTATTTTGCCTAACTTGATTTTGGTTCTCAAATTTAATTTACATGGACTTCACATTTGAGTCAGAATGTGTCTGCTGTTACAAATTTTGTAGTGGCATTAAAGGTCCACGTCGTACAAGGATGTAATTGTGCAGAAGTCAGGAAGTCCTGCAAAAACACACACACAACTTTGTGAACATCAGTGGTCTAGTTCAGTCGAATAAACTTTGCAGATGTCTGTGAGTTTGCTTGCAGAAGCTGAGTGTGTTTTGTATTAGCAGTGGGCAGCAGGATGTGAATCTTTCCTGACACTGATACTTTTTTGGCATCCCAGCACTATTAAGTGTTTTGGGGAAAGCTGAGGCAGTGACAGGTGTGACAACTCCCTTTCACTGATCTCATTCCTCTTGTCTTCTGGGTACCCAAGAGGTAGCCACCCACCCAGTTTTTGCTTAGTTTCCTGTTCCTTCCCCATGGACCCATAGCTGCTCAGTTTTATGGTGCCTGAGACACCTTTCTGGAGAGGACACTTCTGGCAAGTGGAGAAGAGACAGACACAAACCTGCTGCCAGCCCTTTCCCTTCTAGACCTGGACAGGGAGGTGTTAAAGTGGTCCCATGTCTTCAGAGAGGGGGGCTAGGGCAGAATGTGCTGCAGGGCTGTGTTGGGTCAGTACTGTGCTACGGAAGTACAACTCTTTTTTACTCTAATTCATGTTGTTACTGATGTCTCTGGTACTGTTCTGTATGCTGACTGTGGTAAGAGTGTGTGTTTGTGCATGGGTACACGCACAGAATACAGGGTGTAATAATGTCTGTGTATTTCAAGGCCTAAACATCAGCTCCTACAAGTAGCTGCAGGTTGGAGAAGTGAAAGTGTGTGCTCACACTCTGTAATTATGTGTGTTCAGCTCTTACAAAAAAGTGACTACTGTGAGAATATGCTCTTTTCAGTGCTTCTGAGGTGCATTGCAGCATTAAGGTTATATCTGAAATGAACAGGTGATGAAGAAACATCTCCTATGTTCCTGCTATTAATTTAGCTACCCTTGTCCCATATACATGCAGTTCTCTAAGCACTGCAGCATGAAGCTAGATGATCTTAATTTCTGTGAAACAGCTTATTGAAGAGAGTGACTTAAATAGGAAAAGGTTCATCCGGAGGTCCCAGGCAGAGTAGATGGAGACCTTTTTATTAATCTCATAATTGGTTTCCTCTGACATAAAGTACGACAATGAAGTGAGAAATAAATATCTTTTTCAGATGAAATTGTAGGGGAATATGCTGGCTTTCTTTCAATTTTACAAAATTGAATTAGCTAACTTGAGGTAAAAAGTAGTGAAGACGAGGCAGTGTAGTTGTCACTTCATGAGAGTTGATGGGTTGAGTGAACAAGTACAGAGGCCTGGTCTAGAAATCACTTCCAGTTTGTCTGAAATCTGTGAACTTCTTGTCAGGGTTCTGCCCCGTGGTAACTAATCCAAGATGAGAAGGCCATTTTCCCTCTCATAATGAAATTGCTGAAATTGTTTATACAGAATTCTCTGTATGGCCGTGGAGGTGGAAGTTGAGTTTTCCTTTGTTTCTGAAGGATCTACAGAACCATAACTCAGCTTACCCTCTGTAACACCGATTATTCAGTAGTTTACCACACAGTTCTACATGTCATCCTTTTGACTCTCCTTTTTGTGTTGATAAGAAGCCTTATTTTTTTTTTTTTTTCCTTGCTAAGAAGTAAGGGGTCTTTCCAAGCTGGAGGATGTGTAGCCACGGGGGAGAATGCACACGGGGGCTGGGTGCTTAGGGTCTGGCTGGCTTGGTGAGCCAAGGAGGGAAATTACAGGTGCTGCAGGTTATTCTCTTCACTTGCTTTCTTGGATGGGCTGATTGCTAGGAAGACTTTTGGAAACTATTTTCTTACCTGTAGTAATAGTAGTAAAAATAGTTGGTGAATTGGTGTAGCTTTCTGAAAAACCTGCTGAAAGAACCTCCAGAGTGACGAGAAGGAAGTTTTAGAGATTTGTCTGAGTTGATGTATGTGATGTCTTCTGGAGAGTCCTCTCGGTCTTTGGATGGAAGTGTCCACCGTGCAATTCCATGATTTAGAGAGATACTCAGGTCTTTCTAAGCAAGTTACCTTGAATACCAGAAGCAACATAACCTAGGCATGTTATCAGACAAAAAATAGGTCCTTTTTTTAGGGTGAGTAATGCAAGCAAACTGGATGTCAGCTGGTAGAGCTTGAGCTGGTTCAGTGCCCGCGTGTATGCTGCACAGCACCGGGTGCTGGGAGTGGACTGTGGGTCCCCAATTTGTGCTGTGGTTTTCCTTGGTGCAAACCTGACTTTTCTTAAGAGTATAAACTGGTACCTGCATCTGTAAAGCAGGATATTAATAGTCATGTTTTCAAAGATGCTGAGTCCCCACAGTTGTGTGTGAAGTTGGGAATTTCTGTGTGTGCATAGCATTTCTAAAAATCAAGTCTTGTGTGTGGCTTGTTGGCTTTTGCGAACTCCCATGAGGATGCAGTTTCTGTCTCTTTCTGGGAGCAGTATTGGTAAAAGGCTATGTTGTGTACTCTGACTTGTGTTTCTTGTCATAACTCTGAAGTCTCCATGTTGCAAAGGAGCAATTGTGTTTATTGGTAATGTCGAGCAGTAAAAAATCAGAATCATCCAGAGAAAAAACAGTTGTGGTGTGTTGGTTTTTTTTTAAATTTTATTTATTTATTTTTCTTTCTTATGATCTAAGATTCAGTTCAGTCACTCTTCACTGTACACATGTATTAGAGACACTCTACAACCATGTCCCATATGCAAACATTCTGGGTGTTATTTCAGATCTCTGAAACGCAGATTTCTGTGTAACTAGAAATTTTAGCTGGGGTGGTGTGAGTGCTAGGCCTTCCCCTCCCCCCCCATGGGACAATAATTTTGCCAACCTGGCAAGGCAGACAGACTCTGCAGATAATGCTAGAGCTCCTTTTAACCCATTGCTGGCTTTGGGCATGAATCAGTCACTTCCCCAGCTGCATGCAGGGCTCCATCAGAGCTCACTGACGTCAGGCAATGGTAGATTTTTATGAATTAGGACTCTGAAAGTGACTCTGGAAACTTTCCTGTTCTGTACTCAGCTACGTACACTGCTGGCAGTGACTACAGAGCATACAGAAGAGATTTCTGTATGGCCTATCCATGGAGAATTTTCCCAAGGTTGGGAGTTAAGGGTCAGATATTTACTGTTCATTAATATTTAGTGCCAAATACTGTGCCCAGTGCCAAAGCCACAGAAATTGTCAAGGTTTAGAGTCCTATTATCTGAAAAATTGTATCCATTTGACATTAACAGTGTTAAAAGTTCAGGCTCTTCACATGGGTGACCTATTGCTGGGAATTCAAGCACATGAAAGGTGAATTTTAGTCCACTGCTGGTTCCCTAAAAGTACAGGGCAAAGAAGGGACAGTTTGATTTCCTGGAAGGAGTTTTCCAGGCTAGCTGAGGAGAGGAATAACAAATTTTATAGTTATTTTGTGGTTTTTTTTGGACAGACTGATTAATGTTTGAGTGTCAGCATGACTTCTGAAAATACATTTTTTGCCTTGTAAAAATAGTAATAAAAAGATCTCTTTTTTCATTTATCATTGATATTGGTATAACTTACAGTCCTGTTGGAACAAATGAGCATTTTGAGCATTAGTTTCAGCAATTGGGAGAGTGTTAAGTATGGCTGAAAATTTTACCTTAAAATAGCAATAGATCTTGAGAGATGATTCTGCAGGTTGATGTTCCCCATGCTTCCAGGTCTGTCCAGCTCCCAGAAATGCTGAGAACTTTTCCTCTTTTAGACTAAGTCTGAATTTGTGGGGGAAAAAATAGTTTTGATATTTGATATTAGGCGTAGACCTATGGGGGAAATAGCAAGAGATCTGGGTCAAAAAAGTAGGACGTGCAAGACTTAGTAGCTGTTGAAGTGTATTTATTTGTCCTATATTAGGTTAAAGGAAGTATTGGTGCTTTCATTTTGGCAATATGTCCTTCAGTCTGCAGTGTTCTGTAAAGGGAAGACAACTGTTAAACAATGAATCACAGCTCATTTTTGTACGGATGTCAACATTCTTCTCTAATGCAGAAACTTTTGCCTGGATATTAACACAAACATTCCTAAATCCAGACACTTAGTGGTAAGTTTTAATTAGGAATTGCTCTGTAAAAATATGGATTTTTGCCATGATGATAACTGTGAATCTGTAACGTACTTTTGGGGTTAGATGTAATATTTTTAAGTTTACTTTTAAAGCAAAGTTAGCACAAATGCGCTTAAAGGAAAATGAGGAACAGTGTTGTTGAACCATCTATTAATATTCATGGTAAGAAATTGTGATAGAAACATCCCTTGTATGGCAATGGGTTAGCTGTTCCTTGCAACTAATGCAGCAGATCTGGGATTTATGAAGTGGGGTCCATACTTGTGTATGATGTGGTACTTGGGTTTCACTTTGTTTCAAGTGCACAACTGGATTTCACAATCTGGTGTGTGCCTTGTTCAGGGTGTGAACTTACAGCACTGCGTAAGATGAAAAAGTCAGGAGTATGAAACTTGAAGATGTTGAATTGTGATAAAACTTACACAAAAATACAATGAAACAGCCTACTAAGCAGTTTTGGTGAGCTTAATCTGATAGCACGAGCGGATGTCTAAATGTAGTTGATTAATAGAAAACCAGCCTTTTTTTTTTTTTTTTTTTTTTTTTGACAGCTTTCACTGTTATAGTAAATATTTGTCACAATTGTTTGAGTTGTAAGAAAAATGCTTTGTATTTCTCAGACTGTCTTCCAGGGCAAATTCTGAATGGCTGTTGATTACATTAGAAATATCAATGTGTTTATTTTACTGTTGGCAAGGTCTGTGTTAGTTGGTTCCTCTGCTGTCTACACATGCAAGGTTATTTTGATATGGATTATTTATTTCTAGTTCACCAAGGCCCTTTGCATGATTCTTTCTTACTATACATAAAGTACATACTAAATATGAGAAATTAAGGTCTAAGAATCTGTTAAGAACAATCAAAACACCTTCCTAACCATTGTTTGGCCATTCTGTTGGGATGTCACAGCCCTCCCAGATATATTCCTTCCGGGTATAATAGGTAGGCATTGATTATGTCTTAAAATGAACTCTCTCCTTTTTGTGTGGTTCTGTGGGATGGTGGTGGAAGCACCAAAGTGAATATTCCTGTCAGGCTCCTCTCACTGACCCAGTGCCTGGGCTCACTGCAGCCATGGTCCCATGTTAGGTGCTGGGGCACAAAATGGGGCTTTGAGAGAATCCTATGTGTATTGATGGAACTGCTAAGCAGAATTAAAAAAAATAAAATATATATGAAGGCTGAAAGGATGGAAACTTTCAGAGGTAGCCAGGGAAAACACTTTGGATGTGTTGTGACTTGCTTTTTGGTGCTGTGGATGATCTCACAGGAGAGATTCGGAGGGTATGTGAGATGCAGCATCAGACTCCAGCTATGAGTATGGCCATTACGTAGGCTGAGATTCAGTATTGCTTTGAATTGCCAAGACTGCCTGCAGCAAGGTTTGTGTATGTTGGACATCACTAAGGAGCTCCAGAAAGCTCTGTTGACAGTGTTAGAATACGTAAATCTTATTTGCGTGCATTATGTGCCTCTCACTTTTCCTGTGGTTTGTAACTACCTACTTGAGAAAAGGTTTTTGTTTTTGGGTTTTTTTCAAGGTGAAAAGAAAGAAATACACTGTTTTTAAAAAGACATTTCAGAGATCAGATTAGTCAGCTTTCATTTGCATTAATGTTACTCTAAATGGTGAAAGCTTGGAGCTGTAGGGTACATCCGTGTGCCCATTGCTGCCCACTTTTATTAGTCTGGTGCTGTTGCTCCTACTGCTGTTCTGTGTGATTACAATAACACCCCCAAACCTCCCTCTGTGTAATTAAAACACTTGTAAGATTCTGCTCTTTTTTTTTTTTTTTTTTTTTTTTTTTCTAAAATGAGCCTCGGTCCAATGGTCAGTAGTATGGCCATGCTGTCTCCTCTACTCCCTCTTTTACCTTCTTCATGCTGGAGTGTGGATATGGCAAATTAATGTACTATAGTGGGGTATTTTTTGTCTTAGTCTTGACAGTTTGCATAATTTTATTATCATCCCTTCCTAAGGCTTTGATTGATTTTCACCACACTCCCTTCCCCCCCACACTTTCTTTTTTTTTTTTTTTCCTCCACCTGGACTTTCTTCATTTTGTCATTGAGGACTTTCTTTTACGTTCTTCCTATCCTTTTTTTCAAGCCAAATGGGTGACTTTTTATTGCTGTTCTCTGGGTTTGCTCTGCTTTCTTCTGTTTTCTCCTAACTTTAGTTGAGTGTATGTATGGAACTTGATCCTGGGTTTGGATGGTGCAGCCATGCTCCGTGGCAGAGTGAAACCTGCCTGACTACTGAGGAAATCTCATTTTTCAGGCAGAGAGCTGGGCAGAGGGTTGGCTGGGACAGGCATGCAGGTGAGGAAACAGAGAGGATGGATTTTGGCAGTGCCTGTGTTTGATAAAAATAATCTTGGCCTTAGCTGTAAAAGACAGTGGTGAGCTGCGAGCTTTTTAAAATAAGGGATTTGAAGTTTTTATTGACTGTGACTTAAAATTAGTGAAACCAAAGTCAGTCATGGTGAAATCAGTGGCAGCCTTATCTTATTGTTTTTATTGTGAGGGGTGTTGACAAGTCACATGTCCCATTGTTCTGGGTGAACAAACACTGCTTTGAGACCTCAAGCTGGTACGTGTGCTCAGGCGCCTTTGTCCTCTGCTGCACAGATGAGTCTGCAGAACTGTGACTTTGGAGTTGAAAGATGGCTTTAGAGAGTTCATGTCTAGAAACAGTGTAATATATGAAAGTCTGTTGCTTGGTGTTTAAACACTCTTCTTTTTGGTGTCTTCTTGTCCAGAATCTAAGAAAATAAGTGGGAGAGAAAATGCATCATGAACTCTCCTGTACCTTGTTGCCGAGTGACTCCTGTGGATAGCAGGATTGTCTTTTGTGTCTGAAATGGATGTGCTTAGGACCAAGGGAATGCAAGATGTGCTGCTTAGAAAGTCAGTGAAAGATTTTGTTTGAAAGTCTTTCCAATATAAGTCCCTTACTGCAAAACTGTTGACAGTTGAGATGATAATAATGAACCTCAGCTTTGCTGAAGTCAGTTTTATGGATCACCTCTAAATTGTACATTCCTGTGATTGGGATAAGCATAGAGTAACTAAGATGGATGCAAGAGAGACTGGCTACAGGAGCAAGCTTGGCCTCTGGAGGTTGTGGTTATAGTCATGCAGCCTTATCTGGGGAAGGATCCCATTGAAATAGCTGTGAGTTTTGCCTGAGGAAGAACAGAACTTCCTGCCTACAGTGATTCTATTATGTCGTTTTTAGTACATCTTAATAATGCCAATGTAGCTCATTGTCTGGTTTGGTATTTTTAATTCACAGAACGAGTTTTTATCTTTTTGTCAGCTCATAGTCTTGCTATTTCCTCCTCAGAAACTGGTGCCTGACATGTATTTTATACTCATACAAAAGCATTCACCAAGTTGCTCTTTAACTGTCAGTGCTCCATAGTGGGTATTACCAGGAGACTTTATTGTGTAATTGCACTAAAGCTGGTAGAAATTGTTGTAGCTCTCTAGGCTGTGTCTGCAGTGGCAGCTCTGTGCCTGCCCTCTGATGTTATCCCAGTTTTGGTGGCATACAGGCAGTCTGTAAAATACTACTGTCATTTCAGTATAGAACGAATGGCAAGCTTTTGGTGTCCTAATGTGGGTGCTGTACAGTAATGGGATGGAATATATCCTGTGGGTTCCTGTTCCAGGTTTTCAGATGTTTTGTCTCAGCACTTCTGCTGTTTGTCTACACAGTCCCTTCCTAGGGCCTGCTTGAATAGAGGGAATTATGGAATTACTTCCTGGTTATGAAGTCCCTCATTAAATTTTCATGGACTTGTCAAGATCTGCAGTGAATCCCCAGAGACACAGCTCTGTACCCACACCCACAGTTTTGCTTTTCTGGGTTGACCTAATATTCCTGTATGTAACAGATAACTGCGTTTAGTTTATTTTTAGTTTACATCACTGAAGATTTTCTGTCCACATAATGATTAGGACAGAAAGCTGGTGTCAGGATTATCTGCTATTTCTGACACTGTGTGACCTTAGCAAATGGATTAACAAATTTACCCATGCACCAGTGATTTAATACTTACCAGGAGTTTTTTCAGACCAGTTTGCTTCCCTGGAATCTGGGAAAGGCAGTGTAGCAGTGAAAAGTGGCTTATGTTTTATTTTCCAGTCTCTGCTTATTTGGAGTTTTTAATTTAGGCGAGTTCTCCTTTTGTGTTCATAGGTTTTGTGTGTCTTGTAGTTTTTCTTTGATGTTGGACAAAACAATGCTCTTCACATTGGGAATGTTTGGTGATAGTGCTCATGCGTGACAAAGAATACTGTTGAAATCAGGGTGCTTGGTTCGTAAAGTTCAGCATGTTTGTGTCCTTAATAATTTGAAAATAAAATCTTACATGAATTTTGACCATTCATGCACTTGTTCTTGACCCCAGCAGCACTTTGGGGATGGGAAATAAGCTGAACTTTTTTGGTGGAACCCCTTGTCAGAGCTCACCTAAGGGCACACTGCTTGTCCCAGCAGTGGGGATGGGAGTGGGGTGGTGGGACCCCCAAGCTGACCCTGCTCTGAAAGCTACAGGTGGACCTCTGGGAACTTCCCTGTCTGGAAAGATTCTGTCCTCTGCTATTGGTTTTAGAAACATCACCTCTGGAAGGGTTGCATTAAGACCTTGTGTGTGTGTGGGTACTAAACCCAACTGGTTCGGCTGAGCCACCTTACAGCCTGACTCAGAACGCCTGTATTGTTACCATGAAGTGGTGGTAAACTACAGCTTATCCATAGGCATGAACCTGTCTGTAAGAGGTCAGGGTGGGTCATGAACTTCTTTCATCACCTTTGCTGTCAGACAAAATCTTTGCAGACTGCAGTGGGCCAGCTTAGAGTGAAGGCAGTCAGACCCTGGCCTTTCTTTCTCATGACTGCATCACTCATCCTGCCTGGGCTGCTTGGATTTGTCCGTATGGAAAGTAGACTTAAGTGGTGACAAGATCTTTGTCATGTGCTTACAGTTTCGTTTGAGCACACCTTCCTTAAGAATTTCCTGAATGTTTCTTTTTTATAAATGTATAGTAAAAAAAAAAATAAAAAAAAATAACCAACTTGTATGAAGATCTTTTTTTTTAATGCCATTTACTAAGAACCAGTGGTATTTTTCCTGTCAGAGCTGTGTGCCTGGGGCTGATAGAGCTTTGCAAGTCTTGCAAGAAATTCCTATGCAAGATGTGCAGTCCTAATGCAGGATATTGCTTTCTGGTAAGAGTTTTCCCCAGCAGTATAGATGTCTCCTTAAGCACATCCCAGTCCTGGTGAGCACTTTGTGCTTGTGGTGCTGATGAGCACATGCTTTCTGTTCCATTGACTTCCTTTCATGTGTTGTTTGGGTGTTTTTCACATGGTGGAAAATGAAATTTCAGGGAGTGTTTTAATTTTTGGGAAATTGTTTCATCTAGGAAATAGTTGTATACATTCGGGTTTTTCTATTTTAAATCCTGCTTTTATATTGTGACTTTTTAAATTTTCATCGTACTCTACACTGAGAAATATCTTCTGATTAATTTACAAAGAAAATCCTGTGAGCACATTAATAAATCCCTTAAAGTTTACAAGAATGTATGTAGTATACTTGCTAGGTAGGTAGCATGGTTTGAAGTTAAAAGTGTGTATTTACAGTGCATTTGCATTTTTTGAGTGATTCCACAAAAAAAAGTCTCCCATTCCTGAATATGTATCTATATATCAGCAGATACAGCTGTTGGTGTAGTCAAGCCCTAATTATTAAAAAAAAAAAATAAAAAATCACTAGTAAGTGGGTTCCTGGGCTATTTTTAGAAGAGCTGAGTGAAGCCCTTTCTTAGTTGAACCATTTTCTTGTATTCTGAGGAAGTCTACATGTTCTTTGTAAGAAATACATTATTGCTTCATTGAAGTCAATTCAGGTTCTCTGGAAATGATCCAGCCTTCAAGAAAGAAAAATATTAGCATGTGTGTTGAGGGAAAGGGTTTCCCTTTATTTTGGAATTTGCTTGTCATGTTTAGCAAGTAAGCCATTTTAAGATGCATTAAGGCTCTGCAAAACTCATTTTCAGGGCTGATAGTTTTCTAGTCCTGGGTTGAGCAAAAAGATTTAAATTTAATATTTTCAGGATTTTTTTTTTATTTTAAATAGCTAAAGATCTGTGCTTTTGTTCAGTTATAATTTGAGTGCCATGCATATTTCAGGAGAACAGAAAAATGGAGCATTTAAGATGATGAGGACTGGGTAGCATTTTTTTAGCCAGTCATTGGTTTCAGTGTCTGAAATGCTTTGTTGCCTGTTTAGATGTGGAAATGTACAGAAGTAGCCTTTGCTTGGAAGTCTTAAATATTTGCAATGTGTTGTTTGAGTTTTGGCAAACCACCTTCTAGTGTATGAAGTCAGTCACAAGCAAGCTGGAGACCACTGATGTTTTAGTCCTGCAGCTATATCAAAGCACGTAAGGTTAAAATTAAAACTGTCTCAATGTTTGTGTGCATGCATCTTGGATCTGAGACCTTCAGGACGCTCTTGTGAGAATTTAGTGCCTTCTATCATTTAGGCAGTGTCTATCTAAAGATTTTATGACTTTAAGCTTTTAATTGAGGGGGGATTTGCAGATTTCTAGGTTTGGCTTATAGCCAAGTCCAGCACCCCACATACAAATCTGGCTGAGTTGGCTGCTCGTTCTCCAGAGCAAGTCGAGCTTCAGTGATATTTTTTTATTTTATTTTTCATTTTTTATTATTATTTTTTTCTTCTCTCTTTAACTCATGCGCTCCTTCATTCGAGAGGGCAGGGGTTTGGCAGAGGGCTGACCCTTTGGTAGCTGAATGCCCTTGGAAGTTATGCAAGCTGCATCATTTAGCAATCCCTTTCTGTAGTCTGCAGACAGGCCACAGAAGGGTGGAGGCACTGAAGACACAGAGAAGGGTGAACCGAAGGAGAACCCTAAGATCAGGGACTCTTCTCCCAAGGATGCTGAAAGGCATGTGCCAGGAGGCCCAAGGAAGCAGGGTCTGGGTCAGGCTGTTGCTCAGGCTGCCCCAAAGGAGAGGGAGTCCAGACAGCCTCCAAACCAACAGGAGAAGGGGCTGGAGCCTTGCCCTGAACACAGGGGTTAACTAATCTCTGCTTGAGCACAGTGCTTCTCCAGGAAACTGCCACCCTCCTGCATCTAGCTGAGACCTGCCCCTCCATTTCTCCTCTTAGATTTAGCTACCAAACCCGTGGTATTTTTCTTGCACTTGTCCAGAGTGCTTCTTGCACCATTGGTTGTGAACCAAATGATGTCTTTGCTCCCTGTTGTTGTAGTCATAGACTTGCAGTTTATAAATTACTATTTCTTTTTTTTTTTTTACACTGACACGTATTTCAGATTATTTTCCTAACTACTTTCAGGCTTTTAAAATTGTAATGACTTGAAAACCTCAGCTTGTTTTGTTTGGAAGTTATTCTTCCTTGGGCAGAAACCAGACCTGAAGAATATTACTCGGAAGTTAGTGAAAGAAAAGCTCTCTGGTAGCATTTCTGAGTTGTTGAGATTAGCTCTGAATTTTAAGATAATGTAATTTTCTTTTATAGAAGAGCTCACCACCACCTTCCCCTGCTCCCCTTCCTGGCAAGCCCTAAAATATTCTTTGTGTCAATGTGCTATATGATCTCTAATTATATGATCACATACCATTCCACAAATAGTGCAATACAATAGCATAGAATTATTTCTAGGATCTTAGAGAGGTCTATTCAGTAGATTACTTTAAACCCTGATCTTGCAAGCTGTTTTGTGTAAATTGACTCCTTTGCCTCCCAGAAGCTGTGTTTACTGTAGCCCTGCCTTAAAACCCAAGTTCAGAGCTGGTTATAGACTCAGGGCTTGGGATGTCAGTTTTGAAAGTTGCCATTTAACTGCTCTTGTACAGCATATGCATATTAAGTAGGATAGCAGAATAACAGTGAAATTGCTCACCTAGGACTGCAGATGCATTACCATAATTAACTGCTTCTTCCCTTGAATTGCACCTAATGAGGGCTGTGCTGTTGGCTGAAAATAAATTGCATAATGCATTACTAGTGACTAAATTATTTACATACCTTAGAGAGAAGATGGTGTAAAAAGTCTGCAAAGTGAGTGCTGGACCATTATGAAAATTAAATGTGGGTAGGGGGGAAGAATCAGAGATAGAACACGGTGTAGCCTGCATTCTCCTGGGTCACTGAAGAGTGCTGTATCCTATTTGCAATATAGTGTGTGACTTCATGGTTACATATTTATCACATTGCATTATGTATACGTGGAGAAAGCAGAGTTAGATCTCTGCAAACAGCCTTGGGCCTGCTCTTAAGACTGTGTCTGGGTGGTTATGAATTGCTAAAAATTACAAGTTGTTGTTTGTTTTTTTTTTTTTTTTTTTCTGCATAACACTGTCCCCAAAATGTGCTAAGTCAAAATGTGGGTTGGCAAAATCAACTGCAAACCAAATGGGACAGTTTTTGAAATGCTTGCTGTTCTCTGCTTCCTTTGTGTGACTGTTTTGAGATGGTTCAGGATTTCTAGGCTATATATTCACTGCCTATTTTTCTTAAAACCTTAGTTAGCCAAGAAGTATTTTAAAAGCACAGGATCTGGTATCCTGTTTTCATCATGTGGAATCCTGTAAGATCCTGTTTGTTGACACTCAAAAGATGGTTCCACTCTATAGAGATCATTTATGCTTACTTACCAGAAGAATTACACAGTAAATATATGTGTGAGCCACTCCATGCAAGATCATTGGCAACACCAAAATAACTGCAGGTGATTGAAAATGAGCTTAGATAGAGGTGGCAATTTATGTTAGAATCTGCCAAAATAAGGCTTGTTTCAGCTTGAGTTTACCAAGGGTAAAAACCAGTTTGGAGATTGATTCCTGCTCTTTTCAGGTTTGCTTTTGTCTGGGTCTTCGATTTGAGTTTGATCTTGCCAATGATTGCCAAAACAGGAAAATATTTTTTGTTCCCTGATGTTTTAAAGAGAGAATATCAGGGTCTCCTGTGTGGGGGGCTGTCCATACCTCTGCACCCATCACAGGGCTTTCTGAGGGGGAGGTGATGGGTCAGGATGGGCAAAGGAAGATGTGAGAGAGAACATGGCCCTCAAAGAAATTCAGTTGTTTATGTGATTTCTTAGGGTTATGGTCCCAATGGAAAATGTGGGGAAAAAGCTTTGCAAGAAGAGCAAAGTTTGGGAAATTGGATATTTCAATGGAAAAGTTGTGAGACTGCAGTGAACAGAAAGGGAGTTTGGTCCTGGTCTGTATAGTCCTTCAGGCATACAGTGAATCCTGAAGGCCCTGCTGAAGGACAGAGCCTTTCCTGCTGTCCTTCTGTTGTTGTTGTTTGTCACTGAACTTCTGAGCTGTTATTTAGGAGAGAGAGATGATCAGAAAGGACAGCAAAGACCTTGGAAACCCTCTGCCAGAGTCTGAAATCTGAACTGGGGTGTTGCGAATGCATATTTCCGTTTTGCAGAGTGGGGGAGGAGAGCAGGGCCAAAAGAGTGTAGAGGAAGGGGAGGAGTTACATTTATTCTATTTCTTTCTCTTCTCTTCCAAAACCTTTTCTGTAGCATATTAATTTCTGAACTCTTAATAAATGCATTAAGTTCAGTGCTCTGCTTTATCATGGTAGGAACTTCACTAGCATCCTATTTCTGGTTGTTATCAATCAACTGTTTTATGATCATGAGCATGTAACAGAATACTGCCACTCGATGTGACATTGGGACAGGGATCTATCAGCATTCTGTTGATGTGAGGGGGCTTGGTTGGGTGAAAAAGCACACAGCTTCAGTGAAAAAATGAAACTGTAGGTGAAAGGATGCAGAGAGATGAAACCACGCGTGTAAGTATTAATGTTATGTTGTCCATAAGGAATGATCATTTCAGTAACCCGTGGCATAACTGTCTTCCAATTTGTTTGGCTTTTTGGTAGGATGGGTGGAGTTTTCTGTTAAGAATGGTCTCAAAGGGAAAAATGCAAGCAAGTTTTGTGGATGTTTATGGAAAGCCCTGGGGCAGTGAGAACCTATTATGAAGCGTGAGTAGAAGGGACAAGGCTTAATGTTTGGGTTGTAATTGTGGGTATGGAACAACTGTAAATTTGCAGGTGAAAAAATACTCTGCTTTACATCATGGGCTGTCCAAGTCTCAGTTGAGCAGAGGTGGAATTTTTTCTTGCCTAACATCTGTTCCTTTCTGGAATAAGTGGCATTAGAGGAAGGCAGGAAATTTCAATGAGATTTCTGTTCACCTCAATCTATGTCTTTGTATTTTCAAAACCTATTTTATTAGATTAAAAAAATACAGGCTACCTTTGCAAGCTGCTGGCGCCTTCCATAAGTAATCATATGATAAATACACTTAGACTGAACTTAACAATATTGAAATCACTTCCATGGGAAGTTGGCTGGCTGCCCAGACATCCGACATCACCATCCATGCTTCATCCATGCACTCAATCTTGGACAAATGTCCCATGAAAGTCACTGCAATTGGGATCTGGATGGAAACAGGCTCCAAAGTCTGAGTGTTTACACCACTTGCCTTCCCAGGCATCTTCCTCCCCTTAGATACCTTCCTGCATAGTCTGAGTAGCTCTGCTATCCTCAGGCACTAATCCTAAGCCATTAAGCATTCCTTCACATATAAGGGGAAGTTTCCATTCCGCTTTCCAAACTCTTGTTCTGTGGTGTAATAATCTGGGATAAGGACTCGGTTGTGGCCAATGTGCTTCTTGTAAACAGAGACAAGAAATGATGTCTCATTAAAAAATGTAGTGTGGCAGTACAAAAGTCATGTTTATTACCAGTTCTAGAGTTGTATAAATATAGATGCTAGACATCTGCTGAGGCTTGCTTTAGTAGAAATACTGAGATCACTTTTACTCAAGTTAATAAATCCCAGAGTTAGGAAGAAAAGTGGTGGGATGATGGGTAGAAGCAAGGCAAATGAAATGAACAGTGGAAATCAAATTATGGGAGAGTTTTTTGAATATATTTTCACAAGGAGGTAGTTGCATAACAACATCCAGTATTTTAGCATTTTCTCTCTTTGGCTTGTTGAAAGGACATTGTAGAATTAAGTATGCCATTAATTATATTTCTTCTTCAGGCTGTGAGCATATATGGGGCTGAGGGCAGCGAGAGCTGTGTCTGCAGAGCAAGTGTTGTCCCAGCAGTGAGGAGCTTCCTGCACTGCTGGGTCAGTTGTAGGGAAAATCCCAAATTGCAGAAGGATTTTATTTTTCCTCCTCGTACATCTGTAGGATTTGGTAGTGAAAGACTGTTCACGCTTATGATGCAGTGGGAATTGATTTTTATTGGTGGTTTGCTTGTTTGGTTTTATTTTTCTTTTTTTTAATGAGTGAATGCATCTCAGTAAAACTATCAAAAAAAGTGCAGTCTTTTTTATTTTCTTAGTTCAGTTCTAAGCTACTAAGAAATTGAGTCATAATCTAGATTTAAATGCAAAAGTAGGAGAGTGATTTATTACCAGTTTGTGCTGTCAAGCAGTTAAACATAAACAAATAAAATCCCAATATATTGAACAATGTTATGTATCTATGTGCTCTGGAAAATACACACAGAAATCTCTTCTGTTGGAAGTGGTCACTGGTGATCTAAACAAGGTTATAATGTCCTCTGGGTGACTGAGTATGTGTTTTGCAGGGTCACTGGTTTTACCAGTTGGACCAAGAGAAAATAGGAGGTGTGAATGCCAAATGGGGTAGTGTCACATAGATGCCTGTAGTATTTTTCTAATCAAAGTTGTTTGACATTCAGAGAAACATTAAAATTGCACTAGGTATGCTTCACATTATTCTTATCACAGCTTTTTTTTTTTTTTTTTTTTTTTGTGTGTGTGTGTGTTTTTTGTTTTGTTTATTTATGAGGTTTTTTTGTTTGCTTTTTTTACCCTAAGATAACCTAACTTTTTGTTTCATAGTCTCACATGTCAGTTTATAGCACTGGTTGTTCATCTGCTGTATTTGTCTCTTGAAATATGCAAGCTGTTGACCACTGCCTATCTGTCAATGAATTAATTTGTGTTCATGATTTTTTTGTCACCCCCAAAACATTAAGTAATTCAGTGCTGTTTACCTTTAAAACTCTTCCTTACTGCCTGAGCAAAATCAGTTTTTATGGCAGTAATTCTAACTCCACACCTACTTGTCCCTTCCCTCTCGTGTTGGCTTTTCTCAATAAAAACCCATTTTTCATCCATTTCCAGTTTAACAGCCACCTGCCCTAACGTATTCACCAAATCTACAATCCACCAAGTGATACATTTTTACGCTACTGTTGGCATGAAGTATTTTTTTTTTAGGGTTATTGTTAGAAGTTTTATAACAGAAATGGATTGTGAGCAGTGCAAGACGAAAGAGGAGCAAGGCAAACATTTTATTGAGCCTTGTATCATTCCTCACTGAACTTTTTTTTCCCCCAAAAGATACATTTTAAAAAGTGTATTTTGAGGTGGAAAAACTACCATTTGGAATGCTGTCCAAACATACCAGAAAACTGTGACTTTCTGACTGCAGGCTGGATGTCTGCTTTCATGTTCTGTGGTTGCAGATGCTAATTCATGTGTGTAAATGAAGTAGTTGCATTCTATTTAATTTGAATGGTGGAAATTATTTTAGTATTTTGTGAACCAGTATGATTACTGGTATGAAGGTGGCATGGGAAGACTGAGGGACTTCATTATTTATGGGGTAATTTATATTTTGTAGTTCATTATATTGACTTATAATTAATTCACTGTGAGGTTCCTATAAAATTGCCTTGTGTGAAATACTATTTATTTAATCTTCTAATGAAATTCCTCAACTCCTGTGATAGGCATGCAAATAATTGAAATAAATTGTATGCAAATAATTATTTAAATGGCATGGAAATGTAAGCGTGATGTAAGTATCATGTCTGGACTCTTATCAGTATTCCTAAGCAGAATCCCTATCCTGGTGTTTTCAGCTGAATTTTCCTGTGTCCCCCTTTCTGTTCTGAACTGGCAGCTTGGCTCAAGCAACCAGAACAACTCTTTGACTTAGAAACGTGACCTGGAATGTTTTTTAGCAATGCCATCAGGAGAAGTTTAGGAATACCTGGAGAAGAGAACAGTGTTCTTGTTGCTGCCTGAATTTACAGCCTGAGATGGTTTAAATCTGTAAGTGCCAGGATCAGAAGGCTGACTGACTCCTCTTTGGTGTGAGGAAGCCAAAATCAGAGCATCAAGGTGGGGGTTTGAATTGTGCAGTGAACTCTTAGGCAGATTCATACACAGAGGCATAAGGAATGCCCTCTAGGACCCTTGTCACAGGTGAGACATTAAACCATAGCCAAATCCATGCCTTTCTCAGATATCTCTTGCATCACTGTGTTTTCCAAAGCTCAGAATAATATCCTCAACTGGTATTAATCATCTTGCATGTATCCAACTGTAGTTCTGACTGTGACCCAGAACAATTGATCTTTTTAAAATCAGTCTTCACTTCTTATGGGAATAAGTGGCTCTCTCCCTTATTAATAAGGGGAGAAAGGACTTTTGTTTTCATTTATTGCTTGTGGTGATGCAACGTACTTCATAGCTTGGGAAGCCCTATCTTGTATTGACTTCCTCTGTCCTCCTGACAGTGCCATTTGGCTTTGATCCCAGCTTTTACTGGGAGAAAATCTTGTAATGGTTTTGGAGGCTTGTGGACAGATCTGGTAAGAGACAGTTTCTTATGTTTGGTGAGCAGGCCAGGCTGGAACTGACAGAAATGCAACTTGATGTATGTTTTAAGCATGGAGAAGGCAGGTATCACTGAAGGGAGGACATGGAAAGAATTGAATTAGCTTTGGGAATGGCCCTGGAGTGAGAAACTATTGACGTAAAGGCCAGGGAGATTGATATTTTGGGGGCTGTTGCTGGAGGTTATGTGAAACATTATACTTTCATTAGACTAAACTGTATTTGAGTGTTTTCTTGTATCTTATCTATTCAGCAGAACTTTTAGGCCTTTTGGATTGCAGTGGATGTGTATGTTTAATAGCCAGTGTTGGGTTTTTGTTGTTTTTTATTTATTTTTATTTTTAATGGAGAATGAATGGTCCAGGATAGTTTTTTACCTAGGTAAAATTCAGTGCACAGGTTTCAGAGTGGGAAAGGAGAGGTGATGTCTCAGCACGTGTTTACACACAGTGGAAACAGTTGAGAAGAACATTTAATGGTTTAATTGAAAACTGCTGAGAGGTAAGAGAATATTTGCTCAAATTAATTCACCATATTAATCCAGGTGATATTGGGTAATGTGGGTATACAGGATATGTTTAAGTGATCTTCCCCACCTGAGAGGCAGCATTTAAGATTGGTTATCCATTTGTTAGAGTTTTAGGCAATCAGTAAGACAAAGCTGCTCCTGTAGAAGAGTAGTTTTCTGGAGGGTGTTGTGGAGACAGCAGGTTGGGGTGACAATTTTGTTTAATATTTTTAAGACTTTCTAGTTGTCCTTATCCTTGCGGAACTGGGAAAAATAGTCAAGTTTTAAGGCAAAAAAATGTAATCCTACTGGGAGCTAATGTGTTTTCATACATTAGTGGCTTTCAGTGGTCCCCTAAAAAGTGGAGAACAAGCTGTATGGAAGTCAGGCCAGATTCAGAGACTGCAACATGATCTTGTATTATCCTGTTTACCTACCATGGCACTTGGAATCCCTTACATTAGAGTGTTCCTTTATTTTCTTTTTTTTTAATTTTCATTTGGGAAATAATTTTTTTTAGCATGCCAGTGAAAGAAAAACCTCGGCCGTGCTGAATAGTTGGAGTTACTTGTGCAAAATTCAGAATGAGATGAATCTCAACAGGCATATGAATGCAAGAATTCACCATTGATTTAAACCAGATTTATCCTTCTAAATAGTCATCTTGTTGGTTATAATTTTCAGTTACAACTTGGGTGTCAGCTTACCCAACAAACTAAGAAATGAGCAGTGGGTGGAGAAGTGTGGTAGTGGGGAGAGACTCTGAATCTTCGAATTGTTCAGTCCAGCAGACAAAGCGTTTGTGTTTGTGTGAAGGGGATTTGAATTAGTTTTCCTTGCTTGTGATTCTGGTTCCAGGCTGTCTTGTGCAGCAATATGTGATTGCACATGAGGCAGGATGTGTTCTTGGTCAGTGATCACTTTCTGTTGCATTTGATTGAGCTTGCGTGTTCCTGGAAATTACAAGCTTTGAGCAGCAGGAGGCAATTTTGGTGTTTTTTTTTTTCTAGTTACCCTGAGCAACAACTACAGACAGCTGTACAGTTTCAGAGTATAGATGTTTAAGAAGCCCAAGTCTCTACACAACAGCTCAAGCTTCGTGCAACAGTCACCCTCAGTACATGTCCAAGTGGAAAATGACATCTGCATTCTGTGTCCTGTGATTAGTCTGAGGTGAAGCAAGTTAAGTTACCTATATCACCTAAAAACCCCAAACAAAACTAGATTCTGTCCAGGGCTCTGTGGTCATGCTAATGAATGAGCTGGCAGTGTGCTTTATGAGTGTTTTATTTCCAGGAAGTCAGGAAGGGCATGACATGACTGATATTCTGCCTTTGTGCAAATTCCATTTGCTAACATAATTTGGTACCAGCTCCTCCCTTTGTCTTGCATGGCAATTTGCTGTAGTGGTTTGTGTTCAGCTGAAAGAGCCCTTGGCCTGGTTCAGCTGGAGTCTTCAATGTGGTTGGAGAAAGAATGGGAAAAGGCTCATGTTTGTGGCAAAAGAACTTCTGCAGTACAAGGAAGAGTATTTGTTATTGTAAGAATTTCAAATTACTTCACCACAGGGTGTGAGGGGAAGCAGTCTCCGGTAGCCACTGCTGGAAAAAGACATCATATTTCTCTTGTATCCTCAGGTATGAAAGGAGAAAATTTTGTCCTTACAGTCCTTCTAGGGTGGACCAATCTTCTGCTGTGGATTCATGCTGGTATTCATGAGGTGCTGAGTGAGATAGTGCAGCCATGGGTCAGGTACACTAGATTTAGTTCCTTTGGGTTCTTACCATGGTGGTAGACTCTGGTCTCCAGGCTCTAAGATTCCAGGCTCCTGTGGGTTTATCTGATGTCCTCTGAAACTTTGCAACAGCTGAAACAACTTCCATTAAACTTGAAGATAAGTGAGGGACTTTGCTTAATATAGAAACAGACTCCACAATGTTTTCTGCACGTGAGCTTCCGAGACAGAAGTGTGCGGTTAGGGTAATTTTTAAGCTAACAACATTTTGTGTGAATGGTGGACTCTTACACCTCTGTATGATTTGCTTGTTGAATCCCTCGGTGGGAATTCACAATCTGTCCTTCAGGCTGGCACTTGGCAGGTCTGTTTGCTGTGTATTCTCCTCCTAAGTGCTGCAGGCACTTGTTTCCTCCTGTAGGGCCTG
This sequence comes from Phaethornis superciliosus, assembly GCA_023637945.1. Lineage (NCBI taxonomy): Eukaryota > Metazoa > Chordata > Aves > Apodiformes > Trochilidae > Phaethornis > Phaethornis superciliosus. Next base: position 18,835,225 of record JAJQWJ010000010.1, read on the forward strand.
TGGCACTTACAGGTATGCCTCTGGAGTGAGGAAATGAGTAGTCATTAAGCTAGAGGAAGCTTGGAAATAGCTTGCTTCAGGCAGCTTATTGCAAAGTTGTTTAATATTATTTTTCTTCTGAATAGCAGAACAAAGCCACAACAGCACGGAAGTTTTAAAGGCTTTTTGCCAACTGCTGTTACATGTTTGTTTGTTTCTTTTTCATTTTTAATTTTTTTTTTATTTTTGGTTAGTTTTTTTTTTTTTCCCCTAGATTATGCAGTTTTTGAGCTGTCATCTTACCATAGGTACTGCTTTAACGAAGATGAAAATAGTAACCTGAGTAATCCTGCATGGCAGGGATGGCAGCAACACCTTCACTGGATCAGTTTATGAAGCTCGCTCTCTCCAGCTGAGCAGTGGGATAGGTGATGGGTCAACTTCTCTGTATTTTGGCACTAAATCTGAGCTGGGCTTTTTCCCATGCCCAGGGCACTCAATTGCTCTCTAAGACACGTGGTGGGAGGCAGTGATGTTACCTGATGGTGTCTGCTGGGCTGGAAGCAAACTGCTTTCATTTGAAGAGCAGCAGAGTCAGCCAGCCTCTGCTTGATGAGCAGCACTTGGCTTCCCAGGAGATGGAGCTACTGGTTCCCACAAGGTGATGTTTGTTGACATTAGAGGTGAGGAGCAACCAGTTGTAAGGTGGAATCCAACTGCCTGGGAGGGAGAAGAAAATGACACCAGCCCAGGAAAAAAAAGCAGGCAGGTATCATGCATTTGGGGCAAGGTTTGAGAAGAAAGGAGATGGCAGCAAAGGGAGGAAACATGGCTGGAAGGTGTCAAGGCAGTAGACAGAGGTGGTAGAGGGTGAGAAGCTGGCAGAGGAGAAGCTTGTTTCAAAATGACTGGGACCATTTGGTTTATGTTAACACATTCTACTTCACAGTTTGGGAGGAGTGCAAATAAACCAGGTCATCTCATGCAAGCCTTGTTAAGAGAAACATGAAAAAATGGCTAAGAGAAACTATGGGAAATGTCAAAGATAAAATTGAATGATTTTATAGTTTTTGAAATTATTATTGTTAACTTAGTGAGATTTTTCTTTTTTTCCCCTGATGATATATTAATGATTACCCTGCTTCTTTTGGAGACTGAAAAAATAACAGCGGTTAAGTGTGGCTAGGGCTTTGGAAATATCCATGACTCAGTAGGCAGTACTTTAAAAAGTTGAGACATCTCAGAAGAGGATATAAAATTATTTAACTATAAAGCTGTGAAACCATAAAACCTTTCAGTGTGTTTACCAAAGTTTTTACAAGTTGGTGCTCAAAGAAAAACAGTGCTAGATAATATCAATTTGTGTCTCAGTCAACTTCAAATCTGTACCAAAAATGGATTTTCTGACTTAAACTTTAAAATATGAATTTATTATGACATTGCTGTGCTGAGGGTATCATGGGGAAGCTGCTGATCTAGTGAATTAATAGAAGCATGCGTGCTGAACTTCAGCCATTCCCTTTTGCTGCCTACAGCAGGAACTTGATCACTTTTTTCCTACTGTTGCAGAATAAGGAATTGGACCAGGAGGCAGAGCAGGCTCTAACAAGGGTTGCATTAGAGCTGCTACCCAGCTGCATGGCAACCAGGCCTGTGCCTTCCCTGCAGGTTTCTGGTTCATGAGATCTATGTCATCATCTTCAGTAATGTTCAACCCCTGAGAAAAAAAAAAAAAAAATCTAATTCTGTTTTTTCACAGTAGTAAGACAAGATGTGGAGACTAATAGCCATAGCAGCTGAGGGAGGATTTGACAGTCTTAAATATCCCTTGCTTTCCTTTCCCTTCTGCTGCCATGGGCGATACAGAACATCTCTCTTTTCCTGGCAGCAGAAATTAGTAGTGCTGACACCTTCCTTTGTACACTAAACTCAGCATTTTATGTCCTTGAGATAGAACAATTCCAGAAGCCTGTCCTGCTAATGAGAAAACAAGCTTGTTTCTTTTTAAAACTTTACTAGAAACGTAGTGATGTGTTTGCTCAGGTCCACGAGTAAGGTCAATCTCTGCAGTCAGAATCATCAGTGGAAAAGTTTCATCGAACAGAGGAGTAATCTCCAGTTTGAGTAAGGTGATGGAAGAGGTTTGTAAACTTGGGAGGATTATGGTGAAGGAATCAGGGAATGATTGTTGTTACACTAATACAAAAACTAGGAGCATCAAATTTAACTAGAAAGCGATGTCCAAAATAAACACACTTAGGTGTTTTATCCTAGAATATTCCTGAATAGTTTTTTTTTGTCTTGGAACATGGTAATACTAAAATTGTATGGGAATTCAGAAAGCCATTATGTATATCCATGAATGAAAAAATTCACCTGGGGCTATTGAACGCACATTTTTTTGCAGCTGATGTGGAAAATGAGACTTTTGAAAAGAAATTCAAAGCAGTCTTCTGCATTTGGGAGCACCTCTTGTGATGATGACTGAGGAAGCATGCTAATGCTCATTAGAAAATCCATCAAGTGCATTGTTAGTCATTTGGAGGTAGCTAAAGTTAGGTCTTTGGTACTAAATCAGTGATAAGCAAAGTGTAAAAGTCCACCTTGCTACTGAAAGAGAAGTATTAGAAAGTGAAGCTGGTGAAGGAGTACACAGAGCTGTGACAAAAGACAATGATGTTTTCAGAAGAATCCTAAATGGATCTAAGAGGGGCAAGCTTGCTTTTGCCAGGACCAGCATAAGCTCAGGCATGAGAATAATGAAAGTATAGGTAAAAATTTTAGTTGTATGGATGGACTGAACAGACCAGGTTTTAGAAGTGCTACACAGAAAGAATTGTAAAATTTAGATACAACCCAGCTAAATCTATATTCCATATAAAGAGAGAGGCATATAGACCAGTTAAAAAGGTTTTTTTAAATGAGTTGCACTGATATTTGGCCTCCTGTATATGTATGTACTTTAACATTTTGAAGATGTAAGATCACATTCTCTAAGCCTAGGAAAACCCTTTGAAAATAAGAATACCTGTGGTTTTTATTACCATTTGCTTTAAGAAGCCCTGGAATGTACACTGAGATTTCAAGGACTAAAATGGTATCGTTTTTCTTAGTCATTATTTAAGGAGTAGATGTTCTGATTGTGCAGGCTTAGTTAAGAGGATTTCTATTGAAGAGCAAAGGAAATTGAACGATGGTGTATGTCAGTCTTTCAGCTAACATTACAAGTGTTTGCTTTAATTAACCTTTTTTTCTTTCAAACTGCTCATTTTATGAGAGTATGTTGTGATCTGCCAAGTATTGCTCAGGTGCATGTCATAGGTTCTTTTTTTGAAACCTTAATTTGTGAATATTTATGATATTTTTTTAATTTTATATGTCAGGAGGTTGAGTTTTATTGTGGAAAGAAATTTTAGACTAAGTGGATATCTAGCTAAGGAGAAAAGAGTAATTTTGCAGGTGTTTCAAAGTTGTAGGAACACTATAAGCAACACCCTTCCAAACTGAATCAACTTCAGGTTAAAGTTGTGGTTTAAACCTTAGTTTATAAGAGAATTCCTCTTAACAACTCTGAAATAGCTTTGGGTTTTTTTAATCTATGTAAATATATAGGAGTGCCTGTGTTCATACAGCTAAAATATGTCACTGAGCTCAGGATCCTTCCATGACAAATGTTTTAACATACCTTGGAATATAAGTGAGATGGGATGGACTGAAGGTAGGGCTGCTGTTCAGGCTTGGGAAGGAATTAATATTAAAGTTTCTTGCCTCTTTCTTCCTCTCAATGCACGTGGATTAGCCTCTTATTTTCTCCTTATTCAGCTGCTGTTGTGTTTCCTAGCAGAAGATAACTCTCAGGGGTGGCATTGGTTATAGTGTGAGCACATGTGCTGTGCTCACCTGGCATCTCAGGAAAATGAAGCAGGGTTCTTTATGTCCCCAGTATGCTTTGGTTTTCATGCTTTCAAAATGTGTTTCTATATAAAATATTTAAAAGTGTGTGTATGCATATATGCATATATATATAATAATGTGTTTATATGAACGTGTTTCTTGGATAGATTTGCTTTGCTTTGGGTTAGAAATCGCAATTACGTGTTCACAAATTGCCTGTTACATATGCCCAGTGTGCAATTTTTCCAATGAATTTGTAACAGTTTGCTCAGTTCCAAGCGTGTGTGAGCTTGTGCATTCAAATCCAACACATTCAGATTTTTGCATGTGGAAATAAATTGATTTGGTTTTGCATGTTAAGTACCGTATTAATGAAAATTGAAATAGTGGCTTATATTTACAGGACTTTCCAATTGCTTGATTTTTAACATGCTTGATAAGAAATCAGAGTTAAATACAAATTCATGGAACTCTTTGGCAAACTAGTGGCACTTTTTCATGCACATAGTATTTACTTTCACAGCATGCACTGTAGAATGTGCCCTTTAAAGTGCCAGTCATAGCTTAATTATAGACACAGGAATCTCAATTTTCAGTCATTTTGCTGAAGGCAATGCAGTGGCTCTCTCTGAATTCAGAACACACATTTTGGAAACAACCCTCAACTCGCAGTACCTGCTGGACACTGATGTGCTGGTGTCACGCTCTCTACCAGGGCTACTTTACTTCATAAAAGAACTACCAAAATATTATTAAGGTTTTAAATGCAAATATTCCAAAAGCAGTGAACAGACAGAATAAACCGTTGTAAGATCAAGTATTCCAGCAGGTACAAAATGCCACTGGCTGGTGCTGGGCTTGCTGCTTGGCATGAGCTGCAGGTTCTGCTCCCTGGCTGTCAGTGCCAGCACTCTGCCCAGCTCCTTGCTGAGTGGCAGTGGGTTCCTGCTCCCTCTGGATGGCAGCCCTGCCCTCAGATGGAGCTGATAGTTCCCCCCAGACCTGTGTCATCTCCAGGCTAGGCGAGTGTCCTCTCTGTGGCTTTTTCTGAGTCATTGACAGAGATGTTGGACAAGGCCCAAGAGACATGGGTGCTGTGTCCCACGTGTGTCTGGCCTCTGGGTCAGTAACTGGAGAACCCATTAATCACTGCTCGTGGGAGACAGCTGTCCAACCAGGTTTCTGTCCATCTGGTGGTCTCTTGTGCAGATGACAACATCCCAGACTTGAATATATGAATACTGTGGGCAGGTGGTGCCAAGCCTTGCTGAAGTTGGGGTGATAGCCCTCTACTCCTCTCCTTTTGTCCACTTATCAGAGAGGGCAGTCGGGTTTGTCAGGGGCAGTTTCTCCTTGGACAACCAGTGCTGTGTGTTTCAGATCCTTTTTTTGTGCCAAAAATGTCTGCCAAGAGGACTTGTTCCGTAGTTTTCTTGGAGAGCAGCATAGGTCCTGCATACTCCTTTAGGTCTTTTTTTTTGAGAGTGGTGCAAGATTTGAGTTTGTGCAGTCATAGGGAGCCCCCTCAATCTCCAGGAGCTTTCTGACATCGTGGTGACCTTCCTATGGCATTGGTGCTCCTCACCCTTGGATACAGCCCTTCTGGTCTTAGAGAACTGGTTGTATGAAATAATCTCTGATACAAGCCTCAGCTTCCTCTCCAACTGCTGTCACTAAATCATCCATCTCCTTCAGTAACAGGCCCACTTTTTCCCTCTTTAGCCTTTTACTATTATTTGCAGCATTAAATGTCAAAGTATTTGCTAAGCATTTTCATGAAACGTTGATTTGAAAAATTATGGTTTATCAGTGAAATGTGAAACAGTATATATTACACCTTAATTATATGTGCATTAAGTGTTCTTATAAAATGTATAAACTGAATTTTGCAAATTTTTATTCAATAATAGTTATATTTTTGGATATATGAGGCCACCCACTAGTATGAGGGCGTTCTAGATTGTTTCCAAAGATCTACCAGTTGCTTCAGAAAGCTTGGTTTTCCTTGTCGTCGGCCTGATGAAGTTTAAAGGAAATTCTCCTCTAAAATGACAGTAGCTCTTCTTTGAATTCTCTGTCTTATCTGATAATCTGATTTTTAAAACATAAAATCTAATATTTGAAGTAACTTCTTGTTAGAGATAAGTATGAATATTTTTATTTAGTATTTAATAAGTGCATGCATATTCTGTATGCATGCAGCTGTACACCACATAGAAAAATGCTCGGCATGTATATGCTGAGCTTCATTCACTTTACTGTTAGGGAAAAAAACTTTGCTTGTCTAGTCAGAGCAGAAATTTACTGTAAACCTAGTGCAGCGTGTTCATTTGTATGTGTTGCTGCAACTGGAATTTTTCAAACGCATAATCTGGTGGTCATGATAATGTGTTTACAGAGTGTAAAATTTCAGCTTGAATTATTATTACAGAAATAATTGATCATCAGCATTTGTGCTTTGCATAAGAAGGAGAGTTCAAGGAAGCTGAATATTAAATAAACACCATGTTGGATGAGCAGTGTTTCCCTTTCCTTACAACTCATCAATGAAACAAAAACTGAGAGAAGAGGATGTATTCTTATTGCCAATTACTGTCCAAGGAGGATAATGATACAGTCTTTATGACCTGCTGGAGCTGGATGCTTAAAAGAAATTTGCCATTACATTCTCCTCAGTGTTAAAAAACAGTCTTTCTACCAACAGACATGCTAAAATGGTCACCAACAGATGTGCTAAAAATAAAACTAGAAAGGTCTCTCATATGTAATTTCTGGTTTTTAAATAATGTACACTCTCTCCATCACTACCCATGGGCATGAACTCAGTTGGTAAATGCAGGGGGTGAATGAACAAAACTCCTTTCCTTAGAACTTCACACTGGTTTTAATCATCTTGCAAATGAGTAGAAATATGTAGAATTTATTTTAAAACAATATTTACACTGTATCTCAGATACCTGCAGTAGAACATTCAAACATAAAACAGTTCTCCTCCTCCTATGGGATCTTAAATTGTCTAGGTAAAATTGCTATGGAAACTGTCGGTTTTTACAGATACCTGGTTCATTTGGAGGAGGCAGTGGTGCATTCAAGATGTCCCACATTCTGCAGATGTAGTTTTTTGAGAGGCAACTGATGCTCTAGTTAGGGGGAAGGGTGGAATAAAAGCGCTCTGGTCAGAGCAGAAAAACACAGTGAAACCTCTGTGCTGTTATGATACAAGGTGTTTTCTGCTCTGATGAATAAAGAAATATTGCTGTCTCGGGGCTGGGGCCATCAACAGTGCTATCAGTGGAAATCTTTTAGCAGATGATGCATTAGTCTCACAGAGATGTTTACACCTCGGTGTCTTTGTTTTCCTGGAGCAGTGTATCTGGGAAGCAGGAGAGTGATGCAGCTGCTGCAGAACCAACAGGTTGCAGGGGTTTGGATGCAGGGATTGTATCTAGCATGGCATAGATGAGATAAATACAGGCCCCCCACAACCCCCTCCTCAACCCCTCCCCCCCCTTTTTAAAATTTTTTCTTGTTCCCTTTGGCAGACTTTACCATCTCTAGTACATCTCTGTTTGTGTGCCAAAATGATCAAATCAGTAATGATCACTTTCTTGAGTTTTTAATAGCTTTTCTTGTTTCTTTTCCATAAGGAGTCCTTCAGGGCTTCTAAAGATCTCATTTCTATTCTTTTGATAGCAGGTGCCTTTGATAATCTCTTTTTCTCCAGTCTTGTTTATTCTTTTTCTGTGTTGTTTGTTTCATCCTTTTGGCAATTACATCCTCAATTTTGGATTATTTTAAATTTGTATTGCTGAAATCAAAACATAGCCAGTAACTGTCTTTCTGCATTTGCTGCTTCAGTTTTGTGGGGCAGCAAGCCCCCGCCCTTTTGGCATACTAGTTGGGCACATATGGTAATTTATATTCTCTCTTAACTGCAAGATTTTTTTTGTTCAGTAAACGATCAGTGTTTGTTTGCAGTCGATCATTTCTGTTTAATAGCATTTTCTATTACACAGCACAGCAGTGTCCTCGGAGAAAAGGATTTTCTCCCCGTGTTCTAATGAGTTGTTTTCTTAGCTATCCCAAATGTTGTCCCATTCTTAGAAACAGTCCAGTACGTGTCCTTGTGGTGTGGATGTACATCAGGGTTTGGCAGATCCATTTGGCCTTGTTTGGAAATTTCTCAGGCACTGAACTGAATAAAAGTGAATCCGACAGCAAGTTGATGGAGCCAGAGGGGCAGTTAGGTGCCAATCCCATTTTGCTGGATCCTTTTATGCACATTCTGCTGAGGGACTCCAGTGCCTGAGTTCAGTTACTTCTCAGAAGGAATGACTTGGCAGAACACAAATCCCCTGTGTCTCCAAACCAGGAGTGCTCTAAAATGGGACTTCAGTGCTACGATATAAAGCTTTTTTAAAATCTGTAAGTAAAAACTTTCCAAAACCAGCAGAAGGGTTGTATGTGCTGATGGAAGGGTACTGCCCTCTTCCTTTGGCATCCCCCCAAACAAAGATAATAAGCAAATTTTTAGAAAGCTCTTTAAAAATTGAGAAGGGGAGAACATGGAGATAAATCTTCAGAGATTACGTTGCTTCCATTAAAGTTTTTACTTGAAGTGAAAAAAACCTGGGTGCCCACTAGGAAACAATTTCTCTGGCACACATTCTTTTCACAACATTCCATATTTGAAGATATGAGAGGTTTAGATAATGGGAGTCCTTATTTATTACCTGTTTTGTTGCTTCTATGAAGATTTGGTTTGTTTATCTCAGTGTTTGCTACCATACTATTTAATGTTTTTTTGTTTTTTTTTTTATTTCTGCATCTCAGTATGTTATGGGTTGTATTGATCAGGGTCCTTCATATTTTTTAAATTTGTAGGACAGTGTAATGTGAATTCAGAAAAGGTTTTCTTTATTTTTTAATAATGTATATATTTTATATTATTATTGATTCCTTATTTACTACCCTACAAATGGGAGAAATTTTATGATTCTTCTGACATTGTTTGTAGCTAAAATAAAGTCTCTGGGTCTAGTAATTCGTTTTTCTTACTGGTGTTCCAGAAAGGATGCAGAGGAGGAACTGTAAAGAAAGGTCTGGATGAGATGTGCTAGTTAATTGTCAATGACTTGAGATGTTTTATCATATCCATAGTGAACTTCTAGTGAGCGTTTGCCTGCAGAAGTGAGGGAAGTGTGGCACTCCTGAATAGAAATTATAGAAGTGAAGTGCAAAAAGATTAGATTTGAATGCACATCAAGTATAAAAATAATTGCAGGTACAGTTAAGATAGGGTGACTTTATGTGTCAACTGCCCTCTTATTCTCTCCATATTTCTCAGTGTAATTACTTAAAGATTACAGTGGTCTGGATACGACTTGGTGTTTTAGTTAAATATGGAATGGTTGATGGGTTAGAATTAAATTATAAAGCTAAACTACAAACCAAACCAAAAACAAGACCTGAAGAACATAAGACTTTTTTTCTGATTGTTGCTAATGCCTAAATAATTATGTCTGAATTTCTAATTTTGTGACCTCTGGTGTTGTAATGTGAACTACGGGAAATAAGCCTGCAAAATTGACTACTGCAAAATAGATAATGCTTATAAATTGGGGTTGTTTGACAGTCTGATGTATGTTAAAATTCATTTAGTCAGCTGTACTGTATCAGGACAGGAGAAGGAGCAATTCTAACAGCTGAGAACTTGAGGACACAATTTGCTGGCAGTGTGCATTGTTCAGTGCTTCCTCTTTTCCTTCTTGTGCTGATTTGCTTTCTCCAAGTGTAAAGATGAATGAGTAGAGGATGTTACAAGTCTTTCTCTTTTTCAATCTCAATCACAGCAGGAGCTCTGTCATTGCATAATCCATAGCCCTGTGGCACACAGCTTTGCTCTTGCCTTGGGGAGGGCAGGGATGGGCCCTCTCTTCTTGGTTCTGGTAGCCTCTGGACCTGCTTGCTGTATTGGATGCTCAGAGACTTGCTGCCTCTGCTTCAAAGAGCCTAAACCTGTATTTGTCAGCAGCACTAGCAGTTTGGAGAGGTTCAGACAGACCTGAGAAGCAGAAGCAGCCTTGCTACATGCGCCGTTTTGGGGGGTTCAGTGATGTGCAGCCTGGGGTGTGTTGCCTCCCCTTACTCCCATTCACTTCATGGGGGCAGTTCTGTGCTCCTTGTGTTACGTTTCTCTGCAGAATTTGCTGTTTTCCTTTAACTAGAGGTATATTGTATCTTTGCTTAGCACATTGAGGCTTTTATTCACAGTTGTCATTAGTGCAATCTTAGGATGTGGGCATGTGCTGCTTGGGTTTTCCTTGGATCAGTTTTCAATGACTTGCATCCAGCAACAGAGACATTACCTATTGCTGCATGTCTTTGCTCCCCTATTTAAAGTCTTTTTCCTTTGAAAGTATTGGACTGCTCTTTGAATATCAAGGCTTATTATAGATGTTGCTTTAAGAAGATCTTTCAAGCCTTAATTTACACCTTTGACTACTTAATAACAAGAAATGCCTGCTAGGCCTAGGGAGGATGAAAGTGAAAACAATTTAATCGACATGTAGAAGCTCTTGTTGGAAGTAATTGATTGTAATTTTGTTTTGGATTTAGAGAAATCAAACTTAGTCAAGAAAATAACTGTGCTGTGATCTATAAAAATGTTTGATTTGCTACTAGTGCTGTTATAGTAAAAGTGGTATTTCATTTGATAATCAGACAGATTTACTGCTTTGGTGTACTTTTGTTAAGGCATATAATTTAGCTTTAATTTAGACAGATTATTTAAGTTTTCATGACTTTTTAACGTTGCAAGTTGAGTATCATGTTTCTTATTTACTGTGTTGAACCACATTTAGATGAAAGCAGGTATCTAGTGCATAAGATCTTCACTTGTTTGTACTGTTGCAGCATACTAAATGAAGAGGGATTATTTTTGAAAGCTTTAACATTAAAACTAGGGAAAAGTACTGTTTTGTAAGTACAATGAACTCATTTCATTCTTCAGGTTTTCAGAATAAGTGGGAGTTTGCCCTCTTATAATTGGCAGATAAACTTCTCATCCCTGAATGTACAAAGTATGTTCAAAGTACTGAAGCTGAATACAAATTAGGGTATTGAAACTAATTTTTGTGCCACTGCAGTATCTTACCACTTACCATAGATGTTCTTTGTGAGCTCTGTGCCTGTTGCTTCCAACATCTCCATCAGTGGTTTAGCTTTCTTTAAAACTTCATGTATTGCTCGAATGTTTAATTTGTCTGAAATTACTCTATTGGCTTAACTCATATTTTGGTATAGGTTGCCAAAATTTCACATTGAATTTTAAATTAAAATTTAAACTCCATCTTGACAGGTAATGTATCTTTAGAAACCCACCTGACTCAGGTGTTGCTGTTCCTGCTGCCTGGACTCTGCCAGCCTTGCAGTGCAGGAGGGAGCTGGCATGGGGCTCACTGGGCCTGGTGTGACCCAGGATCATTTTCCTGAGTGCCTTGCATGTATGTGTGGTTTTGTGTCAGTTTGAAATACCACTTTTAACTTCGGAACCTGTAAATAGTTTGGTAATGGGTTGTACTTTGACTGTAGTTACTTTTCAGAGATGGGAGAGAGGGTCACGAATTGTTTTGGGTTGCTCATTTCTATCAGTCTATAAGTTATTCTATGGAAAGTGGAAATCGTGATGCGAGGTTTCCTGGGAAGTGGTGGTGTGTTCCCAAGTTTTGAAGGCTGTTCAGTGCTTGAAGGATCTCCTAGTGTGACTTGATGCAGCCCTTCCCTATGGAGCATTTACAGGCAATGTGTACCCACACCGTCCAGCGTGGCAAGCTGTTGTAGGGCATCACCCCCACTGCTGGGTTTCTCTCTTTCTCACGGGTTTGGTTGATACCAACCAACATCTTTTCATCTCAGTTACATGATCCCAGATGAACTGTATCGTTGCAAAAGCTTTGTTTTCTTAAGAGAACAGCACACATACCAAAGATGCTGCAGCGGCGTTTTGTTGTGGTCAAAACACAGTGAAGGATAACAACTGAAGAGCAAGATTTTTAAAAATATTGTTTAATACAAATTTTTGCCAGAGATGAAAAAAATACTCTTTCGAAAGAGCAAAAAAAGTAGTTTTTTGGTGTTTTCTCTGCTACTCCCTTCATGCTGTGGTTCCTCTGGGAGTCACTGGTACTGGCTCCAGCTACTGTGCTCCAGTTCTCTTTAGGCCATCATTTATTTCTGTCTTGTTTTAGTTGGTTAAAATAATAAGCAGCAGGGTTTAAAATTTATTGTGTTGTATCTATAGGGTTTGTTATTTTAATGTTTCTTAAATCTCAACATTAGCATTGGTATTGTAAAAGTGTCTGTGGTCAATGTCTTTACCAGAATTTTTAAGCTCATCATGCCTCAGATCTGGCTGTTTGGGTCTTTTTGTCCATGAATAATTCAGCTGCTTATCTCAGGCAGTGCCCATATTTTCCCTTTGCTGTGCATGTCCAGGCAGTGAGGAGCTGCAGTGATCTCTGTCTGAACCTTTTATTCAGCTGATGGGGTAGCAGTAAGGGCAGTGGTCTTAAGTTGTGCCAGGGGAAGTTTAGGTTGGATATTAGAAAGAATTTCTTTACGGAGAGGGTGATCAGACATTGGAATGGGCTGCCCAGGGAAGCAGTGGATTCTCCATCCCTGGAGATATTTAAAAAGAGCCTGGATGTGGCACTCAGTGCCATGGGCTGGGAACCACAGGGGGAGTGGATCAAGGGTTGGACTTGATGATCTCTGAGGTCCCTTCCAACCCAACCCATTCTATGATTCTATGAAAGCTGTCTGCTGGGAGGCAAATGCCAAAACCCAAAGCAAAGAAAAAAACCTACAACAACCAACTAAAAAACCCACAGGAGGGTTTAGGGTGGAGTGCCTCAGGTAGGACTGCTGCAATGGCCTCACCAGGTCAAGTCTTCTGGTGACTAAGGCTGAGCAGACTTCTCAGTATCTTCAGTAATATCTCTTCTGTTTTTTAAATAAAAATAAATTCAGATACTGCCTTTGAGGTCTTGCAAATACATCTTTCTTTCTAAAATGTGTCACATGAGAGATTTTTACATAGTGAGGTGCGAACTAAGTTCCCTCGTTGGAAATGTTATTAGGTACTAACAAAAGCTGCACGCCTAAGTTGTAATTGCAAGCCAAGAAGTAAACCTCTCTCTATTTACATTTCCCATCCTATATGTGCATGTACTGGTTTTCATTACCTCATGTTGCTAGAATTCACCTCTGTTTCCTTATCTGACTGTTTGTGGCTGTACAGTGTGTGCCTGGGCAGGGGGCTGGGAGGCTTAGCAGATCACTTTACTTTGATACAGGTGTTACTAACACTTTACAGCAGTGTTGTTTCTCTGGCATGAAATATTTGCAAGCCTTCATCCACATTCATCTGTGCCCTGTAGGGCCATGGGTGGTCTGTAGAACCAGTGTCCTCAAAATTTGGTAAGAGTGTTTGGAATGTGTAATTTTCATGACTGGCAGTTGTTCAAGTGACTTAAGAATTTTGTAGTAAAATCTTTACACACCAAAGTAATAAACCCCCCTATTTATATACAGGCTAAAATAAATTAATGTAACTTCATATTTATTTTTTTCTACTTTACTAAAGGATACTATTAAGAACAAAAAGAGAATTGTTTTCTGAATCATTGATTAAACATTATTTTAGTTAAAAATGCCACAAGGGAATTATCTTAATGTGGCAAAAGAACAAATATTGCTAATTGCTCTTAAACTTGGCTTGTTTAATTTACAAATGTCACTGCCAAAATACCATCCTTTTAGTTTTTGTGGGAGGGGAAAAGTCAATGTGTCTGTGGTGTGCACACATGGCCTGCTACAAATACAGTTCAAGAGGGTCTAATAAGACTTGTCTGTAAAGGTGTCAAAATCAGCCTAGTAGCAGTATTCCTGTGAGAATATGGCAAATGGGTTTATTTCTGGATAAAGCTGGTGCAAAAAAAAAAATTGTGTTAAATGGGTCAGAAGTGCTAGTGTTTGAGATGTTTTTGTAATTTCAGATTTTGCTTGTTCCTTATGCAGTGGTAAGAATAAGACACAGGAAAATATAATTTATTGCATCTGTACAGTATGATGCCACTATATATAAAACTTTTTGTTTTAATCTGATCTGGTGAACAGTCTCTTCTGAAGTGAAGCAGCTTGTAAATCTAAGTTGTTATTACTTGTGGGCTGCTCTATTAGAGAGTGCTAAATACATCATATTGTTCCATTTTAAAATCCAACTGATGACTTTGAAAAGTGTAGCAAAAAAGCAAGCTTTAAAAAAAATAGAGAGAGAGAAGCAAAACCCTTGACTGTGTGTGACTAAAATAACTACAGTGTTCTGTTTGGAGATGAACCAGACCCCAATACTTGATGTATCTGACACGGAGGGGAAATGCTTGTGCTAGGTGGAGTATTTTTGACAAATGTGTTTGTTTGATACTCCTCACTGGAGGATTTGTCAGTTGTTTCTGTGGTTAACAAGTCTGAGCAAAATATACAGTCCTCCGATTTGTTCTTCGTCAGTAAAAAGAACTAAATATCTGTATATTAAAACTGAAAAAAAGCGATAAAGCACTTTGTTGTTATTCTAATTATTTAAATCTATACACATTCAGCACTTTATTTTCTCTTTTCAAAAGGAATATCTTGGGCTATCCTGTGGATGCTTTAGTAAGTACCAGAGGAGCAAAAAACATACAAGAAGCTACTTGCAAGCTACAATCATTTCAGTCATGGCAGATATCTAGATTATCTTAAAATTAAGGTGTGGGTAATTTTTCTTTCACAAGTTGTAAGATTAAAGAATTTTTTTCCCAAAGACCAAGACTAGGGGACTTGAGCCTTTGCTGATTTCTTTATCAGTCTTGTACATCACTTTGATAAATGTAAGTTGACTTTTTTAGAAAGAAAAACACCCCAGCCCCACCCTTTTTTTGAAGTCCTGGTAGCAGTTGTGGAGCAATCTGCAGGCAACCGCAGAGGCAGAATTCTGTAAATGAAATTCCCAGATGGTGAAATCCTATCTGTTCTAGTTTGAACAGCAAGATTTGCAGGATGCATAGCTCAGCCAATTTCAGATTCCTGGTGTGAAGCAATCAAGATAAGAATCAAAAAGTAAAGAAAGGGAAAAGCCCTGTCAGATCAAACACTATATACTAGATGCCTCCTCAGGCAGAATTACTCCTTCCAGAATTTTTACTGCTCTTGCTTAAAATAACAAGAGCCCCATGGCACTGGCTGTTTCTCAAAACTATTCTTCATAGTTTCCAGAATTGAAAACTAATATGTAAGGACCTGAGCTCTTTTGTAGGTGTGAGCTTATGCTGATGAGCACATACTGGCTGCTGCTCTTTCAAAAATAGTCTTGAAATCTAATGGCATTATCTTAACATTTACCACGTTCCATGCTCAGGTCTCCATTTCACATTTCTAGATGAACACGTTTATAGCTGAACACCTTCAATAACAATGTGTGAAGTGCTTTTATTTTTCTGGTGGTGTACAAGTGGTCCATAAAAGTTCATCTGTGTTGCAACACTAGAAAGATCAGAAAGGGCAGGAAGGTTGGAAATGCCTTGGGAGACTTGGATTAATTCCACTTGAAGTATGTTGTTATCATATCAAAATGTAATACAGAGTCCAGGTAGCTGTTCTGTGCAGCAACTGGTTAGGGAAAAGTTAAAACAGGAGAGTGGAGTATGCTGAGGTCTGTGGAGTAATGAGAGCCATGGAGAGGTTGAATTATGGGTCAGGGGTTCCTTTCTCTCTTACAGTAATATCAAGTTAAGCTAGGAAGAGGCAGGTACATAAAACTGTAAAGAAAGACACAAGCAATTCTTGTTCCAAGCGAGGAGCAGACCTGTAAAACTGCTTACCAGAAGAGGTAGATGCTAAATGTTTATAGGACTGAAAATGTGAATGAAAGATAATTCCTTTGAGGTTAGTAAATACACAGAAACCAAACAAATAGTGCTCTGAAAACTCATCTGCTTTGAAATTAGCTGGAGGCTGGGAGATGATTCAGGGGACTACATTATGTTGGTGCTGTTTTGTCTCTCCAGCCTTTGGGTCACTGCTGGAGAGAGGGTAATGGGTCAGGGAGCCCTTTGGGATGATCTGATATGACCACTCTTCAGGCCTTGTTCAGGTTTCTTGCAGTTTTGTTTGGATAAAATATTTCATTTTGTATTAAGGAAAACATGAAGTCCTGAAAGTTAGAAAGTTTTTTTCACTTTTAATTGCTCACAAGGCAGCATAATCGTCATAGGATAAACACTTGATTTGGGTTGATCTGTACCTGTAATAATTAATACAAAGACACTACAAATTAAGCTGAAATGAAATTAGACAAAATGTTTTTGATGTAGCAAAAATAGTGACTTTACTCATTTTGACAAAAAATAAGTTTGCTTAGGTTTTTTTCCATCCATTTGCAATGAGGAAAACCATTTTCCTGCAGTAGGAAAGTCTAACATGATTGAAATGTTAATTACCTTAATGAATAACATTTTTAGGAAAAGCGCTTTTATTTTGGAACAGATGACCTGGGGCAGGAGGTAGATAGTTTGATAGTTTAACTGTATACATGTAGATAAGCCCCACTTTACTACTTAAGAACAGACCTGAACAAGGGCACTGTTAGGTTGTTCCAATTAACCATAGCCCAGGGACAGTCTGTATGTGAGACTTCTCTGCTGTGCCTTCATTTCCTGATGCTTATCAAATCCTTGGAACATGCTGTCATTGGTGAATCAAATATACTTGCCTTGATCATGCTGAGGTCCTAATGCTGCTGTTGATTAATGCCTTTGATCCATTTATTTAATAAATGCTATTCTCCTTTGACCATACTGCTGATGTCAATATTTTGCTACATTTATCTGTACTGCGGGCTGCTTATTCTTTGGAACAGGTTTTGGTGTCTTGTAGGCAATGTGTAAGTCTTGTGTCGATGCAACTATTTCCCTCTTTCAGTCAGTGTGACAGAAAAACAGATTTTTCAACTCTGGTATCTAAATGGTTTGAGCACACAACAGGGTATTTTAAATATATAAATTCATAGGGTTAGTGTCTGCATTATTTCTGGTGTCTGTGTTATTTCAAGTTACTTAGTACATCATTAAGTGTTTCCTGTGAGATTTTTGTCCTGGGATCCCCATCACCATCCAAGGCACCAGGTGGTCCAAAACAGGGGCGTGTTTTCACTACAGCTATAGGGCACTGCTGTGCTGGCAATCCTTCCCTTTGTGAGACTGTGTTCCCTCTTCCTCTCTTGAGCCAGTTCTGTACTGTTCTGACCCTGCAGTGAGATGCTTCAAGAGCTGAGTGGTAGAGATCTACTAGTTTCCATTTTTTATGATAAAGGCAGTGGTGACAACCAGGAGTGGGTTAGGTGGGAGGCACCGAGGTCCTCCCCATGCAATGGCAGGCAGGTCTTGGCTAGGATGTAACTTGAGAATAAAGCTATACCAAAGCCTTCAGGTGAATTACACCCTCTGAGCTCTTCCAGACAAGGGACATTTTATTTGGAAATCAGTGTGCTGACCCTCTGCCCTCAAAGTTTTTAGCCTCCACCACAGGACAGCTTACCTGCTTGAGAAGGAGGAAAGCTTGCCATGGTAATCAGCAGCAGTCTTTTTTCCTACACCCTAGTCTGCAATTTGTCACAGTTCAGTAGCTGCTGTGTCAGAATAAGTTGGCCTTTTAGGAGGGATGGCTGGACATCCAGTGCATGAAACACAACAGCCCTCTCTGAGTAGGTTTTAACTCCTTGTGAGTCAGAGCTCTCAGGCAAAATCACCCTGCTAGAGAAATGATGGGAGCATGAAAGGCAGAGGTAGGAGGGTTGGTAGGAAAAATGGAATTGTCTACTGGTTGTGGGATGTGGAGATTTGAAAAAGGGAAAAATTCCATATGTGTTGGTTGGCCTTGCATGAACTGCTGCCTAATCACACGGTTTACCTGTATAGAAAAAGATTAATCTGTAGGTTATTTCTGTGAAAATATGATGCAGAATTTTTATCGAAAGGTGGTGCTACTCTGTGAGTACCTTTGCACCTAATGTTACTCAGTTTTGAAAAGTTCCTGGGAAAGTGATGGGGACTGGAAGCAGAAGTGCAGCAGCTTTTTATGGGCAGTACTTTTGGAATATATAATTAATTCTTGATATGTTTAATGGACAATTTCAGGGCAGTCAGTGTTATCATCTTTGGCAGCATGGAAGGATTACATGTTTTTTTCCGTGTTTACACAAAATAATAACAGTAATGATAATTTTAGGAAGAATCTGCAATGCATAATAAACACATTATTTTAGGGACCTTCATCCCAGGAACATGTGCAGCATATGAGCCCAAGTTCCACCACAAACTTTACATTTGACCTCTGCTATGACTTTTAATAAAAAAGTTTTCATACCTATGAATTTTTAAGTGCTTTTGAGTATTGAAAGCAACTCTCAGTTTTGAGGGCTGTATTACAAAGTGTTCTTGGATCCCAAGTCTTCAGACTATGCTTTTACATGCCCAGTGTCACAAGTAAGGTGGATTTTTGGTAGAGATCTGGTTTTAAACCTGGTATTTGTCTGCAAGGCCCTCCTCCAGGAGGCAGCCTTCCTAAGGTGTCCTCAGATAGGAAGAGGGTCACAACTTCAGCAAGGCTGGGAGTTTGTGATGTTCAGGGTCAGTGGCTGCAGTGGGACTTCTTGAGCCTGTTGATGTCAAACTGTGTCTGCAAGGGCCATGTCTTGCAGCAGAACTCATGTCCCACTGCCTCGTCTGAGTGTTCCCTGCAGCTCCTTACCTTGGCTTGACAAAAATGTAGATGGAGAATGTGCCCCATTTGATTTCTGGGTGCCCCCAAATGGTGGGTGATAAGTGGTGCTGAGATTGATGGAAACACAGACAGGGACTGAATGGTGGTTACATTCATTAGGGTGGGAAATAGAATCATTGAATGGGCTGGGTTGGAATGGACCTCAGAGATCATCAAGTCCAACCCTTGATCCACTCCCCCTGTGGTTCCCAGCCCATGGCACTGAGTGCCACATCCAGGCTCTTTTTAAATATCTCAAGGGATGGAGAATCCACTACTTCCCTGGGCAGCCCATTCCAATGTCTGATCACCCCCTCTGTGAAGAAATTCTTTCTAATATCCAACCTAAACCTCCCCTGGCACAACTTGAGACCGTGACCACTTGTCTTGCTGTCATGTATAACACAATACTGTCATGGCTTCTTATTTTTGGAGATACGTTCCAAATGTGATGTTTGTTTAAAACACGGATCTCAGCTCCCAAAGCACGGCGTGTTGGAGGCAGGATTTTCATGAATTCAGTAAATTCGTCTCTTCAAGAAACATGTATAGTTCTGCTTTTTGCCCCACTGTAACAATTTTTGGTGCTTACCATAACCTAGATGGGTTCTTCTGCAAGGCCATCATTAATGCTAAAGCAGAGAAATCTCTTGTTTTAGGTGTCTAAAAAGCAGAGACAAGTCAGGCACCATTAGCAGAAGCAGGGAAAAGGAAGAAGGTATTTTTCCCAGGGAAGCAGTTTGAGCTTTGTTCCATATTCCCAAATTAGAGAGCAGTTTAAAAGCCCCAGTAACCTTGCAGCTATCAGTTCCCTGCAAACACAGTGCCCTGTTGACAAAAGCAGGTGCCTGCCTCTCTTCAGCTGTGAAAACTCTGAGTTAACTTCTGCATGCTGAAGGGAAAGGTTGTCCCTGAGCACCATTGCTGAGTCAATTTGGGAAGCTGGGGCAGGCTGAATTAGTACCACTTGAAATATGGATTTTAGGAAACGGAATGGAAAAAAAATTCTGATTTATTCTTTTTTTTAAAGTTGCATATTTTGTTTGTGTCCTGGTTCAGTTTTTAGGTATGTCTTTGAAATCTGTGATAAACTCACCGAGGTAAACAGAGTGGTTCCTAAATGCTACATGTCAGTTTCTTTTTTTACACAAGGAAAATTTTTATTTTTCTCTTTCCAATGTGAGGTGAGTCTGCTGAGAGCACTCAGTAGGACAGGCTGTTAGTCTTTTCCCTAATTGATCTTCCAGTGATGAATTTTAAATCTAAAATTCAGTTCTGAAGCAAAAGCACAAACAATATTTATTAATGTGCTGCTATGATTATCAGTATGTCACTAGTCATCGTGTCCACTGTTGTAAGACAACAAGAACTCTTGTTATTGTGTTAGAATTAGAAACTACTCTGAATTAACAGTTGGGCCCCCATTCTGGACTGTCTGTGGAGGTGGGATTTTGTGACTACTCTAGAGTAGCCCCTTCATGTAACACTCAGTGCTTTGAAGGATAACTGTTTATACTCCTTCCCAGTCTAGATTGGATTTAATTTCATTTTCTATGATCTCTTAACTTTTTGTGAAGCGGGTTACTTACTAATAAATTTCACTAAGATGCCTTGTGAGTGAAATGGCTGCAGCTGGGCTCACCCTTCCTCCTCCCTGATGGCACCAGCCGATTGGCATTGACAGGATTGCTCTCATGTGTTATGTGGTTTTATTAGAGCTGCCTAAGATGGTTTCCTCTCCAGCAATTTAGCTTCCTTTCAGTGGGCTATAAGCTATCTTTTGTGTTTGCCTCAATTTTTGACTTCCATAGAAGTCGGTGCCTAAACATGTATGTAGCTGCTCTAATATTCTTTTGATCTAATTCCTATGTTTCTCACTGCACAGTGAATCCTGTTACTGCTATTGAAGAGTGCTTCATATATCATGATGATCTTTCCCCAAAATAGTGTCTGTTTACCTAGTACTTGTTCTTTATCCCCTGATATCCCCTATTTTAATAGTTGGTCCACGTACACAGACATGTATGTGGTGCTGGTATACCATGTACAACAGGTAGTTGGTATATGATAGAGTATTTCTAAAGTGTGGAAAGTTGCACATCTTTTATGTTATATAAATATATATGTTAAGCATTTCTTCTTTGAAACACCCAGAAAGTTAGCTTATGTCATGTTTTTCCATATTTCTAATGTAGTAAAGGCCTAAAGATAGACCAAAGATCAGGAAATGAAGTCGTCTTAATTGACAGAGAAAAGCCATTTCTGACAGATTTAGGATTATAAGTGGGTCTGTCTCTGGGCAGGTCTCAGATACTCTGAATGTTTCATCTTGAGGCTTCTTGTAAAACACCCTTGGTGATTTTTCCCTCCATACCAGCACACTTGAGTGCTGTGCTGCTCCTGTGGAGTGTTGGTGTGCTTTGTCTGTGCTGTTTTGTCTCTAGGAACCATGTTGCTACCAACTAGTTGTAGGTAATGACAGTTTTTAATGCTGTCTTGTGTGTGGTCCTGGTTATTCCCCCCCACACTCTATGTATTTGGTTCTCTTGAATTTTTTGAGTTGACATTTATCTCAGCTCAACTTCTCTGTTACATCTGAAAAGCAGATGTTATTGTAGAAATGCTGAATGGTTTTAAAAAAAATCCCGTTTATTTCTTTGGAACTATGATCAAAAGAAGTAACTTTGCTTTTTTCTGTTTATGTTCCGAACATGGCAGTAGTAGTATTACCTCTAGTTTTGTATATGCCTATTAACCAAATAAAAGGAAGGAGTAATTAGTTTCAATGTAGGCTTTTAAAACTATTATCTGATGCTTTGTGTATCCTAGTTACTGAGGGGTATATCCAGGGTTTAGTTATTTTTAATTCTGTTTTGACTGGGACACTCTTCCCAGATACTGAATCCACATAAAAGCAGAATATTCAAGGAGACTTTAGAAGAAAAGATACTGTGTCCTTAGAAAGCTTTTGTAATTCACAAAGCACAACATCTAATGACTATATTTGTTGTTAAAGCTGAAATAGCACCAAAATCTCAGAAAATAGTATACACTGTGGGATCCTAAGAGAAATAAGAGGAAGACATAAGCACACAGGTTCTCATGAGGAACAGAAGCAATTAAAAGCTTGCACAGAAAATACTCTTTTAGCCATAGCACAAACCCAGTGTAATTTGTTGTGTAATGGATGGGTAGGAGAAAAGAAATGATGGCTTTTCTAGAAGAAAATGGGTAAACGTTTTTGTTAATAGCTTCTCCAGAAATCTTTGCTTTCAACTGATAATGTTGGGAAACAGGTGAGGAATAACATCAGGGTACAGCTGTGCTTTGTGTTGATAACCAGATTTGTCACTGTGCAGTGCCACAGGTTGTTCTGATCTGTGGTTTTGTCTTGGTACACACATGAACATCACTGGGGTGATAACAGCAGCCTCATCTGTGTTAGCAGCCTGGTTCCTGGATTTGCTTTTTTTGGGAGCTGGTTTGGTGTGTCAGCTTGCTCCTGCAGATGGGAACTGCTTATCTTTTCCATCTTGATTTCCTGGGACCTTTTTGCCACCTCTGTGTGCAATCAGGGCTGCAGGTGCTGCAGCAGGATGCTCTTTCCAAGGAGATGATGTTGGGGTTTGGACAGGGTGCTGTGGAGGGGACACAACCATCAAGTGTGTCATTCGTGTTCAGAAAAACCCTGGGGAAAAAAAAAAGGCAGTAGCCATCAGTCAGTGGTGAACCCTCAGCTCTCCCGAGCTGAAGGATCCAAACTTACAGCAATGCTGTGCTTTCCCCAGATGTGCTTTATCAACTTCAAGGGCACCTGGTGGATTATTTTTTAAGTGTCCCATAGGGCAGCTGTTACTACATTTGGTCGCCTGTTTAAATCACTGTAACAGGTCAGTATATAAAGGCTAGAGACAGTCCAAAATCAATAAATTATAGCCATCACCTGCATTCTTTGAAGGTACATGCCAAAATGGCAAAATTCAGTAAGATAAATTTGGAAAGAAAAAAGCTGCTGATAAGGTGTTTGTACTCAGTACTTGATTGTGAAGAAGGGCATCGCAGAGTTTTCTGAATGTTTATGTGTCATTTCAAGTGCTTTTACTTAAAACTGGAGCCTACAACCAATTAACGTAAGCAAGGAATGAAGCAGAGTCAGTGAACCCTTTTTTTTCTCTGCTCTCTTGAGTCTTTGCTTCCAGCTTCTTTCCGTGTCACTGCCCTGTGTAGATACAAAGGGAAGGACAAGAAGCCTCTTCTAGGGATCAGACAGAAAGATTTCCCTCTCTGGCTTCAACGATAAGTACAGCACTCAGAAGATTGCACAAGGGCAAAAGGGTGTTGGAAGGAGACAGTTTGGGCAGTGTATATTGAAGAAAGGCTTTTTTCATTGACAAAAATGGTTTATGTTTGTGCAGCCATCCTTCTGTTTATGTTTACTGTGCTCCTTCCCAAATGAAATAACCCAAACCAAGCCTCACGCTTGGACCATGGCAGCAGAGCCTTTCTCTGCACACAGCTTTTATAATGTTTTAGTCTGTTCTCAGAATAAGAGTGCAAATATTGGTTGGTACAGTGTTGTGTTTCTAAGAAAAACTCCTAAGTAATGTTTGTGTATGGGATCTTTGCTGGGCTGCAACTCTGGCTGTGGAAAAAACAAGTTTTCTGAGTAGCTCTGCATAGGAAACCACGCTGCTTGAGGAGTGGAGTTTTCTTCAGCTTTACTTACATAATTTTTTCAGCACCAGTACTACTAAGCAAGGCAACAAGGGCATGTTTGCAAATTCTTTCAATTCCCAGCATTCTTGCATTCTTCAGCATCCTCTGCAGTGCCTCTCACTTGCACTGTGAAGGTTGCATTTCTGTCTGCCTTAGTGGTGGGGTTGGATCTTCTAAGAATAAAATAAGCTTGACTACTGCTGCTTTTTTTTTTTTTTTTTTTTTTTTTTGTGGAGTCCAAAAACGTCTTCATAATAAACCATTTTGTGCTGGTCAAGCTTCAAGCTTGAAAAGTGCATGTGGGAATTATGTGTTGATAGGGAGCCCTGAAACCATAGTTATTCTTTGCTCATAGTAAATTTTTTGAGCACAGTTTACAGATACTTTCTAAATATTTTCATCTAAAAATAGTCTGATAGTTGTTTGCCATGTCCATCTGTGCCCCTTCCTGCTCTTGGAGAGGGTGATAAGATTATTTCCTTAAGAAAAGTAGCTTGGCAAATATTTATATGCAGAGCAGCCACTCAGAAATATTAGTGTGAATAAAAATCACATGTCATTACTGTGTAAAAATGAGCATTACAGGAGAAGGAATTAACGTATATTTGGACATCAAAATGTTTGCTTATATTTAACTATCTTATTGTTCGATGCATTACATTATTGATATGTAAAGAAAATCACTAAAATGCGGGACAGCATGAATTTTTTTTAATTATGCTTTTAAGTTTTTGCGGATGGGAAAGATTTCTCTTGAATATTGCACTAGGAAGATTTCTGTTATGTAAATGTTGTCAAGCGTAACCAGCAACTAGTATGAGCTGGGATTTTTTAATTACTGAGCTCACCACAGGAGCTGGTAGCTATCTTGGTGCATCAGCACACCTGTGGACCTGAGTGGAGTTGTTGAGTGCAATATGTGTGAGGAAAATATTTTTGAAATATTTTGTTTTTACTGCTCAGGGGATGTAACCATTTTGGAAGTCAAACCACCAGAGTGTTGATTTTTTTTGTTTTGTTTTCAAAGTGTTTTCAGAGAATTTAGCAGTGCTAGCTGTGGTTTATTTCCAGAAGAAAATTGGGGTGGGCAGAAGATACTCTAGGCTACCTACTTGGCCTGTGTAACTTCCCAAAACCTTCTCTGGGGAGCTAAGGCAAAATCCATACATCAGGATCTCAGGTTGTTTGGCTTGTGTATGTTGGTACTGAACGGGTCTGACTGAATGAGTTTATTTGTTCCTGTTCCTGACCAGGTTTATTTGTTCCAGGGTCTATGTTTGGGAGCAGTCTGTGTGATGTGGTTAGTGACAGGATACCTGCAAACCCCCAGCTCTGTGCTCCTCCGGCCCTGCTGGCTGCTGCTCTGGGCTGTGGACAAATTTGGTGGCAATTGCTCATTTCCAACAGAGAAGGCTGCAAGAGCCATGAAGGTTCATACTTGATAACACTGTATTGTGTTAATGCCACCATGTTAAAAATAATTAATATTTCCTATTTTGTCTCTTTTTTTTCTGTCAGCATCACCTCTCTGTGGCCAGGGGCACCTGAAAGGAAAACTTCTGCATATCAATGCACTGCCAATGGTAAGTACCTTTTTCACTGACTGTAGATGTGGTTGTTTCCTGCAGATAGACCATAATCTGACTTGTATTGTAAACAGTAATTTAGAACAACTACTTTTTAGTGGATTGTTTTAATTTTTTAAGAACTATCTAGCCCATTATTGTTTAAGAAAAATGTTGAAATTGTGTCTGGATTTATCCTGTGGAAAGTCAGGCAGCGTGTTAATTTTGAAGTGAGAAGTGAGACTTGACAGTAAGATAGCTCATCCTGTTGGTAACTGGTTTTGCTTCCTCTTTTGGCCAAAAGCCTGTTTGAGGAGAGCTGTAGCTAAGCTTGAGTGCTCTGTTGCCCTCACTTGGGTGCTCCCTGCAGTTTGTTTCTATATTAATGGCTTCTTCTATAGAAAAAATACAAAACAACAAACAAAAACTGATGCAGAATCAGGTGTATTTTGCTGCAGCACATTTGACTGCATAAGGCTGGTGAAGTTAAAATCATAGTTTCTATAGCAAGGAGTTTGGTTGGTGCAGTCTTGTTATTCTCTCTCTGGAATATCACTGCATGTTACAGGCTGTTGTAGGTTGGTATTTGCAGACTGTCTTTATGGTTTTAGTTAGACTTTCTGATAGTTGTGCAGATGGAAAGTGGAGGTGTGGTCTGAAGGGAAGGATTGGAGCTTGCTGCTCCAGTTTTGATCAAATATGGGGTTTATTTTTGGCAGTTTTCATATTCTGTGTTGTCACAGATGAGGTGTACAAGGCTGGTAATTGCAGCATTAGCCTTGAGAAATGTGTAAAGTGCCAGCCTAAGTGTTGTATTTCAAGCATCTCTAGATGATTGTATTCAGTACAAAAGTTGAAGGAGTAGTATTTCTAACCACTAACTTTGAGAACTCAAATTTGGGATGCAAGAGCTAAGCTGTGTTCCTTTGGTTTGTGTCTGGGCATGATTCTAAAGAATATGCAAATAAATTATAGCCTCTCTTAAGACTTTTGCAACTCCACTGTTTTTGCCTTGTGAGCAAAAGGGAAGAGTGTGCTTGGAAATAAGTGCTTAACTTTGGTGGGCAGTGAGGGATTCTGTTGACTCTCAAGTATGTGGTGGATGGAATCCAGTGCAGCTTATATTTGGCACTAAGTAAAGCAAATATAACTCTGAAATCAGAAGAGCTGTACCAAGTCCTTATGTCATTTAATAGCCTAATATTTAGGCTCTGAGTTGATGTGTGTAAAGTTTATACTGATGTGGAATGAATTTCAGCTTGTGGGAATGGATTTGTTGAGCTTTTTTCCAACAAAAAGCTACTCTGACTTCTTTTTATTTTGTATTAGTTGAACATGGTTTTAGTTAGGATTTAAAATACAGGTCTGTCTTACTGCTACTTTTAAAAACATGACTCATTCCATATTAACCTAGTCCTTATACTTCATAAAATTTTAAAATACTGAGAGACTGTACTTGAAATGTTGCTGCACTTTGTCCTAATTTTCTCCCTACAAATTGTATTAGGAATTCAGAATTGCACAGTCTCAAGGGCATGCTAGTTTTTACAGTGCTCATAAAACATACTCAACTTTTACTTGTACTGAAGTGAAATGCTCCTCACTCTTTAAGGGCTGCTTTTGTGCTCTCAGTTGTTCTGTTTAATTATTCTAGAGATTTCTAAACAATTACTCACCTCTTAATTAACTTTGAAACAGTTTGTAGATTTAGGAGACAAACCAGACATATTCTTCATCATCCCAGAAATAAACATAACTGAATCTGGTCTATAGTAAAAAAACCTTTTCTACATTCTTACTACATTGTTTTGTGCATTTTTTATCAGTTTTGTAACCATAGTTGTCAATTGCTTTTCTTAGTACTAAAAATGACAAATAAAACACAGAAGTTACACATCCTATTTTATTTTGTCTCTACTTTTGTCTGTTAAAGGTAATTAAAAGATGACTGTTTTTTTGAATCCTGAGTGCTAACTGACATCCGAACAGGGTAGCATGTCAGTTACTCCTTACAAATCTGTTTTAACTATTGGAGCTCTGTTTTTAAATAAAATATTTGTTGTGGTGCAGCCTACTAAGAGTAGCAGGTGGCCTAAGTCTCTTTCCTAGTCTTCCAGTCAGCTGAAATGTTCCTCAGAGACTTGAAAAATGCAAAGGTTTAACAAAAAAAAAAAACAACAAAAACCAACCCCCCCAAAAAAACCTTGTTAAGTGAAGGAAAATTACTGTTTACTAAACACTACTACTAAATCCTACTTTCTCTAGGATTTTGCAGATTCATTTAGAGGCTTGTGACATGGTACTTAACCCAGGTTAGTGAATGTGTTGGAAGTCCCAGACCTGTGGCCCAAGCAAAGGTTCTCATCAGGATTTCTGCAAACACTTTATTAAGTCAATTTTTTTGTTCTGTGATGGAACGGGTAGCTTACCTGAGAGAAGGCTTCCATCATACCTTGCAAGGCTTCTCTTGCAAGTTTTAGAAGTGAAATTTGCCTGACTTTTAGTTTATGTGTGCCTGCCTATCATATTTGTGGCTGTATCTGGGTGTCCTTGTATTGATACACACCTGTGTGTGTATCTACAATTTAAAAGGACTGTGCAAAACCCAGGAACAGACAGAAAACTGGAAGTATCCATTTGTGACCATCATACAGACCGTTCACAGGAAATCACCAAAAAGGGCCGTGGAAGAACCAAGCTAGGAAGGCAGCACAGTGTCCTGAGAGACATCCAGAAAAACCCTGTGCCTGAGTTCTTGGCTTCTTCTCTTACTGTGTAGTTTGATAAAGATCAACACACTGATTGGTTAAAAAGGTCTTCTGCAGAAAGGAATAGAGGATTTTATCATTTATTTTAAGCTGACACAGCTGAAGTCTGAGGACAAGCAGTGAGCACACAGTTACTAAAGTCTCCGGGAGAGCAAGGTTGTTAAGAGAGAAGTCATGTCCTTGTAGTCTTGGTTGGAATACAGAGTAGGTGTTTTAAATCCATTCTTTTCAATGCTGTCTACTTTTAGGTGAATATAGCCTACTGTATTTTGAAGGTGTAAAAGTTACACTCACAAAGTTACATCAGCTGTTTCTTACATTTAAGAGACATGCTCAGGAGAGCAAGTCTGCAGGTACTAAGTCTTTTGGGCCAAGAAATTCCATGTGTGCAACACTTCAGTGTGGGTATCTGCCCAGATTTAGCCCAGAAATGGCAGGAGTGGTTGGAGGATTAAGAAGTTGCTTCTAAGAAAAAAGCAGAAACTTCCTGAGAGTAAAGCAAGTCTTTTTCTTCAAAACCCCTCAGTGGTGCCTTCTGTAGTGCTGTCCTATGATGTTACCATTCCTTAAAAGACAAATGAAGGAATAAATGAATATAACTATTAGCCTGTGATTCAGTAACAGCTAAATCCTTTTGAATGCTGATCTACCTGCCAAGTTAACCTTCTGTCAGTCCATTATGTTAAAATGGTTTCATGCAGAGGAAGACAAGCAAGGGAGAGGGGAGGAGCCTGCACCCAGAACTGGAGGAGCTGGGTTTGGTATGGAAATCTTGCTTCCTGGCAGCCAGTGCCTGGGTCAGCCTGAGGTCCATACTTCTAGCTCCTGGGTTTGCACTGGAATTGCAAAATTGAGTTGGCTTCAGCAAGAGCTGAATGTCACCTCACAACTGGAAGTATATATGAAAGAATATGTTCAGGTGGACAGACCATTGTAAAGTGGTAGAGCTGAAGGTTGGTTTTCAGTACACTGAGAAAAGGGACCTCTGCTTTAAACATTTTATGAAATTTGGCACTACTTAAGATGCTGGCCACGAGAGAAATGAATAGTTGCTTCCAAATAACACTGCAGGACTAACACCCGTATTATTCAAATCCATATGCATGTGTGGACACCTACCTTTCAGTGTAGGAAACAGTTCTTTTGAGATATAAATAAGAAGTACTCCCAAGCATAAAGCTAACCAAGCTTGAAAGTGTTTGCAGTGACAGGGCCTGGAAGTGCTCATGAAGTTTGTTGTTGAGGCTGTTGGTCGTGCACTTTATGGAGTAGAGTGTTAAACAGAAAAAAAAAGAAAAAGTATTTCTATCAGTTTCTGAAATAGTCTAAATGAAGTGACAACATCATGAAATTTTTGACTGGTTTTCTCCTTCAAAAATTAGTGGATTCTATTATCAGTAAAGCAGGTGGTGTGCAATGTATTTTGTCTGATAATTTATTAAACCTCAGCAATTGTATTTCCAAGTGTTCATCCATAAGTTCTTTTTGCTGGCTCAGCATGCATTAGCTGATCTAGTGGTATAGGTGGTGAAAGGGAAGTTCTAATAATACATTACAGAAGAAAAATTGTGTGGTATGGTAGGGTGTATACTGTGGTAAGCATTTTAAAAAAAATATGTACTATTACATTCTGATCTATTTTTAGAAGGTTTTTTTATTTTTCTATGTTTTTACAGAAAGCAAGTTCAGACACTAGTAAGATCCCTTTCTTACTCAGATGGAAAACACCCCTTGCCTCCTTTTTCTACCATGTGTTAAAGTTAACTACTGAATGAATCAACTGAAAGGGCTGGCTCTATTTTGAAGCAGCATTTGTCAGAGAACTTTCTCTACTGATTCTCTAAGCATTTTACAGTTCAGAAATAAGCTTTGACTAAGAATTCTCGGCAGAATCATAAATATGTAATTATCTAAGCAGCCAGGATATGTAGCCCCTGGCAGGTGCCCAGGGCAATCACAAGAGCAAAGGGAACAGGGCCAGTGTCTCAGACTAGGGGAATGTCCTCTAAAACAGGGTGAGGGCTGTTGCTGTTTCTTGCCTATTGCCAGAACATTTTACATCTTAAATGTACCTGAAAAGAGGCTTTTTCTGCTGCAATAGGTTGTCTTACATTGCAGCTTTTTTACTGTGTTTGTTTCCTTAGTGTCTTCCTCCCCCTTCACTTTTCCTGCCTTGGGTTGTTTTTTTTTTTAATTATTATTATTTTTGTCTTTACTACTTTATACTGGTTTTGGTTCAGTAGTTAATAGCAGCAATAATTGTACAGCTAGCATTAGATTAGACCCCACTTGATCAACATGCCATCTGCTTTAGAGGAGAGGGACATTTTATGTTTCTGCTGTGGCTTCACTGCCATATGCCCATGGTGAAGTTGTGTAACCTGAATTGACCCTTTTCTCACTCTATTATATGAAAGCATTAGAAATACAGTGTTAAATGTTCATAACAGCAACTTTGTTGCATATTTCAAAAATTAAATTGGGTGCATGTGTACATGAAGTAGGATGCTGTAGAGGAAACCTAAGGACAGGCTCTTTTGTGCCCAAACCACATGAGTGTTAATCTTCTGGAGAAGAGCAGGGCTTTTTTCACAGAAGACCATGCTAATGTGTCACTTGTATCATCAGGTCTTGATCCTGGTTTGCTTCTTGTCAGCTGAAAATTGGTAATAATTCAAGTCAAAAAAAGTAAAAGCTTCCCTTAGTTTCAGTGGTGCTGATGCTGGGAGATCATGAGTATTGCTGCAGAGCAACAGGAATTTTGTAGGTGAAGAGGAATGAAATTGAATATTCCAACAGGTATTTTGTAGGCTAAGGGGAATGAAATTGAATATTCCAACTTTTATTTGCACAGGAGAGACCAAGGATCCTGCATCTGCATGGCCATCAACATATGCCACATCTAGATGCCTGTGCTTACATGGCAAGTCTGGTTCACTGTATGAATAGAAATAAAGATTGTAATCACTGGGTTAGTGCACCCATGTTTGCAAATTAAAGTCTTGTGTGGTGGTGTTACTGTGATTGAACTGAGATATATAAAAAACCTATTCAAGACAATGGGCCTGAATCCTCCTGAGGTTCATGTTGAGCATATATATCATGTCTCATCCCTGAATTTAATATTTGCAGAAATAGTATTTAATAATTTCTTTATGCTGTAGATAGACCATATTTTATTATAGTCTACGTATGCTTTAAAAGTGTTTTAGCATGTGTTCAACATCTGTTAAAAAAAAAACAAAAACAAACCCAGAAGCATAAATTAAGTTCAAGTCCATCATAACAATATGAAAAGGAGAGGACTTTTATTAAAGTCACAAGCAGACAAATGAGCTTTTATGTAATTATCCATTTCATTCTTTTGTGAGCTTGTTTTCTCTGTCAGTATAGTTGCTGCTTTGTATGAAAACAGCCATGCACTTCTGGTAAAGAGAATACAGTAAATCAAATAACATGCATGTTTGATGGACTATGAAGGAGTGATTTTAAGTGTGTACTTATTAATGAGAATCAAGAATAAAGTCAGCAGTAGTTAAAATGAATAGAGGGCAAATCAACAGTCAGAGCAGATTCTTTCTTCATGAATAAAAGAAACAAATTTAAAACTATCAGGTACATAACACACAAATTAAGGGGGAAAATAGATGGTCAAAGGTTAAAGAGGGAATGAAAACACAAGTTTTATGGTCACAAGATCAAATGAGGCATTAGTTAATTTTCCTTTTTTTGGTGCAGTTCACCAGGAGTTCAAGTAATTCAACTGAGTGATTGAACTGGAACAGAAAAAAAGTGCCAGAAAAACTGATTAAGTAATAACATAAACAGAAAAAATAATCAAACAAGCCTAAGACTTCATGTTAGCATTTCACATTAAAATGCATTTGAAAAGGCTGGAATTCCATCCTAGTTGCATGGAACCTGATTTGCATAGAAAACAAATTTATAACAGCTATTCTTGCAACAGTTGATAAATTATTCTACTAATGAGCCGTCAAAATGGATTTAACCAAGAAGTGCCTGAGGCACAGAAGATATTTTCTGGAGACTGACCATCTGGGAAATTCAAAGTAACCTGAGGAGTAGGTAAAGGTATTTGAACCCAAGGAGGCACTGTGGTGAGATGACTGTTAATTACATATATTGCAAATGGTGCTCTTCAGGCAAGATCATTACTGCCTTTCCCTCTACAGATTTCATGCTTTTTACAATAAGCAAGTAACTAGTTTGCTTATGAGTTTGGGAATGTGAATGCAGCTTAGATTGGGATTGGGATACCTTTACACTAGCCTGATTTCCCAGTTTCTTTTATATTTAACTTTTCTGTGAATAAATAAAGCCTTTTGTGCTGACTCCTTCAATTTTGGTTATTGCTAAGATACTTTCTGCACTGTTGCAGCTTACCAGATTCCTGGTTCAAAGTCCACTGCAGTCGGTGAGCAGAGTCTTGTGTGTCCTGGGTTTTGGCTCAAGCTGAAAGCTGTTCTGAATGGACTATTGTCAAGTTGTTTTCATTGACCCATCCAGTTTTGACTGAAGTTCCTCTGCATTATCTACCCCTTCATAGCCTACAGGAGCAAACACTGCCTTTTATTTATTTGTTTATTTACTAACTCACATGTCATGTCTCTTTGGTGGTCTGGTGGTCCATGCATTTCAATTGCATTTCCTTTTTTTTCCTGATTCAAACTAAATAACCTACCATTTTTTTTTTTTTGTCTTGCAATATGTCCACATCATGGCAGTTGCAGGGATTGCCTCAGTGAGGTTGTTGATACCCTTGGGACTGTTTCTGCTTCTCATTTTCATTGGGCTGCTTTTCAGTCATCTGCAATTGAATGTGGATTCTAGCAGTTGTGGATGCTACTCTGTATTGCATGTATGTCTGTGTATATACATATAATTAGAATCACAATAGACAAGATTTAAAGCAAATGTGCTTAATGGGCACCTGTAGTAGGATCTATGTTGTCTGTTTTTCCTGAAATTTTTCATTTTTCTTTTTAGGCAGAAGAATGCACTAGACTGTCTAGACTTTGGTATGATGCTTCCTCCAGCAATATTTTGGAAATTATTCCTTAAAATACTGATGAGATGTCATAGCAAAATTGTGATGTGAATAAAGAGTGTGTTAAAGAGAAGTCAGGTTATTTTGTTCTCACAGGAGATATGCTGTCCCTAAAGAAAGTTAGTTGTCTTGGATTGACTTTAATATATTAAATAATGAACTTGGCACCAAGTGTAGGAGTGTGCAATAAGATTTGCAATTGACATAACATTGGGAGATGCTATCAGTATAGACAAGGAGCAGAGTAGCCTACAGGAAGAACTGGATGATCTTTAGGAGTTAAGTGGAAAGACTGGACTGAACTTTCATAGCACATGGTGCATGGTTATGCACAAATGAATAGGTGTGAATTTTTCCCTAACCTGAGTGCTCATCTCTTGAAAATGACAGAGGAATGGAAAGATTTGAGTAAATTAGCCAGTAAAACCCAAGTGTATCTTTTCACTAGGACCCTGTACCTCTGAAAAATGTACTGCTAAGGCCTGTGAGGAAAGAGGTATTTTAGTATAGTAGAAATAGAAGTGTTAGTGCTGTGCATATGCAAGGCAACTACACCATGTGTAGCACTGAACTGCTCTGGTAGACTAAGTTCAAGAAAAGTGAGTGTGAAGTGGAGCAGGTGTAGAATAGGACTATGGAAATGGTTAAGGAAGAGTTGAGGCTGTTGTGCAAGAGGACATTGAGAGTTTGGTTGGTTTATCCCAGCAAAGTGAAGTTTGAGAGGAGATAAGATTACTTTCCATAAATAACCTGAGGTGTTCATGAAGATCTGAGTCAGTATAGACATTTTATGTGTTAGATTGAAGACATCACTGGGCCAAGAAGAAATGTGTGTCTCTTGGCAAAGAGTACATGCAAGCTGGAAATTAGAAATAGCATCTACCAGGGGAGTAAGATTTTGGGATAATCTTCCCAAAATATAACAGGAGGGAAAAATGCCTCACTAGGTAGACACTTGTTAATACAAACTGGGATCAAGGGTAGAGCCCAGTGGTCTTCCAGACAAGCACAGTTTGTTTGTGGAATAACGTATTTTGTCTTTGAAAGGTAAGAGAGGTTAATTTTGTGTAACCTGGAGAGTACATCAGCAATCTGCCAGCCCTGTTTTGTTTTGCCAGCATAGCAAGTATGACTCGTATGGAAGTAAATCATGTCCTTGTGTTAGGAACTTGGGACAGAAAGTGCCCCCTGGGAGAAAACAGTATAATGAATATGAACATTATAGTTCAGCAAATTCAGAAGCATATAATAGGTCTTGGACTAACTTTTTGTCTGTTATGTAAATGTCTTTAAATTTATTTAGGGTTACATATGAAAATTCTAAAGCTTTGCAAGGAGAACTCTTATAATCTATACAGAGTAAATCTATGGAAAAAGTACTAATTTTTGGGGTCCTGAGCTTCTGTTCTTATTCCAAGACTGATCTGTGACTTTTTGCATAATGAAGAAACATCAGCAAAGGCAAAGTTTGTGCAGAGTGTTCCTACAAGTGCCAATTTACAGCTGCCTTGGGT
The DNA here is from genome assembly GCA_023637945.1 of Phaethornis superciliosus. NCBI lineage: Eukaryota > Metazoa > Chordata > Aves > Apodiformes > Trochilidae > Phaethornis > Phaethornis superciliosus. Next base: position 18,869,588 of record JAJQWJ010000010.1, read on the forward strand.
GACATGGCATCGACTTCAAAAGATCTCAGCTATGCAAGACACAGAAATTAGGAACCCCAGTGCTTGCTTTTGGGGGAGAAAAAAAAAGGCATTGCAGCTTAAGTGAAGTTAATTGTTCAACATCTTTCTGTGATTTGTAACTCATCAAGGGGAAAATCCACAGGGATTTGTAGGCATAGTGCTCTGGATAGGGAAAGGAGCTTGGAGATCCCAGGAGGAGAGCTAGGACACAGAGTAAGGCTTTCTTCCTCTCTTGCTCTGGCAAGATGTCATTTCTATTTTAAACAGTGCTACCTCCTCAGGAATCTTCCACTGGAAAATGAATTGATATCAGAGTAGTTTCATATTTAAAAAAAAAACATTAAAATGTTGCCTTGCTTCATCTGTCTCTTCAGGTGAGACCCACAAAAAGTGTCTAGAGGTCTACTAAAAGGGCCTGTTTGGGAACAGAAGTGGGTAAAACATGACTGCCCAGTGAGGGGTGTTTGTAGCCCTTCCTTGGATGGTTTATGGGAGCTGAGTATCACTTAAAACAGTTGTGAAGATATTGCTGTGGCTCATTTACACGAGAAACTTGCTGCACACTATGTCAGGGCTGAGAAACATTGGTACTCCATCAAAGCAGGCATGGGTTTAGTGTATTTGAACAGCAGTATTGTAGCTGTTTTGGATTTAAATTCACAGTGTGTTATACTTTGCTATCACATGTTGAAATCCTGTGAGAAGTGTGCTATGATTAGGAAGTTTAGTTGGACATCTGGTTGAAGGAAACTCTTTGGTTTCTTAATTACACTGGATTTGTCAATAGGTAAAGCGTTCTCTGACTTGCTGTGTATTCCTAAAAGAATTTCATGATAGACATCTTGGGTAAGTGAAAACAGCACCACTGTTGAAAAACAGGAATGCAGTGAAAAGGGGAGAGGAGTGATTGTTTCTGTAGCAATAGGTGAATGCCAAAAAATCCTACAAAACGGGTAATTTTTAACAAAGTTTTTTTTGCTTCATTTCTCCTGTCCTAAGTTGCAATGAGACAAACAACTGTAGGTTCTGTAAAGCGTGGACTTCACTGTAGGAAATGCATCTGTTTATCACTTCTAAATAAATCTAGGCCAGCTGTATGGATTTTAAATAACAACTAGAAAAATAGTTTATTTGGGGAATCTTGAATCTTCTAAATATTTGCCGAACGAAGAAAGAATTCTAGACAGACAGAAGTGCTTGGGTAATGTTTTGCCTCACACTGGGATAATGGCTGCAAATTTGCAGAGCTTCAGCTGTTTAATAAGGCTTTGTCTAACTCAGCCCAATAACCAGAGCCAAGAACAGAAAACGGGCCCATTCCCTTGATGCTTTTTTATTTCTTCCCTCAGCCTTTTCCCTCAAAACCCTTTCCTGCTCACCGAGCTCTAACCTGGCTCAGTGCTTGCATTTCTGCTGCCTTCACAGGGCCGTGGGGCTGAGGAAGGACCTGTGTATAGGTTTGCTTTATAACTAGTTCAAAATAAGAGAAAATGCCTTCTCTCAGTTGTATGTAGATTTTTTTTTTCCAAACACAGAACAGACTTGTCGTGTAGCTCGTTACTTAGGGGGTTTTTTGTGCATAAACCAAGGGCTAGCAGTTAATGCTTGTTTTAGTGCTGAAATGTTTCGTTTCACTGACCAGAGAAGTTACTGAATTTAAAGATAGCAATATTCAACATTGTGTTTATCCTAACTCAGAAACAATTGACTATGTTACATCTGGGCACTTTTGTTATCTTTGAAGATTATTCAGTGCTTTTTGCCTCCCACAGAAGAGGAATTTATTATTGCTGTTACTGTTGTTATTATTATTATTATTATTATTTTGTTGTTAATGGGATGTGCTTAGGAGGACGGAATCTTCATCATCAGATGCAGAGTATCTGGAGGACCTTGGTCGGTAAGGAAGAGCAGCAGATGGTCTAAGGAAAATATATTAGAACAAAACAGCAGAATTCCTGCACAGGAGATTTTTTTTGTTGTTGTTCTTGTTGACATTTTACTTTCATGTTGTTTATCGACCTTGTCTGGTTGGATTACAGTCTGTTCAGCACACGAATGAAGTCTTACATGTTTATGCAACGTTAGCACAATGAGGCCCTCATCTTATGAAAGGGTCTTTTGGATGCTGCTGATATTCAGATAAATAGTGGTAATAATAATGTTTATAGTGTCTGGGTTTAATTGTGTGTGAAGGTTCCTTGAGCAAAAGGAGAGGTTCCTGAAATGGAACAGGCAATTTTAAGTAAAACGAGTAAAATCCCCATGTTCTGTTGCATGTTGGGTTTTTTATTGTGTGTGTTTTGTTTTACCAGGGCTTGTATTGATGCACATTGTCATTTGTACTTGGGCAGTAAAGATGACCACTGCCAGAGGTTTTTTTGGTTTTATATAATACTGGTCTTGCAGCCTTGTAATTAATTTGCTGTCTGTATATAAAATCTGGAGGCAGTTGCTTGACTTTTTCTTCTCTACAAGTCATTGAAACACACCTGTAGGTTACCACCAACTCCCCTGCGTATGTACCTCCTCATTTTTATCCGAGACACTGATTTGCAGTAGTCTTCCTTTTATTTTTTTTTTCCTCAGGTTTCATTGTTGCAAACAGAATTAAGGGGCAGAGTAAATAGGGATGAAGTTGGTTACGTACCACGGTGCTGTGAAAAACACAGATTGTTTGTGTCTAGAAATTGGGTCGGGACTTAGTTGCATTGTCGAGAGTATTTAGTGCTTCATAGTTTACTTCTCAATATAAAAGGGAACAAAAATGGATCTCCTACTGCCTTTTGCTAACACTTATAAAAATATTGGATGCATAAATGTAATTTACAATAGGTCTAGAAAGCCCTACAAGCCTTTAACTTCTTGCAAGTGCTCTCAGTTTTCTTTTTGACATAATAAGCTGTTTTGATTTTCTGTAAAAAATGTTGTGGCATATCTACAGTGGACCTTTTTTTCATCTGAGTGTTGCTATTCTGAATAGACAATTTTCTTCACCTGAAGCAGAAAATAGCATAAAAAAATTTGGTTTTGGAACAACCTTAGTGAGAATCTAGTTAAAGTCTGTGATTGCTCCACAGTGCCACCTCATTCTTTCGTCTCTGACTTGCCTTCTATTGCCTGAAACACATTTTTGCCCTCATCTTTATCCAAAGAGAGGTTGTGTAAGTGAATAACCGTGTCAGCTTTCCTGCTGTGCTCCATGGGGTCATCAGATTTGGCTCTCCTCGTAACTGCAGTTCAGGTGAAGGATGTGATGGTAAAGGATTTATTGTTCCTGTGCTTATATAATAGAATATTCAGTTACAATAATTACAATTCAGTTAATAACTGAATTAATTCACTTGATGCCTGTGGAAAGGCACCTTCACAGACATCCTTAAGAAGGATGCTCTCACCAGGAGATGCACCTACATTTACTGTGAAGTCTGTGTTTAGTTTGGTGGAAAATCAGTCCTTGGTAGTGGCAGGGAACCAGTGGAATTTGGAATAAGCATCTGAAGCTATAATGCTTAGAAATGGGTGTTCATCTACCAGCATGATGCATTAAGTATCTGCTACTGGCTTGTTTTCTTTCTTGTGGTTTGGAATAAGGTTTTTTTGTGGATTTTTTGAGTGGTCTTCATGAGCCAGGGCTTACCAAGAAAATCACGTGTCCTCATCTTTGTAACATCCCCAAGCCTCCATGTTCTATCCCTGTTGCTATCAAGATTAATTAAAACATAACAATCCTGTCAAATCTCCTTCCCTCTGTAGTGCCACTTTTTGTCTCAAATAAGTGCAACTAAAAATATCCTTAAAATTAAATAGTATTTTCCTTCTGCTGAGCGTGTTTGCATGTTCTAAGATAACGCACTAAACTGATTTTGGAATAGGAGAAAAATCAAAAGATAAGAACTAGGCCTTGACTCCATGCTAGCTTTGATATAAAGCAGGTGGTGTGAGATTGGTTGCAGTATTGCAGCTACAGAGGCAAATTTGCTTATTGCTAGCTGGTCTCTAGTTTTTATTCATAGCTATAAGAGCTGCTGATCCCACCACAGCCTTTCCTTGAATGAAATCTGCTGATAGTGGAGACTTCCACTTAGCTGGTCAAGCCCATCCTAATCCTGAAAAATTTAAAGTGATCTGCTGAGAGTTTAAATATTTTCAGTATACAAAAAAAGGAAAAGCCCAGCAAACTATGGGTGAGACTGTTCATCTTTTCTTTCTTGTCTCCTTTCAAAGTACTTTGCAGCTTTTCTGCTTACATGTGTGACAGTTATTAGAAAAAAAGTATACAATGGTTATAAAAATACCCCAAGTGGTGAAAGTGGCTTTGGATTCCAGCTGGCTTCGTATGTTGTTTTTTCTTGCAGCTTTTGTTTTCTTTTCTTAATTTTGACACTTTTTTTTGTAGTTTTAATGTGAATTTTAAGATAAAAGGAAAATTTAGGAAACGGAGAGAAGTAGACGATCCTGTTCCCAGATAGCAAATGAAGATCTTAATAATTCAGGATTCTCTTCACTCCCTGTGGATTTAAAGGTGAATTGGCAACGTGCAAAATCAGTTGCAGCTACAATTGATTTCTTTGTACAAATACTTTGGTATGCATAAATACATGAGAAATTAAGCAGCTGGCACAGGGCCTCTGGCTTTCTGCAAATCTTAAGGCTCGAATGAGGTGGTGGTTTTTTTTTAAATTTTTACCAGAAAAAAAGCTATCTGTAGAAGAAAATGCTGTGAAAGTTGTTATTAGGAAGAGTGTGCTCCTGCAAGCTGATGGGCAGTGATGTGATTTTATACCAGGGGGAAGGATGAGCAGCAATGATTACTGTGTTTCTCCTTAAGTCTATTTTTTTCAGACATTTCTCAGTATTCCAAATTAATCTGCTATAAAACCATAAAATAGACTGGCATCCACCAAAATGTGAGCACAGGTCACCTTCTGTTGAGGTGTGCTATGTGTGTGTGTTATGTGATGTTTGTGTAAGGAATTGCTTCCATGTAAGTATTTGTTTCCTCTCTATGACAGACATTCCCAAAACAAGGAGTCCTGCTTCTCTTTCAGGAGTCTGGAGCACTTTGAGTGTTTTGCCAGAGTTTCTCTTACCAGCTCTGTCTTCTGAACCTCTGCAGGGTGCTCTTTATTTCTGCTTTTTTGGTGGGGAGTGTCAAGTATTTTGAGAAAGCAAGGGGGGAGAGCTGTTTTCAAGGCAAATCATAAAACACAAACCAGAAGAAAATTCAGCAGAATAGGCTGTAATCTTTAAAACCATAATTCACTGCTGTGATTTTTGACCTCCCCTGAAATCCCCACCATGGTCTAGCTTTGCCAGAAGAGTCTTGAATTAACACATTTTGCAGAGGCTACAGAGAAGCAGCATCCCATGGTGATTGTACTTGGTTTCTCCAGGATAGAAGAGAACACGTAGAGGCCATAGAGGGACCCCTGTATTTCAGCAGGGAGCCACCTCTAAAGTGTGTTTTCTGTTCTGGGGAGCTGACAGTCACCAGGGGATTTGGTCTGGATGCAGCAGGGTTTTGTGGAGGGCATCTTACTACACCTTCCCCATATCATTGATGCAATTTGTTGGTGGAGATATTTCCCCTTTGCTGGTGACTTCCACAGGAATACAGTGTAAAAAGATGGAGTATTGTGTTGTATTGCATTTCATGGTGCATTGTTTGTACTAGGAATCAAAACGAGTCTATGGATGGGTAATAATTAAACCAAATGAAAGAATTTCTTTTTACCATCTCCCAGCAAACCTGCTGCACAGGACCTAGGATATGGCTGTGCCATTGTCTGACATAGCTTCATACCCATGAATTACTTAACACTACCTTTTTTTTTTTTTTTTTTTTTTTTTTTTAAATTTTCTCTCTGTATAGACTTCTGTATGGAAAAATGTTTGCACCAGCTCGTGTGATGTAATAGAGACTATTAAAATCTAATATGACTTTTGTATGCATTAGTTGCCTATGAAGAAAATTAGGTGTTAATTTGGGAAGGCACACAATAGCAGTATTGTAATTCAGCAGTGGCTGACATGTCCCTTAAAACTCAAAGTAGGTTGTACTATAAATATAGTCTCGTTTTGCAATTGACATTTTGCTAGTGGGTGGCTAATTTGAAGGGAAATAGACCAGTGATCTAATATTAATAACTAATTAATAGTTATGTGGATATTTTAAGTCTCTTTTTCTGCTTATTTATAGGCATATATTATTCATCTATCCTGTGTATCCTTCTTTGCATATATGTTTAATTCTGAAACTTTTGCTTCAGGCACTTAAGTGCCTTTGCAGGCAAAAGCTTGAAAGCAAATTTGGTCATGGTCTCAAAACCTCTTTCTGAGGACAATGATTTTAGAGTAATGACACTTAAACTTTTTTAAGAGAAGCCTCCCCCTTGAAACAAGGCCAAAGAGGAAAGCCAGCAACGTGTTACCTACATCTCACCTCAGTTTGTGAGTCCTAAATCAGCACCAGCACTATATGCTTTCCTGTGTATTAAGTAAAACACAAGGCAGATTTTAGGCCTCTATTGGAAGCAGGTAGCTTGTAAGCAAACTGAAGAGGAATGAAATCAGAAAGGGCATCTGGTAAGAGCTTGATCCTTTGAGATCAGAGGCAAACATGGTCTCAAGTGGAAGTTGCTTCTCCCAGCATGTGTTACTATATGGAAGAGGTGTTCTGTTCTGATTTGCTCAGACAGGAAAATTTCCACATAAGTTCCTATCTCATCTACTTTTTCATCTTATATCCTGCCTTCTCTCTCACATTTACACTCATCTGTAAATAAGCATATATGATATTTACCCTTTTAATGAATTCTTAAATGAGTTTATAAAAAACTGGGAAGATAATGTGTGAGATGCATTATACTGTCCATGTGCTTGGTATTTTTAGATCTGTTTTGTCACATATCCAAACACTTTTAAATGCATTGCCCTCAACTTGATAAAGCAATGCTGTGAAATCCTGGGCTGTGGCTCCAGGCTGTGGAATTAGTGTTTGTCTTCCTTGCATCTTGTCCCTCTTGTGTGAACAGCTTTGCTGGGAGCACTTAACTCCCAGGGAGCAAAAATTGCTTCCTCACTACCTATAGAGTTTATGTTATTCATTTAGCTTGATGGCCTAGGAGGTTTAAGTTGTGTCCTAGAAAGCAATGCTATTGCTGGATTAAAACACTGCTGGCTATTATCTGGGAAACTGGCCTGTTAGTAGAAACAGCAGCATTACCTTGCACCACACACTGCATCTTCTGCAAGAAAATCATCTCCACTTTTGTCACGTGAGGAAATACCCATACTAGTGTCAAACATCTGAACAATGAGCAGATGTACTTCTCTGCCTTTTGGTACCCTGTACTTTGGAGGGCAGGGTGCTACAGCTGTATGATTTTGGAGGGCACAGTGAGGGGACCTGAGCTTTCACAGTCTTGGTAACTGTTGGTGTTCTGCCAAAGGAGATGAGTGCTCTCCAAAGCTGTACCTCTGCCTGTGTTTCAGTTTAGTTCATAGTGTCATAGTTGTGAAAGAATCAATTAAGGATAGGCAGAATCCATGCAGCAAGCTTCTTGCTTCCATTTTCTTGCAGATATCAAACAGTTTTAGTTTTAAGGTGTGGTTTGGTTTTTTTGTTTTGGTTTGGTTCCCCCAGTTCTGGGCAGAAAACCAACCCAAAACAGTTTGTTGTGTTACTTAGCTGCAGAGATTGGTGTTTCAGACACTGCTTGGGATCTGGGCCATTTCAAGGAGTGCTTAAGGTTCATTTATTCTCTACTGATAAAATGCAGGTGGTATTATTTGCCCAGTTCACAGTGCTCTAAGGAAGCCCTGGCACCAAGAAAGCACTTGCCTGCCCCACTGACAAGAGTTGTATATGAAGATGGATAACAAGGCCCATGTTTAAGCTCTGCAGGACATTTAAAATGTGATTTCTCTCATTTCACAACCAGCTTGAGGTGTGTTGGGAGTGACTGTCCATGGTTTCTTTTGCTGCTTTTATCCCTGTATATGTAACATAGTCCTGTTGATTTCACTGTAATCATGAGACTCTTTCACAAGGTGCACCCTTGATCTGCCAAAATTTTTGGACAAATTTTAAGATTCTGTAGTAGTTTTTTTAAAATAAAAAGCCTCCACAATTTAAAAAAAATGACAAAAATTCTCTTGCATTTCTAGTGGCAACTTGTATGTTTTCTCCTCTGCTAAAAATCATATCTGCATCTGGGCAATCCTGCTTCTCCTTGTAGCATTTACTTGCTTGTATTTTCTATAAAAATAGTAAACCATCTTTGTCAAAGTACTCCTGTAGCAGGCTGCAACACTTGAAGCATATCAAAAATTAGCTGTATGTCAGTTCTGGTACCATAGTGAAAGCGTCTGTCAAATATGGTGCTCTGGGCATATTAAGCAATTATTTCTGTACGAAGTTCTCAAGTTATAAACTGCAAAACTAAGAGCAAATCCAAGGAGCTTCAAATGCCTGGTGAAGGGTTGCAGGCCATGGCAATAGTTGCATGTGTTAGAAATAAACAAGTAAACTTCATGATTACCTGTCACACCTCCATAAGTTTTGGGATATGGCACTTTTTACTATCTGGGTTGCTTTGGATTGGATATTTGTCTTTTTTGGTTTGTATCTATAGACTTGGAATTCATTCTACCTTGTGAATGAATTTTTGACCTTTTTTTCCGTAGTTTGTCTTGCAATTCTTAAGAATCTCCATATGTGCTTCTTTAGCATTTATGGGTCTTGAGGTTGCATTTTTCTGCACACACAGGGAATGTTTTGAATAGCACAAAATATTAGCATCCTTTTGCAAATTTTTTTAATCTCAAAATATTGAAGGCCCATTGAATCTGAAAATTAAGTCGTATAACTTTCTGCAAATGTGTATTTTTCAGTACTGAAGTGTGTGTTGGGCTGTTGTCTTTGAGGCCTGTATGGCCAAGAAACCAATTATAGGCATGCTTAGAAAGCAATAGTGTGCATTAGTCAGATTATAACAAGATTCCAGTAATGTAAAATTGCAGCACGACAAACTAGTTTGTATAGATTTTGACAGCTGTTGCCGTTAAAAACTAAATTGTTAAGCAATACACAGCTGCAATGTTTCCAAAATTGGAAGAAAAGACTATTTCCCTGTCAGAAGTCTGTTCCATAGAGCAGGACTGTGGCTCTTGGTAAGCCTGGTTTGAGTTGTTTGGTTGACTTCATGAATCTGTCTGTCCCAAGCTGACTTATGTCTCTGTAAGAATAAGATACTTAGCTTACAGAGCTGCTTCAAAGACTTTGTCAGGCACCTTCTTTTTGCTGTTACTCTTGACAAATGCATTCATAATTTTTTGGGCTGCCATCTAGTAAACTAAGATTTGGAGGTTTTAATGTGATTTATGATTACATGGTGACTTGATTAATGCTGGCTGTTTATTTTCACTACAGACCTGAGCCAAGAATTTAACTCAATTCTCCTGAGAGAGCTCAATAGCTATCTATGTTGTAACTCCATATGGCTATTGAATTGCAACTCTGAAATCCAAAAACCTGTCTTCCTCTAGTAAAGTGTTACTACAATGCTATAAATTAAAGCAAACTCTACCTAATTTCTTGAAATCAGGCTATTCAATCAGTTACTTTATTACACTTTGGCTTCCTGAGCTGTGCTCCAGTTCCAGGTTTGAGAACTGCTGTGGTTGCCAAATGACGTTTGTCTCTACCTCGGTGAGTCTCTATTTTAGTGATACAGAATTTAATTAGATATGACATAATTATGATAAAACCTGCTTTCAGTCCAAGTCCCACTACTTTTACATGCACACCCAAGAAAATTAAAGCCCAGTTTGAGGTGTGTGCCCCATTCCAGAAGTGCCACTTGATATTTAGTTAAAAGAAACTGAGGCTCCTGCAAGACGTGGTCACTGCTTGGCACTTGGGCTCTTCCCTTCCCCCAGTCCAAGAGCAGCAAGGGCAGACTTTGTTTTGGAGTGTCCTTGTCTGCTGTCACTTGGTGTGTTTCAGCTCTTGCATTTTTCACTTGGGAGAACATGGTAGCACTGTTTTATTGTAGGGAAAGATGAAAGCTGCTTGCCTTGTATTAGCAAGCATGAAGCGTGTGACAGCCTTCTGCTCGGGGATGGTGATCCTAGTGAGGGTTGCTGAAGTAAGAGAAATTGCTTGAGATTATGCAGAATGGCAAGGGGGGGAGGAAAGGATAAAATAATTTTTTAAAATAAATTTTTAAACCCCCAATTTGAGGATTTTCAGGAATGAGAAGAAGGAATGGCTTTACAATGCTTTTTGATCAGCATATATCTGCTTTTTCAGGAAAAAGAGATGCAAGCACCAGAGATAGTTTTAAGTACGTGAAGTAGTACCTGTAGCATTTCGAAGTCATAAACCAATGTAAGTGGAGGCAACCTTAAAAAAATTAAATGCTTCTGCCACAGACTTCGGTAAAAATCTTTCCCATGTTTGATTTTTCATTGAAATTAATGCTAGATAGTTCTAACTGTTATTACGCCCAACAGTTAACAGCTGAAAGAGAAAGAATGGGAATTTGTGTTTTGTTTCCAAAAGAGTCTGACCAAGTAACTATAGAAATGTATACAAGTAGTGTCTGTGATACACAGTACATAAGCAATCCAATGGAGAAAAAAAGCAATATAAATCAGCTCCTTGGAGATACGCTAAAAAAACCAAAAGGAAAGTAAAAACAAACAAACCAAAAGAAACAAAAAAAACCAACCAAAAAACCTCCAAACCCCTGTCTTCCATGAAAAAACCTACCTGCTCAATATATGCACCAGTCCAAGCTCACAGAGGTGTTCATGCTTCTTCCTTGGTGTGCCCTCAGCATCAGGTCAAATACAAGATGCTTTGAGAACCACCAGTGGTTTCTGAAAATATCCTCTGTGCTGGTAATAAATGATTTCTTAAATCATTACAAGGATGAATTATGAAAATGACAGCAGATATGGAAGACCAGAAAAGATGGGCATTCACCTGGGACATTGCCTTGAGGTAGTCAAAGCAGAACATTACTGTTTTACAGCTAAAGAGCTGAAACATCATAGTTTAATTTTTAGAGCCTGGAATAACTGTTTTGCTATCTATCAAGTAATGTTTAATAGCAGAGTTACACTTAGAGTTCTGATACTGCTGAAGCTTTGCTTGTCTGTAGCATTTTAATCCATGTCTGGTTGTCATCTACCTGGGGAGCTCTATGGAAAATGTTAGTTGTCTGCACGGATAAAATTTTCCTGGAGGTTTTCACTTGAGTATGGGTCTGACCCAAAAACGTTTCAACTTCTGTAATGCTGAAACTTCACCAAATCCACTTTTTATATCTGAATAGTTTTACTCAAGAGTCCCTTTTGGCAGGATTAGGGCTCTTAGTGGTCTTGGAGTCTTACTCTGCGATGAGTGTTTCTGTTTTCTCTTGAAATTTCTGTGTCTGCTGTTACCACTTTTATTGTATTTACCTTGTGATCATAAATATTATTCAGTGAATTGTGATCTTGAACTTTGCATGGGATAAGTGATTTATTGTCAGTTTTAACTTCTGCTGCTGTTCTTGGTTGTGCTGCTGCTGTGCTGAATTATGACAAAATACTTGGCAATCAGTGCAATCCTACTTGAAAATTTAACAGGTTTGTTTATGTTTCGTAGAGCACTTCTAAGAGGCTGATGTGAATTTTTCAACCCAAGATTTTGGTTTTCTCTAAGCAGCCTCTCCAGTTAGTTGTGATTTTTTTTTTTTTTCCTCAGGTGAGGCAAAAAGGAACTGTGGTGCTGTTTGCAGAGATGAAATGGAAAAGCAAATCTCGATTTTGTAGGTGAACCAACCTTTCTTTTGTTAATGCTTTGCTTGGATTTCAGTTTCTCTGCTGGTGACATTTGTTGGTTGGATGGTCTTTGAAATAGAGGGATTAGAGGGAATCAGTAGTATCCAGCAGAACAAATATCTCAGTGGTAACATTAGGATTTATGCAAATGGAGAGAGAAGCAGACCAGAAATTATGCTGTGCCCATTGGACAGATGAGAAATAAGGCCTTATTCATGCCCTTAGCTCTCTGAAGAAAGCAGTGCTTTAAGTTGAAGAGAGACTTTTTTTTTTTAATGTCAGTTTATACTGAATTCTTTTTCTGTACACATGCATTTCATTGCCTTAGTAGCAGTCCTTGCTATAGTCATACAGAGAGAAAATAATGTCAAATACTATTAATAGGTGGCCTAGTGGGGAAGACAGCAGCAAACAGTACTTCTTTTTCATCAAAAAGTAGATGATTTGTCTCTGGGCCACATTCAGTTTATGAAATGCACATCAGTACTTCTTATAAGCACATAACTTAGTTTTTAGTCTTTTTTTTATTTCCCTCTACCTACACTTTTTACTATCAGGACAAGCAAAAGCCCTAGACAATCATTAAAAAATAAATCCAACTTATTTGTTAAAAATAAGGCTTTTGTTTTGGTTTTTTATTGTTTTTAAACAAATTATATTGACTTAAGAAGTCCCTCTCTTAATAGAATTAAGGATTTCAGTTACAAGTTATGGAGGGGAAGAATCTATGATGGAAAATGCTGCCTAAAAGCCTGAGAAGGTTGCAAACAATCCTATAATTTTAAGAGATTAAGTCTATATAGTTCGGGTAGTGATCCTTTTTTAGTTTAGAGAGGTACAAGATGCACTGGTGCCTATATTTCTTTCAGTTAGCAAAATGAAAAAGGTTGTTGGGGAAAAAAACCCACCCATGACATGGATCAACAGGACTCGGTGCTGATCAAGGAGCACTCCCTAGTGGTAGGTGAAGCCAGAGTGGGCTTCATGAGGTACCCAGCTTCTAGTTACAGCAAAATTAATTTACTACTTCAGGGAAAAAAGGAACATTTTCACAGACTCTTTTTTAATTTACCTTTTCTCTTGCAATCCTGTGCCAAAACAAGTGCAATGTGTTTACACATGGCATCATCACATGTATTGGTGGGAGAGCGATAAAATTTCTGCTTTGTAATTAATTTTGAAAGGAGGAAGTAATGTGTATTTTTTTGTATGGCTTTTAAATGCATAGATATGTTAAGCTGCAGTGGGAAAGATTTCATGCTCATGATGCACAAATTCTTGTGGAGTGTGAGCATTTTAGTAACAGATGCAGTCACTAAGGTTGCCAGCTTAGCGTGATGTAAAATGTTGGGTTCTCAAAATCATCCACTTTTTTGCAGTGTTTCCTCTTCCAGGCTCCTTAGCCCATCTCTTCCCCAATTTTTTATTTTTATTTTTAAATGAGACCGTAGGTTTGCAGTTTAGTTCTTTTCAGAGGCTGAAATCTTACCTAAATAGGCATCTTGTAAGAAAGAAAAATAAAAGACTTACTATAAAGTAATCCACAAGCCTGCTGCAGAATGGAAAGTTGAAGAGTGGATGCAGCCAGGGAAATTGTACCTCATGCTTGTAGTTGAGCACCCTGTAATGGGCTTCATTTTATCACATCCTTAGGTAGGAATATAATTAAAGGTGAAGGTTTTTCTCCTACACTTCACAAATTCTGCTCACATCACTCCTGTCTGTTAAAAAATTAAAAAGTGAAGATATTCTCTTCATGTAATGTTTAAGTCTTTGTAGCACATGTAATCAATTTCACTCTTATTTATTAACCTGAAACATGATAGAAGTGTTTCCAGGATAAATACAATTTAGAGTTTTCTCTTATGGTCACAATTGTGTGATGCAAGTGACTGTCAAAGTGTCTGGCTGTTAGGATCTGCTTGAAAAACTAGTTCTGTCACTTAGTCACTCTTAAAAGAACTGTTTGGTTGGGCTGTGCATTGAATTCTTGCTGTGCCCCTCTTAGCCCTCTCCATCCCTGGGCAAAATAGTTGACTGTAAACAGGTTTGCTGTTGCAGGGAGGCAATACAATGATGCTCTCTGTATTTTGTGATTTTGTGTATGCTCTGTGTAGTGGAGACAACACTAATTCCTCTATAGAGCTGCTGCTGTTGAGGGTCTGGTGGCACAGCACTCTCCCGTAGGGTCTCCTTATTCTTTTCTCCTGTTTGGCATCACATTTATTGTCATTTAGTTATGTGAAGTTGAGCTGAATGAAACGTACTTAATGCATATGTAAAATTCAGAAAGTTCAAAGCATCTAGATGCTGAAACCTACTGCTCCCTCTTAGTTGTTCAACCTTTTAATGACCTTTCACCCTATCACACATCTTGGAGTTAAAATTTTCCAAGTGTTTCAAACTTCGCTTCAGATTTACATTTTAATTAAATTTTAGCAACATAGTTGATACATACACTTAGGTTCACAGAAATGATCAAGGCAATATATAATAGCCTAGCAGACAATTAAAATGACATTAATACAGGGTCAGGACCTTTTCACTTACCTTGTGAGCTACTGTCAGTAAGTGTGGTGGGAAGACAAGGACACTTTTCAAGACCAGGCTGGTGGGACTGGCATGTTTTTCTTGGAAATGTGATGAATAAAGTTATTTCTTTTATGAGGAAGGTGGTGATCTCAGTATTTCAAGTCATGCTTTGTGGCATTTACTTCTCACACCTCTGGATCATGGGATTTTTGTCTTCTCATTCTGACCAGGAGAACAATTAATGTGTAAATATTAATTAATGATTAAGCAACCACTGCCATTTCTAGATATGAGGAGTAGAGTTCCCCCCCCTCTCTCTCCTAGGGTTTTTCCCAGTGGTTTCAAGACTATATCCAGCCAGATGCCTGGGAGCAGGGAAGGACCAGATACTGGTTTACCTGCATCTCCTGGAAATCACAGGGAACGTGGTTGCTGACCAAAGTAATCTGTAGCTTCTCAATCAAAAAAAGGAAAAAAAACCATACTCAAGTCTTGTTGGGCATGGCAGCAGACTGAATTCTGGAGGTTTTCTTAGCAGCCAGTCATTATTTTTCAGATGACAAAGTCTTAAATGCTCTGTGCTGTTTAAGGCATATTTAGCCTTCCTTGGATTTAGTCCTTGTTTTAAGGAGATCTTTGGGAAGGTTCAGTTACTTGTAACATTTTGTGACCTTTGGTGGCTGGAGCTTATTATTTAAAAAAGAGTTTTGCCTTTTCCTAATCCCATTTAGGGCAGGGTTATCTGTTTTAATAGAAAGTATGTTCTGCTTTGAACGTCATTTTTTTGGATACATGGATCCTTTTCCTGCAGTGCCCAAACAGTGTTCCTGTGCTTTTGCCTTTAAACTTTTCTCTTTAATCCCCCAGTCTATGATGGAAGATTACTTACTAATGATTTCATCTGGGCTGAATATTGGTGGAAGGAACTACGATGTTATAGAAATGTAGGATGAGGAATTGTTCTAATCACAGGTGCATAATGTACTATACTCCTAGGAAGCGTTTAAGTTTGGAAGTTGCTTGTGGAAATTTTCTCCACAAAGGTATTTTAAGGATTCTTTCGTATACCAGGTTCTTTTTCATATCTTGGTGATAAATTCAGATCCAGAATGGTAAATTTTGAAAACACTTGCTGGTTTGATCATGGCCTATTTTTTAATCTTGCTGTTATCTTGAGTCATATTAGTTGCACACTTTAACATTAAAATAAGCTACAGCATCAGTATTTTGTCACTTGTAAACTTTAATCTTTCATAAAGTTCCTCTTTGTCAATAGAAGCAGACAAAAAGAACAGAAATTCTAGTAAAGCCAACGCTCTATTCCATTCTAGGATTTTGTTTTCAACTAAAAGAGGGAGAAAAGAGTTGAAAAAGGTGCCTGTAATTTTTAAAACATATTCCATGTAAATAATCAAAAGATAGTCTTCAGTTTGTTTATTTTCTTATCTAAACATATATTGTAGTCAGTAGGAAAGTGAACGTTATTTTAATGCTTTCAGTAAAAGACTGGTAGAAAAACAGCTGTTTTCCTTTTTTCATTCCTTAAAATAAATATTGATAGAAACTATCGTAATATGGTTTGTGTTACAGGTGGTGTAATACCAAGGGCTGTACTGCTGCCACATCTCAGTTTTGTGGGGTTTCAGAGAGTAGTTCTGGTAAGGACACTCAATGATTTATCTATTTATTTGTCATAAAAGTGGATGGAGAGTTTGGTGCCATTTGGTATCAGTCATTGCAATTACGTGCATTTATGGTATTAATTAGGTATTGGTTTCTGCAGTCCACTGAATCTTTACATTAAGTGTTCTTTTATTCAATAGTCTTTTAACAGCTCCTTTTGGAGCTGTTATTGCCTCCTGTAAATCCATATTCATTTTGCTGAGAGATATTATGATAAAACAGCAATTCACAGCATGGAAGTACTAATGAATAGACCTTTTGACAAAACACCTTGTGAAAACTGTACTGTCTACATGAAGTGCTGGAGTCACTATTGCCTTGGTGTCTATCAGTTTTTAAAGAGGGGGAAAGCTTACTGTGGTTTGATTATAGTATCTTTTTTCAAGTACTAAAGTCTTGGCTTCCTGAAGGAAAATATGAATATGTGGTTAAGAGGGCAAATATGCCAACCATAAACCGTTACTGATCTCTTCTTAAATTTACAGTCATGGTTTTGCAATTGTTTTCTTTGAATGTATGTGACTGCAATCACTCTATAATTTGTTTGATTTTGCATACTTCCCTTATTTTCTAATCTCTTTTTTCATGGCTAGAGTTACAAAGCAGATGAGATTACATTGCTTTTTCTAATAAAGGGAAAATTATTTCTGAGCCCATCTACCAACTGCAATGCTTTAGGATTGTGCAAAAGTGTTCTTTTGTCAGCAGACAACTGAGAACACATTAGTATCTATAGAATTTTTACCATATGCTGTAATTTAACCAATATCTTGTGTAGTAGATGTGGGGTTCCTCCCCCTCCCTCCTTTTTTTTTTTTTAATCTTTAAAATTTATTTTTTTGTGTTTTGTTGTTCTGTTTTAACTCAAAATCCTTTTAATGCTTTTGACAAATTCTATTTGCATACTATCCTGGGTCTTTAAAGAGCACTCCAAGGAAGAGAGAGAGTTTGTTTTAACAGGCCTTATCTTGCAGGTAGACCCAGAAGGTAGTGAAGGATATTGCTGACTGTTCTTTATGGCCTTGCTCTTGTAGGGAGCTGCTGTATTGGAGCTGCTCCAACAAATCACTTAAGCAGTTTAAGTCAATGGGACAGGAATACATTGGAATGTTCTGGATTGATCCACATCTATATATACTTTCACGAGCTCTTTTGTTTCCCACAAACAAGACTGGGTACACAGGAATGTCTTAATGGGATTCTCTGGTCAACCTAATAAACTAGTAGTATGTCCTTCTGGATGAGAGATGGGTTGGGTGAGCTTGCTTGGAAAGGTTCCGGAGGCTGAAAAATTAGGGAAGCAAAAAGATGCTATTTGAAGATGTAAGTGAATTGGTGCAAAGAGTGAAGGCATTTTCCCTTCTGTTACTGCATTAGATTGGTCTGTCTGAGGCTTGGACATGGTACTGTTCACACTGTATGGTTTCCAACCCTATAGGTAGATAATACCTTGAGTACACACAAATAAGGCACATGTAGACTTAGATAAGTTTCTAAATCTTGGAGTGGAAGTAAATAGGCTTTTAGATTTGTATGAGAGAAATGGCATTGCAAAGTTTTGAGTAGTATTACTCAAGAATATTAACCAACAATTCTGCAAAGTAAAGACATCACAGCTTTATAAATATTGTAAGGAAAGAAAGATGATGGGAGCTCTTTGGAGTCTGGGAAAAACTGAGAATTTTTCAAAATGTTGTGAGCAATTTGTGCAGTGCTTATTAAAGTATAATGTGATTTGTAGAAGTCATGGACTACTTCCTCTCTATCACTTCTCTATTTTGCAATAATGCTCCTATTACTGTAAATGAGTGAGTGGAATTTTTCGTGTGTGGAACTTGTTATTCCAGTGTCTGAGGTAAGGTAAAGATAAGCTAACATGAGGCTTCTCTGTTTTGTTTGTTTATTTAAAGCCATCCCATCTGATTTGTTTTAAGACTGAACTAGCAGAAGTAGTTACTGCTATTGCTTCATTCTGTAAAAGATAGCATAGAGGTCATTTGTGGGACAATTCCAGTGCAGCTGCCTATGTAATTGTAGCCTGCAGTTATAAGCTGGGGTGTATTTCCATCTCTGCTGAAGTTTGAACTTGACTAAGCAGAACGCTTTTCTCTACACAAAAGCGTGAAACTATGATCTTATTTCTAACTGCACCAGGGGAGGAGACTGCTTAATTCAAAAGAGCACCTTCTAATGGAGCAGGGGTCTTTACTTAATCATCAGGGATCTTTATTTAATCATCATGTGTCCATATGATGATTATCAAGTTTTCAGGAGTTTACTTCAAAGGCGATTAACTCAAAAAATGGTGAGAACAGATGTCTGGTGTTGTCCTAAGCAGAAAGAAGTGGTGTCTTGGGTTTGAACTTTTTGTCTTAATTGGCTCCTTTGTGACTTTCAGTCCATTTGGTAAGAGGCTCTTCAATAGATCTCCTGCTTCTACTGTACAAAGCCAACAGTTTTAAATTTTCAGGTTTTCATGTGCATGTATAGGCACTTAGGCAAGCATTTGCATAAATGTCTGAAGGATGCTTCCCTCACAAAACAAAAACTTTTAAAATATCCAATGTGCTATGCAAAAGAGAAAAATTATCATTCTTTTAAACCATCTTTTAATAATTTGTTGAAATTCATTGCATATTCCTCTGCAGGTGTGTTCAGATTCCTTTCCTAGTCAGGCCCTCTGTACAGTGCCAGATTAGCAAGAACATTGGGTACATTTCTTTAATCTTCTGTGAACAGCAATGGAACTTCCACAGATTCAGGTGACTTTACAGTGTGTAGGAGCTGTCTGGGGCTATGTTACAGCAGGCAAACTCGTAGGATTTCTGGGAATTTTTTCTTCACAATGGTATAAATATACCTCTAGACTTAAACACTGACAAAGTAGCAGTACTTGGCGTTCATTCAAAGCTGCCCTTAATCTAGGATAATTTGAGTTAAGTAAAATACTCCATTTTCAACAGACAAGGAAAGAAGCTTACTTTTATTTTTTCAGGTCATTTTGTACAAGAAAAGACTGCTTTTGATGATTCAGATATTGGAAAAGTTCCCAGTTAAAAAAAAAAAAAATATATATATATATATTGCAGGGTATAGAAACTCTGGTCAAGGATGATGGCTGTATTGCACGACTTTTTAATGTATTATAGGCATATCATCTCAGTATGTATGCTGTTCTTAATATGCTGCAAAAAGACCCTTGGTACAGCTTCATTTAGGGAAAAAAATAAGCAGATGCTGAAGGTGGGAAGGGGGACTGAATTAATGTCTAGACAACCTTTGGAGGCATGAGTGAGTTTTGCATTAAATGTACTCAAAGGGAAAAATACATACTGTTTCATATGAAAATCAGCTATAGTTAATATAAATGGAAATATTCTCTGCCAAAATCCATAGCACTAAGGGCTAGTTAGTGTTGCTTTTGCTCATGACAATTTACTCAGAGTAGGATGTAAATCAATGTCTGAAATAAAGGTGGTTCTTTTAGCAGAACCTGAAAATTGTGTAAATTAAGCAAGGAATATTTGCAGGTTTGGAAAACAACCTGGCCCTTGTTGCAGAGCTATTGGGGATGAGGTGTTGATCTTGGAGCCTCCTATGTCTTGGTCAGAGTCTCTTGTCTGCAGCTCTGCTGCTCATGTGGTTCATAGAATCATAGAATGGGCTGGGTTGGAAGGGACCTCAGAGATCATCAAGTCCAACCCTTGATCCACTCCCCCTGTGGTTCCCAGCCCATGGCACTGAGTGCCACATCCAGGCTCTTTTTAAATATCTCCAGGGATGGAGAATCCACCACTTCCCTGGGCAGCCCATTCCAATGTCTGATCACCCTCTCCGTAAAGAAATTCTTTCTAATATCCAACCTAAACCTCCTCTGGCACAACTTAAGTCCATGCCCTCTTGTCTTGTTGAAAGTTGCCTGGGAAAAGAGCCCAACCCCCCCCTGGCTCCAGCCTCCTTTCAGGGAGTTGTAGAGAGCGATGAGGTCTCCCCTGAGCCTCCTCTTCTCCAGGCTGAACACCCCCAGCTCCCTCAGCCTCTCCTCACAGGACTTGTGCTGGATCTCTTCCCCAGCCTGGTTGCCCTCCTTTGGACCTGCTCCAGGACCTCAATCTCCTTCCTGAACTGAGGGGCCCAGTCCTGTCCCATCGTGGCAGCTGGATGTCATTTCTTTGCCTCTCTCCTCCTTTGTGTGCTGCAGCCTGGGTTCTGTGTGGCAGAGGCAATAACAGCCCTGAGAGAGAGAGATGAGAAGGGTGGATCAGGAATATCTGATCTTTTATTTCAGTAGAAGTAAAGCAGTACTCTGTCTTCAGGACCTATGCCAACAGCTCTCACCCTGCCTCTGGGCTGCCATTCCCAAAGTCACCTTGGGCACATGCAGCTCCTTGCCCAGCAGCCCTGGCTGGTACAGCATCTCTGAGATGTTTCTTGGGTTTCCTGTCATTTGATTTCACCATTCCTTCTGTAATAGATTGCATTGATACTGCAGATGGGTACAGAAAGAAGAAATGACAGTGCTGCTTTGGTCTGACACTTTTTATTATTTTAGCTTGTAAACAGAAAATAGGACTAGTAGGCTGGTGGTGGAGTGTCACAGCCTAACACAGGAAACATTGCAGGCTGTCTGCAGCTGCCATCAGTCCCGTCCATGGGTGGCCTTGTCCAGTGTCCTTAGGAGGGCTAAGATCATGGATATTAAACTCTGACTAATACTTAATTTTAATTCAATAGAGAAGAGCAGCTTCGACTCTTTGAACACTGAAAAGTAATGTCTGTCAGACTATGTTTGTTTGTTAATTTATTTCATGGACTTCAAGAGATGGTTCAGCTTGGTCTTAATGAGTACCCAGAAAAGAAAAGTACTCCACATCCTGTTCTTAACCAGAAGTCAATTGCAATAACGTTTATAAGTGATTTAGGTGCTTCTGGAAAATTTAGCTTCCTAATTTTAAAGTCCACCTGAGGTGAAATTTTGAGGTGCTAAAGTAAGAACAGTTGGTTTCTAATCCACTTCAATGGTCCTTTTTATTGAAGTAAATTTGTAAGCATTAAATTAATTTTAATTAATACCTCTCCCTTTTCTGAGGAATGCTCTGGTTTAATTATTTCTTCCTAGGAATTGGTCTTTAAATTAAAGAAGAAAAAAAAAAGCTTAGGTGAAAATGGTTTCATAATGCCATTTTGTATTTGATCTTGTTTGCATTGATAACTGATTTCTGCCTCTTAAGATCAGACATTGCAATTTGATTATTCTTGAACAGTAATGTGCTACAGTTACAAGACAGCTTTTAAACACTCAGAGCTATGGTTTGCACCTTTTAATAATGTCACTGCTTTTGGTTTCATCAGACTTTTATTTGGGAATGAAAGATAGTGGTATTGTAGGTGGTATTGGTGGAGTGTTTATGAAAAGAGGATGTCTTGGTTTGCAGATTAGCAATCTAATAAAGCAAGGGTAATGGGGGAGTGTGGGAGTAGGCACATCTCACATGGATTAACGATTTATTCTTTTCTTAAAATGTTTTGTAGCTAAATGCAGAAGCATATTATCTATAATTTCTGGTTTTGTGAAAGGTGGTAAATTCCTGTACTTGTAATGATTATTCACCTGCATATTCCCACAGGCTCAGTCCACACTGCTTTAGTGAACAGGGCTGGATGTGGAAGTGCTTGGGTAAAGGTAACAGCTGAGTTTTTAATCTGAGTGTAAACTCTCTTAAGCCTTCTTTAAAACTCTCCATTCGTGCATAATGCTGCCATCAGAGATGAGTTACACATCTTTGAATCTTTTAGGTGAATATCTTGGGGCTAGGAGGAACGTGTCAGTTTACATTTAATTTATTCCAGGCTTTAGGACATGTTTCATGGCTGTAGAGAACTTTGAGCACTACATATGATGAATGTTGGCGTGTATTTTCACTACCAAATTTTGCTGTCCGGCTGCAGTTAGATTCTCAGCATGTTTAATATCTGGGTTAATAGAGGAAAAACATGTCTAAAGCACAGTATATTTCTACTGCTAACATTCATAAGTCTCAATCTACCCATTTGCCAGGCCATTGCCAGATTGCCAGAAGGCCACAGCTCATGAGTGATACTGGTCTTAACCCAATTACTCAGAAGCCACTTTAAAAAAACTAAAACCAAACAAACAACAACTAAAACAGCTGCACAGCATTCTTAATATCATTAATTCATCGTTTTCTCTTATAAGAGCATTGCTTGCTTTGTCTTCATCCCAATTAAAATAAAAAATAAAAATATCTGGCCTCCTCTTCATTAAGTAACAGGTTCTGATGTAGTTGCTCTTGATTAATGGCAACTAAAGATGGAAACTATATTTTTATTTGTTAACAGCTTACATTTTCCTGACTGGAAATGGTAATAAATTGTAATAGAAGGAACTTTTTTTTTTTTTCCTTCCCACTCCCTTATGGTAGTTTCTCACAGGCATTTTGCGTTTCACCCTTCAGTTTTCAGAAACAGTGGACTTGAAGCTGTTGGTGTTCAACAAAACATCTGCCTCAGGAAGAAAATGGCAGCTTTCATGTACTCACAAAGGAATTTCAGAAAAATTATTTGTTATCCCCGAACTAGATGTAACCAGAGTATGCAATTCCTGAATTTCTTTTCTCATGGGAAAGGAATTATTTGTGTTTAGCTACATCAAACCCTTTTCACCAGCTCTTTGAACAGAGCACCTCCTTTCTGTCTCTCTGTTTCTCCCTGACCTAATTACACATTTACATCCCCAACACTGCAGATGATACATGCTAGGCCTGATAATCAAAAATCTTTAGAAAAATCTTTAGAATTACCTTCATAAAAGTATTGTAGGAGTGAGGGAAGGTGCTCAGGGTTGTAAATTCCATACTCCACCAGAGTTCATAGAGCATCCTTTCTCCTGTCTCTTCCGTGGCATAAAATGCTTCTCTTGCTCTGTTTTATGTGGTTAGTATTCTTTGTAAGATAGTTCTGTCAACTTCCACACTGAAAATAAAATCTGCAATTGATATTAGATTTATAGGTGTTTAAAAAGCTGAGCTGAGAGTGTTCAGGCTGACACACCACGAGCAGGGCAAACAAGTGAAGCCTTTGTTGGAAAAGGTGATATTGGTGTAAGTGTGTCCAGACTGATGGAAGTGCTTTGGGGGTTTTAGTTTGTCTTCAGTTGTTGACTGGGAAAGAAGAATCAGATCCCAAAGACCTGCAGGAATTTAGGGCAGTTACCTAATAATTCTAGCAAATTTAACAAAACATTAAAACTTAGCATTTCACACACACAAAAAAAAAAGATCTAAATGTCTAAAGCCATGAGGCAGTGGTGCCTCCCATGGGAGTTTCAAAAATGAGAGTAGCAAAATTCAGTGCTGGTCAGCTGAATCTCCTCAGATCTCCTTAGGCTCAGCCTTGCAAGTGCTAGGACACACCACAGAGGAAGATTTGGGTTCTCTTTTGGTTAAGAAAAACTTACAGATGTGCATGATCAGTAAGGAGACACCCAATGTTATGCTAATGTGAGTTGTAGGTGGTATAGAGGGAAGAGTGCCCTGTGGAGATGCTGGGTGGCTCTGGTATCTCTGCTGGTGGCTGCACTTGTTCAGATGCTGCTGAATCTCTGTGTGCTTTGTTACTCTGCATAGGTATAACTCCAAATCACCTCACTTTGTTGTTATGGCAGCATTAAAAAAACCTCTTAATCAAGAATGAGGGAACCCACTGCGGTAAATACACTGAGGTGACTGAAAGTCCTTTCTCCTTTAAGCACTTCAGGACATGACTCAGGGTATATTGAGAAACAAACAAGGACAAAGGAAATTAACAGGGCTTAGATGGAATAGAAATCACTGTTGTTGGAGATGAATTGCATTTTTTTCAACCGTAAGAGTTGATTTGTACATTATGTTAGCAGCTCGTGTCCTAATGGAAAAGCAGTGAAAGAAGCACATAGAGCAAGAAATGACTGAAGGAAGTACAGTTTAAGTCAGTACTTCTGAAGGCAGCTGGAGGGATGAATGCAGGAGTGCAGAGTACATGGAGTCAGTACTTGTTGAAGAGGTGAAAACGAGGGCAAATGCGTGACCACAGGCTCAAGATCGTATGTCAGATCAAGAGATGAAAGCCAGAAGATGGATCACCAGCTTGGGAGAGATACAAGTTCAGCAGATAGAAACTGTAAAAGAGTGACAGTACAGAGAAGTAGAAGAGGAATCCATATAGCTGTATGAAAAAATCCCCAGTCAGGATAGGGATGCTATTGTAGGACTGCAGATACGTTTCCACAGATGCTTGTAAGAGTTACATATGCTTTTTTATTACTATCAGGTAGCAATATAAATATATTAATCATAACAAATAGAACAGCTGTCAGACTACACCATCTCTTGTCACTGTTCCAGAGTAATACTATTTCCAGAACAAAACAAAAACCCCAACAGTTGAAAAACTGCTAATTATGAATGTCTGCCCAAACTCCTGTAGTTTTTCATTGACAAATAAGTATCATTATTCCAAGCTCAGAATGAATCTTTTTTTGGTAAGCCATCAGTATGCAGGTCAGCAGCAGTAGCATAGTGAAAAACTGTGTCACTGTTAGTGTACCAATATCCATCAGATGAAGCAATTAATGTAGATGTAATCACTGTCTCTGATAGAAATAAAGTCAGAGTAATGGAATATTGTCACAGGATCAATGTCTCCTGTTTTGAAAATAAACCCCCTCAGATTTGCCTTTGCATTTATGTACCAGCAGGAGACCACATCATTCAATTCAATTGACACAGTCCCTTAGAGCCCTGAATGATCTATTGTGGGAATATCAGGAACAACATGTTGGAGAAAATGGAATGTTCTTGATCAGACTTAAAGGCCACATTCTTCAGGAGGTTTTTTAGCAGCAAAAATGAGAATAAGTCAGCTGAGATCAGAAACTTAGCTCAGTATGGAGATCTTTATTTAACTGTTCAATTTCTACACGTTCTTGATGAGAAAGCTTGAATTGAAGTCCTTGGGCTTATTTTCAACGGTGTGTCACAAATAGAAGATGTTTTTTTTGGTGTCATCCATTCCCTCCCTTAGTCTCAGCTGAAGCTCTTGACAGTGCTTATTTTGACTGACTCAAGAGCTCTTATCAATTGCTTACTTTCTCTGAAAATTGTACACAGCTTGATCCAAGTGAGCATTAATGGGTGCACTCCCACGTTCATCCATAATTAATTTTTTTGCTAAGATTTTAATGCAGCATAGGAGATGAGCAGTCGTATGCATGTTTGAAGCTGGGTGCATGCTAAGCAGGTGTATTGCATGGGATTTTAAACAACGTAGCAGATAATGCTTCATCCAATTTTCATCTTTCTAGCTCTTGATTCCAGCAACCTCCTGCTATTGTGAGTCTAGATCTAGAGAATATTAGTAAGCCATTATTTTAGCCCTTAGTAAAGCCATTTAGCAATTTTACAAAGCCTTCTTGAGGCAGGGTCTATATGTTTGATTGCAGAAGGCTTTGTTTATTTAAATTAAGCATTCCTGAAGGACTGTAACCTGGTCTAATGGGATGTACTTCTAATGGCATAAGAATGGAAGTTCTACAGCTTGCTTAATAGTATCACTGCTCTGATGACAGCCCCTTCAATAAGAAAATTATCCCCTTTTGGGAGGATAAGTGTTTCTCCCTGGGGTAATGACAAACATTAGTCTGGTACTTCCCCCTCCATTAGAGAGTAGATCCAGGTTAGCACACAGGGCCTTGAAGGTGGATTTTGCAGGTCTTCTCCTGAAGTAATCTATACCAAGCCTGTACTACTGCTTCCCCAGGTAACCATGCTATTGTGTATTGATCTGGTGATCAATCAGAAGCTGTTTCTAATCAAATTTGGAAATGCTGCATTTCCAGTTTTGCTGCCATAGGCATCTGCCCAGCTCATGTACAGACAGAGCAGTCTAACCTTGAAGGTCATCCCTAAAAGCTACTGATTCCTTTTTTCTGAAAAATACCTTTGATCTGGATTAGGTGCTTGATCAAGGAGAATTTAATTGTCTTTGCCTATATTTCCTGTTACATTCTGGAAAATACTTAAGTATTGGAAGAGGGCAATGATTAAACTTTTTAACCACTACTGTACTGTTTTCAATTAATCCTGTTTTGCCTGCCTCAGTGAGCTTCAACTCTGGGATTAAAAGCTCCCTCCTTGGTGGCCTCCAGAGGAGTGAGATGGAATGTTTGGGATTGGGATCTTGGGAGTAGTCAGGGAGGGATGTCTTTCATCAAATGGTCTCTATGGAGGAAGGACTTTCTGACAGTGGTTTTACTCTGGTGCATTGGGTGCATGTTCTGAGCAGGTGGATTTGGCTTTTAACTTTTGAAGGAATAGTCTATTTGCTCCTGATGTGCTAGAACTACCTCCAGTTCCACAGGGCTGTAATTATCATGCAGAAAAGTTTTCCCAGAAAGAGGTACTTATTTTGTTGTTCCCCAAAGAGTTGTAAAGTCTTAAAAATACTAATGCACCATACCTTTTTGCTCTTCTGATACAGGAAATAGAGAAACATCTCCACCAAACGTGTAACATCTTCTTATGTTGAACTGTAATGGGGAAAAAAAAAAAAAAAAGAGGTTTAGGAACCTAAAGAACATTGAATAAAGTGTCAGTGCCAGAAGTACCCCTGTTACTTCAGTCAGCCTAGGGTTTTACAAAATCTGGCTGCCAAAAATCACTGCAAGATGCCCTATAGGTATCCAAGAAGATGTATTTCAAACTCCAGAAAGCATAGAAGTCACAGCTTTGTAACCATAGCCCTGGAAATAGAATACTGAATATACTGCCACTTGTCCCTGCTGCAGCATCCGGAATCCCTGCCTCCTGGGTCACACAGCATATGACTTTGGGGAGGAGATTCATAGTTTGGTAATTAAATACTACTTTGCTCTAGGCAAAACCAACAAATGGGCTTCATCTGCAGCTTCTTTTGTAATTCTACTCAGGACTGTGCCTGGTGTTTCTGGGGACTGAGTACTCAGATAAGTGGACAGTTATTTTTAGCTAAGGTTTTGGGTGGGTTTTGTTTTGTGTCGTTTTTTTTCTTTTTCCCTTTCACGGTTGTAATTCTCCAGAAAATTTCAAACTGGCTTTGTCATCTTGTATGCTTCATACTCTCAAATTGGCACAGAGAGACAGTGACTGTTGCCATAAATTAGGTCACTAATGCTCAAGTACAGAATACAAATATTTATTGCCTGAGCTAAGGAAAAAAATTCAGAAGACAAAAGGAAAATTTTTTTTTTTAGTACTTGGAAATGAAGCTGTATTCTTGAGATTAAAAGCAAAGCAACAGGGTTAAAAATATGAGAAGCATCTTATAAATTGCTAGAAGGAAAACCAGCAAGGATTGATCATAAGGGAAATCAGTAAGAAGGGTCATCAAGATAGAATTACAGATTATTTTAATGTGAGTTCACATTTGACATGGATCATTGAATTAAAATTTTGAAAAATTACATTTAAGCAATAGCTATTTAGAGAGGCAGGTAAAATTGCAGAAAATGAGAACTTTCATTTTTAAAGTATATTGCAACAAAGGTTATGCATTAATTTAAAAAACATTTTCCTTTAAGTTTAGCATGTTATAAAGAATTCCTAATTGCAGACTGTCAGATAGTAGGAGAACTTTAATAAGGGCTCATTTGTATTGTGCCCAATACAATATCGGACTCTGTCTCTCCAATAAAGATGTTAATGAGTAAATGGGAGTGTTTAGAGCAATTAGTTGATACAGTTAAAGAATGCTCAACTTTTTTCCCTTCTTTTTTAAAGCATGAGAAAAGGTTCATTTGCTTTGAAACTGATGTTGAATATATTCTTACACAGAACAATGTACTGTGTTGGTCATGCACTGTGCGCTTGACATAAAGGAACCACTAACATTTTACTGAGTTTTCTCCTATAAATCCTTTCTAAAGGCTGTAGATGGATCTTCCAGAGGTGTAGTCTTACTGAGTTGAGTGGCTTTTTGGGGTAAACCCACCATGTTTTGGGGAAGAATCTTTGCAGAATGTTTTATTGGAACAGTGGTGACTGGCAAGAGCTTTTTGTGGAGCCCTGAACTTGAATAAAACTCTAGTTCTGCAGATGTCTCACATGGCAGATTTGCTGTCTGAATGAAATCCTGAAACCTCACAAATCCAGGAATTTGCTGGTTCTTAGTGGTTGGATCAGCACCTCAGAGAAGTCAAAGCAGATGTGGTGGCATTGGTGTCTCGCTGGTTTAGTCAACCTGGCTGCAGTTGGACAACATGTGGAATTTAGTGTATTGGCATTTTCCTGAGCTACAGGGTATTATTGTCTGTGACAACAGTCACACAGCTCCAGTTCAGTAGGAATGTTTGCCATCCTGAGAGACACCCCGGAGTCTTAGTTGTGGAGTGTAATGAAGAGAAATTGTCTACACAGAGGACTTAATTTTTAAGAGAAAGCAGAATTGCAATAGAACTTTCTGAAGGACCTGAAGGCGCTTTCAATTTTTTGGGATGGAATTAAAAAAATCTGCAGTCTGAGGTTGGTTCATATAAATTGCTTTTTTATTTTTAAGTGATCGTTTCAAAAAGCTGCATAAACAGCAATTAAAAAATTTCACTCTCTACGTGCTCACATGTTGGCAAAATGTTTCTCAGGATTTCTTGTGAAAGAGGAAAGAATAAAAGGACTAGTGACAATATTTCTGTTGTAGAAGATGTATTCTTTCTGTAGCCAGATGTCTGTTTTCCATGGATAAAATGTAGCAATCTTCTTATATCTGAACATTAAACATTTTTCAGAGCTACCTGGAGCATTAGCCGTTCCCTTTAACATATCATAATTGGTATCAAACTAATGATTGGTATGTTTGGGGGAATTATTATTCACAGCAACCTGACAGATTTTTTTGTTATCCCACCTAATTAGGATGTGTTAGAGCCCACCTAAAACTACAGAAACAATACTTTCTTGGCTTGTTGTTTGATGATCCAATAAATCTAACGGTAGTAAGTCTACCATACATTGTCAAACTGTGATTAAGAGATACAAACTCCTAATCTGGTGTATAAACTGTCTCTGCCAGTTCAGGTTTGTTGAAAACAAAACAAAACACAACAAAAAAACCCTGTTGGGCTAGAAGCCATATCAGGCAGCATCTGTTCTCTAGCATTTGGCATGAACCTGGAAGAAGAGTACAAAGTGAGCATAAACATGTAGAGCAGAATCATCATTTGTCAGAAATGCAATCAAATTTCTACTGCTGGGCACCCATTAGCCCGTCTTTGTGATAGTGGGATTGATCTCATTACAACAAAGTTTACTTGCAGATTTTACCCAAAGTTTGAAAGCACGTGGAGGGGGTTGAAGGGTTGGAGCAGCCTGTGTGAGACCCTGCCTGCTGGTGTGGCTGTGTTATGGTAGTCAGGCTGCAGAAATACAGGCAGATTTTGCTGTCAGCATTGCTGTGTTGGCTTTGGGACGAGAAATCTAATTTTTTTTTTTAAAAAAAAGTCATTTCCAAATGACTTTTGGTGTGATTTCTGACCTGGTTGCAAAGTTGGAATGAGTGTGTCAATCTCTGTAAAGCAGAGCTGTGGCACATTTGGCTCTTGATCACATCTTGAAGCCAGCATCTGTATAGACACTGGAGTTTTATTTTATGGCTTGTGTATTTTATGCCTGATAAATTTTTTGGTTCGGGGACTTTCTATAGTGACATTAAAAATTACCTGGGATATTTTGATACTGTGATGATTCTAATTGAACCAGTGATATAATAAACCATGGGCTCGTCCTCCAGGAATAGAACTCTACAGATGACCATGCGCATAATTTTTAGCTGTTTGGTTTTTTTTTCCTAGTCCTAGTTTAATCTGCTTCACATGCCCTGTGACTGCTTCAAGGTACAAAATACAGAGACAAGCAGGGGATTGCCTTTAAAAATGATACTGGGCACTAAAAAGTATTGTGGGTTCACCAGACTGCTGTATTCCCTATAACTGCACAGAGTGTTTTGAGGAAGACTTGGGATTTTTTATAAGGGCCAGAAAAAAGGGCCTCAGAGATGTTGATATGTTCTCAGAATGAGTTTGGGACATACAGGTGCTAATATCTTGAAGTATTTTTAATTGTCCCTTTGCAAATTAGGCTAGAAATCTAAAACTGGTAAGAACTATGTTTTGCTTCTACTTATTTTGCATCGTACTTTGTGTCTTTACTGCTATTTAATTGCTTTAGTTAAAATAAGGAGCAATATTATTATCCTACTGAGTATCCAATACAAGTAGTCAATTGCACATGGAAATAGTGGGCTTGTGGGCAATAATGTGGCATTAATGAAGTAGATGAGCTAGTACGTGTGGTATGTGTGTACATGCCTGGGTCCATTTATTCATTTTCTCTAATTTTCTTTCCAGCTTTTCCTTTTTATTTGTGTTTCTATTTACATGAAGCTAAAGGCATCTTCCCCATCACCTCCTGGACAAGCCCCGTGACCTTACTGGGGTGTTAGGGAAAATGGAGTTCATGTGGTTCCTAGGTTTGCTTTCTTTCCCATGATTTTTTTTCTGTGGCAGCATCCTTGACGTGTTGTGACTTCAGCTTGCAGCGAGGGGGTGGCCGTGTGTGTTGAGCACCCCCAGCAAGGCTGGTGGCTTTGGGGTCAGGGGTTCATCTCTCTTTCCCTCATTTGCCCCTTTTTGACATTGCCCCCTCGCCTGCATCCCAGGCAGTGGGGATCACACAGCTCTGAGCTGCTCCTTCAGCTCTCCCCAAAGTCTGCTGCCAAGGCAGGATTGCCCCCACCTTAAGGGTAGGCAGCCAAGCTGAGTGTAGAGTTAAGATTTGTCAAATTAGTGTATCCTCTCCTGCCTGTACTGCTGCTGTATTTTCTCTTGAATTAGTTAGTTTGTGTTTGGGATGGGAAGGAGGGTGGTTTGGTGTTGCTTCTTCTCACAATTCCTTGCAGAATTCCCTGGGCCAGGAACTGGCTGAGCCCCTGATCCTGTGGCAGGGGTAAATACAGAAACAAGTTTACATCAAAATTAAATAAGCATGAAGAAAAAATGGATAAAGCAACATCTAGGTTAAAAAAAAAAAAAAAAAAGGAAACTTGCAACCTTTTCAGTTTCATGTCCTTATCAGGCAAGCGGTGTATTTATTGAAGATATTTCTGTGTTTTTATGCTTGTTAGGAGTACAGCAGCCAGTGCTGCAGTGCCACCTCTTGATAGCCAGGCAGGACAGCCCCAGGCTGGACTCACCTTACCCGAGCAGCTTGTGGAAAACTCTCTGAACCAGCCTTGAAAAATGATACTCATTTGACATGGGCAGAATGAATAACACTTTTGACAGACAAGACGAATGTTAGCTTTTTTTCTTTAGCTATCCAGCTCCATAACAGGTGAATTTATGTGGTATCTCCACAATTCTGCTTTGAGTGGGGACTCTTTGTATGAATAATGCAGCTCTTCTCTATGTAGCAAAGAGCATTTCATCTCATCTCTGCATTTTGATCCACCTTTTTTGGATGATGCAGCAAGATTTTAAAAATCAGTAGCAAACTCATGAACAAATGCTGCCATTTCTGTGTAATGTAAAAAGGCTTCTTTACAAGTCTTTTGAAATTGACTTACCTTTTCTTCTAAAGGAGAATATTGTTCCTCTTCCTACAGAATTTCTCTGTAACAAGCAGACTGAAATAAAGATGATTTGTGCCAGGTATGACAACAAAACATAGCTATATAAAATTAGTGTTTGATCCTGTACATGGTGTAATTGGTTGCTAATGCATGAAATGGCTAAAAATGGCATTGATTTCACACTCTGCTCAGCAGACAAGCCCTGACAATCTCTTGCAATTTGGCAGGTGTACCTGGGACACCAGGGTGTGGATGGAACGGGGCAGGATTAGTACCAGTGATGCCTTTGCAAGTTGTGGTGCACTAGCTAGAAGTTACTGTAATGGAGCTGTAATACTGTAATTATTTTTTCCTTTAGAGGAATGAGAAGGATTTAAGTAGCTTTGCATTTATATTTCTAATTATTTTTCTGATTTACTTATTTTTTATTTATATATATTTATCTCCATTTTTATTTAATTTATTCCTTAAGAAACTAAAGCCATCTTTCCCTCTTTGGCAGCACAGTTGGTTTGAGCTTTTGTATAAGCATGAGGTCTGTGTTTCTGTGGACACAGAGAGCATCATGTGCAGCCCCCTGTTTCCCACACAGGATAATCCCAGCTTTCCCACTTGGGTCCCACTGGCCCTGGCTGGGTCTGAGCCCTTTCTGTGCAGCTCTCAGATTGTGTGATGCTTCCCGTGCCCTCCAAACCAGCAGAGAGGGGAATTAGTGGCTGGGGTAGATTTAGGGGGTGTCCATGTGCTTGTTGATTCCTCAAGGTTTGTGTGGTTTGGGGCAAATGCACTTCTTTTGATGGCTGAGTTTATCCTGCAGCCTCTTCCCTTCTTGGTTGGGTCTTTCCTCTACAGCACTATGGGGCTGATAAGACATCTTGGAGAGCTCTTCCTGCTGTCAAATTGGGCTGCAGTTTGCTGGTAAAGTTGAAAGGTTGGTTTGTAAGAAACAGAGCATGGTTGTTTTGCACTGTTTCCTCGGAGAGCTAAGAAAAGATGCTCAGAAAGGCTTTGGCAGCCTCATTGTGCCGACTGGAAACTTAAAGCTGTTGCTTACTGCTGTGAGCTCCCATGTCCCACTGCCAGCAGCCTGACTGGGAAGCCATGGTTGTTACCAGCAAGAACTTTCTATTTTTAAGAAGAAAATCTCTTCTCTGGTCCTTTTTATTTTTTTAACGTCAGCTCCAGGCCCAACTTTGTCGAATAACAGTAGGGAAAGTTACTGACCTTCTCAGTTTCCCATTCCATACAAGAAAATGATGGTGGTCTGCTGATGAAAAGTGCTGATTGAGTACTAGCAATCTATTTCATGGTGCATAGACTGTTTTTATACTGTCTTCTGGAAGTTAATGTTTTTATTTGTTCATTTCCAAGCATTCAAAAGTCAAGGGAATATTCTCAGAAAAGAGGCTTAAAGTTATAAAAAATTGCTGTATTCTGGCTAATCTTAATCTTTGTGTTTTAAAGACTTGTTGCTTCATATTTTCAGAATTTAGCATAAAAAGTATATATAATCTGATGTATTATTGTCTTGCTAAATATTTACCATTAATAAAATCAAGGGAAAACTGTGTGTATATATCCATCAATATTTTAAAAGCAGCGACTGAAAGTGTAGAGAAATGGGACTAAAAATGCTCTGTTTACAGTCTCTAATCTCAAGTATTCCTTTTGCAAAAAGCGAGCATACAGCTGAGGTGTTTTCTGATTTTTAATGGAAATAGGAGACTTTCTTTGAACAGATACAGTGTTATATCCCATATTGCACCTTCTTACTAGTGCAAGAGTACCTGAAAATTGAAGAAATTAGAAAGTAAAAGTGAGAACTGGCCTGGGTACTAACATGAAACCAAGTTCTTGGTCTTTGTTAGCCAGGTGGAGAGAAATCCACATTTTGAAAAATGTTTCCATAGCAGTATTGTTGGTTAGATGACACCCACTTGATTATTTCTTTTGACACCTGTGAATGAAAACCTTTTTAAATTATGGTATTAAGGTTCATAGTTCTCCAGTCCATTCCAATTTACGTTATTTGAGAATGCAGCCCTTCAGTATTTAATTTACCAACCTTTATGTTGTGAGGAGACAAATGACTTTTTAATGAATACAGTAGACTTCTTTGCATTATAAAATAAAATAATTGTCTATGCTGCCAGGGAGCTATTTACTTTATAAATACAACATTTGTTGAGAAATGTATTATTAGGTACTAAAAATATTTAATTGACCTACTTCTTTATTTTCAGGGTTGTGTCCTTTGTTGTGACCTCATGGTTTAACTGGGAATAAAGATGAGTATAAGCAGTGATGAGGTTAACTTCCTGGTATATAGATACTTGCAAGAGTCAGGTGAGTTTTTTTAATTCTACTTGTTAAACAAGAAATAATTTACTTGGTATTCATCTGCAACTGGCTTTAGCAAGGGCAAGACTCGTTTATTTATTTTGCCAGGAGGCATGTGATTCTGTCTGAACTGTTTCTTAGTGTTTCTTAACAAGAGAATGAATTCCTGCCAAGTTACCTTCTGTAACTTAATCAGATTTAGCCATTTGGAGTTTTCAGATGGCAGTCACCTAGCTAAGGAATCACTTGATTGCCAGAAATGCTTTTCCCAGGAGATGACTTTTATCTACAGTGGCAATGGCACTTTGCAGCATTTTCTCTGGGGCTAGTGGAAGCAGAAAAAAAGATGTCCACCAAAATACCAGGATTTTACTGTGCTGTCTGGAAGCGATGGTGCTCCTGCAAGCTGGTCTTAACATGGCCAAATTCCTTTCCTAAATGTGACTTCCTACATATAATTGCTGTAGGAATTTCAAAGGAAGAAGTCGTAGCTACTGTGGAAGTAACCTAAATGCAAGTAAGATATTTTTCAGGAATGACTCTTGGATTCTCAGAAGCTTCCTTCCTTGCAGGACACTTTCCTGGAGGATTTTGTCCTTCAGTGGCAGGCTTGCCTTCCTCTTGCTTCTTAGGAGGAAGAGCAAGATACAGATAAATATTGTCAAACTTGAGAACAAAATTCAGGCTTCTTGAAAGTGCATTTGACTTATGCAGCATCTGTCTACTGCTGATGAATTTTTCAAACTGAGACTTAAAGGCACCAGAAGCAATGGTGAACGACACAGTTTTTCAGTCTCTGCTTGTCAGAAGGAGCCAGAAACTCCTTGTTCCTCCTGAGTTTACTGAAAACTATTATATGTTCTTATCCCAGTTGCAGATTGCTTTTGTGACAGAAACCAAACTTCAAAATAGCTTTATCTTTATCTGAAAGTTTGCAGAAAGAAAAAAAAAAACAAACAACAAACCAAAAACAAACAAAAAACCCAAACCCAAACCAACCAACCAACCAAAAAAAAAAAAAAAAACCCAAGCAAGGAAACAAAGAATAAAATTCTATAGTTTAAGAAACAGTTCTGTAACAGTAAACTTAATTCATGAAACAGCTATTTTTCTCTACGTTAAATTTGCCTTTTCAGGGTAATGAATTAATAGCAAGCAAACACACCAGTGCTGCACCATACACTGCTTGCTACTTCTTAATCAGTGCATGATACCCATGTAGTACCAAAACACTCACAATTATAACAGCACTGTACCACATAGTCAATTCTGTTCTACGTACAGATCCATTTCTCTTCCATGGTTGACAAATCAGTGAGTAAAAAATAACAAGCACATCTTAGGGTCTTGCCTTACATGTATTTTATTAAATACTCTATGTGGAATTAATATATCTTCAGAATAAATATATATATATATGTAAAATCCTATTGCAGATTGCAATTTATATATTTTTATATTTCCCTCTGCTACTGATAAAATAATTAATAAATGTTTACATAAAAATTTAGTATTTGTCTTTTTGTACGTTTAAACTAGAAATGTGTAATGGAAACAACAGAAGTGTTTTGATAAGGTTTTTTAGTTCATAAGTGTTCTATTACTTTGTATAGCTTACTTAGATTTGTAAACAGAAGATCCTACAGTAGTCTGGCAAGTAATATTGTCTGTCTGTAAATAAATTCTGATGGTTTGCCTTTTCTTTAGGGTTTTCCCATTCAGCATTTACCTTTGGTATAGAGAGCCATATCAGCCAGTCTAACATAAATGGTGCTTTGGTGCCACCAGCTGCTTTGATTTCCATCATCCAGAAAGGTCTGCAGTATGTAGAGGCAGAAGTCAGTATTAATGAGGTAAGGAGGCTTTGCTTACAGGAACATTATCTCCTTGCTTGCAGAAAGTTTGATTGTTAGTATTTTTTCTTAACTTTCTTTTATCCTATTTATTTACTTTTACTTCAGATTCCTCACTGCTGGTGTTCACCATGACTCCAGTGGTGGAACCAGAATGGAGTGACATAACTGGGTAGGGGTTCTGCCCAGTGCAGCCACACAACACCAGGCATGGTGTTCTGGCTCATTGCTTAAAGGTCCGTTGTCTGTAGAGTTTTTACCCTGATGTAATAATGTAGTAAATCCAGACAAGTGCAATAAAATAGTGACTGAGACAAGTAACCTCTTAATTTTTACTTTTCTAGACGTGCAGTAAGGAAGTGGGAGAGTACTGTGCAGCTCTGGTTTGGGTGATGTGTCATTATAATGAAGTAATGAGAGCCCAAGGGCAAGGTTTCCAAATGGAGAGAGGGTTTCAATTTGTGGCAGGAAGGATAAAGGTATATGCCAGTTTGCTTTTTGCCTCTGCTGGCTAATTCATCTTGAGCAGGATCTATTAAATTTGATGTTTAAATGGTTATTCCAGCAGTACAGAAAGCTATGTATCTTCCTGCCTGAGGCTGCAGATCCCCATGATTTCTATTCTCATTCATGCTTGGAAGGTTAGGAGCCTTTGTATGTGTCAGTTAGATTGCAGAAGGAAACGGGTTTTATTTTTTTTTCCATTAATTGTGCTCTTTTTCCAGTCTCCCTTATGTCTTCTGTGGATGTGTAGTTTTCATAGTCCCAGTGAAGCAAAAGCTTTCCCTTAGGAAGCCTCAGAAAAATAAAGCAAGTGATTGGAATAGAAGAAGGAGACCCTATATTTATCTCGAGGAATCCTTTTAGCTCCTATAAATAGATCCTTACAAAGCCCTAGAATATTTATATGGGTATTTTTAACTTGTCTTGTCCATTTCGGGATAAAATTCTTACTTGTTGTTTGAAAGTATGCCAGCACTGTTTAAAAAAGGGAAGAAAACTAGTCAACTCTCCAGATAATATGTTTATGGAAAGTATTAGTCTTAATATGATAGAATAAGTTCACAAGCCAGTGACCTGACTTACAATGTTTGCAGCTCTTCAAACAAACCATTAGATGTTGCAGCCACTCGTGTTTGAAATCATATTCATAGACAGCTTGCAGAACTTGTTGCTTTAGCAGATGATTTAGCAACTTCAAAGCATGTAACTTTAGATTCCAGAAGCTCTGCCAGAGTCCTGTGCTGGCTTTTTTTGCATAGTTACGGTGGCCGCTTAACTTCAGACTAAAATCCCAACCACAACAGTGATGAGATACCACTTCCAACACCATTTGTAAACTCCTTTATTACATCAAATCAAACTTTTGCTTTAGTTTTCCTTGGAATTTTTGCCCATAATGTTAATTTGTACTTGGTGTTGTCTTTTTCTGTTCTTTCCCTCTGCTGTAATTCAGGATGGTACCTTGTTTGACGGTAGGCCGATAGAGTCTCTCTCACTGATAGATGCTGTAATGCCTGATGTGGTACAGACAAGACAACAGGCCTACAGAGATAAACTTGCACAACAGCAGGCAGCAGCTGCTGCAGCTGCAGCCACCACTAACCAACAGGGATCAGCAAAAAATGGAGAAAATACTGCAAATGGAGAAGAGAACGGAGCACATACTATAGCAAGTAAGTTGAAACAGAAATGACATCCTCATGTTGCCATCAAATAAACAGTCCTGTCTGTCTTCTGGTAAATCCTGACTTAACATCAATGATACTTTAAACCTTGAAGAGGAGAGATAAGGTTTAGACATTAGAAAGAAATTCTTGAATTTTAGGGTGATGAGACATTGGCACAGGTTGCCTGAGGAAGCTGTGGCTGCTGCCTCCCTGGAAGTGTTCCAGGCCAGGCTGGATGGGCCCTTGAGCAACCTGGTCTGGTGGGAGGTGTCCCTGCCCATGCAGGGGGGTTGGAACTGGATGATCTTTAAGGTCCCTTCCAACCCAAACCATTCGGTGACCTCAATCCATGTCAATGTCCCTTCCTTGTCACTGATGATAGTATGAGCCAGTAGGTAAGGAGGTCAATGTGTAGAGGGTAGGAGTAACCCCTCAGCTTGCAGAGAATGGGTGATCCTTGAACACATAGCATCTCACTTTTGACTGTCCCCAGTCTGATATTTGGAACTGCAGGAGAATATGCATCATACTTGTGAATTTTTAAATTCACAGTATTCCACTGCCAGCACTGTTCCATCATGGGAATGTTCCTATCAAACTCTGTACAAGTTTTGCATTTTTCATTCTAATATATAGTAAATAAACTTGGAAATATAATCTTTGTCATAAGCAAATATGTTCTCTACTTTAAAAATCTCAAAAGAATATGTACTTGTTAACTGTCAACTGGATAGAGTAAACTTAAACTTCCTCCCTCAGTTAAATGTGATGTACCAGCAGCCCCTGCTGGCCAGTACACCAAATTATACCGGCATTGATTCTCTTCTAATTGAAGCGACGTTTTATATGGTGCTCTTTCTAATAGCCTTTTGTTTTCTTGCATATACAAACAGTGGCAGAAACCCTTAATGTTAAATTAAGTAGGTGAAGTGAGACAGTTGGTTTAACTACAGTGAATAAATTCAGAGCAGGTGAATTTAAACTCAGCATTTAAACTCAGTGTGAATTTATTTTTAATAGTAGAAAATTATTAATGGTGTCTGGCAAGAAAACTGTTTTGACAGTTGAATTACCCCTAGTAGGTCATACAGAACAATATGGATTCAAAATTACATCCACAGAAAAAGCTGCATATGCCACAATTCCACAGTAACTGCTGAAGCAGTTAAAAGGAGCTGTATTACCAGTTTATAGTATCTCTAAATGCTGTTATATTAATTAAAACCATTTTGTAAACAAAGTGTCTGAGATGTAGTTTAAAACCTATTTACTGTTGGTGAAAAGAGAGCTTTTTGAAAACAAATGTGTCGTAAATGTGTTTTTAAAGCACGAGGTAGACTAATAACATATTGTACTGTGCAGTATCATGCCTGCAAAAATGTGAGTACTTTTAACATCAGTGTTTGGGGTTTTTTTAATCATGGAAAAAAACCCCAACACTTTTGGGCCTCAGTTTTGAAGTTTCAAAGTTAATTCCTTTTGGATGTGGAGGTTTAGAAGGGCTAAGAGCTTTCTCACGATTTTGAAACTTGCTATCTGTTTATAGTACTTTACAAACTTGAACATGAAAAATAAAGGGATGTTACTGTTTTGTCAAATAGTGGTTGGTGTAAATTGTGAATAGATTGTTATGCTCATTCCAGAAGAATATTAGCCATACAGTAATTACAGTGTGTTGTCCCACTATATTAAAGTCCACCTCTCTCTACTGTTTCCCATAATGCAGATAATCACACAGATATGATGGAAGTAGATGGAGATGTTGAAATCCCTCCCAACAAGGCAGTGGTGCTGCGTGGCCATGAATCTGAAGTATTCATCTGTGCCTGGAATCCCGTTAGTGACCTTTTGGCCTCAGGGTATGTGCATTAACCACGTGTGTACATAAGAATTATGCTAACTGTGTCAGCACACCTTACCCATGGTGCTGGTAACAAACCAATACTTACCCCGACTTCCTCTCCATCAAATGCTTTGGTGTCTCGAAAGGAAATACCTTTTTCAGTGGAATGAATGGGGAGAAGAGGGTGTATTCTCATTAACTGTTCTGTAGATCTGGAGATTCGACAGCACGGATATGGAACCTCAGTGAAAACAGCACGAGTGGCTCCACGCAGCTGGTACTTCGACACTGCATACGAGAAGGAGGGCAGGATGTCCCCAGCAACAAGGACGTGACATCGCTGGACTGGAACGTAAGTAGAAATGGCAGTGCTCACAGTGCCCTGAGAAAGTTGTCCTTAACAATTTTGCAGGGTCAAATTTTAAGTTTCAGCAGCTGAACATCCTCTGCCACGGCTCCCCAAGTATTTCTGGTTTTGAATTGCATGGCGATTTCTTGTGTTGCACTTCAGGGATGTCTTTTTAATAAGTTGTAGTCGGTTCTATAAATCTTAAGCAGATGTATTCTACCTGAAATTTGCTTCGTGCCCTTTAGCTTTTAGTTGTACAGTAAAAATAAATAAATAAAATAACCTTTTTGCTGGCAGAGTGAAGGTACACTTCTAGCAACTGGGTCGTACGATGGCTTTGCGAGGATATGGACTAAAGATGGTAAGTGAAAACTTTTTAATTTCCAATATATTTTTCCTGTATTGTGGCTCACAGCATAGTTTTTTATTTTTTTAATGTATTTATATCAATATAAATTTTCAGGTAATCTTGCCAGCACCTTAGGGCAACATAAAGGTCCTATATTTGCGTTAAAATGGAACAAGAAAGGAAACTTCATTTTAAGTGCAGGAGTGGACAAGGTGAGATGATCTTTGCTAAAATTAAAATTCTTTCCTTCGCCATTATAACCTAATGTAAGCGTAATAGCAAAGCTATAGAAAGAAAGTAAATTAAACTTAAGGCATGGGATGTAAATATGCTTTAAGAAAGAATTCATTATTCTAGCTCTATTTCCTTGTGTGTTTTAGTAGTTTGTTGAGAAATTCTAATTTATTAGATTTTAATGACCCAGGATCTTTTCCCAGTTAGATTAGTGTAAGTTGGAAAGTCATTACCTTGAACGTAGGTACATTTAACCTTTGTAAAACTGAATCATCTCAAATTCAGTGAAGCACTTTCTGCAAAGCCTCAGAAAAAACTGTGCTGGAGGAGTAGGCCCAGGCTGCACTGGATATCAGTCAAGCCTGAGAATGATTAAAAATGTTATAGCTGGAACATAAGAAAAGTCAATATATCTGACTGGGAAGGTGCCACAAGCATAATGCCATGAAGTTCATTTTATAACTGTTTTCTTTGATGTCTCTAAATTTAGAGTCACGGGGTCTTTAAATTAAAACCTTTGTTAGTGTGAGAGATTCTGTGAATGGAAGGGCAGGCACATGGTGATGAATAGACTTAAGATTAATTCAGACAGTAAGAAGTTTCCAGTAAGACAGGCAAACTACAAGCTCAGTAAGACAGCAATTCACAGTCTTAAAACTGGCAGTGTTACTGTAAAGGAGTAGATACTCTCCTTTATTTGGTGTTTTGTTTCCAACACACATTTAACCTGTTTTGCTTTAGTGCTCAGCTTTATAAATGCTGGAACACAAAACATGGAAAGGCTGAGTTTTTTCTTTTGGCAGCTATGATGGCTTATGCCAGTTTTTAAATCTTTGTGGAGGTACAGCCTTAATTTGCAGAAAAATATGCTGGAAGAGAAAGAAGCCTTGTTGCTTCTGTCAGTGAAACTCCTTGGACAAAGTAACTGAGTTTATAATTTGAAAAATATTTTACGTTAGAACCTACTGATTCTTTTCCATAAATAATTTTGTGTGGTCAGTTCATGCTTCCACATCAGTGTTAGAATTTTCATTGAGGTAGGTCAGGAATATTGGTATAGAATATAGAGGTGATAGAGAAACTGACTTTGTCAAGTAAGATTTCTTTCATCAGAAAGCTATCAGAAGGATTGGCAGAGAAAAACTTGGAAAAAAATTACACCCTTAAATCGAATCTCTCATTTTTAAGTATGAGACTAATTGTTTAGGTAAAGTTCTCCTAGGGCCAACTGAGTATTTGAAACTCTGACAAGTATTTGAAGTTAAAATAGATATATGGAGTAGATCACAAGATATAAATAGAGCTAATGAGCTATCTATTTAATGTTTATTTATAAAATATAAAAGTCCCCCCTCCTTCCCTCCAGACCCCAAGATGTTGTGCTAAACACCTTTCTAATGTTACAACATGTTAAGGATCTCTACTGCTGTCTGTACATCTACAATTTCCTTATGTAATGAGTTCAATGCTAGAAATACATAATCAGGAGCAGGTTTGGGCAATGGGGAGTAGGCTAGGCAGTTTGATGCATGTGAATTTGCACAAGTTTGTTTATTGTTTTTTATATGTTTAATACAGACCACAATTATTTGGGATGCCCACACTGGTGAAGCCAAGCAGCAGTTTCCTTTTCATTCTGGTAAGTTTTCTTGTTATTATTCAGAATTGTCATCAGAAAAGAGAAAAAAAGGTGTTATTTATTTAATAAAACCAGGAAGAAAACAACTTGAAGTTTGTGGAGCTTTTTTACACTGTTCTAAAGTCTTGCAAGCAGTCTTTGGA
Source organism: Phaethornis superciliosus (assembly GCA_023637945.1). Taxonomy (NCBI): domain Eukaryota; kingdom Metazoa; phylum Chordata; class Aves; order Apodiformes; family Trochilidae; genus Phaethornis; species Phaethornis superciliosus. The sequence goes on from JAJQWJ010000010.1 coordinate 18,911,736, forward strand.
TACTGAATCCAGTGTTTGTAATCTTGTGAATTTTGCGAATGAAAACAAAGAATTGTTTGGATTTTGTAACTTTATAACTCACAATTCTACTGCATGTCTGTGAAAGTCACACCAGATAATCTGAATATTACTGACTTCCAGTAATACAGTGGAAGACAAACCAAGTGGGTGGGCTAGGAGGGATCTGTGTTTATCAGCCAGGGACTGCATTTGTCATCTCCCTGCTACAGTAATCCCAGCCCTGCATCCCAGTGTTCTGTGCTGCCTGCTTGCTGTCCCCAATTTGTTTGGCCACAGCCCAGCTGAAAGGCTGTTCACTGGCCAGCTGGGATGAGAGGGCAGCCTCTCAGGAGGTCAGACAAATTGCTCTGTGGGCAATGCTGGGCAAGCCTGCCAGAATCAGCTGGAAAATAGAATAGAGAGGGTGACAAACGTCATTGACAGGCGTTGAAAAAATGTCCCGTTTCCATTTTTCATTCCACTCATGCTACGTTTTCAGTGGCATGACAACAATCAAAAACATCAATTCTTGATTTACTCCAAGCAATTCTGTGTGCTGTCTGCCATAAAATATCTTGGCTTGACCAAATGGAATATGTCACCCATGATTAAACTTCAAGTTGCCACACCTTATAATGCTGAAATGAAGAAAGAAAATAAATTGTTACCTTTCCCTGCCACGTATGAGCACGGGCAGGGATTGTTAGTGGAGATGAGCTTGTGCATGACCATGTGTTAAGATGTGGGAACTTGTTTCTCATGCTGGTTCTTGAGATTTATTTTTAAATGACTTAACTGTGGCTTGTTGTCTTGCTGCACCCTCTCTGTATAACTGTTTTATTTGAGATATTTTCCATATTTTAACAATTTCTTTTAAATTTTATTTCATTTCTTCATGTAAGACAGGTTTTGACTGTGTTTCTCATGTTCATAGTGTTTGAGTATCTTTAGAACTGCTTTACAGTTAATGGTTGCTTCCTGTTGGCATTTATTCTAAGGTGGTGCATGCTAAATTTGCAAATCATACTCCTGCCAAATATATACCATAGCTCTAAATATCTTTCTTTTTCTTTTAGCACCAGCATTAGATGTTGATTGGCAGAGTAACAACACATTTGCCTCTTGCAGTACAGACATGTGTATTCATGTCTGTAAACTAGGACAAGATAGGCCCATCAAAACCTTCCAGGGTCACACAGTAAGTGTTGGAAAACCAGGGGTTACTGTATGGGATTTCTATTAATGAGAGATCAGGGTCCCAGTATACTTACAGTGTCCAGCACTTGTGTAATGGTTGGTCTTTGGCAACAGGTCTAGATATGCACAGACCAGTAGGTCATGTGGTAATTGCAGTCCCTATCTTTATTAGAATGATTTTCACTCCCCTGTGCAGCTCTTTTTACCAGTGACAGAATGGCATAACAAAACTGAGCTTTAGAAGAAGAAACATGGTGACTTCAATATTGTGTAAGAGCATGCTTAGGAAAATGTGATGAGGAGGTAGCAGAAAGTTGTTACTGAAGGCAAAGCTAGGAATGAAAATTAGATGTTAAAATGTTGACAGATACTCAGAACAGCTGTCCAACTTGATTTTTCTAAACTGTCATTTGTAATGGAAGTGAAGACTCCAACTTACTCTCACTGTTCAATTTTAGAATGAAGTAAACGCAATCAAATGGGATCCAACTGGTAACCTTCTGGCATCCTGCTCTGATGATATGACTCTAAAGGTAACAGGACTTCTGCTACTGGCTCTTTGCAGGGCTCAGGAGTGCACCATTACTTCATCAATCCAGCAGTATCACTTGCCATATCATCTAATGCTTGTTCTTTATAAATGTAATAAGATTAGGCAATCCTAGCAAAACCTGGTTAATCAGAGCCAAGCTTTGGTCCAGGGAACTTGTTACAGGCTGCCACCCTGAGACTTGGAGCATTATTTATTAGGTGCTTTTAGCTGTTTACAGAATCGGGTCATTAATCATGAAGCTGTCACACTTGATTGTTGGTTTTGATTAAATGGAAGAGTTGGAATGTGTAACACATACCAGAATGCATGTGTTACATTTCCTGGGTTTCTAGCTCCTTTACTGGTTTTCTTCTGTTCTCTCTCTTTCTAGTTAAAATCTTGGGTGTATTTTTTCTTATTTTTTCTTAAGAGACTATATATTCCTTGGTTTTTCCAGTTCAGCAGTTGTTCTACATTTCTCAACTGCATCTGTGTTTTTCCTCCAAATAATTCATAGCAACATGCTTTCTTGTACAGCTGGGGCAAACTTGTGAACACAGAGTTTACTTTACATATGACTTCAAGATGCATTAGAGATCCATGCCAGCAATACCACCAGGATAGATGGACTAAGAGAAATGAGATTGTTCATGCCTGACAGGCCTGGTGCTGTTTCTGCTTTTCCATTATTCCCATACTGCATCATATTTAGTGGGTGTTTAACACTATGTTGAGTAAAGTTTTAGGTTATGTTTCTTTATATTGACAGCACTGGCCTACTAGTAGCCCTTGGGACAGTTAATTTCTGTCTAGCTCACTATTGTTTAATCAGAGACAGGGAATGACTGAAGGAGTAGCCAGATCCTGCCTCCTGTGCTGGCACACAGTCAGGCACTTGCAATGGAAGCCACCTTGTCTAACTGTAAACACGTTTAAGCATCAAGCCTCCAATCTGATGCTAGATGTCTAGACTTTCTTAGTCAATGGTGCCTGGCACCAGTGAAGAACAATTCCTCTTTTCCTAAGTCAAGTGTCTTAAATCAAGTGTGATGAGTAAACCCCTGAGAGCATCCCTCCTTCTCCTGTGGTAATGGATGGAGTCAAAATAGGCAGCTAAAGCTGGATATTTAATACTTAGGCAGCTCAAACGCAGGTGAGGTGAACTCCAGGCTAGAGCTGAAGCTGTTGCTACAGCATCTCAGTGAGCAGAGAGAGGACAGCTGGGAACATGTCACTGGTTGTGGGCTTGGGCAGTTCAGGCAATTAAATTCTCAGTTGCTGCTTTGATTTCAGCTCAGTGTGGAAAGAATTTAAAATTTTGTGTAGGATTAGCTGGAACACCAATTGCCTGTACATAATGCATCACTAATCACTTAGGGATTGCTTGCTTTTCAGTGGCAGTAAGAATGAATGTCAGGTTTTGAAGCATGTGAAAGGTGCCTGTTTATTTCTCTCTCTCGAGATGCTAACTTGGTATTCTCTAGGTCAGGTACTGTGGACTCTTTTCTGTACTGGTTTTGGGAAGAGAAGCTAGATTTTGATCACATCAATTTAAGCAGGAAATAAAATTTTAATTCTGTCTGCACATTGAAAATCAATTTTCCCTTCAGTGAGGCACCAGTTCTGAAGAGGGCCATTTATTTAAAGCCTACATCCCAATTGCATCTTAAACACAGTTGGATTTAAACATGATCCTGTTAGCTTTTTTAATAAATGTGAGATAAGAGCACTACTAAACCAGGTAACATTAAAAGAAGCATTCCAATATTAACTGCTGTATCAAATTTCATGTTGGGTAAAAAGTATAAAAGCCTTCCAAAACCTTTCTGTATGCAATTCAAACTCGTAATAGAATGAAGTTATTTTGTTTGAAGGTTATCATGCAGGAGTTCTAAGGAGCTCCTCCTTTGTGTTAAGTTCTGAACTAACACCTGGCTATGCAAATCTTAATAAGCCAGGAAAATGCCAGGATGGTTTTTGCAGCATGCATTTATAACTTTGTATGAAAACAAAAAATTTCTCTGCTATCTTTTTGTATCACTCAGTCTGTGTAGCAAGAAGTTCATTTAAAAATAGGACTGTGATATTTTGTCAACTATGACACAAACATACACATACTGCTCTTCTCATTTTAGCATCTGTTGTCATCCCTGCACTTTTCAAGGGGCTTAAAGTTAACACATGTGAGTTGGTTTCTGTAGACAGAACCTTTATTACTCATTAACCCATCAGGTGCTTAAAGCTCAAGGAATGGAGGATACTGGAATAATGCTTGCTGTAATTACTCTAGAAACTCAGCAGGAATAGCAGATAATTTTAATGGCCTAAAACGTAGCAGTCAGGCTGCAAATGATAAAGATGTAAAATGTATTTAAGTACAATATTATGCTAAATGTTTGTGTTTTGTTTTTATCATAGATCTGGAGTATGAAGCAAGACAGTTGTGTTCATGATTTACAAGCACACAACAAAGAAATTTATACTATCAAATGGAGTCCTACAGGACCAGGAACAAATAATCCAAATGCCAATCTTATGTTAGCAAGGTAATGTTTAATCCTGTTTTAAAATGCCTATTAAGCATTACTTTTACTTCACTCTAAATATGTAAAGGTTCAGAGAATGTTTTGAAGCATGTAGAATACTGTATCATATTACATTTTTATTAGAAGCAAAAAATATATTAAATTGAGATGTAATTAATCTTTTTTTTTTTTTCCTTGACAGTGCGTCCTTTGACTCTACTGTTAGATTATGGGATGTAGACAGAGGAATTTGTATTCATACTCTGACAAAACATCAAGAACCTGTGTACAGTGTAGCTTTCAGTCCTGATGGCAGGTACCTGGCCAGTGGCTCCTTTGATAAATGTGTGCACATCTGGAATACACAGGTAGAGCTCTTCTGTCTGTCTAGAAGTTTGTGGTTTGGTCTTTTTCACCAGTCCCCTTCCAATCTTTGTTGCTCCATCATGTTTTCACCACAAAGAACTCTTCCCTTAACACACATAATGATTCACTTCAACTTTCTTCTAAGGTTACTTCTGTTAATGGATGTACATTTAATTTCTCTTTTTGAGTGCTTGGCTATGGTGAAGGAATAATTGTCTTTCTAGTGTCTTAGGAAAAAAAAACCCAAATGAATCCAATTAAAAAAACCCACCAAAAAAACCCCAACTAAATGTAATAAAATTTATTCAGCAAAGTGTCTGCAATGACATGTTGCATCCAAAAATTGTGTTTAACTCTGAACTTTAAACTCCTGATAAAACAGGTTTGCTGTGAAAATGTGATAGCTATTTCATTGGATTTCTCTGAAAAACAAGAGAATGTAAAGCGAGAGAAGATGATGACAAAATGTTTCTACATAACTTTCTAAGAAAGGACACTATTGCTTTTATTTCTGGTGCAAGAAAGGACTGATGTAATGAAAGTCTAAAGACCTTCTTAGACAAGATGTGATCTCTGGCTACTGGGAATTGGATATTAATTTTTGAGAAGCTCATTTTAGTAACTGGAAGTTGTCATGTATATCCCCGTTTTTTTCTGTAAAGCATAATATCAAGATGCAATAATTGTCACATCCTTTCACACAGTGCTGAGATCATCCCTGAATTTAATCTGGACCATTTCCTCTGTGGATTTCAGTTTGTAAAAGGAGTGGAGAAGTTTCACATATTGTACAAATTTTATATATCCACATGTGGATTTTGTTATATTAATTACATGTTTTGTCCCTTTTTAGACAGGTGCCCTAGTCCACAGTTATCGGGGAACAGGAGGGATTTTTGAGGTTTGCTGGAATGCAGCAGGAGACAAAGTTGGAGCAAGTGCTTCAGATGGTTCAGTAAGTGTAGCTTGACTTGTATTTGACATAACAACAAGTATCTTTTGGAAATCTTTTGACTTAAAATGGAGACAAAATTTCCTTCTGCAGCTAAAGTTTAATACAGCCAGCCTACATCTAGATTTTCACATATAAGGGTTCTGTAATGTTGAAAGGAGAAAATATCTTTATTCCAGCTTAATGGAATACTGTTCTAAACCCTCAAAAAATCTCAGAAAAGGAAAATGCCTCCATTTTAAATTTTCTGTCCCTACTGTGGCTTGCCATGGAAATGTGTTCATTTGGGCAGGTCTTCTAATTATAGTCTGGATGCCTGCTTGCCCTTTTTGTGTGCAAATGTTCAGTGTAGGTGATATTATTATAATTCATGATAGAAACAAGATGTCTTCTGCATTGCATTCAACAGAAAGAGCATCAAAACTAAGCTCATAATGAATAAGTTCCTAAAATGACAGGAGTTATATGTAAATACCAGTCTGCCTACATTGCTTAGAAGAAGCAGAGAATAAAATTGTACATTATGAATGCACTCTATCTTCTCATAGTAATGTGTTGCAGCATCACCTCCTAGCTCTTCTGACATTGTCCTGTAAAGTATTGCTGTAAAATACTAACTTGCAGTTCTGTGTAACAGCAGTCAGTGGATTTTTTTTTTTCTTGCACCTCTTTTGCCATGGCTTTAAAAGAAAGGAGAGGCTAAGGAAAAACAAAATTAGAATAAAACGGGTGTAATAAAGGAATTGGATACTTTAGCTTAAAGTAAGAAATGTCAGCAAAAAGTAATCCCGTCAGCTTTGTAGCCCAGGGTCTCAGGCACTATCTAAACCAGGTGCCAAAGTGTTCTCCTGTCCTGCATGCTCCAGTGCTGCTAAGCAACATTGCTTTGTTGGAATTCAGAACAGAAAATAGGAAGTTCAGAATTTTAAGTAGACTAAACTCTAGAGAATTAATTGCGATTGATATTTCATGTGATTTTTCTCTTAAAAGCATAGATGATATAAAAAGAACAAAAGCTCAAGGCATATCTTGAGTTGTCATTCCACCCTAGATGCAGTGAATCTTTCCAGTCTGCCAGTTAATTAGACTCAAAGAGCTGATTGTACTTGCAACTGATCTGTTTTCATTTACTTTTTGCTCTTTTAAAAATGTCGAATTTGTTTTGTTTTATGTTGTTGGCAAGTGAAAGCACTTCTCATCCGCTTGGTTTTAAATACACTTCCAGCTCAGTAACTAAGCAAACAGAGGCACATTTGAACTGTTTGACTAAAAGTGTAGCTTTTATGTGATTATATTTACTAGTAGAATTCTGTATCTGGACCAGAACTAGAAAATTCACTGCTTGTTAATGTTCTGATATTAATTCATGCAGCAGCATTACCCTTAGCGGGGTCTGGCTGGGTAACCAAAGTGTTCTCCTGGTGATTCCTCCCCCCCAACTCAATTGTTAGGAGCCACAGCTTACACAATCTGTTTCCTGGTTTTTGTTCAGATATTTCAGACACAACTGTGTAAACGTGGAGTCTGGTGCAACGTGTGATTCCTGTCTGTGTGTTTCTTTTTCTTACAGGTTTGTGTATTAGACCTCCGGAAATAGCGCTACTAGTTGGAAGCCATGGACCGACTATGAATGTGTACATAGCCAAAATGACTGTCCCTGACCCATGTACTGCTATAGTCCCAATTGAACCATGGCCAGTCCACTACAGCCAAACGTAAAAGAAATATATACATATACTGTATATAACAAAAGAGAAAAAGGAAAAAAAAAAAAAAAAAAAAAAAAATTACACCCTGAAGAGGATGACAGAGTTTTGTCACAGCTTGTGAATCCTGTTCACCAAGTGCTGGAATCTGCTGTGCCCCAAAATAACGTTTAAAGGTTTTGGATATGAAAAACAGAAGAGAGAGAGAGAGAGAAAAATATCCAAGAGCAGACCCATATACATACCAAATTCAGAAGATACTAATGGCAGCCTTCATTACCCCTTCCTCCCCCTTTTAAATCCATAACAATGGATTGTGGGGTGTTTTTGTTTTCCTTCTCAGTAGTTGAACAGTTTGTGTGTACAGAGAAAATGGACTTACAGAAATCTGCAGCAGTAGTTTTTTCTTTGCTTTTAAACATTGGGTTTTCTGTTTTGTTTTGGTTAAGTTTATGGATGCATGAAGTAAGGGAGTGAATTAGTTTCTTGTTTATGTTCTTTTCACCTTGGGAAAAAAAAAATGTTCCTTTGAAACATATTTTAATGCATTCTTTGAAGAGGTAGATTGAACCTGATAATGCTTGGTACATTTTGTGGCTCCCAGAGCACAATTTTGTGAAGAGAGGGAGGGTGGAAAAGGGATTATGGAGAGAGAAAAAAAATAAATCCTTCTTCGAGGCGTGGTATTTCATGTCCTCCTCACCTACAAAGTATGACAGTAATGGGTATAATACTATGTTTTGTTTTCTGGAGACATGGCTGAAATGCAGTAGTTTCTTATTTGGGACATAATTCTGCCAAACTGAAGAACAGAAGGGCACAAAATTACAGAAATGAAAAATACAGAGATGCAAAAAAGGAGGAAAAAAAAAAAAAAAAAGAAAAAAAATAGTAAAAAGGAAAAAAAGAGGAAAAAATGCATCTTCTGTTGCTTTAAGACTATAGCTACAATATGGTTAAATTGTGCACTATTGTGAAAAGGAGCAAAGTGTAGCTGGGGGATTGTTTTTAAGAGGTTAAGATCTTTCTGGACAAAGGTTCATGCCACAGCTTCTCTGAGAGTTGCCCATCGTTATTTGTAGGAGCTTAGATATATAATTGTAACCAAACTCCAGTATTAAAAGTATCTCATGTAATTTTTCTTTATTAAAATAAAATCTTTGGCATATATTTGATAACTGCCATTAAAAGGCAAAATGTTTACTACCTTAGATTTAAAAAAAAAAAATCTTAAACAGAGGACTTGCTTCAAGTTTATTTTAATAGCAGTGATTCAACTTATTTAAAAGATGAATACTTGCACTAATTTCCCTGCTGCTCCAGTCCTGCAGTTTATTGTATCTTGTGACTACATTTTTTTCCAAATATAGGGTAGATGTAAGCTGCTATTTTTTTAATAATCACTACTATATAGTGTCTTTTACTCGTTTACAATATCAAGTATTTTTCTTACAATGACAGATGTATATGGCAAACCTTTTTCTGCTCATGTGTTTAAAAGTATACTGATAGTGATTTTATTTGTAAATGATAGCATGAGGTCGTGTTTACGTGTAGTTGAAAAGGTTGCATCATGTCTTGCATTAGATTCCAAGACTGTAAGTTTATAAAAAGAAAGGTTGTCAAATTTATGTCACAGGCATTTTACTTAAGAAATGGTTTATATTACAGAGCTTTGCAGAGTTACCAGTTTTATAACACTATTTCAATCAAAAATAATTTTCTGGCTTATGATTGCTAGTCTCTAACCTTTTTTTTTTCAATTTTTTTTTTTCACTTTTGATTTATTTTTCTCCCCTCCAAGTTAGATATAAATTGATTTAATTCAGATAATGCAGCTTTGACATTTTAACCACATCGATTTCTGCTATTTCCATGGAATAAACACGACTTGAAGCAAGTCTGAGTTTGGCTAAGGTAGGGTAGCAATTTGCCAGTGGTAAAGAGAAGTCAACAGTACAGACTTTATATATACCCCAGGATTATAATACTATCATACACAGCATTTAAAACCAACAAAAAATCATATCCATAAAGACAGTCATCTGTGGTGGTTCAGTGCCAGCTATTTTTAGGGTTTTGGAACATATTACAGATGTGTAAAGCAATTACCCTGTGAGTAACAATATGTAGGAAATCTGTTATATTGAGTGTCTGGCACTTGAAATATTGCTTTTTATTGCTGGAGGTCCATGACTGTGGCTGACCTCTGTCATTTAATGAAAAAAAAAAAATAAAAAAAAAATTCTGTGCAATAATTTTAAACTGTGCTCCCAGGAATAGACACAAATGTTTTGAGTATGTTTAAGCTGCATTTTTTGTTTAGCAATGCATTTGTCAATTGCACTGAATTTAAATCTGAAAGTCAGAAGTGATTCTTGATAGTACTTTTGTATTTTAATATGGACAGTTTATTCATTTTCATAAAAGTTATTGGATGATTCTTTCAGCCAATCTAAACAATTGTGGTGGAATTCTGTAACATAGCTGCAAAACCATACAACCATGTTTTAGGGTATTGCCATTTTCCTCTTTCTCAGTCATCAGCTGTTTTGGTTGTAATTCTAGTTGCTTAAGTATAGTATCACATATTCAGAAATAGATACAACAGAGCTTCAGTAGCACAGGTCCAGGGTTTCCAGGTGCTTGAAGCACAGTCCAGCAGGAAGGTCAGATCTGTTGTTGAGTGCTCTGGACGTGCAGGCTGAGACCCCCAAGCTGGTGTTGATCAGCAGTGCCCCACGGTAGTGGAGTGATGCCAGCTTCCCCTCACCAAGGATCTGGCCAGTAGGTATTTTATTGTTGTCCTTGACTAGCATGCCACAGTGCTGCTCCTGCTCACACCTCTTCTCCCCTCTTGTGTTAGACACTGTTAAATGCATGCGTGCAAGGTGTGCTAGGTTGTGATTATGTGAAGAAAAAAAGAAGAAAAAAAAAAACAACAATGAACCCCCCCCCCCCAAAAAAAAAAAAGCAAAAAAGAGAACCATGACATTAATAATTATCTTTTATAGCACAAAGACCTTGTATTGAATAGTGAGGTAGAGGATCCAATTTTTTCCTTTAAATTGAGTATGCCAAATGTCAGTAAGACCCTAACTTCCTATAAACATACACACATGCTTCGTCTTGCATACCGAGTAATTCTGTTGCATCTCTTCCAAGAGTAAAGGCAAAGTGTGGATAAACCTTTGCATACATTAGAGTTCCTATTTTTTTTCCAGTTTGACATGGTAGTGGGCAAATATCCAAACAGAATTAAAAGCAAGGGGAAAAACTGGGCTCAGAATTAATGATGGAATAAGAAACGAACTGCTCGTCAGTTTGCTGTCTTTCTATGCATCCATCTCAGAATCCTGTTTCTCATTTTTGTGTAATTAAGTCCAGGTTTCTGTAGAGTTCCTCTTTTTCTATTTTTACTTTTACCTTTTTCTGCATTTTTAAATTAATGTAAAGATTCCCAACCAGTGGACTTTTTAGTGTAGTTAAGAGAATATCTAGGTCCTCATAAAAGCTTTTTTAGACTCTTTGTAATGTTGATAAACTCAGTTTATTCTGGGACTACAATTGTGCAGGGTTATTTAGTGTGTCTACTAGATGATTGGAAAACTTATATGAAACACTAAAAGTGCCTCTTTTTCTGGGTTGGGTGGAGGGAGGTAATAGTTACCAGAGTCAGAATGACATGGCATTTTGAAGCATGTTTCTTGATTTCACGACACTTTAATGCATCTTGAGAGAAAGGCCAAAGATTTCTACCAATTTTAATTAATTTTCATTTGAAAAGCACTCCTTTTTCCTTATACTGCTTACCTCATGCTAGGGTATTTAATGGGACATTGTACCTTTGAAATGTTCTTTGTGTTTAGGAAGAATAAGAGGTGGCATAGGGCGGTTGTGCCGCTTTGCCTGTGGAGCAACCTTAGCAGCCGATGATGGGGTTGGTTCTGCTGAATGAAGGAATTTAATTAAACTGGCAGACTGGGTTTTTCAGCTTGTAAATAAAAGGTTGTATGTTTTTTGTCTGTTTAGCGAAGAGGAGCCTTGGGACCCGATTTTTTTCCAATCTTTACTTGACCAGAAATCCCATTGTGTTTCACTTCATGAGAAATCCTTGCCAGAATAATCATTGGAGGCGTTGGATCCGTAGGTAAAAGGAGACATCTCACTCGATCCGAGACTCCCGTTGGCTTCAGGGAGGATTTTGCCAGAGCAGGGCCTGCCGGGCTTAGCCCCGTGTTCCTTTTTGTTGATAAGCCTGATAGCTTCTCCCTTCACCAAATCCTGTAGAGCCATTCCCCAGTGGGATCAGTTTCACACTCTCCAGAAGTCTGAAGAAAGCAGAAGCAACATTGTGGCATGTTAGAAGCAAATAAGGCTTCGGGAGACAGCAGTAAATCTCCATCGAGATCCCTGACATTTTCCATAGGGAGAAAGCCATGGAGCAGTCTTCACTTCTCCCTCTAGAGAAAGCTCTGAAATACCACGTTCTGTGAAAGTGTGGCTGTCTTCTCTGTCAGTCTGATGGAAGGCAGACAAACCAGGAAAATCTGCCGTTTCTTAGGGATTGCAGATTTAGTGTTAATAGTGCTTCAGATCAGTAGTTTTGAGTACATAATTCGCTTTCTCTGCCTTTAAGTTTGAAGCTTGACAATAACTTGAGGCATGTTTTTCTTTTGTTTTCTTTTTTTTTAAAAATAATCATTCATTTTTACTTCATAATGTTTTTTGACATTTGTGGGTAAATACAAGAAAACAGTCTGCATGTTGTTGCTAGTCCAGTGTACTTTGCAATCTTGTCCTCAACAGACTGCAGTGTGCAGAACAGTAATTCTAGAATACAAAAGTAATTTTCTCTCTCTCCTGACATTGACATTGTAGTTGTAATGGTTTCATTTGGAGTTACAAATCCTTTGGGTCTAATTCTGTGAGCCTACCTATAGCACTGGATTAAAATGTCTGCATCATTTCTTCAGTTATCCAGTTAAATTACAACTGTTGTAAAAGTGTAAACCAGCCCATGACAGTTTTTTGTACTTGTTTAAAGGACTTTTATTGTTCAGTTTTCATGATTATTGTCTAAAGAAGACTGATATAGATGTTCTATACTGTCCTGGACCATGTTAATTACACTTTATGATGTATTTTGGTTCTACGTCACAATGATTTGTCCCCAAGGCCCTTATATCCCTTCTAGGCACATTTTCTGTTGCAGTTTCCCTTTGCATTGTATTGCTTTGACAACTGTAATTTGAATCAGATCTGAAAGAGGTCCAGAATAAAATATATTTTGATATTACGTTGGCTGAATGTAACTTTAAATGCTTGGTGCGGAAGATTTACAGATGATTACACTGGGGAAGTGATGGACTGAAACACAATTTTTAATATTTATTTTGGCACGGTTTCCCATAAGACAATGTGTAACAAGAAATGGGAGGTACAGTGTACAGCTGCATGCTCTTTGTCAGCACACAGGAGATCCTCTGAAAATGGTGGAGCTGTCTTTGCCACCCTTAGCCCCCATGTGTTTGATGCAGGTAAACTTAGTTTGCTGATGGGCAGTTTCCATGCTTCATCTTCTCCTCACCCAGATACTCGTGGAGGAGAACTGAGTCTGGAGGCACTCACAGCTGCACCCCAGCTGTTTAGAAAACCTTGGAGGTTTGGGAGCCAGCTCCTGTGTGCTAATACATTCTGATGTCAGAAGGGTCTGTTCTTGCAGAGGGATTCAGCTGTATTACAGAAAGGAACATGATTTGTGCTACTCTATCTCAGATATTTGAAGCTGTTTAGATTTACTCACGAAGTACCATGCATCCATCTATACATAATGATGTCTTAATTCTTTCAGAATTGTGGGTCATGTCACAATACAGGAGAGTGAATTCAGATGTTTTCAATGTTGCTTGGACTTTAAGGTGAAATATCTGCTTTTGCATATAGTCTATCTTTGTTTTAGTATAGTTCAAAACTAAGAGCTTTCTTGTTTCAGTAATGTTGACAAAGTCAATTTACTTTAATATGTTGAAACTCACTGTTGAAAAACATGTATAACATTGAAAATGGAGGAGAGGCTCTGTCTTACAAGTCTGAAACCAGTCTTGGATTCCCTTCTGAGTGCACTTCAGGATTTCTGTGTCATTGTTTGAGTTTTGAGAGAGCCATATTGAAGCAATTTCATGGTTTTGAGGCAGACTGAACTAATGTCACAATACAGACAGTTTGTTTGTCTTTAGATTTCATTAGTGTAAATCCTCCCCTGTGGAGTATGCCCAGCCTGAGAGAGAGGAGCCACAGAGAGGTGTCACAGTTTATCTGTGTTATACTTGCATGGAAGTGATTTCCAGCTCTGTTCTGTGGGGAGGAGACAGAGCTGCGGGTAGGTGCACTGTGCCATTACTGCCTGAATCTTCATTTGACCTTTAGTTCTCATGCTCTCACAATCTGGGTTTTGTAGTGCTGTAGGAACTTGTGATCTCAGGTATTCATAAAATCCATAATCCTTACCTTAATGGAAGTCTAAATCAACAACTTTGATTCCCTGATGTCATCACAGCGCAGCTATAACAGAATAATAATTTAGGAGGAATTAATCAAGGTTCTGTAGAGAATGATGGTGCCCCAGTTAGTACAATTTTTCCTTAAGGAAAGCTGACCCAAGAGATCTGCAGTGCAGAGGCTTTCTTTTTCATTTGACTAACTGAAAATTGGTACCCTAAAGGACAGGTTTTTTTAAAAGACAGGTTTTCTTAATATACTTAATGTACAGCTCCCAGGGTCATTCTTCAGAAAACAATATTTTGCTCTCACACAGATGTCAAGAAGTCTCAGCAGAGGTCCAGTACTTTCAATAGAGTATTTTCTTGTTTCCACAGAGAATTTCTGATTTATTTTTTTTTTAGAGACCAAGAACCCTAATTCCTAGCGTGAGAGAGCTTCTGCCTTTTGAGCTTTTTTAGAGTTTCTTGAACATTTCAATACTTCACTGGACTTGACCACAGTTTGTATTGAGTGTTCTCCCTTCCCCACCAGAGAATGGAAGATCCTTGCTCACAGGGAAAATTTCCAATTCCTTTCCAATTTCCAATCCAGCAGATCAAGGGCAGCACTTCTGAAAAAAATGGTGGCTGACATTTTTCTTCCTGACAAAGATTAAAAACCCAACAATTCAAAATCATGTTTCTCCTTCCCCTATACTGAAGTGCATATTCAGCAACTCTAAAGCACCTTGTCTGTTCCTTGTATGTTATCTCTGCCTTCATAGAAAAACCTCCATTTAATTTCTGCCTTTGTCCCTTCTATTGACAAAGAACATCCTGGTTGTCAACCTTTAATACATGCCAGGCACAGAGGCACAGGCAGGATGCAATTCACCTGAATGTGGCTGTTGGTTCTCCAAACCTATGTTGGGTCTTCACAAGCTCTTTCTTCCTCATGGAGTTGTGGTGCTGCATCATTTGCAGTTGGAAAAGCAGCTGGGAGCATAGTGTCTGCTTGTTGTTCCACTTGAACTGCATTGGGGCTTTATAAGTATGGAAAATGACTTAAAATGACTTCTTAATGCTATAATAACCTTTCAGTCCTAATATTTACAGTAGGAGCCATAGTAGATTCTGACAGATATCCCTTTCTTTCTTGTACATGAATCATTTTATAAGGTAGGAAATTCCGGCCTTGAGAAAATAGTGAAGAATTGCAATTACTGAGGCTTAGTTTACTTTTTAAGTTGTTACTTGAAAGTTTTGCAGTTCTTTCACTTCCTATTACAGCATCTCATCTATCTTCAGTTTGCTTGAATACTGCAGTGAAGTCAGATGCTGATTAGGTGGATGGGAACAAACTGCTTTCTAGCAGTAAGTAATTTGAAACCAGAAGCCAATTCCCAAGGCAAAGAAGTCAAGGTGTGTGTAGTTTGTTGCAGTTGTGTTATTTGCCATCTCATACTCAGTAAATCTTGCTATGTGTGCTGAATTAAATATTCTGTTATTTATTTCATTAAATATTCCATTTCAATTCAGTTCCTGCAGCTAATTTTACAGGAAATCATTCAATATAGCTTTATTAGAGAGAACAAATTACAATTTTGCACTGTGTGATTTTAAAGCAGGGAAATACCCTGCTCAGCACCCATTTGAAATGTCAGTGAAATAGAGGCTCAGTTTGTTGCTGTTGCCTGGACAGTGTCTCTGCTTCTGAGTTTGGGGTTTATGTATGTAATTTCTTATTGAGAGCCCTAAAGGATAAAATACTTAAAGACCCATTTATTTATTTATCTATCTCCTTGCTTATTACTGTTTGCTTGGCTGGGTGGATAAATCATCTGTGTTTCCATAGGATGCTTTTCTTGTTGCAGGTAAATTATGCCTCTGAATTGAACAATAAACAATAAGGGTGAGAAATCTGTGCCCATGGTGCTCGGTCAGTTTGAAAATCAGCCTGTTATGGGGCTTGCCATTGTTTGGGGCTCAATCCCTTTTTGTATGTCTGGATAGAGGAATTACGACAGTTCTGTCTCCAGCTTTTCAGCCATTTTATTCCACTTTATTTAGGAGAACTTTTGAATAATCAGGATCAAACTGAATACTTTTGGTTTTAGATGCTTTGCTTGAAAGTAATGGGTCATCAAATAATGAGGAAGGCTGGGGAGGGAGCTGGCTGTGGTTGTGGGTCTCACAGAGAGCTCAGAGGTGGCACATGCCTGTTTCTGACACCTGCTCATCTGCTCTCAGAGGCTTTCCTGAGCAATCTGTTGCAGTTCTCTAAAGACTTAAATGTTAAAGCACTTTTCTGTCTAATTTAAATCTTTTTTGTAGCAATAAAAAACTTACTATTTTGCCCACCTGGAATGCATATGGGGAGGGAAAGAAAAAGCTGTTTTGTTGTTGTTTGCAGCAGCCTTTTAATATTTGAAGTCTGTTGTGTCTTTTCTTCTTTAGGTTAAACCATCCTCAGTGCACCTTAATCAACACCAGCTGCTGCTCTTGACAAACAATCTAATAAATACTGAAATAAGTATCTTGTTTATAAGAAACATGGTCTCTGGCATGAGTAAGGAAGAGGAGGGGAGGGAACTGTGAAAATGAAATACGAGTCCCAGTTTTGCATTTCTGCTATAATAAATACAAACAATGGCTCAGTCATTTATAGGTTTGTATTACTGATGGCCTGGCAAAGATGGGACCCCATTGTTCATAGAAATTTTACATAAACACCTTTTTTCTGCTCTAGAAGACTTCTTTCTTGCTGTTCCTCCTTCCTGGTTTTCAGCTAGTGGCAGGTTCTGTTCAGAGTTGCCCAGCAGGTCCATGTCAAAGCTAGGAATTAAATTCCCTATCCTGCCCAAAGCATATCCCCCAAACTAGGACAGAGGACCAGGCTGTGGGTTGTTTCTGCCCGTGGTCAACACCTGGGACCACCCTCCCAAACCAACACTGCTACAGATGTCCCAGGAATAGTGAGAGTAGGAAAGGACACCCTGGGAACTGGGAGATGTATGTGATGCCTGCAGTGAAACAGAACAGAAACGTGAATTTAGGCCTAAAGTGTTCCAGTGATCTGCTGATACACTTGGTAAGAGTACAAACACAGAGAGAATTTTTATTGCTTTATATTAGACAAGAATTCAGGCAGTAAATGTTTTTTAAAGCGATTAAAATATCCTTCAGTCAAGACTGCTTCTATCTTATGGAGTCCTACTTGTTCCTAATTTCTGACCACACAGCTGTTTTGTTTCTCAAAGAGCTTCTTTTAAACAGACCAGTGTTTCAAAGGCTCAGAAACAACCAAATCTATTGCAAATAAAAGGCTTTAAACACTTACCACTTCTTAGAACTGGAGAACCCCAGACGCCTGCAAACTAACCAAGACTGTCTCTCGGCTGAGACTGTGAAGGAATAATTTAAATTCAAATGGAGATTTTTGAGGGGAAAACTCTTAAGCTGTAAAAATCAATGATCTGAAACTTGTCTCAAGCACTCCCCTTAGTGGTCACAGTGGCTGGAACCCTGACCACTGTCACACAGCCCCTGAAAGGCCACCAGAGCGTGGCTTACATGATGCTTACATGGATGGCATCAACCCGTCCTAGGTAACAGGCAGCCTCCAGCACCTGTTCCTGACTACAGGAAAGGTTAAAAGCTTCCAAAAAGAGAGATAGGGTTCCTCTCTAAGCTGCTTCAGCTCATTTGACCTAGCAGAAAAACCCTGCCTGGTTTTATTTTTGTTTTTTCTCTTTGCAGAGGTGCAAGCAGCAGGATCTCCCAGCAGCAGGATGGGCTCTTGGACCACGTTTGTCCACACCCATAGCCCCAGCCTGATGTGTGCTGAGGTTTCTGGATGTGTCCTCCAGCCACTGGGCACCTGAGGGTGCTCTCGTGTCTCTGGGTGTGTGGGAACGACTGAAAAAGGGTGAAGAGGTGTAAGCTGTACTTCCAGCATGCAGATCACTTCTAGCTCTGGGTTCTTACCTGCTCTGCTCTTGCAGAGCTCTTGGGAGAGCAACCTGAACCTTCCATTAGGGGCCTGAGCACAGCTGCTGCTGTGGGGAGAAAGCCAGAAGAAAAGGCATCTGCTTGATCAGCCTTCATTGAAAGAGAGATTTTAAGGTTCCAACAGTCCCAGCAGTGGTGGGGGGAGGAGGTGTGTGCTGTATTCTCAGCTCCTTCCATATCCCCAAGGAGAAGTGGAAAGTAGAAGAGGAGGTTTTATTAGCATTACTTTATTGCTACTGCTGAGCAAGAAGGATGTGCTATTTTCCCATTAGATTTCTGTGTCTCCACTGTTTTCCAAAATTTGCTGCTCTAGCTGGGACTGCTGCAGTAAGATCTTGTTTCTGTTATTTTTTTTTCCTTTTTCCAGTGTTAGGGCAGTATTTGTGCTTTGTGCAGGCTCTGAAGCAGTCATGGTCTTGGGGCAAGAGCAGGGCAGGCAGCAGAGTGGTGCAAGCCTTGCACTGCAGCAAACCTGCAAGCATCCAGTGTCCAGTTTGTGTCAGTGCAGAGGCAGGCTAAAAGCACAACGTGGTGTTGCAGTGATTTGTGTTGTCTGAACAATACAAATAGGAAACAGAAAGGTGCCTTGGAACGGGAGCAAATGAAGTCAGTAAGACTCAGAACATAAGTGGTGTTACTATTTCCCATTTCTTGTATTTCCCATTTCTTACAGTATTTCCAGCCTTCCTTCTCCTCTACACAAAACGGCAGCCGGAGGAGTCATTAAAACAAAGATTGGATCCCAAGACTGACTGTAATTGAGATATTTGAATGATAGAAAAATGTACAGTTTCAAGAGAGGCATACGTGAGTACCAAATCTCACCAAATTGCAGAGATGTTGGTTTGTTCAGCCCAACCCCTCTCTGCTTTAGAGGAAACAATTTAGTAATTCAGTAAATAAACACAGCTGTTAAGAAGTTAAGATCAGACTGTCAGATTCATCATCCACTGAGTAAATGATAGTGTAGAAGCCTTCTTTATCTGCAGAGGCAAACCTGCTGGAGTATGCCACAAGGATAGGAAAAAAGAGGATTAAAAGGCAGGTGCTGCATGGAGCCCACAGTCTCTTCAGCTGATGGGTGGATGGAGAGCTCTTCCAAAGTCAAGTCTGCTGTTACAGCAGGGGTGTGTGTGTGTGTTTGAGGGAAGGAAAGACAAGTTAGGACTTCATGAAGTGTACCAGGCTGTCAGCTTTGCAGCACAACAGGGAAATTTCCACAGGCACAGTTATTCTTGGAGACAGAGGTCAGCTACTGTGCACCTGAAGACCTTCCTCTCATTGCCTTGCTTTAGTTTGTCTTGCAGGAGTGCTGCCTGTTCCCAGGGTGTGAGCTCCCTGGGGCACAGCCCATGGCCATTGGCATTAAACATTGGATTTCAAGTGTTGCTGCATGCAAGCAGCAGGGCTCTAGCTCTGAAAAAGGGATGTTTGGAATCTGTAGGGCAGTAAAGATGGCAATGGGCCTTTGCAGCCACTGGAGGTTTGATTTTTCTCCAAGATACCCATCTTGGCATCCCTAGTTCTCTGACAATTATCATTATAGACATACCCTATCTTTTTCAGCCCCCCTGCTACTGATTGAGGTAAACCTCTGTCAGTAATAGGAATGACCTAGCAAATCAGCAATTTTAGTGAAACCCAAAGATTTAACCAATTTGTCTTTGTTGCATTGAAACAAGCAGTAGGTAAGAAAGTAAGGGTGACGCTTTTTGCTTTATAATCATTCCTTGCCTTTTTTGCTTGAATGAAAATTTGTGAGGTTTGAGGGTTTGGGGGGGTATAGAGGACTAGCTACTTAATCATGCCTAGTTGATAATTTTTTGAATAATAAATATCCATATAAATGTGCATAGGATAAACATCCATGATGAATAGCAATTAAAAAAATGCACTAATCAGGTAATTTATCTAAATGATGCATGCTGGATATTTTTGAGATACAAGTTGACTGAGCAAATGAAGTTGTTTTATTTCACTAGACAACATAATAGTTAGTTACTGGGGTTAATTATTCCATATGTTAATTCATTGTTGCTGTTGCAGCTGCTGGCAGGGAAGGGCTTCTCTCAAGCAATGCTCTGTGTGCTAATGAACCTCAAGGTTTGTTTTTCTGGCTTCTACGCTTGTGCTGCCACTCCAGCTGTTTGTGGCCCTGGGTAACTATAGAAAAGAATCCCATACTTAAGTGAAACAAGATCTTTTCATGACAAACAAGTTCCCTGTTAAATGTCAAAAAGACTGATGTGAATTCACTGTGTCATGTGAAGATAGCTATGGAGAGATGTTAGAAAAAAACATGGGAGAAATGATCCACACATTTTTTTTTTTTTTCAGTTTTTGTCAGTCATAATAACTACAGGAGATAAAGCACTGTTTTCTTCCACCTGTGAACCTTACAGCTCCAGGAATCTCAGACATGAGTTATGCCTGTGATGTTTCTCATGAGTCCATGTTGATATTTATGAAGTGTTTGTACCCCATAACCCTCCTACAGACACAAGCTTTGCCTGCAATGTTTTGTTCAGTTCTCAGTTTTTTTCTCAGTTGCATTGATGGCCCCATCATTTTGCCTAATATCTGCATAAGAGATTATTTCTGGTTTATTTCCTTACTTTCAAAGGAAAGCTGGAAGTGCAGTCCTTGCCCTAAGAGTCAGCACTTTGTATTTAACAGGTGGCATTTTTCCAGCTCCCACTGATGCCAGTGGTTCTCCACCAGCAACCAGGTTTGTGCTGTGTCCTTATGCACACACCAGCTCATCTGTTCTGGACACACCATTTGTGCTGTACTGACTCATTTTATGACTGCTGGGCTTTAAAAGCAAAGTGCAGAATAAAAATAATTTTTAAAAAGGGGAAAAAAAGTGCCCCACAGTGCATGAGAGAGAAACAATTCAGGCTTTGCTTCTTTCCAAGCCCTATTCAGACCTCATTGTCTTCCACAGCTCTTCAGAGGTATGTAATTATCTGGCAAAGCCATGTACTCTGCTATCCCTTCTTTGTGCTGAGAGAAAGCTGCTGAGCCTCTGCTCTTTTTGAAAATAGCATTAATTAAAAAAGACTTTAAAGGCAAAGATGCTGTTTTCTTGCAGTGTGCTTGTTTGGGCAATTTGATGTTCTATTTTTCTTATAAATATAATTGAATTTCCAATAGTTACATGCAAACAACTGTCATTTGAGAATAAAAAGAAGTAGACATATGCTAATCGAAAGCTCTGATAATTACACAATCTCCAAATTAATTAGCAAGCCAAAGGCAGCCAAACATTAGCATTTAGAAAGCGCTTTGCTGCATTAACCACTAATGAGTTCATTTAAATCTATCATGCAACCCATTTTGGAAAGCATGAGCCATATTTAATCATATTCAATCAGATTTAATAATGAAATCTTTAACACCAGGCATTGTTGATTGTGAAATTACCATAGAATTTTATTTGTTAAATACAGGGGATAAGATATTGGTATTTACAATTAGCTGAATTTGTTCCTTAAGAAAAACGTGGAAATAAAAATGTGCGTGTCCAGGTATGTATATGCTTGAAGTAAGTGAAAAGTTGGAAAGGATTTTGTATGGGATTTTTTGTTTATTGCTTTTCTTTTCATAACATGAAAAGAATTTTTTACTTTTGGAAATGAATCAGTAATTTCCCAAGGTAACTGGGAATTCCATGATGAAAGAAAATATTTTTGCTTAAACTATTTTCTATTTTCAGCCTGGGCAATTGTGGTTCTGCTGTTCATTGGCAAAGTTCTGCTCTCCATTTTGTTCCTGTGGGTCTGAAAGAACACAAAAGAAGTCACAAGAACTTCTCTGCATTTAAATCAGAGTTACTGAGGTGAAACCTCTGTCTGATGTCTTTTTGAAGACAGACTAATTTCTGGTCCCATTGAAAGCCCTGTGTACTTTGCCATTGGACTTAGCAGATAAATCACCATCAGCATAGAAAGGAGACTTCTTCCACCAAATTCAGTGGAGTTACTAAACTCAAGACAGTCTTTTGGATAAAATATCTGTCTCTAGAAAGTGTTTGTTGAACATTTCAGCCATGTAGTGCTGTTTCAATGGAAAATTTCAAAGCAACATTTTCTTGTGTTTGAGACTACACTGGCACATGCAGCAGCCAGAGGTTAGGTTGCCTGCCTGGCACATGGCAGACCCTAGCAGAAACCTATCCTGGCATGGGAGCTTCACCTGGCACAGGGCTCTTCTCATTTTTCATGAGAGCTTCTGACAGGACTAAGTTTGGTTCCCATATTTTGAATTTTCATAGTGGTTATTTGGTCCCCAGCGAGGACACTGGTGATGAAGTTCTTGTAAAATGAGCAAGTAAGGTTTATAATGCTAAAAAATACTGACTCTCCAAAGGGCTTGTTCATCTCCTTGTCCTTGGGGACAAGTTTTTTAGAAACAGAGGAAGATTAAGAGGCTGAACATTATCTGACAAGAATTGTCTGCCCAGCTCTCTGCATGTATGGGAGGGGAAACCTGGTGCTCCTCCAGCTCTCCAAGATGTGGGATTTCTGCAAGACAACTGAAGTGGCATCCCTCTGCTGACCTCTGCATGTTTCCTCAGGTGCTTGCTAATGCTTGTCTGCCCTGTCTGTTCATCAAGCACTGGAAGCAAAGGATCTAGGAGGAGCATGTGCACAGGTTAGAGTTGCTTTTTTTTTCTTTAACTAAAAATAAACCATGGCTGCAATATTGTATTGAAAAACTGAGAAGTTTTCAGTCTTTAGATTTTGGAGTGGAGGTAGTTTCACTTTCTTTTACAAAGATGGGTAGTTCCGGAAGAAGGCAATCCTCACCCCAAATAAAAAGGGTTTATGTGAAAGTACTTTTAGTTGCAAATCAGTTTCTTTTTAATTTCCTTGTAAAAGTCTTCCTTGTACCTCTTATCCAATGTTGTTGGTTCAAATTCAGCTTCCCAGTCTTGTGACTCAGGTCAGTGAGGAAGAGACTAATTCATTAAGCACCTGTAAATACCAATAAAGGTACTCTGTGCATTTCACCTGAGAATCTCAAAAACTTATCAGCACTAAAATGCCCTAAAATGAGCATACCAGTGAAGGGATTAAATGGCAAAAAACTCGCCCTTTTATTGAACATATCTTGACACACTTCACTATCATATGTTATCAGCATTATTTTATGTTTTGTGGATAAGGGAATCCAGGTAACTCACTCTGAGGACAGTGCAAGATCTCTGTCACACAGATCAGAAGAAACCCAGGAATCTTATTTCCCACTCTCTTGGTATAATTACCAAACTTTTCTTAGTGAAATGTTAGGTGTTGGAGTTGCTCCTTTGCATCCTGATCAACAAATATCCACCAGTTAATAGCAGTATAATGAAATAAATTTGCCAAATCTCGTGAAAATACACTAAAACATTTGATTAAGACTAGTTTAAGACTTCAGAGGATGACTTTAGTTGCTAGTAAAGATAAAAGCAATCCTAAAACCCAAATTACTCCCAGTTTGAAGCTGTATTCTTAAGCTTTAAAACACTTTAAAGCGAGATTTCTATATGCACACCATCCCATTGCCTCTAATTATCAAGTACTTTTTGGTATAGCACACTTTACAAACAAGAAGGCAAAGTTTCAGGCTGTTGTGTTTTTGCAAGCTGAAAGCCATTAACATTTTAGAACTTCTTCCCAGTGGGAAAATTGCACTGGTAGAAGGAGTGACTTCTCTGTGAGTTAGACCTGTGCCAGACAACCTCTGGGTGTTCATTTTTTGTTTAAGAACTGTTTACTTTTCCCTAATTTAAACTAATCAAGACTGCATTCAAGTTGAACTAAATGCAATCCTTTGAATGCAAAATGTGTACATCCCTATAGCTGTTTGCACTGCCTGAACATTCTTATTGTTTCTGAGCCTGAAGTAAACCAGATTAACACAAGAACTCAATGCAGACAAAGCCTCACTCAGAAATGCCACACTTGCCTCTGTCTGCCTGACTGCTGGTGTCTTTCTCCAGCTGACCTTGTAACTTGTTGCTTAAAACAGGCTGTGAGCATGGGGCATCCTTGAGAGGAAGGATGAGGGGTCCTGCTCCAGGCTTTTCCCCTTGTCTGACTCTGGAGGTTGAGGTATGCTGAGGCACACATACAGCCAGCCTGGGAGATCTGCAGTGTATGCCAAGACACCACATATTTAATTGTATGGCACTCCAAGGAATAGTCTTGTATTTTAAAGGAGGTTTATTTTAAGTGGTGTGTGAGACAAGCTCACAAGATGCTCATAGAGCAGGCAGTGTGTGTCAAACTGTGCTAAGAAAATATCCTACTTACATGAAATCACATTTAAGGGTAGGACTATGAAATTAGAGAGCTCCTTAAACATTTTTTCCTTTTGAAAGGTTTCGTCCTCACATTTTCCTCTGAAGGGATGATATGAAAATTGCAGGTCTGGTAAGCCGGAGCAGGGAGAGGTAACCTTCTTTTCTTTCTAAATCAGGGCATTTTCCTCTACTGAGATATAAATGATGGAACAGGAGGATGTGACCAGACATACTTGTTTATTCATGACTCTGTTCATTCTTTTAATTCCCTTATTAACCTGACCCCATAAAATAAATATCAACAGGTGTGACTAGAGCAAAAAGCTCCAGAGGGCCATGACCTGAATGATTCCTTTATTTACTGTTTACTTTTCTAAGTATTTTCAAATCTACTACTGGCTGACAGAGCTGGTTATCCAATTCTTGCAGGTAACTACCATAAGTACTCACTAAGCCACTGCCTGCTCCTACTGCTTGGTTATACTGTTATTATATTTATGTGTGGAAAATAAGCAGAAACAATCCTTAAGCTGTTCCAGCCTAGCAAAATCCCAGACATCCTTTCTCTTTACTGCCAGACCCTCAGGGTGGTGTGGCACTGCTCAGCTCTGCCAGAGCATCCCATTGCACACTTCTGACCCATGCTTAGCACACAACAACCAGGGCTTCTTCCTTGGTTTTGAAAATGGAATTTTTTCTGCAGCTGTGTCAGGCTTGTTGAGCTTGTCCATCTTGAGCAGGTTTCCAGCGTGTTGGATCACAAGGATGCTGACCACAGTGGGAAAAGAATAAACTCCTGACCCTGCAGAAGGGCACCTGTGGGGAGACTGGGAAAGCTGGAGATTTCCCTCACATCTTGGTACCTGGCTGGGGTGAGTAGTTCACAAGAAACCTTCATCTTATTCTAACTTTCCCAGATCCACACAATGCATTTCTGCTCTCATTGTTTGAGTGAGGGTTTTCAACTAAAAGTCTAATTTGGTCCTCAGGGTGGTTCATTAGGACAGGATTCACAGTGCATTGCATCCTGTTCCCTCCAATCTGATACTCTTAACATTCAGACTGCTCCCATGTACAGTCTTCAAATGCCAGAACTTCAGAGGTATCTGAAATCCAAATCAGGGGTTTAGTAGCTTAAGCCTCATTCCTAATTGAAATAAGTGAGGGTGCCTATATTCTTTAATAGTGTTGGTGTCATAAATATCTCCATTAAGTAGCAATTAAGCTGCTGGGATTTGAGCTGTATGCCATTATAAGAGGTAATTATAAAAGAATTGGTTTAATTAGTTCCTGAATTATTTATGTAGACATAAATATTGCTCATGAGATCAGTATTAAACAGGATACTGGCATGAAGAGAGGAAGGGAGTGATGTGTTGGTTTATGCTATTTCTTTAGTTCTTCCTCACTAAAATACTAGAAAAGTTGGAGTTTGCTAAAAACTATTTCCACTGTTAAAGCACAAAAATCTCCTTATCAGCTCTTATAGATGTATACTCCCCTGATAAAGCCATTCTGTGTGCTTTTGTAATCTCTCCAAGTCACCACAAATAATAAGCATTGAGAGTTCTCTCTTGTCAATACAGTGAAGTCAATCTCTGTTGTGGTATAATTTAGAGCTAGGGAAAATGACTGATTTCACAGATACTAACTTTATCAAATATACAAACAACTCATGTATTCTAAGGGAAAGAAATTTTGTGTGAGCAGCACAAAGAACTCCAGCAATCAGCAGACTTAATCTGCTTCTGACACTACAGCATAGTCCCATAGTCTAATGGTGTTTGTCAGCTGTAAGAACAGTATGATACAAACACATGGCAAAGTGAAACAGGACTGGCTATGTAGTATGCAAATAGTGAAGAATAGGAGATATCTATGAAAAAAAAAAGTTTTGAAATAGAATTGTCATCTTCAAATTTATCTATTCTCTCATTTTGGGGCCAGAAAGAAATTCCCTGGAATGTGAAAGAGTGTTGAATTGGGAAAAGGCCACACTGCTCCTCACAGGCAGACTTAAGCAATGGGGAAAATGTGACTGGATCTTTGTGGTCCTTCCTGTAACCACCCTAGGGTGACCAGGCTGGCTGGTGGGAGTAGTTGCCAGGTATAAATACATTAAACATGTTTAATGGATCTCTCTTTTTGCTGTGTTGTTGGAAGACAGATGAAGAAACTTCTAATACTGCAGCAGTGGATTCAGACAGGGGATGTGGTGTTTGCAAGTGCAAAACTGCAGCCAGGGGAGATGGAAAGCAAAATGTCCAAGTGAGATTCCTCCCCTTGTCAAAATGGTCTCCAGCAGTAGGCAGGGAACTTGTGTGATGTGTGCAGGGAGCCAGGCTGACTGCAGACAGACTGGCAAGAGTTTTTGTGGAAATTAAATTTTCTCTCATTTTTCCAAGCCTGCATTGCTCTTTAAGTGGTTGCCCTCACTGCTCCTGGGAGCTGTGACCAGCCTGTCTTTGAGTGTGTTTGAAGTTTCATGCATTTTTGAAATGTGGGACACAAACTGTGGTAGAAAGGGCACTGGTTTTTTTGTGTTCCCTGGAGGAGAAGACTTGGGGGAATATTTTGGGCCATGACTCTCAGCATCAAAAAACGGATTGTTCAGTCCTTTCATGGGAGCAGAAATACTTGAAAATGAAATGTGAAAGGAAGGTGTGACCTGCAGCAGCATAGTCTGAAGTTTCCTCAGCAGCAGTAACCACAGAAAGAAATAGAAATGCTAAGAGACAGCTTCTAACAAGCCCAGTTTTTCAAGTTGATTTACAGGGCTCTCAATGTGCAATAAATCACCCCTTCATAATTACACATTAGCACAGTCTGAGAGGTTTGGTACAGCTCTAGATGTTGAGACTGAAGTGACCAAACTCAGCCATCTGTGCACTTGATTCCACAGAGCTGAAAATGATTGCTTTCTGGCCTCTTACCTCCAATGGCTACTGTTTGCTTTCGAGCTGCCTCCTGGATGCCACTTCTTTAGTTTTAGCTGCGCAGTCCCTGGGACCAGCAGAAGACAGAGCAACCCCAAGGGTACATCATAGGTGTTGTACATGTTATGACTGTGGTCAGCTCCATCACCACAGGTCTTGTCTCCTTTCCAGAACCTACACAAAAGCAGGATTTGGACCACTTACCAGCAAAGCAATGGGTATTGCTGGGACTGAAGTCAGTCTGGATGTGATGTGAAGAGCTAGTCTAAAGCTCAGGCTGGAAGTTACCATGTAGGAAAGGCAGTATTGTTAGTGTTGGAATCTCAGTTTTCTGGCAATCTGACAGTTTTTAAAGGAGGAAGTCAAAACAAGTAAGTCTGACTTACTTGGGTCAATTAATTTCACTTTGGCTTATTAAAATTGTCAATCTGTTTGCTATTTTGCATAAGATACTATTTTAGGATGCTTTGACATTATCAAAAGAAAATGGTTCAATGTTATGGAAACAACAATTTCATGACTTTGTCTCATGAAAAAGTTTCCATTTTTCTTAGTAGAGATTAAAAATAAATTATGAGGTGCTATTTCCCCTGAAATTCAGCTTTCTGGAAAGCTTTCATTTTATATCAGATGAAAACTTACCTCTACTGGGAAGACTCTCTGTCACCCATCTTTGGCAAGATTTCAGCCTGTAAGTCAACTTTCCTGTCAGAGAGCAGCTAAAATAAGAGCCAGATTTAGCACCTGGGGATTCCTGTGTGTAACTGATGGTGTTGAGTTTGCTGGTGGGACATGTGGAGTGATGTCTGACCAAGTGAATTCATTTGTCTGCATCTCCCTTACCCACCTCTTAAAAGGAAACCATTCTGGTTATTCGGACTATCCCCAGGAGGCACAGAAGTTGGGTTAACACTTTCTAGAAAGCAATTCTGAGGTAAGATGCTGTTCAAGTGTGCAGTTTGACCTTTACATAGTGTTGAATCCAGTCGTCTTCATGTGCACTTCAGTCCCTGGTGGTGCTGAATACCTTGGGCCCACACTAGCTGTGATCTTTCTTCAGGTTGTGAGCTTGGAGCATGAAGGGCACTTCACTGGGTGGTCTGGGATCAGTATTTTCCCTCCCAACTGGCTACAACAGAAAGGTTTAAAAAAACCCACAGATAGAAATTGGGTCTGCAGAGAAATGTACAATCCATACAGCCCAGTCTGCCTCAAATTATAGGCTGCAATTGTTCAAGCAATGAAAAATGGATTGTTGGTTTTGGTTTTTGTTTTAAAAGGGGAGGTAGTGGAGGGATATCAGATGCTGTCAGTCGTTCAGCAGCTCAGATGGGGAAGCGATTTCTGTAATTACTGGTTGCAAATGTTTACACTATCTAGGATTCCGCTGACTTTTTAATTGCTGGAAGAGCTTAATTCCTGCAGAACAGGAATCGAACATAAATGCTTGTAACAGTCATTTCTGCCAGCTTTTACTCTAGTGCTCTTTGGGTGAGACAAAGTCTATCGGGTGCTAGGAATGGGCGTCAATCACACAACTCATTTTCACCACCGTGGCTTGCAGCTAGATCTCTAAAGGTGAATAACCTCCAGAGAAGGGTTGATGCCCTTTCCACAGATGATGCCCCAATGCCCAAACTCATCTGTGTCTCTGAGCCCACCCGCCTGTGGCCAATGGTGCCAGCCCTGCACTATGGCTTGGATGCAGGGCTGTTCTGTTGCCCAGTGGCTGAGCAGATCTCCCAAAGACTCTTCCGAACACAACACAAGCAGTCTCAGCTCTTCCAGATGTCAGTGCATCTATGGCAGGAGAGAAATGCTGCTTGACGAAGCTGACAGTGAAACTGGCGTAGCTCGTGAGGGTTCTTTGGGATGTTCCCAGCCTGTGCAGTTGTGACAGGCAAGAAGCTCTGTCAGAGAGTTTGCTAACTTAATGTAATTTATAATAATGCAGATTATCATGTAGGGTGGTGGGTAGGTGGCTACTGGCTTCCCTGGCACCACAGGGGAAACCACAGACCCTGCTACAGCCACAGCGCTCCCTTACGGGTTCTTCGGCACTTTTTGCCAGGTGAAACCAGCACAGGAAGCCCCGAGAGGGTGACACTGTTGGTCCCTCAGCTTTCCAGCGGCTGTGGGCGCCAAGCTCAGCTTAATTTTCGCCGACCCGGTCCGAGAGAGGCGAACTGGCGGCTCTGGGGGTCTCTGAGGGGCTCTGGGGGTCTCTGAGGGGCTCTGGGGGTCTCTGAGGGGCTCTGGGGGTCTCTGAGGGGCTCTGAGGAGCCGGGGCCACTCCCGCGCTGCAGCCTCCGCCCTCCGCCGCCAGGTGTCACCCGCGCCCCGCTGAGGCGCAGCTCCGGACCCCGTCCGCCTTCCCTCAGGGTGCGGGTCGGGGGTTCCCGCTGGCATCCGGGGCGACTCGGAGCACCTTAATGTTCATTATCGACCCGATTCTACAGGGATTCGGGATGACGGCAACTCGGCGCCTGAGGCTCCACCTCGTAACAAAGGGAGTTCGGCCGCCTCCCTGATGGATGTGGCGGACGCCCCCCGTCACCGCTGAGGTGGTTTGAAGGTGCAGGCACCGGCTGCCGAGCAAGCGGCTGATAATTATTTCTCACTTGTTAATCCATTACCTCCGGACGTGCCCGGGAAGCCTATTTGTCTTCCTGCCAGTGCTTCTGGATTGTGGGGAAGGACTGGGGGGAAAAAAAAAATAAAAAATCCCCACAAACAAACAAAAACCAAAACAACGTTTTTATTGCACAGTTCAGTTTAAGGAGCAATTTGGAAATATGCAAAAGGGAGGTTTGGTTTAAATTTTTTTTTTTTTTTTTTCCAGTTCTACTCAACCTGCCTTGCTTGGAAGCCCCATTTGGGGGACACTGAAGTCACTTGTCTGTAGCTGTATCACAGAACCACAGAATCATCCGTGTTGGAAAGCACCTCTGAGATCACCAAGTCCAACCCTTAATCCACTGTGTTTCCCAGACCATGGCACTGAGTGCCACATTCATCCTCTCTTTAAAAACATCCAGGGATGGAGAAGCCATTCCAAAGCCTGATCACCCTCTCTGTAAGGAATTTCTTCCTAATATCCAACCTAAACGTCCCCTGGCAGAGCTTAAGTCCATGCCCTCTTGTCTTACTGAAAGCTGCCTGGGAGAAAAGACCAACTCCCCCCTGGCTCCAGCCTCCTTTCAGGGAGTTGTAGAGAGCGATGAGGTCTCCCCTGAGCCTCCTCTTCTCCAGACTGAACACCCCCAGCTCCCTCCACCTTTCCTTAAAGGGCTTGTGCTGGATCTCAAATCTAGGGAGAGGGGTGTGCAGGTTGCCCAGGAGCAGCTGGGCCTCTAAAGCCTTGTCCCCACTGAAGCAGCAATGATTCCTGCTAAATTAGGTCAGTGCAGAACCCCTGGCACTTTGCCACGGTGGGAAAAAAGGGGCTAGACCAGCACTAAAGGTTCCTCTGTTTGTCTCTGTATCTCCATGGTGTGTCCCTTGCCCTGGGATGATCCCAGGGAAGCCAAAAAGAATGCTAATGGTGTTGAGTAAAACTCATGGTTTTTTTGGTCACAGGTACAGCTAAGAAATGCCTATGGCCAAAAATAGTGCATTGCCTTGTGAGTCCTTGTGCCCCTGGGGAGTTGCTTCTGGGAAGAAAAGATGGAACGAGGAAAATTTTCCTGTCAGGAGAAGGAAGAAATCTTCCAAGGTATGGGATATTTTTATGTTTCATTGCCCTGACTCCAGCACATTCTGGTGTCAGCTGTACTTCTGTACTGTTCATCTGCTGGGTGATCTCCTGGGGCAGAGCCAAAATACAGCATCACGTTGGAGACCAGCTAGAGATGGGGCAATGACACCCCTGAAAGCCTTCCCCAAGAAAATCTTCATCCAAAATACCATGGGCCAAGGTGATCCCTCCCTTGCAAGCCTGTTGTCCCAGGGTTTTGTGGTGCTACCTTGGGCTCCAGTGGCAGCTGCAGAGGTCATGAGTGAGCTGGACATGCTGCCACCTCTGCCCTTGTGATTGTCACTCACCTAAGTACACCAGGGGCAAAAATTCAGTGCAAGAGCTAAATGTAAATCTCAGGAACTGAAACTCTCAGTCTGAATGTGTGTGACCTTTAGGAAACCTTTCCAATTAGAAATGAAAGACTCTTTCTTCAGTAGTTTCAGCTTGACTGGAAGAAGCAGTCTTTACCCAGAAATTTTCTAGAAGAGGGGGAAAAAAGGATCCCCTGGCCTGTTTGTGTGATACTTCTAAGCCCATCTATAACACTCCACAGAAGGCAGGGTTAAACAGGTGAAATGGGATGCTCTGCATTAAAATTGCAGCTGAAACCTCCTGTCACTCATTACAGCCATATTATTCTGCACCACTCCTGACAACTGAGGGCTAAGAAGGACGTTCATGGAAAACTGTAGAACAGCCATCTAAACCATTTAATGGGGCAGCTGTGACAAAAAGGAATCACAAACTTCCACTTTCTCCCCTTTTGTGGCAGTTGTGGATGACCATCATAAGCAGCAGATGATGTACAGGGACACCAGAACTAAAATTAGTGTCCCAGTGCAGGACCTGCAATCCCTGCTGGAGCACTGGGCTGTGTGCCCAACCAACAGCCATCTGTAGAGTGCCTACATTTCTATCTCGGCCCTCTGCCTTTTCTGCCTTATGGAGAAAAAGTGAATGTTGTTTATAATGAAAAAAAAATAATAATAAAAAAAAAAAAAGTAAAAATTAAACTTGCTATATCACGTGAAAGTGGAAACTCAGATCTGTTTTCCAAAAGTCTCAGAGGAAACCCATGCCTTGCTGCCTCTAAATTAGATCAAAATTTTTCTGGATGATGAGAGCATTTTAGCATTCACCCTGAAAGAAAAGATCTTAACAAATTAAGTTTTATTGCCATAGGTTCATGTACCTGGGCTGCGTTCTCACTATAGGCAGTGGAACATAACCTCTGTGAAATGTGGTGGCTTTGGGAAACCTGGAGGAATTGCTCTTCTTGGGAGAGTGCAGCAGTGGGCAGTGAGGGAACCTTTCCTCTCTGAGTGGTCAGCAAGTCTGCAGGACTTCCTATGTGTTACCCATAAACATGACACTCTGGGAGAGAAAAGGCATGAGAGGGATATGTGCTGAAATCTGAAATCTCTCATGTAGTTTATTACTGGGCCCTTTATTCAATCAAATTCTTCATGAACATGTGGAATGCTGATGTTGACGTATGCTATCTACTGCATCTAGGGATGTGCTTCTGCATATCTTCCCTTGTCCAAAGAGTTGCCATCAGCCCAAGATGTGCTCCAGCAATGCTGAGTGATTCTGCTTGCTGGGACTCTCTCTCTCCCCCTGCTATGTGCATGCAGCTCTCACAGTTGCTCAGGCATCAAAAGCAGTATCAGACCCTCAGGAAGCACAAGGTGACACTCATGACAACAGAAGAACAGATGCAGATGTGTTTCTAGTCCTGGCTCTGAACTCTTTCTCTCTTCTACTAATTGATTGTTTGCTACCAATGTGTTCCATTATGAGGATGTATTCTAAGCAGGAGGCAGTGGAACTTATGCCCTCAGTTGTTCTCAGCTCAGTAAGCTACTCAAACTCTGCACAGGTATCAGAGGGAGCCCTGGATACCATACATCCAGATTGTGGGACACATTGCCTCCAGCTCCCAATGCTGCAGATCTCTGCAGAATTCAGGTATGTTTTATGATTTTATAGGCATTTGGTGCTCCTGACAGGAAAATACTAAAAATTAAGGAGATGGATGTGGATGCACCCAAGCTAGGCAAAATAATTCATTTGTTGTTCGGAATGGCAGCTCTCACTGGAGAATATAAAATGTAATTAGATTTACCAGATTCCTGGAAAATAACTCCTGCTTGCTCCAGCACTCCTTCCTGCAAGGCATAATCCTCAAAATGCTCTTTCTGTAGAGCTTTATCCCTCTCTGTTGCTCACACCACATGGCACAGAGACCTTGTCTTCATCAGTACAAACCTTTTCTTCAGCTGATGCAAGAAGAGACCATTAATGAGGGACAGGGCAGCACAGAGTATTCTGTAATAGCTGTGAATGCTCTGTTCACTCCCAGGCTTGAGTATGGCTACTTAAATACAACAAAAACTTTAGGTTTAAGAATCCTGCCCTGTTTAGTTGATCTTGTTCAAGAACAACTTTCTCTCCTTTTGAAAACATACCCCAAAACTTTCGTCTCTTTTCCTCTTTTCATCTCTTTTCCTGGTAGCTTTGATCAGGATGTTTTTTCTGCAGTCTGTGTCCCCAGGGTCCTCACCAGCTCTCAGCAGCACCTCTGTTCTCCCTGAGCTGTGTGGGACTGCTGCTTGTCCTGGTATATCAGTGCATCCAAGTCCTGTGCTGGTCCTGCTGGGAGCCACCCCTGTCCAAGAGGCACTTTCAGATACAGGAAAGTAGTTGTGAGCTCAGTGCATTACATAGGCTGGAAGAAGAAAGGAACAATTCTATCTCTAAAATAGGGAGAGCACACTGGAACAGTGCTCCTCTGCCCTGCCCCTGTGCAGATGTGTCCATAAGAAAGGGATGTCTGTGTTTTACAGGCAGACAAACCATTTTTTGCATCACTTTGAGAGAGGCAAAGATAATACTTTGCCAAACATCCCTGAGTAAGCCCAAATAGGACTGCCCTCTGAGTTTTTATGTTTACGTGGGTGGGCTAGGGATTTTCACAACCAAACTTAAAATGTTAAAACCAGTGGAGTCAGCAGGAAACTGTGTGAATTTAACCTTTGGCTGTAGATACATAAACCACTTGATTTCATAAAGTTTGCACTGGAATGACAAAAGGTTTGTGTTTTCTGATTGTCAGAAGGAGTAAAACTTTGAGTGTTGGGACTAAAAGAAAAACAGAGCTCAGGAGGAAGTAGGCAGTAACACAGTTGTCATTGACTATCACAACCATAATAAACTGAACAAGTGCCATTCAAGTGGTTCTGCTGCAACCATGTCACCTGGTCTAGCTCCTAAAAATAGCCCAACAATAAAAACTAATCTGGTTCCTGTAATCACATTATTTTAGGCAAATCTCAGCTTTTGTTAAGGAAAAGGAAAGGTTAGGTTCTCATCGTCTTGAGCCAGTTAAAAGTTTAAAACATTAAGCAAATATGACCTTGCATTTCAAAGATCAGAAGCTAGTGCCTATCCAGAAATGCAAATATCATTCACAGATGATTATTAAATGCTGTTATTATTTATTGATTTATTTTTTTTAAACTTCATGACTTTAAAGACTATTCTGTGATGCTGGAACAGCTGCAGTCAAGATTCTGATCACTGAAAATTAGCAATGCTTTGTAAGCTGTTACACAGTCGATGAAGGTGCTTCACAGCATTTGGGAAGATCAAGGTAGATATTGGATTAACTTTGCTAATTAGTGCTAAATACAAAAAGCATGTGCACTGCCTGCCTTACTAAGTTTCCATATCAGGATCAGAAGGAACTGCACTGGTTATTCCTACCCTTGATCTGTTTTGCTTACTACCTTTGTGCTACCAAATTATCTAAAATATCCACGGAGTTTGCATTTGTTTCTCATTGTGCATATTTAAAATGAAATCTGTTGTATTTCCTCATGCTTGCTGCCTGAACTCATATTTATAGGAAAGCTTGGCATGTCTACCAAGCTGAACTTTGTAAAAAGGCATTTCTGGGGCTGTGAACAAGAACATGATGTCATGACCATGATGTCACAGGTCTAGGACCGCAGTTTAGCACTAGATTTCATACATTTAATGCCTTATCTGGAGATTACTTAATCATGTGGCTGGAATAGTTATAGGAACTGGCTATGAAATGGGTGAAACTCGATGTGAGCCATCTTGCTGTGTCATCTGCTGCCCTGTGGAAACAAGCAGCAGGGACAGCCATTGTTTTGGCAGGCAGGATGTTTGGGTAGGACTGCTTGCAGGGGCAGGTGTCTGGGAGCAGGACCAAGCCTGGTTCCTGTCCAGGCCTGGCAGGACTTCTTGGCTGTGCTCAGGGTAATTAGGATGTGGCCACATTTGGGGAAGTCAGGAATGAGATTCTGCCATCAAACTGTTGACATGGAACAGAGGTGATGGAGGTGAGGAGTGTTGTAGTCAACAGAAAGAGATGGGCATCTACAGAGGGGAACTGGTTTGACAAATAGCAAATATTTAAGAGTCTCAATCAGGTATATGAGAGCAGATGGGACAGACTTAGACTCAAGTGTCAAAAGGACCTTTAAAAGTATTGCATTTTTTTGTCTACACAGATTTCCCTGAGTAGTGAATACAATGTGAAGGTACCTGCCTGGCTGGAAAGGGAGGAAGCTAAACCCATTCATATTTAAGAGTTTTCTTCTTATTGCATGTTTGGGTACCTAACGTCTTCCAGCATCTCTCTGCCCTTCAGTTCCCTCATCCATAATTCAACCCTGTTTTGAAACTGGGGCTTGGTGTCACCCTGTACAAGTTCTGCACTCCAGGAAGAGGCTGTGAGTGTGTTATTTCTTCCACTATGCTTAGAAAAATGAACTCACAGCTCAACCACGAGACAAATTGGTTGTAACAATAATGCCACTGATGTTAACAACAGGCTCAGCTTCTGCTGGTGTTTGTAGTAGCATAACTAATAGCAGAGCCTGGTCTTCACTCCTCTCTTGGCTGTAACCACTCAGCTCTGTTGCTGTAGGGAAGGGAAGCTATTCAGGATGGCTGGCTCATACAAGGACAATAATGACATCCATAATATTTTACATGTCTTCTCTTAACAATGCTTGTTGGCAGGAGAGAAGAGGGAGGATATAATTTCTTTAAGCAATACCTTTTTAAGTGGGGAAGTGAGTGAGGTTTACTAAGAGCAAGTTCGAGTTTATTATTAATGTTGATTATTAGTTTTGTTCTTTCAGCTTTTAGAGCATGTGGCTGAGTGATAAGAGATGTGCCTGAATGTTTATCTGATTAGAGCCAGGAGCTGAGTCCAGAGGGTGATTGCTTTTGCTTGGTGCTTTTTAATAACCAAATAATTTCTTTGGTATCATTTCACAGACGGCCAATATGAGTCGCATCATTTAAGGCAGTCGTCTACCTCCTGGGGTGGTTTCCAATGATGTGATGATTTTTTCCTGGCTTATTTGCTCATTTTTTTTCATGATGAGAAGTGGACTGTTGCCCTCTGATTGGAAAGAAGCTCTGGATGTTTGGCTTCAGCTTTGCTGGGAGATATGTAGTAATTAAAAGATGGTCTGCCCCGTTAGGTAATAGTATGTAAATGTTCAACTCTAATTTCTACTTGAAATGTATCAGATAGATCAGTGGGTGAATTGAATGCTGAAGGGCTCAAAGTTATTTTTCTCCTGAGGTAATCCCACTCTGAAAACGTTTAGTTTCTGCCTATGCAGAGAGCTGCCAACAAGAAAAGCACTTTTGAGGCAAAAGCCTGAAAATTTCTGACTTGCAGCAGTTGCATGCAATAGCAGTCCTGGGGGGAAGTTATTGAGTCCATGAAGTTCAAGATGAACTGTGATTCAGGGAAGTTTGTCCTGTGATTGTCACCCTCCTGTCTTTTCCAAAACACATATTTCTTAGAACTGCTAGTATATAACTCCACTGCTGTATAAGTCATCTCATTTTCTTCAACTCTGTAGCTATATGAATTTACTTGTCTGTGCATGTATCTGGAGGATTTGGGCCAGAACACTGAAGCAATGTTCTCAAAATAGTATTTTCTACAAGAAACTCTGCTTAATCTACTAGAAATGTGGCTGTGTTCTGTCTCTGCACTGAAATGTCTTCTGAGCTTCTGAGGGCTGTGCATTTCCAATTACCTGGGATGCTTGCACAGGCTATCCTTTCAGCTAGAGGCAGAAAAAGCACTTTTCAATTGCAAAGAGATTCAGGAAAATCCAGGTAAATTAGGAAAAGAACACATATACTTGGCACCTGAGGATAGCTAAGGCATGTTGGGTCTTGCTCCATTTGGGTCACTTTGTTCCTTTTTCTGAGGAGGTCCCTGCACTGCTGCTGCTTTATGCAGAATAACTCAGGCTGGAAAAGTTGGGTAAACCTGACTTAATTCTCCCCAGCATTCAAGGCCAAATCTCACCACATATGTCACTCCATATAGGCATTCCAGTAGTATAGACAAATTATTCTCATATAGAAAGTAAACTTGATTGCTTGTGTCTTCCACAGATATCTCTAGCCACTCTGGAGAGAAGAATTATTATCTTAATTTTCCAGTTTGAAAAATAACATCAGTGGTGAGTGAGGAATGGCTCACAGTACAGTAACAAAATGGTGACTGAGGGTCAGGCAAAGACAATGACAGACCCTGCCCAGGATGCCAGTGGGGATGAGGTTTCTTTTGTCTGGTTGAAGGATCTGAGAAGGAAGCATGGCTCATGCCTGTTTTTTTTGGGTTTTGTTTTGGTTTGGTTTTTTTTGACATGCCTGTGTCTAGTAACTGCAATAATGCCAAGTCAAAATGTATTGATTTGGGTGTTGGTCCTATCATGGTATGTCCCTGCCTTCTGCAAGCTCTCATTTAAGTGAAGATGGATGTATTTTGTCCACTTTGCAAAGTTACTGTTGCCCAAGGGATTCCTGCATATTAATCTTGATAAATTTCCACCATTTTAAGCTGGGACCAACAGGAACCACAGAGATCTTTCCTGGTCTTGAGCTAACCCCTCTGGACCAGCTCGAAGACTTAGATAATTAAATGTCCAAAGCTTCAAGTTGTCATCATTATGTTAGTTCATGTAGAGTACTTTATCCTCTATGAACACTTTGGCCGAGGCAGCAGGGATACTTCTGTGTAAATATGTCATGAGATCAAGCTTTTTAATGTTCATAAAAAGGCAGGATGTCAATTTCAAGTCTCATCTGTCCAATGCATCTTAGGCCTGCTGATTTATGAAGTACTGTAAATTGCAATCATATCAGCCTGGAACACTCTGGCAGCTATTTAAATAGCAAAACTTTCTTCCAAATACATGATATATGGAAGACATAAAAGTTTTAAAGCAGTAGTCTGCCTTAATAAGGAAAGTGTATTAGTGTTCATTTACTGAGAAGAACGAGCTGATTTTCCTTACAAGAAATGCTGCTTCCATAGTCACTCCATGCTTAGTATTAATCAAATCATAGCTTTTCTACTGCCAAGATCCCAGCTAAGATTCACTTTTGGGAGAAGTGGGAAAGCTTTATATTTTCTGTCATGGTGACAGCTGAGCAGTCAGGACAAGCACTGAATTTCTGGTCTCCAGTAAAATCAGAGGCCACCCGTGTGCTGGTGATGCCAAATGAGTACTTGCAACCAGGAGGGAAATAGAAAAATGGCAAAATAAATCAAGCTGAAGTGCCAGTTTGCAGCAGGAAGGTCCAAAGTCCAAATGTCACCCTAAGTACTCTGCCACTACCTGGGGATGTTCTATTAAACCCTGTCTATATCCAGACACTGTTTCACGTGGTTCCCATGGGAGGGGGATGCCAGCAGGCAGCAGTGCAAGCACCTGTCAGTCTTAGGTGCATTAGATTGGCACTTCTGAGATGATAAAAGACACACAAGTCTCATGAGAAGGGAATAGGGGATTCAAGCACTGTGGCTAACTAGTTTGCTTTAGCACAGAAACCTTGGTAAGCAAGCTGAAATCTTCAGCATTTCAAGTACTTCTTATCCTGAAGACCACAATGAGAAGGAAACGACTGTATATAGATAGCCATGCTGCAGGAAGCAATGAGGAGTCACAGGGAAGGAGTATGCTCTGGTGTGATTTTAATATCAGGAGCTAGTTGCATCTCAGAATAGGGAAGATAGTGTCATGATTTCTTGTGTACCAAATATTATAGATAGTAAAGGTATTTACAGTGAGAAAAGCATAACCAAAGGCAATTCTTCTTTAGCACTTCACTGTAATTGGCCTCCAATCAAGACACTGATGGAAATGAAATTATTCTGTTTCACTGGGACAGTTTTTTAATTCCGTAGATCAGCTCATGATTTTGAGTATCTTAGGAGGATTAATATCCTGCGTAAAAGGGTATTAGATGTGCTACATGTGCTCATCATCCTAAATTACTGTCCCAAATCTGCACAAGACATCTGCAACAGGCAAAGACTCAAAAATAAATCTCTCACTATTGACAGCAGAGTGCTGTTGCATGGCTGTGGGAATCATTCCCTCTGGTTTAAATGAGGCCAGTTGGGTAACGAGGGTAAGTAAATCTTGATTGTGGTACCACCCCAAGGAGAGCACTGGGATTTGCCACCAGGAAACTTGCAAGTAGAAAAGGAGCATGTTGTGGCACCTCCTCTCTTAAGGAAGTTCATGTGGCTTCAAAGGCTGGAAGATAGAAATTAAATCCTGCCTTGCACTGAGTACCTGACTGAGCTGTGTCATCCAAGGATAAATGAAGGTGCTAGAGCCCCTAAAATAATTTCTCACTAAGTGCAGTGTGCATCTTATCAAAAGCCTGTCTCTTTTGCACACATAAGACTTTCATTTAATTTCCTTTAAGCTGAAGTCACAATTGTAGCATTATCTTTTGGGTGTACCAAGATAACTACTGTGTTGATTCTGAAACTTGGAAGGGCCACCAAGAAGTCTCTGGGAATCATGCTGTGGAAGAGAAGGAGATACCTAAAGAAGAAGGGAGAGTTCTCATGTACCAGCTCAGCATTTTGCACAGAAAGGTATTGTTAAATTCATTAAACCTCCCTCATCCTACTTGCTTGTGCTGAGGGAGGGAAAGGCTGTTATAGCTGGCAAGTGTGCTTTATTTAGTGCTGGCTTTATCAGGCTGTTTTTAAGAAGCCAAATTGCAGGGAAGTCCTGTCTGATTAATTGTGCCTGGGATCAATAAAAAGTGCTTGTTTAACCTACAAGCTGGCTGATGGGCTGCCTATATGCCATGTGCACCACTTGCACATCATTTAATTGTGATTTGAAGTTAAAAATCCTGAAAAGGAAATGCAACATTTTTTACTGAACATATGGTGCTTTAGAGGCTGATTATCTCCCCATCTCCAGACCAGATTCTCAGCCACTATTAATTTCTATATCCCACCTAAATTTAGAGATATAAGAATCTGACTCATAAGCTTGACTTACTGGATTTAAAGGGTTGAAGACAGAAGTTTAAATGGATTTTTAGTCCAGAGGTATGATGCAAATGTGAGTAAACATTACCATGGAAGCTGTAGGCAATCTTTGTCTCAGGCACATCAGGAGATGCATGCTCCTGTGCTTTAGACTGGGACCAGAATGAAGCCCCTGCACCATGTAAGCATCACACTCAGAGACAGATCTCACAAATGGCCTGGATAGATGCAGTGCTATGGTGAAAAAAGTTCCTTTGAAATCTGGCCCAGAGAAGACATGGGTGGGTTTATCTTACTCCAAAGCTCTGGTTTTACCAAACAAAATTCTTGAGATTTGTGCACTATAAAATGTGAGAAATTGCCAAAAGCATGCCTGGTACTGTATTTGATGCTTTTTTGTGACTTCTTGGAAGTATTTTTCAGTTTCTTCTCAGCTCTGTATCTTGGTGTATCCTGTTTGTACAGACCCTTCCACCAGGCTGGTGACAGAGATATTAAAGTTAAGAGTATCATCTGTATGATAACGTCTGACAGCACCTTTCAGAGACAGCTGAAGAAATATTTTCAGTGGCTGTTTTCTTTTAGGTTTATATTAGAAACCACCTTGAATCCTGGGAGCTGCCACAGAGCCAATCTTGAAGGAACAGATGGATCACTTTAATAAAACAATGACATTTCCCTTAAACCTGTTAGGAAGAAGTATATTGTTTTGGAGCAATGATTTTCTCTTAACACTTCAGGACAACTTTCAGTGCTGCTTACAGTCCTGTGTTCCCTACCACAGGATTTCTCTTTTGGGCTCTTTCAAATATGTATGAAGGACTTCCCATCCATGGGAGTATGCTGAATGTGGAATCATTTCCAATGTGCTGTCTTGTGAAGCATTGCACTTTCTTTCTTGGGGTGACCTTCCAGTTGTCAGCAGAAGGCAGTGAAATAGTGTATTAATTTAGTGTCCTGAAAAGTTGCTTCTCTGAAAAGCTTTTCCTCACAGCTAAGTTCCCAAGCTGGAGATTTGGATTAAAAAAAAAAAAATAATTTCTTCATTTGAAGTCAACTACACAGTCATTGTTTTCAAATGCCTTTAGTTACACTTTGTGTTCACACACAAGAATGTACAGATTAGACCATAAAGGAAAATAGAAGTGCTCATGCTTGGCTAGAATTACTGCTTTGCACAGCAATTCATAAATATAATGTAATTTTTCTGCTATTGGTCATATGCTTTGCTCCCTGACATACTGAGTTTTGCTGTGGCAGCAGGGGAAGTTTTGTGCTCCAGATCCTGGAGCCTTTCACAGTCAGTCAAGAAGAACATCTGGTAGCTGAGGCAACAAAGGTTCAGGATGCTCAGCTGAGCCCTGTGGCTTGATTTCACAGACAGGAGACTGGAAAATAAGCTCCTTAATACTGGGCAGTGTCAAGCTGTGACGTCCACACAGAGCTGTTTGATTCAACTGCTTTCAGGTGTATTGTTGATTTCAGTCGGTATGCAATGAACTTTTAAAGTTTTCTGTGACTGAGAGATGAGAGGGAATGTCAGCATGGGGAAGGAGGCTCAGCTGGCAAAGTCCTGGAGCACCTCACAATGTGGTGAGGTCTGTATTCAAGTTAAGATGTGGTGCAACTGCAGCTGTGAAAGGTTTCTGGATACTTCTCACTCCTAGATGGAGTCATAAAAGCTTAAACTGAGACTTGGATGTTGCAAATTTGCACTCACGCTCCTGAAAAGCTCTGTTAGAAACTGTCTACCCATAGATTTCTCTGAACTTGGAAAGGGTTTGGCATCTCAGCTTAATTGTTTTTATGCAAATTTTGGATCTAAGAAAGTAACTGCTCTATTTTGCTCTGCTTCAAAGCTTAGGCTGGTTTGGACACATTCTAAAAATGCCTTTTTCAGGGACACCAGATCTCCCTTGGTGCAAACTGCAACTAGGGCAGTACTGGTGTGGCACTGAATTGCAGAGACCAAAGCTCTGCTTCAAAGAAAAAGAGCTGAGATTTCCTTAGAGAAGGAAAATGGTATCATCATCTGCTCTACA
This sequence comes from Phaethornis superciliosus, assembly GCA_023637945.1. NCBI lineage: Eukaryota > Metazoa > Chordata > Aves > Apodiformes > Trochilidae > Phaethornis > Phaethornis superciliosus. The sequence goes on from JAJQWJ010000010.1 coordinate 18,953,892, forward strand.
TAAGAGAGAGCATGTTCCCAGGGAAGGGGAACCTGATGTCTCCAGCAGGGATGGGGCTGTAAGTGATGCTCATCTCTGTTTACACTGTAGCATAGCACATATCCTTGTGATAAATCTATGTCATTGACTTTCCTATCAGGAGTTGTTGTATGTTCATACAAAAGGGAGGATTAGTAAACTGCTTTCCCCCTTTAGTGGTCTATATTAGACTTGGAATAAGGTTTTAGGCAGTTTTTAGTTGCTTTTAACACCAGCCAGAACCAAGTAATTCCATTGCCCCATGGGTGCTTCATACATGAGTAGCTGAGGTCACATGCTGTTTCTGGTTGGTTTGTTTGGACCTGGAATGTCAGTATTATCAAAGTCTCTGAATTCTTGAAAATTCTTTTGTTGGTTTTCAGTAATCCTTTTCTTGCCTTGGTTTTCAGCCAACCCATTAATTTTCCATCATTTTTGAGTAAACAGGAAACTCATCTCCCAGAAGAAAAGTCATACTTGGGCTGTGGCAACTGCCAGATGAGGGGTTTGAGGACCACAGCAGCATCACACATGGAGAGGAGAGGCAAGTGGTTTGCTCCCAGGTCAGCACTGGTTTATGCTCTTATGTTAAAAGGAAAAAAACCCCCAACAAACAAAACCAAAAAAGCTTAAGGATTTTCTTTAGCAATTTTAAAGTTTTTCAGATGACACCAGCCCAAAGCAGGAGAAAGTGACACACCCTCTCAACAATATTATGAGGGACCATGATCTGTAAAACCTGAGTAGGGTGTAAAATAAATATGGTGCTCAGTGTTGAGAGGAAGGGCTGCTTGGCTGATAGAGCTGCTACTAAGGCATCCTCACCCAGTGTACACAGGGTCTCTAGGTAATGTCCCAAGGCCTTAAGCTTAAGTATTATCTGTATTTTCTAATATCTGGAGACAGCAACCAACTCACAGTGTTATGACCTCAGCTAGGAGCTCCTGAAAAAAATTATGTTTTATTAGTCTCACCTAATTAGCATATGAGGAGATTTGGTTATCATAAAAGGAGTGGAAAGCAGGGCAAGTGACAGCCTGGGAGTAAGAGATGAGGGGAGCAGCCCTGAGCTGGAGACACTGCCCCAGCATATCTTGGAGGATGCAAGCAAGGTTCTGCCTTCCTCTGCTCATTGTGTGTAAGTGTTTGGGCAGCAAAACTGCTTGGTTATGTAGGTTGGTGGTACATGAATTTGGAGAACAGGATGATTATTTGTCCTAAGGCAGATCAGCTCCATCAGTGCTTTTCCTTGCACAGTTTGCCTAACCTTAAAGACATCCAGTGATGAAGACTGCAATTTCCTGACAGTCTATTTCAATATTTAATTTTTCCCATTGGAGAGCTTTTTAACATTCAACATGAATCTGCTTTGCTGCAATTTAAATCTATGACCTCTACATCTAGCCAAAGCAGCACGGGCTCTTCTTGAATTCCCCATGTTGTTCAGTCTTTGTGGAATGTTTTTCTTAGACTCTTGGTCATTCTGGCCTTCCTTTAAGCCTTTTTTTGGGTGGTATCTCTATAGCACAAATGTGGACATAATGCTCCACCTGAGACTCCATTAATACTGAGCAAGGAACTGACAGGAAGGGTTACAGGATATGGTTTGCAGACTATCTTTCTGCTAAATCCTTCCAGCAAGGAACTTGCTTTTTCTGTGACCCCATCTGGTAATCTCCATCCCTCAGATTAATTTAATTTTATTTATTTAAGGGATTTCCAAATTAATTCAGCAGTTAATTATTCCTACATAAGGAAGGGAACAGTGGTACGTCTCTTGATTGAATGCCAGAGATAATTTTTCCCATTTCTTAAATAATTTTGAAGCCTGGATGCATCATTTGATATGAGCACAGGCTTCCTAGTCTTCCTCTCACCTGAAATTTTAATAGCATACTGCTCATTCCATGAGTTTGATAACTGATGAAAATAACTGAACAATATGCAACTTGGGACAAGCCCTCCAGGATCCATGGGTATATTTGTATGTCTTAAGACTGTATCACAGGAGATCACATCTTTAGGTACAGCTGCCCTGTCATCATCTGCTTACCCATCACACTGGAAAAGTTTTAACAAGATGTTTTCTCTAGTTTGTTTCTGAATCTGGTGGACAAAACCATGTTGAAAGCCTTACTTTGAGATCAATGGTATCTTACTGTTTCTCAACTCTAGAAAGTTTGTTACCTGCTGTAGACAGACAATATATTTCTTTGGCATGTTTTCTTCTTAACAAATCTACCACTGGCTGCATCTCATCTGTTTATTATCTTTCTGATTCTGACAAATGGTTTGATTTCTTCCTGTGGGAGCTGGAGCTAATCTGATTGATTTATACATCTCCTAGTTACTCCTTTTTCTCTCTTTAAAGAGCTTCACTATGCTGATCTTTTTTCAGCTTACCCCTCCTCTACAGAATCACAAAGATGAATGCTAATAGCTCTTCGATTTCTTCAGCCAGCTCTTTCAGCACCCTCAATAATGTACATCAGATCCTCTCTGTCTGAAAGTTTGCTCATTTCTCAAGAGCACTGCCTGTGCTGACCATTTACTTTCAAGGTGATGTTTTAAGTAAAGGTGGATTCAACAAAGTCACTGAAATTGTAGAGCTCCTCTATAGATAGTTTTCCTGTGTTCCTCATTGAGAAATTCTTTTTCTTTGGTCTTCCTTCTCCTTTTGATGTTACTTTAGTTATTTCTTGTTGCACTTCATATCTTTTACTGGTCTGATCTTGCTAAATGTCTTGATCTCTCTGATTTCATCCATACACTGTCATTTAGTCTCTACTACAAACATTTCATCTTGTTCTTGCTCTTTGTAAGTTCTCTGTAACATTAACTAAAAATAATTTATCTAAGGAAAAAAAAGAAAACACCCTCTTTCTAAAGATTTCTTTTTTTTTTGCCCTGCCTTTCTTAAATGGTCCTGGCTTGTCACCCCACACTTATTGACATGAAATTGCTATTTTTTCAGCCTCACCAGTTTCAGACTGTTATCCATGCATGGTCTATCTTCTTCATTCTCTCTCTCCTTTCCACCAAAAGTCAAGAGTTGCTACTTGCAGGCAACCACTTCATGACAGCTGCCAAGCTGGGTGACTGTGATGCCTGACAAATAACAAAAGTTAGTAGTCAGGCTTTTCTAAAAATGTCTCCTTGCTTTCAATTTGGCAGATCCTGTTCCCTAAATGGGAACTGAATTTATGAGTATTTCTGTGCCCCTAAAACCATGGTCTCTAATGGTTTTGCTGCTTTCTGAAAAAAATGTCACCCAGATCTAATTGCATTATTGGAAACAGTTAAAGCACTATAATATATGGGGGAAAGCTTCAATGGTCTTTGAGAAATCCTTTACTCAGAAACAGCCAAAAAAGTCATCTCAGGCTTTCAGGAAAGAAACTCTGAAGAGATTTTTGCTAGTTGAAGAGAGTGGGGAAGAGTCGTGAGAATACTTAACTCTGTGGTGTTTTCAAGAGAGATGTGGGCTATGGAAATTGAAGCTGTGCTTGCAGCAAGAAAAAAAAAACAAAAAAAGAAAAGAAAGAAAAGGAAAAAAGAAAAAAATGAAAAAAAGAAAAAAACGCCAAAAGGTAATTAAAGGTCAGGAAATCACTTGTAGTTCAGCAAAGTTCCTGAAAGCTCACATTCCTTATGTTATTACCCTTTGTGCATTAGAACTCCATGTTGCCCTAATTAGTTTACCAGGCCACATATTCCAGGTAAATTGGGCTTGCAATTGGCTTGGTGCTTGTTTGTGATTAACATAGCATTCAGGTGGAAAACTGAATGTCATATGAGCACTACTCCAACCTCAGTAAATGTCAAGCAGTAAAGATGGTTTGGAAGCAATGGCCAAATGCAAGGAATGAAAGTGTGAGCTGTGGGAGAGAGAAGCCTTCTGGAATTTCTGGCCCAAAGAGAAGGGGATAGAAGCAGAGTCTAGTGAGAGGCTGTAATTTAAAATATTAATACTGACAAAGAACAGAAGAACAACTCCACTTATTTCATCTCAAGCCATTAACTTTGATTTAGTGCAGCCAGGGAAGCCTTTTGGTAGTTCCTGTACCATCTTCACACTCTGCCTTAATAGCAGTTGTTTAAATGAGGAGTGGACCCTTGAGCAATATTTCTCTTCAAAAGGCAAGTCCCAACGCAGAGTAATAAGTAAACTGAGAACAATATATTTTAAAAGAAGAAATAGATCCTTCCAGCTCAATTTAAAGAAATATTTATTACACGTAATTTCTCAACTGTTTTCTGAGTAAGCAATATAAAAAGATCCTTATGAACAGCAAAATGGAAGGAAGGAAAAAGTCTGCATCATTATGGGGAGTTTAATTTTCTGTGTGTCTGCTTGTTGCTTTAAGTGATGTCTTTCCTTGGATAAACTAAAGGCATCTATCCTGGATATCTCAGAAATTTTAGTCTCCAAAAGGCCTTCTTTTTAAGACTATCACATACCTGCATCCTCCCTTTTATGTTTTGCTTTCTAATAACTGACCACACTCTTCACAACTTTAAGGGAGAGAAAAGGATGCTAGTCTGGGCTTGGCTTGGCAATCAAGTCTCTGTCCAAATGTTTCCCCTGCCCAGTGAGCTGCAGGTGTGATGACACATGGCAGAGTGGAAATGGAGTTTCTTGGGTTTGTAGCTCACATTGCTACTTTAGTCTCAAGTGAGAGCATCTTGTTTGGTGCAACTTATTACACCCCAGTTGCTTGCAGTTCATGGTTTCTTGGTCTCTTCTGACAAGCAAGTAAGCTGAGTGTGAAACATAGGCTTAAAACATGTGCATCACATAAGTAGCATTATTCCACAGCCTCAAAATAACTGTGGTTGGTGGGTTTTTTTGGTTGTCTGGATTTTTTTTTTGTTTGTTTCTTTTTTTTTTTTTTTTTTCCCCCTCTTTATAGAAGCATATAAAATTTGGATTGATTTTCCAGGGCATCATTTTATCCACAGCTAAAAATACAAATCCATGCACTGCATTTTGGCAGATCTATCTCAGCAAAATTGTTTATGTGAAGAATGCTTCCTACTGAGTGTCACAAATAATAATACAGTTTATAATGTAGCACCCCATTGAACCAAAAAGCACTGCTGTGGCAAGAAGCTGTTGCTCCCTCCCTCCTTTCCTGCTGACTTCTTGCCCATAACTATGGGCCTGGTAAGCTCTTTGCAGACCCAGACCAAGATATTTTATGACTGCATTAGGAAATTATCTTAGTAATTCTTTTCTCTTACCTCTGTGGAATTATGATAGAGTGCTCTACATCTTGCTTCTTGTTGTATTACTTTTATTAGTCACAAGAACATAACTGAATTAATAGACACAGTTTCTTAGAAACTGATACTTTTTTTTTTTTTTTAATATAAATCCAGTTATCTTTGGCTTTAAATTCTGTTCTTTTAGTTAATGCAATCAAAACTGGTGAGTGGTTGCTAGCCTCAGAGCTGATGATTTTAGTGTTGTTATGATTGCCTGGTTTAGTTCCAGTGAACTTGCTTGTATTTTTTTCATCTTTCTTTTATGAGAAGACTTTACAGTGAGCATTTCTTTCTTAGCTTAGTTCTTAGTGAAAGACAAATTGCACAAGTATGGACAGATCTGTCCCAGATCTGCAGTACTGGGAGTATACTGAGCAGTGTGGTGACAAGTTCAGGATTATCTGACTCTAGAAACTATGACTGCCATCACAGTGCAGTGGGACAGGTAATCCCTGTGGCTGGGAACACAATGAGAAGGTCACTGGGGTCTTGTCTTTTGCTGTTGACAGCATGTGTGGGGATGCAGCATGTGGAAAAAGGTATCCCATTCTTTCAGTGACTTGGTAAATCACAGATAGATTTGGACATAGGCCATGTTCCTCAAGGCATTTTTAATTCAGTACCTCTGAAGACTGTCAGACAAAGCAGGAAAACTGCAGGACACTGCTCAGGGGAATGACTGCTGGATAGAAGGATTTCTTCCCAATTGCTGCTGCCCATCTCTGGTCCCAGCTGCCTGCAAGGGCTTTGCTAGGAAGGAGGTGGGGGGCTAGAGGACAGTAAAAGATCTGCTAGTGACAGGAACTTCTCCCATGTGGTGAGGACCAGAGCATCCACATGTTAGTTAATTGTCTCCTGAGGTCAAATAATATGTCTGGCAGAGGGGCTGCAATGAGGACATTAGCAAAAAGCTTAGTAAGGGAGCACATGGGATGGAGTTGTAAAGGTGGATTTCACCTCCCTTCTTTCTCTTACAAAAAGTACTATTTCTGTGGAGACCAGAACTGTGTTGTATAAACAAGAAAACAGAAATTTGTACACAGAAAGAGGTATTCTTTGGGGAGGGTATTTGGTGCATTTGATACAATGGCTCTATCAAGCAGCCAACTAGAAATATAAATTAAAGAAACTAAAAATGTTCACATTGATTGCCCCTGCTACTGCCCAGGAACTACAGCCATTCTTTTGGTCATGCTATAAATAGGTAACAGAAAACATCCCCCATGCCTCAAGATCCTATGATCTAAGTGAGGTTGGAAGGAAAAGGAGGAGCATTGCTGTTGGCAGGATGGGCTGCTGCCCAGCCAGGGTGGTTTCCTGGTCAGGCAGAGATGGGGGGGGATATTTTTCAGCACAGGGGAATGTGCAGAAGGATTTGAAGGAGGACAAATGACATGATTTAGCTGCACAGAAGGAGCCAGAACTCTCTTGGTTTTTACTGGGTGAAAGTTAATAGAAAAGCCTTGGTACCACTGGGCTGTGGCACTGTGTGGATTAGCAACGTGCTCAGTGTTGGCTTGCTGTATCCAACAGTGCTGTTGTTTGCAGGATGGAGAATGAGGCTGAAAGATCAGGTGGGAGGTTTTTTTGTCATGAAGTATTTCAAATTAGTCCTTAAGATTTGCATTTTGGTCTCCTTAGCTCAAAGCTTCTTCCTTCCTAGGTGAAGAAGAGACTGAGCTTCACTTTTGTGCTGTTGTATATGTTTTATCACAGTTCTGGTGATGCCATAACATGGGAAAGCTCAGTGGGTAATTGGAGCCCATGCAGCACTGGCAGTGTTTACTTAAACTGCACCTTGAGTGCAAAATGACTTCATGTTGGTTGGGACTCCATAATTTCCTGTTTTTTTGTTTTGAGGGTTTTTTTGTGTGTGTATGTGTGTAAAAAAAAAAAAGCAACTGAGAATGAAAAACTTGTGACTGAATAGCACAAGTTTTCAGCCAAAGCTCCTGGTCTGGATCTGATAAAAGCAACTTGCAAGGGCTTTGTGAGTGCTTTGGGATTTCAGTCTGAGTCCTTGTGTCCCAAGACAGATCTGTTTTTTCCTCCTGTGAGTTTCGTGTGAATTTGCATCCTGAGAGTCTGTGATCATGGTGCCAGAAGAAAAAAAGAAGTCTTGCCCAGGGAAGGGGAGGTAGACACTGGAGTCTTATTTCTGAATGCAAACTCTTTGACTGTGACCAAAAAGTGTTGCAGTGGAAAAGTATCATCAGCTTTTTAATAATGTTTCTTTTTATTGCAAAGGGAGCACTATGTGTACACTGTGCCAAGTGTTGTGTAACAAAAGATGTCATTTTAAAAGTCAGATTTAATTTATTGTGAGGTCATAATGTTGAATCAGAAATTGAGCATATGGCATTACCTTGCAAATAAACAACAAGATCATATGAGTGCAATTAATGCAGGAAGGAACTTGTTATCAGGCCCTTGGTTTTTGCATGTCCCCCTGTCCTGTGGTTTAGAAGAACATATTCAAAGAGCAGTTTGGCAATGGGAAGGGGAGCAATCCAGGGATAAAATGAGAGAGATGAGAAAAGAAGAGGTTTTCTAAGCATAGTGGATTAGTAAACCATAATGTGCCAATAGCAGTCAGATTTTTAACACTGAATATAATAGCAATATGGCTCTTCCCTGGCAGAGCTGCTTTTATCTTAAGCACATTCAGTTCTTTGGAGAGGTATAGACTGCAATTAAAGAGTTCTCTTCCCATGTTGAGTCTCCTTGAGTTTTGTTTCTGATCACACACAACAATAGTGTGAATGACTTAGATGTCACCACGGTTTGTGCCTGTGTGCACCCACAGAACTGTGCTGGAGAAAGCTGCTTAAACTTGTTCACTGCTGATGTCCTGTGAAACATGATAATTGAAATATGGCTACGGTTTGGCGTGGAACAGAAAATCTGACACCATTGCAGCAAGGCTGCTCTTAAAATAACTATCACAGGAGGGGAGGGAAAGGACATTCAGTTAGAAGTAAAATATTACAGATAATTTTCTGTGGTTTCTGAAGACCTAGAAATAGGACTTGTCATTACAGGCCAGCACATTTTAGAAAGAAACCCCTACTACCTGGACCTGTCTCTTCGTATCCTTTGCTCGGGTGCACTTCAAATTCCTCATGCAAATTATTCCATGCCAGAAGGAAAATAAACCTCCAAAGTGGTTTGTTTTAAAATTTAAAAATGCAGTCTGTGAGAGTGTGGGGGAGCTGCCCTGCACAATGTGATTGTGACAACCACCCTGCTCATATGTCTCTTCTCACCCTGGGCAATGGTGAGCTCCACAGGGCACAAAGCAGAGTCTATGGTGGTGGGAGAGGAAGGGAAAAGTTGAGTTTAACTTTTGTCTGTGCCCAGCATTCTGGCTTTATATTTGCCAGGCAGACTGACAGGTAGGAAATCTCCCATGTGTTTGTTAGTCAGGAGTAGCTTCATACAAGTTTCTGCTTTGAAAACACAAAAGTGATGTTAAATTCGTGTATCTCATGAAATAATTAAGTCCCAGTTGCTGTCATCCTCAGTCAGATATTGCATTATGGTCCCACACACTATGAAAATACTCACTGGAATCAACAATAACTAAATATTATTTAATGTGATCAGCGTGGCAGGCAGGAGCCACTCCTTCAGAGTAATAAATCAAATGACATTTAGTTACGTCTTTACCTTGGCAAAAATCCATCAAGGCTTCAGGCTTTTGTGATGTCTGAGTTACTTTTGAAGTACTTTTGCATTAGGAAGAGTGGGTTTGCAAAAAGGAGCAATGAAATTCTGCGTTTATTATATCTTACGATAGGCAAATTAAATGTCTCTAGGCTGCAAAGCAACTGTTCTTTAGGTTTTATCTATTCTTCATCTGTGTTTTTTACTTTCTTCAAATTCACTTTTATCTTTCCACTTTCGCACAGCTTTTCACCCTTGGTGCCCACCTGCAACTCCAAGTCTTTTTCTGGAGGATGGCTTAGATTTACTGGGACATGGTAAGGAGATTTATGGTTTTTTTCTCCAACATAGTGCTATGTTGGCCAGCAGGCAATGTCATGCTTGTGTTCATATTGGGCTCCATTGGCTTCAGAGTGGCACAGATATGAAGTGAAAGAATATAGCTGTGCAGGGCTTTGGTAGTGCAGGGACAGGACAACATTTCCCTGCACCAGGTGAAACGCAGCAGTATTCCTGCTGTCTTTTTTGTTTAAATTTCAAATACGTGATGGGACTTGTCATTCTTTTTGGGATGGTCCCACTAAAAGAAAAGGCTGTCTCTGACGCACAGTCTATTCATGAGGTATGGTATCAGGAGAGAGGATTTTTATAAACAGTCTGAAGTTACAAACACAGTAAACTTTTGCTGGAAGAAATCAAATAATAATGGAAATGATCAAGGACACTTGGTACTATGGTGTGATTCTTTTAGGTAAGTGCTTGCCATGGGCCTGGGTGAGAGTTACTGCCACAATTGTTATCAGCACAAGAACTGAAATCGTGCTTGGACTGCAGGCTACTGTCACTAGCCTGACCTGTAGAAGAAACCATAGCTCATGAAGCACTGAGTGTTCCCATGGGTGAAAGGCAGGACCAAGAGGGGCACATCCAGTATTTCACCATCACATCATCTTCCTGCCCTGATAATGTAACCAAGAATCAGCTGCACAATGTCTTTTATGCTCGGTCAAAGAAATATTGACCATGGCCCAAGATTTTTTTTTTGAAGAAGTGTCATAGATTGAACTGTTGGCATCAAAGCTTTAAACTGGGCAGTGTTGAAAGTGCCTCTAAGTGGCCATTTATTTTCCTAATGACACAAACATTTTTTCCCTGATAGAGAGACCTATTCACTTTCAGACAAATCATTTTCATAGTTATTGGTGATAAAACATTTTCACAGTAGCTGGATTTCCCTGACATGCAAAATGTAGTCTGTTTACTCTCAAGTTGTTGGTTTTTTTTTAACACAACTTGTACAAAATGTTTTTTTAATACCAAAAGCAAAAAGCAATTTTAAGAACAACTTATGAAAAATCAAACATTGAGATGAGAAAACTGAGAGTTAAGGATGCGCATAAGCCTTTAGGTCAACTCCTTGCTTGCCCTCTCTCTGGTTTTTGATTAATTATCGCTCAATGCTTTCCCCACTTGCACTTGTGCCATTCTTTGGGGATTTACATAGTATTTCTTTCCACTCCCCACATTCGGTGCATGGCCTTGAAAACTGACTTTTATAGTAACTATCCAAATGCTGCATTGAATAAAACGTCAATTACTCATTGCATTTCTCTAGTGCTTTCAGTATTATTTCTGAAGGTTTTATGGATATAAATGAACATGTAACACTTTCCAGAGTAGCAAGGGACGTTGTTGTTTTACATCAGGGGAAATGAAGCCTGGAAAGGTCAAGTCTAAAACTCTAAAATTGTAGGAAATGTCATCCAGCCTGAGGTTTCTAGACTGAAATGTAGAGATCTTTTTTGATTTTTTTTTCTTTTTTTTATAGGACATCTTAGCATTTAAAACAGCTATAATTGATCTCAGCTGCAGCTGAAGGCACTCAGCAAGTCTTGCCAATCTGAGTGCAAGTGCCCAAGCCCAGGCAGCTGGAAACCAGGAGTGGTCCCAAGTGATACCAGTGCTTGCCATATACTGCAGAGGAGTTCTGGGTCAGAGGACAAGCAGATTTCCATTCTCAGGGGTTGCACTTCAGAGCTAAGCTGTGAGAGAATATTTTTTCCTTCTCATGTCTTCTCTGCTCAATATGTCCTGTGATTAGGCACAATGCAGGTTTTCCATGAGGGGTAAAGGTTTTGTCTTGTTTATTTCCATTTGGGAACGATTAACTTAGGCTTTTGTTTTTTAAAAAGTTGTTTTGTTTTTTTTCTTTATTGACCTTCAAATGCTTGGGTTTTTTAATTTAAGGGATTTGTAAGTTTAGACACAAAACACTTCTGATTTTATTTCTTCATGCCAGACAAGTGAAATGACATTTGCTTACTGTATTATATGATGTAGTAAAAGCATCTTTGGGAGTACCAGTCTATTCACTTTCTTCATAAAATTAATCAATGGAAGTTGTTCCAGATAGACCCATTTCTTTTAGTTTCCCAGGAGATTTCATGTTCTTTCCTGAGTACTGTCTGACACAAGACATGCTGAAAATCAAAACCAGACCCCAAAGCAATAGTGAAGCTACAGTCACAGAGGTACAACAGCAATTAGAACCAGGCTCATTGCAGATGGTGAAGGAGACAGACATAGCCATGGAGAAAAATAACACTTTCTACACACTAGAAAAATCACTTAAGGCAAGCCTTTAGGTTGTGTCTCTCAAAGGTTATTTTAAAAGACCGAGGTCCATTCATTCTGAATGTGATCATGAAAACTCATTTGAGGGTTTAGTTGAAGATCAAGATCCTGCATAAAAGCTTTTCCCCTGATAGGTAAAGTTATTGAGAGCAGAGCTGGCAGCATCTCTGAACATTACTCACCCATGTCTCATATTTTAAGTGTTAATAGATTTTCTGAGCAAATCTAGTAAATCAGGTATGCACTGGGCTCTGCTCACACATGGGGGTGTGTGTGTGCACAATTATGCACATATTTCTCCCATCACTGATTAATATTCTTTCTCCAATGATTTAGCAAAATCTCAAAGTGAATGGAAATGATTATAAGAGTTAAGTTTTGCAGAAATGTGAAAATATTTATTAGCAGATAAAATCCTGGAGCATCCTTCTCCCAGGTGGGAGCAGAGAGGCACAAGGGGTATTAATCACTGAGGGACAAAACTGTATCCAGTACTTGTGCTTGAATTTGACCCACTGGCTCTCCTAGTGGGTCAGCTCAGTATGGGGCATGATCACAATATGTAGGACCATTTTGGAATAAAGGAGCACAAGGGGTTTTTTTAAATTTGGAAGCTCTTCCAATTTTTTTTTTATTTTTTTTTTAACTGGCATTAAAACGGTAAGGCTGTTAAAATGCAAACTATAAAAATAAACAGGGCTGCACCAAGGTGGTAACTTTTAATTTTGCATTAACCCAGCTTTGTTCTGTGGTGGGTGAGGTGTGTAGCTCCTGCAGCACCAGCTTGGTGAGCCCCTCCTGTGGGGAGGAAGGAGTCTGTGCCTTGCAGTGGGTTGTCCCTGTGAAATAATCTGAACCTGTCAAATCATGGCAGCTCGCCTACCCGCATAAATAACACCATTTTAAGAAATCAAGGACTCTATTGCTGTAATAGATCTAAAAGTGCATACTGATCTGATCTGCCATTTCATGTGAGCTGGCATTTGAAGCTGCTGGCACACAGAATATTCCTGCTGCACCAGCTTACCATCTAAGAAGTGCTGATCATATTTTTTGAAAGAGTTCAGCATTAAACCAATCTCCATCTTGCCTAGCTCTGGACATGAAAACCTGATAAAAATTAAAAAAGCCTCCCTTGCTTTAATAGCCACAGCTAAGTTAAGCAACTGCCTGGAGAACACTCATGAATATCCCAAACATATGTGGTGCTAAACTGTGGTGTCCACAGACTCTATTACAGCATGTACAAACAAATGTACTGAGCACTCCTCATCTTCCACAGTCCTAGAGAGGTTTCCAGAGCACTCAGCCATATCCTTTGTGTTTGAATAGAGCTTGGCATATGTGGAGTTTTTTTCAGCATTTTGGCCAAAATAAAAACTGAAGGGAAACAACTCAATTTGGATCAAAGTAAGCTGGCTGATATTTCTTTAGTTTTGCAATGAATGGAGAAGCAGTGGCCAGGCTTGGACAAACTTTGATTTCATTAACCTGCAACAATTTTTTCAGTGCAAATTAAAATATATTAATTTTATCATGGATTGGTTTCATTTTGTTTAAACACTAAAACCAAATCAAACCAAACCCATTTTAAAATGAAAATGCCATTTAAAAATGGGAAGCTGAAAAAAATCTAATTTTCAAGTATTTTTAACAAGTTAACTTTTAGAAAAAGAAAACATTTCCACTTTGGTAAGATTTCACAAATAATTTTTGCTAGCTATATTACATTATCTTTTGGGGGATGAACTGCATTTTTGTTGGGACATTGTCTGTCCACCAGCAGAGCCAGTGGAAGATGGGTGAGTGTTGGTTTTTTCCTGGTAAGTGAGGCATCATAGAACATTTAATTTTATTCATTTATTTGTCTATTTATTTTTAAATCTTACCCAAAAGATGAGTGCATGAGCTGTATTTCCAGGTATGAAACCCATATACATTGGTCAACTTAAGAGGGCATTGCCAACAAAATGAGTCTTAAAGATCTGTGAAGCATCCTTCCTAAACAGTCCATGCATAGTGTCTCTATTTTGTGGTATGAGCAAATCTATAAATCTGGGTGAAGAACATCTAGCTGTCTCTCTGTTGTAAATATAGAGCAAGTATAAGTTTAATTTCTTCTTAAGATCTCTTGAGACTTGACATTGTGTTTTTGAATCACCATTGGTTGCCTCGACACTGACAGCAGCCAGGTTTTTAAAGGGGCATTTGCTGTTTAGAAGAATTGCATTTGACTTTGATACCACAGTGGTCTCATCAGGAAAGGATGGTCAGAGTGTACAGTGATAGCTGAAAAAAGGAAGAAAAGGCAGTCCATAAAGCTAAAATTTCATGGTTTGTACCATTCTGATAGAAATAAGGAGTCTTTGATGAGGTGACTGATCTGTGAAAAGCAGGTAAAGAGTGAGTGTGACCAAGTTGTAAAGGAATACAAACCTGGTCATTTTAGTTGAGCTTTCTCAGTTAGAGCTGCATCAAGGGTCTTGACAAGGCACATGATGCAGGACAAGACCTTTCCCTGAAGAATTTACAGTCTCAAATGATCAGCTAACAAGGTGAGACTGTATTTGTCTTTCCATGGGGAAAATCTCTTTGACAACAAATTTTATCATGAAGGATAAAACAATATGAGATGTCTGGGGTAAGGATGGGGTAGAGTTCAAAAATGACCAGATTGGCTGAGGTTCAGTTCACTGTTTTGTTGCCACAAGTTAACCTAATCTTGCTCTTTGACTTATCCTGTGCATTTAATCAGGTGCAGGGTGAATATCTTTGAAAATCCAAACTAATAATGGAAATAAAAATCATGGTAAGTGATAGGATGCAATAAGACAAGTCATGTGTTCCCTAATGACAGCATAATGAACTGAATTTAAAATGAAATCTTATCATGAACAGTCATGGCCCATTAGACGATGAAATTTCTTGTTAAACTGACTTTTTAAAAACACTTTGCAGAAAGTGAAAATGAAATGAAATTACACAATCTTGTTGGAAGCCACTTGCTGACAGATCCTACTGGTCTTTTGGGGTAAAAACCAACAAGCTTCAGAGAGTATTTTCCTTAAGCAGGGACATAACCTCTAAAAATGTCAGCTGTGAGTTACATGTCATCACAATCATTTCAGCAAGATTGAACAGCTAATATCACCATGTATTTTCTACAGTAGTGTGCCCATAAAGAACAGACAGAAAAAGAAATAGAATGTGGAGGGTTTCTTTTCTTTTGATGATTGTTGCTTTACATGGATCATGTAAAACAGGGAGAAACACGAGTTTCCCAGATGTTAAATGCTGCATGTTTTGAAGAAAACCTTTCAAGAACAGCAAGTGGGGAGATATCCCAAAGACAACCAGAGGAGATTCAGGGAGTGGAAATGACTGGGGACGTTCTTGTTTTTGTTGGTAAGTGTTCCACAATAACCTTTTTATAGATCCCTGTACTGCTTTTGTCATAATCTTCCAAACAAGCTAAACACAGCTTTCTCATCAGCTTTGATTATTGCAAATTGGACTGGGCATGAAAAATTAAGTAATAAAAAAACCCCAAAACCTGTAAAGGTCCAGTTCTCATGGAGAACCAGCAGGACATAGGTTCCTGTTCCTCGTCAGTCCTTTTGGAATCATTCAACCAAGAGTGTATTGAAAATGAGGCTATAAACTCCTAACTCCCCTTAAAAGCTTCCAGAAAAGTTACTCTTTGTATTTTCTTTTATTACAATCTGAATGTTCCATATTACTTTGACCTTTTCTATTCTAAGTATTAACAGCATTTTAGCCGTGAGAAAAATAGACTTCAATACCTTTTAAAAAAGGCTTTTGTTTTGTCTTTTTAAGAAGGAGCATCTGCTCTATAGTAATTTCTATGCTTGGGTAATTCAGCTAATGATTACATGGATGTTGGCCGGAATAGAACACAGCACATTGTAGAGGAAGCTGTAAAGAGGCTAATGAACACTGGCTTATGTAGTTTTAAAGGAGGCAAAAAGCAGAAAATACACTCTTCTGAGTGCTACATAGTGCTGGATATGATCAGTCTACATTTTTGAAAGAGCTACATATTTAGTTGCTGTTATTGTTCCCAGCGGGAGGTCTCTCACCACCTTCCTTTGAAATCTGACCATTAGAGATTATTTCGATCCATCTTTGAGTGTGAACATAAAAGCTAAAGTAAATGGTTTTATCAATGCTAGTTTATAATTTTAGTCCAATGATGTCTAGGGTGCTTGCATAGAGGGAGTAGCTCTGAATGGAAGGTAATTGTGTATCTTTAGTGGATGTATCTGGCATATGCTGTTTAGAATTGTTGGGGGAAGAAAAAAAAAGTGGTGAGAATGCTGCTTGGAACATTTCTGTGATTTTTAAAAAATTGCTTAAATTTTAACCTGGTTAATTTGGACTGACATAAAATGGGACAAATGAATTTATTCTCACTTTACTGTGATGAAAATAGACCCTGATTCAGATGTCACTTTCAGTGCTAACCTGTTGCCTTTACTTTTGTTATTCTCTATTTACAGCAAAGGAAAGAGAAATTGGGCTACGTTGTTTCTGTCAGCTGGTAACACAGTCTTGTGGCCAAAAATAATTTTGTTGGTTATTCAAAGCATTTGCCAATACATTATCAAATGCCCAGTTCTTGCCACCCTGAAACTATTTATTCCACTGCTGTAGTAAGAGCTATGGAAAAATGAAAGAGCAAGTTGTGCTTTGATTTTGCTATCCCATATGGTTAAGAAAAAATGAATTGGTTTCCACTTTCAGCAGATCATAGGTAATGTGGTACTGGAAAAAACAAGTGGTACTGGAAAAACAAACCTCCCCAGTAGAGCTAAGAATACAGTACTGATATGATGATAAAAATACAGTAAGCATGTTAAACAAAAGCAAACTCTGCTTTGGCAGCAGTCCTGGAAGTAGTGAACTGAGCTAGCTCAGCCTTGCTTATAAGATTAAATGGAGTCAACAATATTTAGCATAAATAATAGTCCCTGCTCTACTGTCAGCTGGAGATTGTAAAAACTTGGAGATTTTAAAACTCTATCCATCCTTTAAGCATATTCCTGCTCATAGGATGAATTTCATGGAGAAACACAAATCTTCTAAAAGAAAGAACAAAATGGCAAATAAAAACCAGTGCATAAAAGCCATTTAAAATGGTGAAAGTTTAGTTGAATATTATAGATTAAGCAGAAGGAAGTAAAGGAAGGAACCACTGTAGCATTCTCAAATGACATTTTTGTACATGAAAGGAAAATAAGTTACAATTAAGAGGCAATCTTCATTGTATTTCTATGAGTAGTCCCTTGTATAACATTAAGCATAAGGGGCTGAAGCTGAATAGCATCCTTAGAAAAAGCTATTTGGATAGGCTGAATCCCAGTGCCACTTCAGTGTGCTTCATTCATTAAACATAAACCAGAAATAAAAGTATCACTCCATGTGCACAGATGTATGATTTGGACTGGTGTGTTCAGGGCTGCAGAACAGTATTGAAGTAAACAGGCAAAAGAAATTCTGACAAAATCATACTAGCAGAAATACCATGTAATGTAACACAGTCATTTCAAAGCAGTTCCTGGGAATTTTCATCACTCAGCTATAGGCATAGGCTATTCATAAGGAAATCCCAGATCACCAGGATGGTGTTAGTGATTTAGTTGTGTAGCAGTTGTGTCCCTGACAGAAGGTAAAAATGTAAAGATTATTAGTGAGGAGGAATGACCTTTTCTTGGGGACATGTAAACTGGTCATCAAGACTGGCAGGGTATGGAGAGGAGCAGCACAAATATCTGGTTGCACTTGGTGGAAGGGAGAGGAGAAGTGATGCTCTCAGAAGAGAAATTGGAAAATTTCTTGTGCTAGGATGAATTGAGTAGAATCTTGATTGAGCAGGGATCAGCTCACAGCTGTATTTGTGAGAGGGCATTTTTGAAGCAATGATGTGTGTGTGTGTAGCTAAGTAACTGGTAATGTTTTGTATCACAAAGTATGTACAGTTGGCTATTGAAAATGAAGAAGAAATGTAATTGAAGTCACAGCTACTATTTGAGCTGCAATAGCTGCAAGGGTGACACAGGATCCCATAAGTGGGATAAATGACAAAGGAATTAGCAATCCAGCCAGAAATTATTTAGGCAGCTGAGCCATCCCTTCCCCTGTAGTAAGCCATGTGGGGACTATTGCTTCCCTTATATCCAAGCACAGAGATCTCAGTAGGAAGCAAAATTTCAGTCAAGAAGTGATAACAGCTCAGGGAATGGAGTTCATAGTAGAAGCAATGCAGCAACCTTGTCTTCAGCAGATATTTGTGTTCCCATAATGTATATCTGCTATTTTATTTTATCTACATCAGTGAAAAACAGTACCTCTTAAATGTATTTTTCACCAGGTTCCTGAAAGAAAGAGTACATATGTGATTGCCAGATTGTTTTCCTCTTCAGTTACTAGCCAGTAACTTTTGAAATAGAGACAGAAGTCAAATGATGTTTCCACAAGCTAAACATTGATGTCAGACTGCAAAAGAGAAACCCAGATTAGTCCTCAGGGAGAAGCCAGGCTGAACTCCAGCACTGTACATGTGGTGTGTGGGAGACATTTGCTGAGGAGCTTGTTTGCCTCCAGAGTGGCTTTCAGGCTTCTTACCTTCAGTGTTCCTGCCTGGGGGCAAAGGAGGGGTAAAGGAGGAGGATGGAGGCAGGAACAGTGTTGTTGCTAACAGGAAGTGTGAGGCTCAGTGGAGAAAAAACACAAATCTGTCAAGAGCCAACCTTATGGGTTCTGCTGCTGAAGGAACATCAACTTGTGTGTTAACACCCCAGAGTAAACCTCTGACTGTTCCTCCTAAGGAGTGGGTGAAAATAGAGCAGGCTCCTTTGGATATCACCTGAGCCCAGCACAGTGCTACTGATCCAACTCTGCACGTGCACCAAATTCTTTCAGGTTGGTGATACTCTGTGGCCAAAATGGTCAAAGCTAAGAGCCCCAATTTAAGCCTTAAGTCCTGTTTTAGCACACAGCAAACCGACTTCTTGGGGGATGTGAACTTCCAAATCCTACCCGTGTCGGTGGAGACGATCAGCACATTTGTAATGTGGGTCTTATTTGTATCAAAGGTATGAAGTGGCAAGCATAGAGATCCTCTTGGCCTTTGCACCAGAACGCTTGTGAGGTCCTGCCACAAAACCCCAGGGATGCCTTTGTGTTCACAGCACATTGCAGGAGAAGCATGAAATTCTGTTTCATCCAGATGTGGGGTCTGGTGTGCCTACAGCTTCCCAGCCCCTTTCCTCACCCTTTGATGTGTACCCAGCAAGAGCCATGGCTCTGCAATGCAACCACAGAGGGCTTGGTCCCTCATCAGCCAAGAGGGAAGGTCAAAGAGGAGGCAAGACAAGGGAGAACAGTGAGATGTGAGCTCAAAGAAACAAAACCAGCCAAACAAAAAGTGTAAGTAAGGATTGCGTTTCTACTGTTTTCCTGACTGTTGTGTTTGTCTTAAAGCTTTTAGAAAATACAGAATTTTTAGTCATGTTCCTACTACTCTCTCCTTTTCATCTAGCTTAACGTTTTCTGCAGTATTTATCTTCCAGCATGTGTCTCTCTCTAGTTTTGAACTGCTATAAATTGTTATGTAGTTGCTTCACAAAGCTATTTCATAGTAGAATATTTAAAAGAGAAGCTCTTCCCTTTTTGCCAACTCTCTACCTATATCTGACCAAAATATTTTTCTAAGTTTCTCCTGTAACTCAGTGTTCATATTAAACTATATATTTGATTAGGTCTCTCAGCACTGAAAAATTTCTCTTGCTGAAGAAAATTTTCTTTTTGTTTTCTCTAAATCATTTCTTACACATAGCCTCCGCTTCCATGAAAATGCACATATATTTTACTAAAAAGGTCCATTTATTTTCTTATTGCTATAACTTGTGGAGAAAGGTGTCTCACATAAACTAGTAGTTCTAGAACAAATTTTAACATCAGAATGGAAATAGATTCCTAATAAAAAATAATAAAAATTCCTCCATCATCTGCCAGCAAGTTGCTAGGAATATAAAAATGTTTACATGCCTGTTATTGCCATCTCTTATACAATCTAATTCTACAGTGCTGGGACCACCACTCTATAAATTTCAATTATACTATTAGCAATGGCTCTTCAGTACAGTAATTGGTACACTCACTTTATCTAATGGAATATTTTTCCTCTAATTGACTTCAAATTTATCACATAAATGTCAAATCCAAATTTTCCTATAATAACCTATTATCTCTGCTGTTCTAGCTCACTTCACTCACAAGAAACAAAGCAATAATAATCTTTTGGGATAACGAAGGACAGCAGCTTAATTCACAAAGTGCTGAAAAGAATGACAGCTACTTCTTAACTGTCAAAACCAGAAACTTTTAATATAGTGACTTAAATAGACTGCAGGTTCAATTCTCATGATATTTGTCCTCTAACTGTAATGTAAGGTTGAAACCAGCTTTTGTAGAAAATGAGAATACCTAGTACTTTGGTGATGGACATCCTATGAACATGTTTTTTAACAACGATTTCCATTATCAGAGGCTCTCAAATTCCTCTCCTTATTCTAGATAGTGTGATCAATTTTAGCACAAGAAATAGGGCATTTTACCATGACACAGAAATGGCAAAGCACAAAGAAAGAGGCTTTTTAAAGTGTAAATGAGTTTTTGAGGATAAATATGAGGAAAATAAATGATGCAAATATGCTCATAATCCCAGAGATTTTTACATAGGATGAGCTCAGACAGAATCACTATACCAAGTTCCTGAATAAAAATTTAAAGTTAATTAATTCTGGAAGTCTAGGCTATGGTTCAGAATGTCATAATAGTGAACTTGAGATGGGTAATAAAATGGTAGACTTGGATTTGCATATTTTTAAATTTCTTATCATTTTGAAGACTTTTGAGGTAATTTGCTGTGAGATATGTGGCTTTGTTTTTTCTCCTTGAAAAAGAAAGGATCAGGGCCTGGCTCACAACCTCCTGAAGCTGAAGAGTTGCTGCCAGCTGTTTATGAGATTGCTGTGCTTCTCTCACCATTAATTACCAATAGTATTCCCCATTACTGGAAAGTAGCTCCCATTGAGGTGTTTGGCTACCCCTTCTCCCTCAAAAGAAGGCACCTGCAGAGAGTAGTTCCCCTCCCTTCTTCCTATTACTCTCCAGTGTATCTGAACAATACCCAGATAAAAAGCTTTTTGAATACATTTTTGGAAATGAAAAGGTAAGGTGCAAACTCTCCTTCCTAAGAAATACAGTTACAATGCAATTATAAACTGGGTTTTTTTTTAAAAATTCTTTTCGGGCAACATAGATGGAAACTGATTTAAATTTGGTTAAGAGGCTAAATCTTAATGCTGAAATTTATGAGCCATATTCTCAACTTTCTCCTTAGAGATGTAGTTAAGATTATCACATTTATGTTTGTGATTTTTTTTTTTTTGCACAAAAATATCATACATGAACAGTGTAGTAGGATACAACATACTTGCAGACTTGAGCTACACATGGAAAGCAGTCCTGAAATGCTACTTGAACAAAATTTCCAGCAAGAAATAAAAATAGGACACAACCATGTGAAATGGGAAGATACAATACCCTTCTGTGTACCCCATATGGCAAAACTTTACATGGCTTTAACTGATGAGTAGGAGTTTGCATAAGCTGAACTTAATTGGCTAAAAGAAATTTTCTGCTTCTTTGGCTAACAAAAATATACAAGGTGAAAGCAGGGGGTGTTGTTTAAATTCCTATGTGGAACAGGAGAAGGAGGTGAAGGTTCTTGGAGTGGGCTGGAAGCATACAAAGATTCATTCTGCAGGTGCAGTCTTGAATATATAAATGCAAAAAACTAAAAAATAAAGGATATTAAAAAAAATAATAAAAAAGTCTAAATGTAGCACTGTTCTACAGAAGTGTGCTCCTGGCAGATTGCACTACTCCTTCCTAGTGTGAGGAAAATGATTTACCCAGAAAACAGAAAGATAAAACCCATCATTAGCTGGAGAGTTATAATTGCTTCAGATCCTCCTCACTGTTCACCCTTATTCTTTTTGTAAAAGCAGGTCTAACAAGGAGCAGTTTACAAGAAAAACACATGGGTGAGTGTGTAAAAAAGTGAAGTCCTCTTGGCATAAATTCAAAATACTCTGGTCTAACATATCATTCAAACTGCACAAAATAAGGCACACTTATTTGATTGCAGTTTTGCTACAGTCCTTGAATCTCTCTGAGCAACAGGGATGACACTGCCTCAGCAATGCAGTCTATCAAGTAGCATTTCACAGGGACAAAATCCTACTGTGACATTTTTGAGAGTATAATGCCAAGCCTGGAGGCACACAAGATAACTGCTCACTGGTGAACTTTGCCTATGGTATCCACTTCGAGATGCAAGTATTTACATGATCTGTAGCCTTTTTTCCTTAAGTTTTATCACAGCAATTTGTTTAATGACTTCTCTCTGTCAGTGTGCATGGATCCTAGAAGTTTTTTTTACCCCCCCTTTTTTTACCTGAACATAATACCTCTCTTTAAAGTTCTCTTCACCATCACAAAATCTACAGAAGCAGCAGAGGCACCAGCTCTGCTGAAGGCTTTGGTGGGGGAGACAGCCCACCAGATAGATGGCTTTCTCACTCCTTTGGTCTGTGGGTGGCTGAAAAGTTGTAACTTCAGTGTTTCAAGCACCTGACAGAAGCTACACCCTTACCCATGCGGCTGCCTTGAAATTTAAGAGCTCAGGAACACTGAAAGATCTTAGTACATTGATTAATTCAGGCTAACTTGTACCAATAGTTTGTGACCTTTGGAGCGTTTCTATTTCATTTAAACACATGAAATAATTGAATCAAAGAGATAATAGAAGTCCAAAGTACTCTTCCTCTGAAAATGTGCTGACAAGTGACCATTCTAGCTAACCAAGTCTTGTCTTTGGCAAAACCTGCTAGAATCAGATGATTCTCACTTTACGGTATGGTTTGTACTACCTAACATATATCTTAAGCCATTTGGGGTTTGTCTTTTATATTTTTTACTTCAAAAAGTGAATATTTATATCCTAAGGAGGCATAATTAGTTTTTAATATGCATTCTTCCCCAAAGTAAGGCCCAAATAAATGTCCCAGATGGATGGTGGATAAGTTGATCCCTAGGAGACCTAAGAATTTCTGAGACAGTTTCAAACATTTTCAGGAGCCAGATTTTCCTATACCCCCATTGTTTTAGCATATAAAATAAGTACTGTCACTCTAATGATAAATGATTAGAATATATCTGCAAAATTCTGTCTGAAGAAACACATTAGGCAATTTTAGGGGAAATGCTCATCAACCCTATTTTTTAGTGTTATAAAAACCAAACTGAAGTGATAAATGTTGCTAATTTTTTCAAAGTGCTTAAAATATAGAAAGAACCCTTTCAATGCACTCAATGCATAAATGTCTAAGCTTTCAGAGGGTTTATTTCACTTAGACTCATTCAGATATATTAATTGTGAATGGAAAGTTTGTATGATCATTTAAGTTCTGCTCCTTTACTTGTACTTTTAAAAGTCTTGGCTCTCTTTCAATTTCATCGTTTCAGTTTCTTTATACAACCAAAAGATAGAGATGGAAGCTCCCCTGGAATTCCCTGGCCATATAAATGATTAGTGGAATTATTAAGGAGTTGTTTGTCAGGAGAATTTTAGACATGAGGAAAAAAAAATCTAAAACAGGAGATGATAGGTGCAGAATATAAAAAACTAACAGGAAAAACAATATAATAAAGACAGAGAAAGACAAGGAATGAGGCATTCATTTGAAAATGGTTTTGATCTCATCCAATAAATCCCTGTGGTGGTTTATGAACCACTACTGAAGTTGGTTTAACAACTGCAAAAAAAAAATCTTAGATATAAAGTGAGAAATTGCATTTGTTAAGAACTTAACTAAAGCAAAAGGACTGTGCAAAACCTTGAAAAAGTATAGTGTGGCTGTAGAGAATGAATCCATACTGCTTTATGGGTTGTGACAAGCATACCCAAGCTAGTGTGTAATTTGTCTCTGAGGTAGTTATCCTGTCACCCCTGTGTCCTCCATTTTACTAGTTAAGACTTAGATAGTTATGACAAGGTCTCTTTGTCATTTTTGAGGACAACTGACAGAAAAAATAATGAACTGGCTTTTTGATCATATGTTGATTTTTTCTGTTTCCTTTTGGATGTCAAGCAAAATATGTTAATAATTTGAGTATAATTATATATGAAGTATAAAAAGCATCCATGTATTTTTCTTTTAAGGAACAGAAATATTCCCTAGTAGTAGCCTTGCATTTCTCAAGATCCAAGCACGTGACATAGCCCCTCCAAAATTTAAAACCATGCTGGTAGCAATATATTTATAATAGAATGAATCAGGTCTTGTTTGATCATACAAATTCTCATGTTTTTACAAATAAATATGTTTCAATACAGGATCTGCTAAGCGTATACTGTGCTGCAGTTTGCTGTAGTTTTTTACCTAATTCACATGTATGTGGCCTCAGCTATATCACGAGTAAAATAGAAATTGTTCACCTAAATCCTTCATGCACCTTTGGAAATATCAGTTGTCTTTTATTCTTAGTTTGCCAAAGGGCCAAGTGGCTTCCATCAGCAGAAAAATCGTGGTTTCTCAGTTGGTGTGGGTTGAAAAGACAATTTGAATAGACACCTACATTCTTCAATACTTCAACTATCTGAAATAATTGTCCCTTTATGGAAAACATAACTGACTCAAACAAGATAAACTTCCCAAATAAAAAAAAATTAATTAAACCAAACAACAACAACAACAACAAAACAAACCCAAACTAAATGGGCCCCTCAGTTCAAGAAGGATATTGAGGTCCTCGAACAGGTCCAGAGGAGGGCAACCAAGCTGGTGAAGGGACTCGAACACAGATCCTACGAGGAGAGGCTGAGGGAGCTGGGGCTGTTCAGCCTGGAGAAGAGGAGGCTCAGGGGAGACCTCATTGCCCTCTACAACTACCTGAAAGGAGGATGGAGCCAGGCGGGGGTTGGTCTCTTTTCCCAGGCAACTCTCAGTAAGACAAGAGGGCATGGTCTTAAATTGTGCCGGGGTAAGTTCAGACTGGATATTAGAAAGAATTTTTTCACAGAAAGGGTGATCAGACATTGGAACGGACTGCCTGGGGAGGTGGTGGACTCTTCGTCCCTGGGGATATTTAAAAAGAGACTCGATATGGCACTCAGTGCCGTGGTCTAGTGACTGTGATGGTAATTGATCAAGGGTTGGACTCGATGATCTCTGAGGTCCCTTCCAACCCAGCCTATTCTATGATTCTATGATTCTATAAATAAAAAACAAACAAAAAAACCCCAGACAAACAAAAGCAACCAAATAAAGCAAACCTAACAGACAAACAAAAAACCTCTAGAGAATAAATTTGAACTGCAGCATCTGAGTCATTATGATTTTAGATGCAGTTGTTAATGGTGCAGTAAAGTATAGTAAAGGGCACCACTGCTCAGAAGTATAAAACATAAGAACAATTTTTAGTCTTGTTTAAATTATTTCAGCCTGTTATTCCTTAGTATCTGCTTGTTCAAGTACTGCAATGAGTATTTAAAACATGGTCTGCAAATATTATATGTCTATCTTTTTGTGTCAGAGACTTTCTCCAGATTGAAGAGACTTATCTTATACTTCAGTAAGCTACAAACACATATGGGAGGGGATAAAAAATTCTCCATTTCTATGCACCAAAGAGGCTGAATTAAGTCTGGGTGATTAAAAAAAGGAATCTGGTAACCTATTTCCTATCATTCTAGCTCTGTAGGAGTTATTGAATGAAAAATACAATTTTAGAAAGCATGGCTTACAGGTATCTCTCTATTGCAGACCTTTATGATGAGTGAAATAAGGAAATGTTTCTCTGGGAAGCTGTGCCAGAGAGGTGGCTTGCTCTCTTTTTATAGTGCTAAAATGAAGCTGGATCAGAGAGGAAATTACAGATTACCATGGAAAAATGGGAAATGTACTTGGTCAGATTTCCAAAGACTAGCCCATGCTCCCATAAACTATTATCTAATTTGTGAAAATGTGCACGAGCAGAGCTTTTTGAAGAATGTCAGACACTTTTGATTATTTGAAAAATGTTACCAGCTTTTTGTATCAATGAAACTGAAAGGGACGTGATCAAGATACAGCCTGCAACTTCACCTTGTCAGAAAAAGGCTTTTTCTCCTGTTGTTTTACATCTTCAAGTGTAGAGATTTCAACAGCCTGGTTTGCCATCAGAAGTGCTCAGTCAGACTCTCTGGTTCACTGAACATTGCCAGTGCTGGGCTTGTGTACTTATTGCTGCTTCTCAGCATTCCTGAGTAGTTTTGGTTCCAGCTGCTGCTGTGTTAATCACCTTCTGACCTCTAGCTCTCTTTTGGTGAGACCTTCAATACACACTGAAGACCCTGGAGTGCATTGAAGAGGCTCTCTTCCTCCTTATTTCTCTTTCCTCTCTTGGGTCCTGTACTCTGTAATCTTGTGCCTATGAATACATTTATGTATGTAAGTATTTTTCTTTAGTAGTGTAGAGAAAATGTACTCTTGAGTAAGTATTTGCCAGATTGAGCCTTAAATCTGCAGTGTAGTGTTTCTCTGTGCTGTTGAATATTTATCATGTTTCACCCCAGAGATGATTGTATTTCAGTGAAGACCTGAGCTGATACATCAAGGCTGAGTCTTGCCAGAATTTCACTTATTTGCAGTCCTACTGAATATAACAGGGCAATAGCACAGATAATCTTGCTCAGTGGTGCAAGTATTGACAGGATCAACTCCTGCTTCTACAAATGTTCAAGGAAGGAAGGAGTATCAGTCATTTGTAAAAAGAGTTGCTCTGCCTGAACATTTTTGAAAGTGAAATATCATTTACTATCAAGTACAGTGATGATCACTAAGAAGCATTGCCCAGGAGCTGGGCCACCACCATGAAAACAATAGCATTAGACCATTTCTTCATCTCTGGTATTTATTGGGGAACAATATTAAGGATCTTGAGGGTGAGTTCATGCTGTGAAATACAATGAATGAAATACCTAGAAAACTGATCAGCCTGTGTCTGTTGGATCTCAAAATGGTTAGAAGAGCTTTGGTTTCAGTTCTCAAGATGGAAAGAAGAGATTTGTTTTGAGAGGAAGGCAGTTATTTTGCAGTATTATTTGACATTTTCAAAAATAAAATTAACACACAATGAACTCTGCTTCTCATACTTTCTAAGTATCCTTTTGATTCTGGGTGTTATTTCCCAGTGTGAACAGATGCAACACTGTACTGGTGGACATACCTGGTTCTCCCAACACCTGCTACAGGCTGCTATCAGACTGAGAGTGCTAAACAAACCTTTATTCTTGCTTGCTCCTTGAAATCCTTTGATTTTTTTTTTTTTTTTCAGTGTGACTAAACATCAAAAGTGGGGTCGAGGTTTCTCCTCATTGGTTTTTACCTTTCTAATGAAAATACTTTAAGGAGCGAACTCTTGAGCTCATTAGAAATCAATGGCAAAACTCCCACTGCTATTTATGGTGTTAAATCAAGTCTCAGATGGAGAAGTGGGTGGAAATGCATTTAGGAAAGGCAGACTTCACCATATGAAATTTTTGACTCCCCAAAGTAAGAAAAATGCTCACTCTTCTCTCATCAATTCCCCAAGTTCTTTATAACAAAAAACAGGTTACAGATAAGTATTTGAAATATGTATGTTACTAAATATTTATTTAAAGTTTTATATTGATGGCACAGAAAGCCAGGGAAGAGTCTCCAGATGTTGAATATACTGCACAAATGCAATGAAGTGCTCATGTACATCAACATCATTGTCAATTGTTATGAACATGAACAAATTCAATCTTTCATTGCCCATTGTGCTTGAGTACTTTGACTTAATGATCCCCATCCTAGAGAGAACTCTATTAGCACTTGCAGATGTCACTATAAATGTAGGGGTGAAAAAAGCCTTAGGATGTGAAATAATCAGGCTATATACTGATAGTCTCTTGCTGTTAGTGGAGTATTTGAAATTCTCAAATTGGTTTCTTTTGAATGAATTCTGAATTTTAAACTCCTGCTTACCATTCTTTGTCACTTTGTTAATAAGGCATACTCGAGGGTGACTAAATTTCATCTTCAAGAAACTGAGAAGTTTTAGAAATTCTAATTTACATCACATAATTAGAGCTCTGAAAGGGTGCTAAACCTCTTACAATGCTTGATCAATAATATATTGCATCTTAACTGTTATGTAGAAAAGATTGCCCTTTTGTTAGTCCAGGTGTTTTATGAACAGATACTTCCTTTCAAGATCTACAAATGTAACTTATTATTTTTTCCTCTTTGAATACAGAAAATCTGTTATACATTTTCACTGACGTCCTAACTGTCTATCTGTTCTGCTGAATGGACAGGATTAATGCAACTGTGATGCTCAAGGTCAAAATGCTGTAAATAGTAATTCAGTCCTCCTCAGAGTCCCAGATGATGTCTGTGTGTAATAAGGCACAAGAAAGCTGAAATGATGACATTTTACCCAAACAATCTGTTCAATTCTATTGCTGTATCAGGGACTTTTGATGTCTCTGCAATGTCATCTAAAGTTTCCCACATTGTTTTAGAGGGGGTTTTGTGCATTTCAATTATGGCTTTTATTCAGCAATACCATTTAATTCCTGACAGTTACTTCAATTTGACAGACTCTGATTTAGCTGTTATCTATTTTGCAGCAATGTCAAGAGCAGCATGATAGAGTGGGCTACTTTGATTGAATATAAACAGGATCTGGACAGTTCAATAAAAGTTCTTTGCATGTTTAATTCCTAGCTGTCATGGTATCAGCAAAAAGTGTGTAAGAAGATTTAAGATGATCTTGATTCACTTCCTTTAGCTCACCTAAATGCAGTCAGTTAATGGGTTTATGTTTTATGCATATTAATTGTTCTGAATGCTATTTCTGTGTGGCAAGACAAATTAGAATTGGATTGGAAATAATTTTAGCCAATTTTTTGTGTCACAGGAGAATTTTCCCCATACAGAGGGCTCAGATAAGCTCTGCGTGTAGCTGAAAGGATAACTAAACTCTTCAAAACCAGGTCAATTTGCTGAGTTTGCCATTGTATCAAATATTGTGATGGTGGGAATTGATAATAGCACTTGATGTAGTGCTGAAAGCCTAAGGAGAGGAGATAAGGACCAAGAAAATGCAGATGTCTGGGAAGTGAGGCACAACAGTGTTAAATGATAATTGAATCTGCAGAATGAAGCATGAGAAGTGGTATATCATGCCAGATTAATTTTTGTCTTCGTGTAGATATTAGGATGTTTTCATTAACAAAATTATTATGGGTTTTTTCCCACTTCTCCCCTCCCCCCCTCAGTTTTATAACACTATAGAAATCACAGTTGACAGCCAATACCCAAGGTCTCATATCTTAAAACTCAATTTCTGCTGAAATACAGAATAAGGTGTTCATTCCACCTCTCTAGTACCTTGCCCAGTGGCAGTTCTGGCTCCTTACACATGGATGCAGTTGTATGGAGAGTACATCCCATCTGCTGGAGTTTGTACTGCACTAGAAAATGGTCTTCCAATGGGATTTAACAAGTACTGAAGAGTAGCTGTAGGTTGCATTTGTGTGGCTTGTGCATGTGTCACATGCTTGCTCTAACAAATGTAGAGGATCTTCCTTGTGCTGTCAGCTCCCACTTATGTGCATTTATAAAGCTACTTCTGCTTGCCCCACCAACCTGCTTGCTGTAGAAATGTGTGTGTAGCTTATGCAAAAAATTGAGGTGAATAAAAGCACAGAAAGTAACTAAAATTATCCAGTCATCTAAAAGGGATGCCTGTCATTTGGTGGTGTCTTTTTTGGATTTGGGTTGGTTTTGTTTTTTTTCTTTTAGGGTTTTTGAGGTTTTGGTGATATTGTTTGTTTGTTTGTTTGTTTTGTTTTTCAGCCTTTAGATACCAGCTGTAGTTGTGAACTAACAAAGGAAGTGTTCATGACTGAGGAAGGAATGTCATATGGAAGCAGTTGCTGGGAGTCTGCCTGGGTTACAGATCCATCTATTTTCTCCTCTAAGAGCGTAACATGTCTCCTCTAAGAGCGTAACATGCACTCTAATGAGGGAAAATGCCCATCAAACTCTGCAGCTTCCATTGGACTTTGGAAATTAAATGAAGCCAGATTAAGAGAGGGAAAATATCAAGGTTATTCAGCCATTCTATGATTTTTATTCTTTTTTTCCTACCAACTGTAATAAGGCTCCTTTTTAAAAATAGTCCTCTACTTCTATGCATTTCATAGCATAACACTCCATAAAACCTAGGAGAGGAAAAAAGGAATCATTCTGTGATAAAATTTTAAAGCTGAATGTTTTCAGAAGCCAGAGGGAGTAATGATGGGGAGAAGTGATGCGAAATGTCTTTTGACAAGAAGATGACAAGAGCTGAAACTGAAGAGATTTATGCATGCTCTGGGAGGACAAACCTAAACTGATGCACCTGATAGCTGACTTGGGATGACTCATTCACTCATTATTTGCAGTGAAAAGTTACTTTAATGATTTTAACATTTATTCATTAAATATTCCTCCTTGATCTATAATTCAAAATGCTGTGTCAACTCCTCAAAGGTTGGGATACAAGTTTATTTTAATGTGGAAATGGATCACAAGGTTGCTCCATTACCATGCTAATCTTAGCACCGGGTGGAAGTTTTTATTCAGGACTGACCTTCTGTAGAAAAAAAAAAGCTCATGCCAAGGCAGTTCTGGTGGAAGATATTTAAAATAATGATTTCTGTTGCTGAGTCACAGTGTTGTCACAGCACTATTAATAATAAAGTGGGAGAACATTTGTCTTGCCATATGGATAAGACTGAATAGTCCAACGTCTGCCTCTGGTATTGGATGGCAGTATATAAAGTTATTGCACAAGGCATATCCATTTCCACTTCCCTCCTATGCTTCCTTGAATACACAAGAGAGATTTTAGCTATCTGAAGAAATGGAGTGTTGTTAGAGTTGTCTGGATTTCTTTTGGAGGTTGTGGCAATTGTCCAGGCTTCCTTCCCTGCCTGAGTCACTTGTAAAGAGATTTAGTTTGACTGTGTTAAATTCTGTGCACATGCACACATATTCAGACATGAAATGTCTTTAATTTGATTTTAACTTAAATTGCTTTGGAACTCAGTTACAGAATATTGAATCAAGGATTTTTTTATTCTTAATACAAATATCTGAATAATGGTTTAATGCAATTTAACTAAGCCACTTCAGAAATTCAGTGGGGTTAACCCTTTTGCTTCCATACTGACAAACCAGGAGAGAGCTGCATGGACACTCTTTATATGATTTTAATGATAGGGTAGTATGCAGGAATTCAGAAGAATTTTGGCACTCGTGGTGAATTCTGTATATGTCTTCAGATGAAAGCTCTTACCTGTATGAGGACAGGTAACAAACCACCCCTGGGTTTTATCAGCAATGTTTGGCACAGTTATACATAGATTGTATAAGTACCAGCAAAGTCCACTATCTGTAAATAGTCAAGATAAATTAAGTAATGGGGAAGATGTAAGACAACATAGCAACTAAAGCAAGTATTTAATATAGAAAAGCATTGGAGTAGAGTTGCTTTCTGTCTCAATCAAATGAAATTCTTAAACTGCTATTCTGGTAGATTTTTTTTTTTTTAATAAGTTTATTCTTATGCTGAGATGAGATAAGATGAGTGAGTTGGATTTTAAGATGAGAGACTTGCTATCATACTTTAAACTATAAACATCTCTGTTTTGCTAATATTGCAGATATCTTTGCACAGTATAGTTAAGAAGCAGCATGTTTAGCTGAGGACTGTAGCATCCTTCTATTGCCAGACATTTATAACTCCAGCTTTCATGTCTTCTTGAGAACTGTACTGGCAAAACCAATTAAAATAAGGAAAACTAAATTATTATTTTATGATGTTTGAGGGAACTGCAAAACTGAGATACAGAAGTCACTTTTTTTAATTTTTTTTTAAAAAGGATATTTATATTAAGGATAGAGAACATCCTGATTCTGACTGGAAAATTATTCTTTTTTATTTCTTTATTTTTTCTGGTGCAGAAGTATGAACCTCAGGCTGGCTGAATGAAATTTTCCTTAGAAGAACACTTCAGTGCTAATGACAGTAAGGAAGCCAACAGTTCAATACTGGAGAATGCTGCTGAGGAAACATTGACATAAGGACAGGTAATTAGTGCTGCTCCTTCCATTAAAATTAGGGGGGAGGAAACGGGAGTCACTGGAGCAGAGGGATTTTTAAATTGCAAAGAAATCTTATTTGTACTCTGAATCCAGCTGAACTATGTAAGCTAATCAATATGATTGGCAAGTTCTATTAACAGTACAAGAAAACCTTGAATGAGTTTTTAAATTGTATCAAGAAAAGAGTAAATATTTTGAGGAAAGAGACAAAGCTGCCATGGATTGAACTGGTCAGTGGAGTTACTGCTCTTCACCTTTTTTTTTCCTCTTCAAAATAATCAAACACATAATACAGCATATCACTTCTAGCAGTATAGAGCCCTTCACTGTTGCCCAAATGAGACAAGGCATGCGTGTGGGAAATGGAAAGAGAAAAATAAATCTGTTTGAACACAAAACATGATTTGATTCAGCTGAAGCTAGAAGAAAATTTCAAGTCAGACTTGAAGATATCCTTGATAAATAATTCTAATAGAAAATTGACCTTAGTGGTCCCAGTTTTCTTTTTGATGTAGCACCACTGAAGCCCAGAAAGTCAGAACAATGAAGGGTTTAGCACAGACCTTCAATTAATATATATATACATATACATATGGAATTACCCAGCTGGTGGGGTTTTTTGCAAGTTCCTAATAGCCTTTTTGTTAACAGAATGGTGATCATTCTACCTTTGCTAACATTTTTTTTTTTTTTTCCTCCAAACTTGAATGATGTTATTTGATTTAATGAAAGAATTTGAACCTCTTTTCAGGTCAGGAAATGGCTATTGCTCTTTTTATATAGTGACTAGAATAGTGGGTTCTTGAACTTGATTGGAGCAGTTCATGGCTCCAGATAAACTGAACGATTTTTCTTGCTTATACCTTTGCCTTTATGTCTGGGAAATTAGGATAGGGCATAAGGACAGGTTTGGGCACAGTGGCCTACATGCTAGGCAGCAGGAGAATGAGTGAATGAGAATAAACATGTTTGGTAAAAAATAGAGATTTTCCTTGCAGGGATTGGACTCTATGATGTTCAGAGTTCCCTTCCAACCCCTACCACTTAGTGATTCTATGATGCTCTGCAGCATTACCAGTTGCAGAAAAAATCTATTAATCTGCTTTTTTTTCTGGGTTTTGCTGTGGGTTTTTTGTTGGTTGGTTTTTTTTTTTTTTTTTTTTCATTGCTGCAATCAAATAAAATGCAGGGTTTAATTTTGTGTCAATATGAAAATTAATTAGCATAAACTGTAAACCCACTCTCTTTCTGAGAGTGCTGAGTTTTCTTGTTATTTCCCTTTTAAAGAGACTCCTAAAGGGGAAAAAAATCAGATACCATGGCATAAATATTGTATTATATTTAACTGATTTTTATTTATAAAATTAATTCCACTTCTTAATGCAATTTGAAAAATGCTTCTCTGCTAAGGCTGTTTTAGAAGGTGGATCAAACATACCAATGCAGTCAAAATGAACGGTGGTTTCTGGTCTGATTTTCTCATTTCTTACATAGCCTCTTCCCATTCTCTCACATTATTTTTCTCAGTTTAGTAACATACTCCAGTGAATTTCTTTTTGGCTGGGAAAAATAGCTCTGTGCAAAATACACATCTGAGGTGACAGCTGCTTCTGACCCTTCATGCATATTATATTATGGAGCTGGTCAACTTAAAGCTCTGGCATATTAGAAATGTAGCCCTTGACATTGTCACTGTATTGAGATGAGGACATGTCAAAACTGAAGGGCTTTTCACAATGTAACATAAATGTCCAGAACAAGAAGGCTGATCCTTCAGAGTCAACTTTGGTATCACATAATGTCATCAGAGGTCAGATGTATTTCCTGATTTAATGTGAAGTGCACCGAATTATAGCAGGGATTAATGAGGCACTCTAAGAGCTCAGTTTTTCATGGTCTGTTTTATTCAGAAAGGGAGTTATTTATTAGTTTGCAGAGAATAAATTAGAGAATCTTTAATTGAGGTGTCTGGTCTGTGCAGGTGGTGCTGTATGTGTTAGCTTTAACACAGCATTAGGAGATTTCCTGGGCAATGCTTTTCAAACTCTCACCAAACAGGGGGAAGGTAGGAGCTACCAAGATAAAATTCACCTTAACAAGCTCAGAAGCAGGACAGAAAATCGAAACTATGAAATATGACCTCAGAATAATTACTAATTGATTGCAATTTGCAGCAGAACAAGGGTATACAGGTGAGGTCTGACATCTGTAACAGTGACTCTGGGCTGTTTGTTCTACAGAATGAGTTCAGATTGACGCTCTAGGTACCCCAGCAAGCCACTCAGACTGTTAGTTCTGTAAATGTAGGTGTTGCTGTGCTGTGGGGGAGATGGGTTCAAGTAAGAACTTTGGAAATTTTCCTCTACATGACCTGCCTAAAGCTGAGTGAGTAAAGCTGCTCTCACCTGGTGTGGAGAAGCAGTGGCTCTTTTTGGCCACTGGAATCACATTTCCTGCATGTACAATTTTGAAACCACACACCTTGGAGGCTGCTGAGGGTAGTAATGTTTGTAGAGAACTGGCATTGCACAGGTATGCAAGTATTTTCTGTCTAATCAATGTATCACTATTGAAGAAACATGGTTAAGACTTCCACAATTAAGAAAATGCATCCTTTTAGACTGGAGTATATGGGCTCTTGCTGTAGACTCTTCCTTCCACTTGCTCCACAGTGCCATTTACTGCTGGTATTTTATTCTGTGCTAGGACTTCATCTTTTCATTCTTGGTAAGACAGGACCATGAATATCCAGACAGCCTGCATGAGAATTAGTTGTAATTTTTTAATTTTATGTTATTTTATTTTTAACAAACATTGTCTCTCTGTGAGCTTAAATCAAATGTTTAAACCATGCCAGGATAGATTCTTGAGTGCTGGCAACAAAAGTGTTCCTGGATGTCTGTAAGAATGAACCTTTTTTCCAATGGAAGCTCTTTACCTGTGGTTGTGTTGTTGTTCTCAGGCAGAGACTAAAGGAAAGCTGAGCACCAATGTGCCTCATTAATGCTGCTAAAGATGTCAGAAGGCAGACAACAACTTTCTGTTTCAGACCAGGTTCCATTCCCCACAGGCACCAAAGTAAAGTTTTCCCTTAGCTCACTGCTTTTAGGCTCAGTAGTGTTTCTGTTTAGGATTGCCCTTTTGCCCATCATCTGAGGGTGTCTTTGATCCCAGGAAGAGAAAAAATGTTTTAAATATATTTTGTTTTCTCTCTAATTAGTCTGTCTCTCCTTTCAAGTATGCAGTTAGATACTTGGTCATTTTTCTAGAGCGTTTTTTTTTTTCGAGTCCTTTATTTTATTTAACAACTCTGTGATATGGCTAATAGAACATCTCATGTTGGATAATTTACTCTTTCTCTAGCATAAAAAACCATTAGCCTTAACTATTTATTCAGGAACAATTTTTTTTTGTCTATTTAATGGTGTCCAATCCATCTCTAGGATTAGCAATGTGAATACTAACCAAGCTTTTGCAAGTTTTTCCCAAAGGCCTAGTAGAAGTTCATATTTTATATAAAATATAAATTTTAAAATATCATATATTTTACAATTGTAATGCAGAGTTATTCATCGCCTGTTTAAGAAGAGTCATTTGTCACAGCCTTGAATACTGTAATTTTACCACTTTCCATCCTGACTGCCCAAGGTTACAGTGACCAGGGCATCATTATTCTGCCTCCCTGTTGTGACTTACAAGACATTGTCCTGGGATCAGGGCAGAGGCACCAAGCTAACAGCAACAAGG
This sequence comes from Phaethornis superciliosus, assembly GCA_023637945.1. Lineage (NCBI taxonomy): Eukaryota > Metazoa > Chordata > Aves > Apodiformes > Trochilidae > Phaethornis > Phaethornis superciliosus. Next base: position 18,989,543 of record JAJQWJ010000010.1, read on the forward strand.
ACATCTCACTGCCTCTGCCTGACTGGAATTGCATGAGACCTATGGGATTTACAAGATCCAATCTGTATTAAAACATAGCAGTCAGCCTCAATAAGACAAGTATTTTCCATGAGGAGCTTAGTATATCCACTTGATATACAATAAAGAAATAGCCAGACCCAACACTGGTTTTAACTCCAACAATGAGGTAAAAATTTGCAGCCTCATGCTGGACTGAACTGCTAATGTGTACCTAGTTCTTAGGACACTGCACATCAGAAAGGTTGCATAAAATTAATCCAATGCACCAAACAAAGAGGGGCAGCAGGAGGCTGGGGGGGTCCTTTGATGTTGGCTGAGATGCAGAGTAGATGACAGGGGACAGGAGGCTGGCATGGTGAGCAGTACACAGCATGGCACACCCAGCAGTGCACACAACTTCATTTTTCAAGACATCTACTAGTTGGCTGCCTGATGAATGTCATTTTAAAATATGCACCAAGTGTGTGCTCCTGCCTAACTCCCAGAACATTGCTTCCAACCTCCCTCCCTCATCTCTTTTTCCAGGCTTATGTCAGCAACCACTTCCTGACCTCCCAGACCTGTCACTTCTCACCTGGGAGTCCTCACCACTCCACTGCCACTCACCAGCCATGACCTTTGGCCATTTTTCCACCTTATTGTCTTCCTTAGGGATTTGAAGGTGTAAATATCTTTGATTTTTAGTAGTTCTGAATTCCTCCCTCCCCACCCCCTCAGGTCTCTGATATATCTATTGACTCTTTTTGACTGCCTTAACTTATGCAAAACATTTTAGTTTCTAGAGTGTGTGAATGTGTTAGCTTTCGGTGGCATTGTTAAAATTAAAATTGGAAAAATTTCTAAAGACCACAAAAGAGGGAAGGTAGCTTGGGTAAGGTGTGAAGGTATACTTCTGGACACTCTCCTGGGTGTTGCTGTAATCACCAGTGAGATGCTGAGTGTGTTCCTCTGAGCATCCTTTGAGTGTGACTGTCCATCCCACATAAGAGAGAAATAAGAATTATCTCTTGCCAGTGGGAGATTTTGATATGAGGCAGAGAAGGGAGCTGTCATTGCATTTGTATTTTTAAATGCTTCCGGCAGTGCAAGCCTTGTAGCCCCTCTTTAACATATAGTTACTGCTTCTATAGCATAGTGAAAAGTGTTGCAAAAAAAGAAACAATGGCAAATTTAAAATGGCAGAGTTAATAGTTTTAAAATTGTTTTTCCTCTGCAAATCATTTCAAAATTCTAAGATGTGGGACTGAAAGAAATATATTCTGAGATAAAAATAATTTTTAGGCAACTGGTGATTCTTAAGCAGCATATAAATTTTAAATATTATAATTAACATAAACTTCAAATTAAAATTTGTAATTTTTACAATTAGTAATAATTGGTAATAAGGGTGTGGGGTTTTATGCAGGGCAATATAAAAGTCCTGAAAAGACTCAATAAGCATTGTCAAGACATTAGTTTGTTATTTTTCTACTACTGAACTGGTAACAGCAGAGCCTCACCAAGGGAAAAGAACACTGCCACCACCATATCCTCTAGATATCATGGCCCAGGCAACAAGCATGGTTACCTAGGATCTGATGTCTAAATAGCCACTTTCTTCTTTTGCAGTAGGAAGGTGGTTTCTGAGAGTATTCCTGGTAAGAGCTGCTGCAGTGACAAATCTCATCATTGCTACAGCTCCCAGGACTTCACACTGCACTGGGATACTCTCCAAACATTTCTGTCAATTCTGGGCTGTAGCAGAAATAAGAATTTATTTTGCCTAATTCTCTGAAACCTATAGTGTTATACCAGCTTCTTGCAATAATACAGAATCAGACAGGGTGAACGACGTAGCAGGTTAACAGATAAATTTGTGCTCTCCTCAACATTTCCAGAATGTTACAGATACTGTCTGTTCACAGCTCAGCTGCTGGCTTCAAGTAGTACCCAACATCAGCTCAGCCTGGAAAAGCTTAATATCTTAATGCTGACAACCCCCTGCTCACAGCCCTATTACTATTCTTAAGTATGGGAGACTGCCAGTTCTGAAATAGAAATAAATCAACTTTTTTGTCATCTATTTGTCTCAACTAAACCAGTGTGAAGCTGTCAGAAGAGAAACCTGAAATCTTAATCTGCCTCTGCACATAGCAAAATTCCTCCCCATTCTGCTCCCGAAATGTGTCTCCTGGAATAAGAATGTCTACACAGAGTTATGAACATAATGAATTTTCTAGTTTGGCCACTGAACTGAAAAATGGAAATCTGTTCAGCTTGGGTCAATATGATTTTTTTCCTTCAGCTGGCTGTGGATTTTTTTCATCCAGTGGTTCCTAACAACTAGAGAGCCATCTCATTGCACTAACATTCAGGTTTCTGACTTTCCTGCATGCATAGAAAGTGTCCATCCTAAATCTGAGATATCTCATCTGTTTTATTGCTGCCAATTCTATTCCCCTCTGATTTACTTTTTTCTTCGATTCTCAAAAATGAAAATGTCTGGCAGCATTCTGTCTTCCTTGAATTAAAGTCAATAACCACTCTTTCTGACATCAAAGATCACACTTTCAATCAGATTATTTCATTCAAGTTGCCTCCTATGACCTCTCCAGCTTTTCCCCAGTACTTATTGATTCTGTTTAATTCTGTTTTTCTTCCTTGTCACGCTAAAAGAGATTTTAGTGAAGCAGCCCTAATTCAGTGCTCCTCAATAACATTTCGTCCATGTTTGTGGTGTTTCTTGGGGTGTTTGGTCAGCTAACATAGTATTTCAGCCCTCAAAACATCTTCTTTCATTAGGGGAATATTTAAAGTTGTGAAACCAGCCTTAAGAGTTCACTCTTCATTAGGTCTCTAAATGAAACAAAGCCATCTTCAAAATCTCAACTATTAACTCTAAAGGACAGAGTTTGAACAGCAGGGTTAAATTAGCAGCTGTCTAAAACTGAGCACTCTGCATATATGGTTTTTTTAGCTCTCTGGACAGAATACTTAGTACTTTTGAAGGGATGCCCACTACTTAGCGTGGTGAGTAATGATTTATGTTGCATAAATGCTTTTTGAATGTTGAGAAAATAGGCAGATGCTGAGAAAGAATCTTCTGGATCATCTGTAGAAAAGAATATTATAAATTTTTTCTATGACTCTATGAAAATGTAACATGTCAATTTCTGATGAGCAACTAAAGCGGGAGCCCCTTGTACTTAATTGTTTCTTTTTGTTTTAATTCACAATTCAACTAAATTAAAGGAAAACCCCCAGATTTATAATTTGCTAGACAGTAGTTTAATATACTGCTTTTGTTGGTGAGCCATACTATTATTGGATAATTTGTAAAGCAGCAGTTTGTCAAGCTCATCAAACAGGGCTAATTTTGAGCACTTACATTTTCAACTTCAGTGGTTTCTATTAATTGGTTGTAAAATTAGTCTTCAAGTAATGGAGAGCTTCTGTGCTATAAGTCCTGTAGATGGCAATGTTACCTTGGTATAAAAACAAGTGGAAACTACAATTCAATAGCTCCACTATTAATCAGCAAAGAAAGGCATTAATAGAAGTTCAAGATACAGTCTCTGGAACTGCTGCAGAGGTAAATGCCTATAAACACATCATTAGCAGTAAAATATAAGCCTGATTGGATCACTGTTGTTTCTTCTACCATGGATTTACTGAGGAATCACACTTGCTAGGTTGTTTCCCAGTAATTTTGTATATGGTTCAACAACAGTAAATTTCCCCAAATTCTTACTTGGCTTAAGCAGATGCTATTTATTTAAATAGCTATTTATTTAAAGGGCTCATCATCTAGGATAGCTGTCGTCATTCTGGTCGAAAACACAGATTCCTGTCAAATGAGCTCTTGCCCTCTCCTGGCAACAATAGTAAAATTTTTTAGTTGTTGCTTACTTCATGAACATCTTTTATTCCATTTACTTGCTTTTTCTAATGTTTTCTTGAGTCTAATTTAGCTCAGTTGACAATTTCATGAGTCCCTTTGAATACAAATTTTGCTCCAACCAAGTATTGAAGTATCTGTACATAAATGTCTTAATTTTCATAACTTCAGTTGGATGATTCAGAAACTGGAAGTTACACATATCTTTAAGAAGTTCTGTTTTAAACCAGACACTTATAGCCTCACTTTCTTGAAGAGGTGCTGGGGTTTGGGAAAATATTTAGTTAGCATAGACAAAATATGAGTGAGTTTGGAATCCAGTCCATGAGCTATAGGAGTCAAAAATCCAGTCACAGAGCCTACATAGAAAATATTCAAAGCACTATCCAGGACAGAGAGTTTCTGAGCAATTGTTAGGCAGAAATATATATGAACTAACCATCTGTTCTGTAACTTCAAATGATGAACAAAGCAGCCAAAGAAGTCAATGCAAAGAAATTTTGTAAACCAATGATAGCCTTAAATTAATCCAATAAATTATTCACTGTGAGCTGTTCATCCAGCTCAACAAACATAGAACTGAAAATACATTTCTTGAAGTCAGCAATTTAAAAGCTTCCTATAAGCAGGTCCTTCCTACAGTTCTGTGAGTATCATCACATTGCACCTTTACTTGTCATTGTAAGCAATACAGTTGTGGAACAGAGAAGTTTACTTGGAGGCCTGAATAGCAGTCAGCAAATCAGATAGTTGGGTGTGATGGTTTTGTTGACTGGGTGTATGGATGATTGTGTGTAGAAAATTATAAGCATTAATTTTGACTTTGAATCAAAGTTTTTCTCTGAAAAGGAAGCCTGCAGAACAGATAGAGCATGGTGAAACCTGGACTTCAGCTGGGAATCCCCTTGGTCTTGAGTGACCTTTTGCAAGTATCCCTAGGGTTTTCATTGTAATTTTGTTTGACCTTTTGTTGGAAACCAAGCTCTTCCAGACAACTGGTATTTGGCAGAGTGCTTACTTAAGAGGGGATTAATTGGAAAAAATTTTCAAAGGCACCAACAGGAGCAGAGCATTGGGTAACCAGCAGTAGCACACAGAGCTGCTCTGTGTTGTAACCCAACACACATGCTGTACACTACTAAGCTTTTTTCTTGGCTGACATAAATATGCCAGTTTAATGCTCAGGAAGAGAAATACAGCCACCAGCTAAGGTGGATGGATTAGAGAATCACACATTCCCAGCTGCCCTGCTCAGTCTGAATGAAGAAACTCAGCAAGTATACACAGAACAGGGATATACACTGTGTTATCTCCCTTTGTGGCATGGTGGATGGTGTGCTGGAGAAAATGACAGTTTATTCAAGCCACTAGCATGGAGAGGAAAGGGATAGAAGTGGCAAAGCTTGTTCTTTAGTGGCTACACATAACATAGCTGACACAATCACTCTTCTTTTTTTGGCATTGTGCATTTCCTTAAAATGTGCACCAAACATTCTTTCAGTTTCCCATATTCCACACCAGTACTCCTAAAATGGTGCTTTGTTTTAAATTTTTATGTCTCCAGTTACATAAAAAGCAGCTTGAAGAGAATTGATTTCTTTCAGAGAATTGATTCTTTTTTTTTTATTTTATTTTTTAATTATTGAGTGCTTTCTTGTATTCATGAAAATAGGATGTTGGAAAGATGGAATAACTATAAAATGATATTTCTGCTCAGTTTAGTGCTAGCTTCCTTCTCTTTCTTGACTGTATTCTAGTTTCCAAATCTCCAGTGGAGTGACTGTCTAAAAAATGAAGATCCTTGCCAACCTCTATTTTTCTGTCAAACAGTTTCTCTGCTGTGATCTGGCTGAAGGCAGAGCCCACCACAGTGAAATGAGGAGATTGAACATAATTAGTGGGGAAGGCTTTTGTTCTTGAACAAAGGGATGGTTTAAGATGTTTCTATTTTGGGCTCAAGTAGACTTGAACTTGTACTTAGCTCCAATCTGATGAAAAAGTAATAACGGAGGTATTTTTAAAAATTATTATTACATTTTATCTATATATTAAAACATTTAAATTTCCTATGGATGTCATAGCACTAATGAGCCTTTAAGTGGATTTTTAGCCTAATCAGAAAATGTGTACCTTCTCTTTAGCTTTGGGTGCCTGGCTTATCAGCAAGCCCCCAGCACCAGCACAGTGATGGTCTTCAGAACCTCAGCCTCATTTTCCTGAGCACATTTTATACCATCAAACACCATTAGCATCAGTGATGTAGAAAGATATAAAGGAAATTAGAATCTAACTGGTCATAAGATTAGATATTATGTGTTTATAACATGTCTCAAGGCTAATTTAAATAAGAGAAAGTCTTTCCTTTGTCTTCCGTGAGTTTTAACTCGGGAAATTACTATGAAACCAGGTAAAGGTAAGAAATCCTTAACTAACAGTTTCTCAAATCTTTGTCTGAATTTTGAAATGAGTCTTCTCATTTCCTTTTTAGAATAATTTGATTAATTTCTTTCTTGGAGCTGAGCCACTAATTCAGGGAGCAAGTGGTGAATTTAGTTTTCTATTTATGGATGGTCCTTTGAGATGAGATAATGCTTTCACAGAGTTTATCAGTTGTTTATTGAGCGGGGTTTCTTTCCACTCATTGCACTCTTTTCCTAGTGAATGGCTTGTTGTGATTATTTGGTAGTCAATATTTAGCATGCAAGTCTTGTGGGCTCATTGTGATAAGTCACACAATGCTGCAACTGTCTCGGTGGAGAACAAACATAGCACAGGAGGAGGGTCTGAAGCTGTCCCTGGGACTGTGAAAAGTCTCAAGGAGAAACAGCAAGTTAGAAAAGAGAAAGGGATATTTAGAAAAATCTTTAAACTGTTTTCTTGACTTCAGCAGACAGGCCTTGCCTAAAGCAGAATTCCTTAAAAACTTCCTACTCTAAGGTTTGTTGGGACAGCACAGAGTTCAGCTTTAATTTTGTCATATTGTATTCTGTTATCACTTGGGATGTGAGATAATCATAAATGTGCAGCAGCGAGGTCCTAATCTAGATCATTTCATTTCTGTCATGGTTCTGGCACAAGAGCTTTGGAATAGTATGCCCACAAGCTTTTCTGAACTTCTGGAGAGGATGCTGCATATGTACAGTGGCGGTATCAAGTTCAGTGCCCTGGCTCTGTGCATGTGTGCAGTGTGTCCCTGAGGAGTTCTTCTCATTCTGCATGCCCATAGACATTTATTTCATGTGGCAGTGCCCTTGTCCCCCTGTCTCCCTCCAAAAAGGAAGCTCACACTGGATGCCTGTATTGTGGCAATCTCACCTATCTGACTTTCCCTTATCTGAACCCTTGAAAGAAACAGTAACAAAGGAATAAATATGGATTTGGACAAAAACACCACTGAAGCTTAACAGGATTAATACAATTCACATTCCTGAATGATTCTAGAAAATCTTACCTTTCCCTTGTGAATGAATGCTGTCACGATGAGCATTATGCCAAATGGTAACCATTAGGCTATTTTATGCTTTGCAAAGCTAGGGTGGCTTGAATATTGTTATCACCCTTTCAGTGAGAACAATGCTGCACCATAAAAATTAAACACATCATTCTTAATTTGCTAGAAATAGTTGCAGTATCCCTGTTCTGAAAGCATAAGAGTACTTCCTTTTTCCATTCTCATTCTCCCCACAAATTAAAAAATGACCTCTGAATCATGAAAAGTATTTTCAACAAAGAGCCAATTTGCAGGTCCTGAGTTCATAAAGACTCCCCACCAAACCATACAAATATCTTTGGACCAGAAGGTGGCTTCAAAATAGCAAACTGATGTGAGAAAATGAAATATATTAAGACACAGTTTTATTGCATGCCCTTTGTGACAAGGGACCTACTTGTAATCACAGGCAGTATCCATGTGTGTTTTAAAAGGAGTGGATGTTAGAGGCATCTGGATTTAATTACAGATTTGTTTCAGATGAAGCTCTAGCATAACTTCAGTCTCATTGGTAGATCATGGGGAAACTTTACTGTGGTATGAGTGTTACATCTGTAAGTACAGGATATTTTTTTTCCCTTTTCAGGAATATTAAGTTTTTAATACTTAGAAAGGAGGTGAGGAGAGATCTTCACTCAACCATTTGCTCATTTCCTTTCTTCTTGAATTACCATTTCTTTTCAAACACAGCAGCGCTTTACAAGGTTAGAGTTCTTTTCAGGAATGCTAATTAGAACAAGGGGGAAAAAAAGTAATATTCTAATACATATTGCCGTGCTTCCCATGATGTGATGTTATTTTTGGCACTGGAGTAGAAGTTATAAAGATGATAATTTTTAGTTTGCTCAAAATTCAATAGTCTTGGTAAATATGTTTCTTTAAATGAGGCAAAAATGTGATTCTTTTAAGCCAGCTCTGTGTTTATCTGTTATATAAAAGTACAATGGCAAATGTAATAGTGATAATGTGGAAGACTCCACTTTATTGTATGATACAATTGTCTGAATATTCATTATATTAATTTGGCTTGATGTTAATCATTAACATTGCTTCAAAGAAACATTTTTCTTTAAAAAAGATATGAATTATTTCATACTACTGTAAAAACACCTTCCTATTCCATAAACTTTTAAACACTAGTCATGTTTGTGCAACTCAGTACTCTGTGGTTATTATAGCATCTTTATCCCTTTGTCTATTCAGATTATAATGTGTCTAAGGCCTTATTTTCAGTCTACTGTGTAAAAATAAAAAAACAAACATTCCCTCCCAGCTTCTAACACTGCAGAAATATAAATGTAAATGGTACTCCTCTTTAAAAGTCAACTCAGATATAAAATACTGTGTCAATTTTTCTCTTACTACTTGTTCTTCTCCCAAACTTAGGACATGAATCTGCCCTTTTGCACATTTGAGGCTAAATGTAATCTCACCCTAAGACCCAGGGGCATAGGTAACTCTATGACTACGTGTAGGTATATATCTGCAAATTCTAATTCATATATATATATATAAATATATTTTGTTTTATAAATGGCAAGGGTATGCAACATCAAGAATGACACCTGAACAGTATATTGGTTTAAAACTCCTCAGGTGAACCTGGCTTCGTTAATGTTTCAGCCTTGGAATGCCTTATTTCATGGTTTTGACTGGTGTTTTCTGTCTAAACCTTTGATACCTATTTAGGAAAGAATATGCTAAAATCTAATTTTTTGTCTTTTCTTTCCAAAAGTATGGACAAAGGGGGTGGAATTAGAAGGCACTTAGCATTGGTTAATAATCTCTAATGGAAATGCATATGCATAAGATCAACTTTTTTTGACAAGTATGTTAAATTGCATATTTTAAGCTGAATCTCATATTGTGCTTTTTTCCTATATATTTGAGCACTCTGAGTTTCTTTGGACTATTTACTTTCTGACCAACTGGATAATTCTGTGTAATTTACTAATACTACCTAAACCTTTCAGAAGTTATGTTGCTGTCCCAATCCACACTTTTATCAAAAACTAATTGACTTTGCAGGATAAAATTGCAGTCATTTCAGCTATATAGAAGGGAAGTGCCATGGATAGCTTTATCACCATATGCATGGTAGGCTTTATGTGAAACATCTGATGGCTTTCCTGCTTCTCTGACCTGCATTTCTGCCTGTGAAAATACCACTAGGCCTTTTCAGTTAAAAAATGATAATGAATTATTTGCACGGACATGTGGACATTGAATAATAATACTGGGTTTTTTGTTTGGTTTTTGTTTTCATTAACTACAATATGGACTAAAGAACTTGAAGAGCATCATCTGAATTAGTCTTTTAAGAGGGAAATATACAAGATCTGAGCCTTTGTGGACAAAACCAGTGTCATGTCTTAAGTACATTCAAGTCCCCTACATTAAAAGTGTTTTGTCTTGAATGATATAATGGAAGTGTTAAATATTTTCCCAAACTTCCAGGAGAATTTGTGATTGTGGGCAGAGCCCTTTTCTGTGAGACTGCTGAGGATTCAAGACCACTTCTTTAGTGCTCCATCCTTTTAAATTCTGAACAATTTTGTGGATAATTAATATACTGTGGACTATAGGTCATAAATTGTTTCCAACAAATAATTCATGCAAAAAAATTAAACTCTTTTCTGCTTCCAGAATCTCTGTGAAGGGATGACCATTTAGTCTCACGGGAATTCACTGACTCTTTGCACTGTTTTGTTTTTATTGGTTCCTGTTAATAGTGACACATTATTTCTAAAAGGTTGAGGAGGACAAATTATAGTTCTGATGCTAACACCCCAAAAGTTTACTTACTGAATATGAGAGAGTGGCAGAATCTTTAACTGCTGTCAGTTGCTGATTTCAGTAGTTAACTGAAGTAGTTATGTTCTACTTGTCATGCATGACATTTGGATAATATACAAAATCACTTGGCATGCTTAATAATATTGCAATACATTTTTGTAATGGCTGCTGCTAAAATGCACATATTGGCAACTTTTACTGGTTCCTACTCCATTCTCCACTCCCTGAAATAAAGTGTTTTATTTATTTGCAACACCTGGAGAGGTATGAGAATGATATTGCAAAAGCCCATCTGGGCCAGTGAGCAGCAGATAAATAAATCATAGTGCTGAAAGAGCATGTGCATGAAGTAAAACTGGAGGAGCTTTTGGGTATTTGGCCATATATTTTCTAAAGATGTTTTTTTGTCTGCATTGGAACAATAATGTTGCTGGGTTGGTTATAAATGATATGTGGTACAGAAGTGTAGCTCCTGGAATTTTTCACTTGTTGTCTCACTCCAATGTGAGTGAACCACTGCAGGTGGTTTGATCCTGCTGTTAACAAAAGACAAGCACTGATTCTAAAATTTTTACTGATGACTTTGAATATCATTGGTAGAAATTTACTGACCCCCCCCAACTGTTTAATATCTCTTCAGTCTCTTGTTTTCATGAGGCCAATACCATGAGGTGAATGGCAGCTGCCTTCCAGAGGCTATGGTGCTGGCCCTGTTAACTGTCTGCCTCTCTTCCAGTTTTTCAGGGTCATCTTCTCATCCTCTGCTTGCCTGCCAGCAGAATGAATGGTGGTCTTTGTTAACCAGTTCAATGATAATACTTTTTTTTCTTGAGAATTATGGTCTGAATAATAAAAAAAAAATTAAAAAAAAAAATATATTTAGTATCTATCCCCCATATCCACATACCTCCAACAAAACAGTTTTTATTACATTTTTGCCTGGATTTTAATTTCTTCCTTGAGGCTCCCTGGGATTTAAGGATGCTCTCTGGGTAATTCTGGAAAATCTTTCTCATAAAGTGGTTTTTTTTTTCAATCATTTTCTGTTCCTACCTTTTTCTGTTTCCCAGCTGGCAAACTTCCTATATCCTGGGTGAATACTGAAGGCAGGTACAGTGATTGTGTATACATGATTTTTCAAACATAGAATGATCTCAGAAATTACATTTTCAAGCCCTCTGCTTCTGTGTAGAAAACGTTGCACTGCAACAAAAGTCTGCAAAGATGTATAAGTACAAGAAATGGAGTGTACTTCAAAACAGTCATAGCTTTATCAGTATTATAGTCCAAATAGCTCCAGGAATAATTATTCATATATCAAGCACAGCACTTGAAAGTCTGGTAACTTAGGGAATTATAAGCTCTAGAATAAGAAAATTGGCAAAGACACCTTCTGTCAAAAAGAAGAAAAAAAAAGGAGAAAAAGAAGATTCTTTATATTAAAAAAATCCCGTCTCAGTCCTGAGATATTCTTAACTTCCTGCTTGTAACTACAGCTATATCTTCCTGCTACATAGAAGAGAGGGAAATTTTTAATTTTTTTTTTTTTTTTTTTTTTTTGAGAAAAAAATACTTAACAAAATCTCCCACATGAGCTTTTTAATTTCATATCCACCTAAGGATATCTTGCTTCCGCTTGTAATTTTTAGCTGATTAGAAGCTAGCCCATGTGTTTTTACAAGCATACAGGATTTGTATTAATAGAAACAGCAGCACATCCTGTTGTAATGAAGGAACATAGAGATGCAGAAATCTTTTTGGGGTAATTTAATTGCTTTGAGAGTTGGAGGCAGGGTTTACTTTTATATGCATATAAAAGTTTCATCCAAGGCCAACCACCACAAAACTAGTACAGCCAATAAAATATCACATCAACACATTGATTTTCTTTAGCTATAAGATGTCCCAAATCTCAGTGCCAAAATAAATGCTGTCCTCTTATTTCTGTTCCCCAGTCTCATCTCCAGTGCTGCAGCCTTGTCATTGCTTGAACAGATGCTGAATGTAGATCTGCTGCCTTGGGTATGTTTAAAAAAGAATATGCCTATAGAATGAATTCATTTTCCTCTATTTTTTTGCAGTTGCCTAGTCTTTGATGTGTATTTTGTCAAGGCATTTCTTTCCCTTTCCCCAGCACCTGCATCTTAAAGAAAATTAATAGTGGTAAGAATTAGAAGCAGGCTGGTTTCCTACACTGGACTCCTTTATGGAATCAGTTTTAGGGGTTGTATTCCTAATGTGACTGTCCTAAACTAAGGACTTTATATGTTATCAGGACACTGGTTCTTTCCTTTGTTTTACCTTGTGCACCACTCAGGGTCCCATCTATGTGTCTTTAACTCAAGACCATATTTGAATATTTCAGGCAGTTCTTGAAGGTTCAAACAGGTTATCACTAAACAGATAAAGGATTTGTGTCATGTATTGTGTCACTTCTGAGAGACTCCTTGAAGACCCACTGAATTTAACAAAGGATTAAGGCAGTCACCTCAGTTAGTTTTGGGCCTTCTAGTTCTACAACACTAACTTCTTGGTTAGACTTCTAAGAGCTTTAATAGGAAATAAGAGCCTTATTTACTGCCTCTGTATCTGGTGCCATTAGACAGGTGAGGTTCAATGGATTCCTTGCTATGCTGGCTGTAGACATCTACACTCAGGAAACTGGCACAGATTATTTTTACTTTTTTTTTTTTTTTTTTTTTTTTTACTTTTTTTTCCCTCCCCCTGAATGAGTGAGCTCTGCAGTCATTGTGTTTCTAGGTATATCAAGACCTATATCTAGTCTATGAACATTATTGCTAAGAACTTTTAGTGAGTAATCAGATTGAGTTGGCTTGGGTACTCTAAGCCAGGCAGTGCTGATTTCTGTGCAGGCCAGCAATCTGAAAATTTGCTCTGCTTTTCAGAAGGGTTTTGCAGTCCAAACTGAGGGTTTTGTTATTTTTTTCCCTGCAGCTATACTGCTTTCAGTGACTTAACTGAAGGCTGAGACAGGTGTATCTAGCCAGGCTTCAGTGTAAGCACAAACTGCAGCATAAGCAAGAAAGAAATTCAACTTTCTAAATCATAGAATCAAAGGATGACTTGGGTTGTAAAGGACCTTAAGGATCATCTAGTTCCACCACCTGTCCAGCCTGGCCTTGACTATTCCCAGGGAGGGCACATTCTGGGCAACCTCTTCCAGTGTCTTACTGCCCTCACAGTGAAGAATCTAAATCTAATATCTAATCTAATTTTCCCCTCTTTAATCTTAAAACTGTTGCCTCTCAACCTATCACTATACACCCTTGTATAAAGTCCCTCCCCAGCTTTACTGTAGCTCCTTCATGTACAGGAAGGCCAACATAAATTCTCCCTTCTCTTCACAAATCTGCAATTATATCATTTGACTACCTTCAGGATTAAGTGCAAGGCCAGGCCCATTACTTCTTTAGTTCACTAAAGTCCAAATGCATCAACCTCTAAACACCATGTATTAGTTGCAGGAAGACTGGTGGAAAATTATTACTGTTGCTTGGGGTGCTTTCTACTCGTTCTCTAATATTGTTTTGAAATCCCTTTTTGGTAGACCTTGGCCAACATTAGCAAGCAAGATGACATGTGCCATCTGAACTTTTCTTTGAATACATGCCAGTTTCTTGACTGCAGTATCTTTGAACTCCCACATTGCTCTACTGCTTTCTGCAGAGCCAGAAAATGTGTCTGTGTGGGTGTTTGGCCTCTGAGCTCTCAATGACAAGGTGTTTGCCATCAACAAAACATGGAACTGAGCAGAGAGAGTCAAATTTGCAAAGTAGATTCACGAGTCAAATAGAGAAAATTTGTGCAGAGGAGGGAATAGCAAGAAAGCCCAAAGCTTCATCCTTTTTCTTGGCTTCTGGTTATGTCTGAAGTAATCAGAAGGAAATGAGAGCTCAAGTTGACATTTCCCCTTAAATTCCCTTAAAATTCCCTGTGCATCAGTGCTGAATGTGAATAGCATTTTCTTCCTTTCTTACTTTCTGGTCTGGTTTGGTTTTTTGTTTTGTTTTGGTATTTTAATCTAGTAATAGATCTCTGTAACACCAATTGCTAACTGGTTTATGCCTTATCAAAAATCCATTCAGGAGAACTTGTGGTAAAAACTGTAAATTTTATATAATTGCAACTAGAAGCTAAGTTTTGCTTCAGGGTCTGCTACACTATCAGACTATGCAAGACCAAAAATTAATGATGTCATTCCTATGACTTCTTCCAAGGGGATGGATGACTGTGTTTGACCCAACAAGACATTGACTTTGGCAAGCAAGGTAGCTTTGAATCAGAGCTCCTTATCATTAATATAGTGTTCTCACTGGTGTATACTCCAAGAAGCTTTTGATCTTAGTCATGTATTTTCAGTGGGATGTGATAGTTACATAAAAATAAAATATTTTAACTGCTTATACACTATCATGTAAAATTGCCAAGGTGACAAAACAGCAAACATCCTGTATTACTACCTTATGCCATTGAATTTCAAGTAAACTAGAACTCTTTACACTTTAGGAGAGTTGCCAGTCCCCCTGAAATTACCATTTTAATTGTACTAATCATAAACACTTTGCTCTGGCTGTAATACTAGATTGAGGAGATTAAATCTATTTAGGTATAATTTGGGAAAAGAAATACTTTTTAGCTAGCTTTGTTATAATAGAAAAGTTACTAATTTTTCTCACTGGAGCTTGATCAGATATGAAATTGTAGTGTTAGAAATGGCACTTTTGTTTTAATATGTATGTGTAGTTGGAAAACACATTTGTCTTATTCTTACTTTTATTACTGTCATATTAATATGAAATTATTATAATTTATTTAAGATGTATCATTTTGAATTTTTTTATTATTAATGCAAATAGTTGGTAAAGACACAACATCGACTTACTTTTAAAGGAATAATTTGCCATATCTTAAAATAGCAAGTATCTTCTGGCCTCAAAATTTCCAAAGCCAGCTCTTTTTTTAATGAACTCTTCTATCTTAAAATTGCCAGCAGGCTTAACATTATAGAAGACCTTTTTGTCCTGCTGGCTTGTCTTTAAGGAGCTCTTTGCTGCCTGCGGTCTTCATCAGCTCAAGCACAATGGAGAACCCAAGCTGTTTCCTTCAGTCTAATTAACCCCAGGCTATTACAGGCATGTTTGGTGTCATACTTACAATCTTTTCTTTTTTTGTTACTTAAACAAATGTCTTGATTTCAGCATTTTTTTGTATTGGCTCTCTCAGACAACATGGTACATGCTTTCAAATCTTTTCCTTTTCATGGCTGACCTATTGTGGGGAGAAGTCTGTGCTTTTAACCTACCATTTTGGTAAGTTTAATCTAATGGGTTTTTTGCTTGGGTGAAAAGACAGTCATAGTTAAAATACAGAATATGTTTCTGACATCTTTGTTCTGTATCCTTCTAAGTTCAAATATAGTAGAATCTTAAGCAATGGAAATCAGAGAAAAAATGTAATGGTTCTCTACCCCTTACTCAACAGCTTTCTTAGCACCATTGATTTAGCAGACATACCTGCAAATGGAAGACACAGTGATAAATGACACTTCTGTATGTTCTGCCTCTTTTTTTTTTTTTTTTAATTTAAAAAGATTTTTGATGGAAAATACAACTTTTCAAAGATTTCTAGTATTGACAGAGGTTTTTAAGAGTAATAAAGCCCTCACAAAAATATTTATGTTCTCCCTATGCAATTAATACTCCGATTCTTTTAAAATTTTCTTTCTTTTTTTGAAAAACTAATGCAAATCAGCAAGACTCCACTGGCATTGAAAGTTAGACAGTAACTCAGACTGTATGGGCATCATACTGATCATGTGCTGCAGCAAGCTTTCTTCTTGTTCAGATATGCAAAGAGTAAATAATAACCATCTTTACCTAACATAGCATAGAGATCTGAGAAAGGATGGAGAGGATCAAGCATGCTGGTCCTATTACTCCTCAAATATTTCTTCTGCTCCAGTATATGGCAGCAAGAGATTTCAGAACTGTATGGTGACTTTATGGATGAGCATGAGGGAATCTCTCATTCTGGGTACACAGCTGGTCACAATGGATTGCCATCAAGGCTATAGGAAGTATATAAATATTATGTCTCAAATGAGCAGATTGCAGCAGAGAGGGTTAATTGTGTCTCTGATACTATATCTGGAAAAATTTATTGGATGAGTTCCCTCTGATTGCTAATTGCATACACTATTAAGCCATAATTTTCTTTCCTTTCTCATTTGCTTTATGCTTCAAGGTAAAAGATGGAACATGGGACTATGACAAATTCTCTTCTGGGATCTATGTAGTGGGGCTTGACTTTGATCTTCCTTTTCTACTGCCCTTGGAGACCAAAGGCATTTTTACATGTGGCAGATGAACAGAACTGTGGGCCTCAGAGCTGCTGTGCTGATCAGAGGGAAGTGCCCTGAAAGATCTGTGTTCTGTATTCTTGAAAAATTAAAAAGTGTAGTGCAGGCTGTTTGGGGTGTATGTGGCTCTGTGTCCTGGCCAGGGGCTTTTAGTGTGGCTTGGAATGAAAGGTCAGATGGCCTCCAGTTAGAATGTGACCTCTGCTGTTGAGTCATATGAAACAGGTAATTTCCTTCCACCCCTATCTTATGTGCCCATTAGCCACACAAGAATTGGTGGCTAATAAGAGAGTTCCTTGCAATTTTTGGAAGCTCTGCTTTCCTTTTAACTCTTCACAATGCCTGCTAAGGAATTAAGGCTATAGTGAGTATAGATTTCAAATAAGTTTCTGTTAGAGAAGCCAATCCTGTCAGTAAGAAGAGGTTGATAGCTGAGACTGCACATTGAGGACTCATAGTTACAGAGACTCCCTAAACCAAAGTCAGTATCAGGCTTTGCTGGGTCAGTGGTGCAAAAAAGCAGTGCTGGGCTATGTGCATTAGAGAGAAGATTAAATTAGGGTTCCTCTGCAATACCATTATCTTACTGGAACTCCTGTGTACTGGGTGTCTGCTGTATGTATCATATTCTCTAAGGTGTGTTACCCTTCTTTGAGGGCTGTGCAATCATGGAAGAGCCATGCAGGACAGTGCTGAGTGAAATCCAGAAATAGGAGGGGTGTGCATAAGGTAACCAGGGGGGGCATCTATGTATGGTCACAAGTGGCATATGGTTTGTTCCACTACGAAGTGGCCTGAAGATCTACTAATTGATTATCTTGAAAGCTTCTTGTGTAATTGAGTGATTAAGGGTGTATTTGGGGAAGACAGGGCTTTGCTTTCAGCTGCAAACTTACTCTGTGGGATTTTCTTCATTTTCCTGAGTTCTTCCAAAGCTATTTTTTTTTTTTTTTCTTTTTGACTAGGGTAGAAGAAGTAAAAGGAGACCCGGGGATGCTTTTTATTGTGTGCACTACATCTAAGCAACAAGGCCTTGTATTCACTGAAACTTGTGAGTGCTATCATAATGAAAATAAAACATAGAGTCTCATTCACAGCAACTGATAAATACATGGTACTTTGTTAGCTTCTGAAGAAGGCTTTATAATTGAATAGATATTGTTGTACAGAAAGCAACTACCAATACCTCTTTTGATTGATTTCTTTTTCCTTTCCCATCTATTTCTCTCCACAGCTTTTCTATTTTTTTCCTTCTATTACCTTCATTATTGTACTTGGAGTGGTAGCTTGCTTTTCTATGAGGGATGGATGGCTCTTACAATCATGACTATCACCTTTTGGTAGAAAAGAGGAAATGGATGCAAGCTACACCAGGGGAAGTTTAGGATGGATATTAGGAAACATTTTTTCTCTGAAAAGGTTATCAGACACTGAAGTAGTCTGTTCAGGGCAGTGGTGGAGTCACTACTCTGGAGGTATTTAACAGCATGTAGACCTGGTCCTTAGGGATGTGGTTTAGTAGTGAATTTACAGTGTTGTTCCAGGTTAGACAGGATGATCTTGATCTGTCTTCCAACCAGAGACAGTCTGTGATTCTGTGTTTCACAGGGATACATTTGCTTTTTGATGCATGTGTCACTCCCTGGTCCAATTATTACTGAAAGTTTCATAGGCAAAATTAATTAACAGTCTTCCACAATACTCCTGACTCCTGGAGTTCCAGTAATGACTTGATTTTTATAGAATTGAGATTATTACATGCAACAGACAAGTCTGGACAAAACAGCTTACTTGGTAGAGCTTCTGAAAGCTTATTAGTATTATCAGCATCCTCTCTGCAGCTGCAGAGATGCCAGACTTTAGGACTGTAAGCACAGGATGCAGAATTTGGGTTATACCTGATAGTCTGGAAAAAGGTCTTACATTGTTCACCCATCTCCATCTATCATCATATTCCCAAAAATAATGAGAGGTATTCTTCAGGTTAAAGAAAAATTAGTAGTGAGAGGAAGTTCACACTTGAAGCACAGGTAGTTGTTAGAATTTAGTTTTCAAATCTGGCAGCTTAGATCTGTAGAGTGTTCAGATTTTGATACAGTAAGGGAAACACCAATAGAAGTTTTTTCTCTTTAGAGAGAACCTAGCCTCATGTATGGGTTTGGTAGTGCTTTCTCTAGGTAAAAAATTGAATTTCTTCTCCTTTTCAGTATGTATCAATATCTGATATTTTCCCTGAAGTGAAAAACAAGTATAATTTCTCAGTTCTGTCCAGTACTTCTATTTTGCAGCTGCTAAAAGCTAAAAGGTCGTCTTCTCCAGGACTCCAGCTCTCTTCCAGGCATTACATGTTTCCCATGGAATGAGGACTTTTGAAAGGCTCATGATGTGTGAGCCATCTACAGGTACTTGCCTTAACCTGCATATTGCAGCACCCTGAAAGTATTGGAGGCAGATGACTCTTTCTGTGAGGTTTAGCACAGAGAGAATGCCTTTGAAGTGGTAAGAGTAGTATCAAGAGAAGACAAGAAATCAAGAGAAGACAACAAACAAGTCTGAAGCAAGAGGAAGGTATTCATCATTCTCCTCCACTGATTGAGGATTCCTCCAACTATACAGGTATCTTTCTAGGCAAGTACCTAACTAATATCATCAAATACCTTTGGGAATCAGATCCTTTCCAGAGATAACATATAGACAATAATTTATACAAGAAGTTTTACATTTATGGTTAAGTGACCTTGTGTTCCTAGGTTTTCAGTCATAATTAAGAGGGGTTTTTTTCTTCTTCCAAACTGAAAATAATTATTTACAAAATAGTGAGGTTGAGTAAAGTGTGAGTAAACATTTTCAAAAGAAAAGGTGAAAGTGTTACAATATGAGGTAGTTTTTGTGGCAAGGGTAAGAACTATTTCTCATGTAGCAGGTATATTTGAAAAGCAAGAAATTCCTTATAAGACCCTAGGGGAAATTACTCAGATTAGTCACCTTAATTTCAAATATAGGCAGTCCTGGGCCTATATGCCAGATCTGCAGGTCCCATAGTACAGACTGTTGCAAAATTGATCCACATTTGCTGAGGCTGTAACTCCTTTTTCTGAATGGGCCATGTTCCTTAGAAAGGCCTATTTCCACAGAATATTAACTTGGGCTTCTCTGAAGAGTCTGTGTTCTGCTTTTGGCCACACTGAGCCCTGGCACTCTTATGCAAAACAGGAACTGGACACTTATGTCAAACAATTGCTCTTTAGTCTTTGGTAGCATAAGGTATATGTTGCATAAAACTAATGCAAAATGCTTGTAGCCCCCTAGAACATCCAGACATATTCAGTACATAGAAAAAATGAAAGAAATGCAATAAAATAAAAATAATATGCACTTTAAGGTATGCTGAATCCTCAGACACAGCATGTTGTTAAGTGCTTATGTGGAGTCTTATTTTTAAGGCTTGTTGCAACAACCCAGAATTACCATATGCTATTATTTTAGTTGCTTGGTGAGAAACAGCAGAGCACCATAGAAGTATGTTGATAGCTATGTATTATTCCTTCTTTGATTGTATGAATTAAATTCATGAAAAGAGAGTTTTCAGTGTGTCCATCACCTGATAGGATTGTCTGCATGAATTAGAATAGTGAATAAGTCTAAGAGTTTCTGAGCTGTGGTTTACAAATTGAATCAATGTGGCCATATCCTGAGAAAAAACAGTCTATTATGTCTCAGTTCATGTGAACTGCTGTGCACTTCATGTTCATTAGAAATGCAGAGTTCACTTAACAACATGATATTTCATTTTCACATCACTTTGGTGGTGCATAGGCATGCTCAGTTAAAAATGGGACAACATATGGCTGTGTTGTGTAGGTGTGGGATTAAAATTTCTCCATGATAATCCCTTGAACTTTTACTACCCTGGTATTTTTCTCAGTACTAAATATAGTAACACTTGTGTCATTTAGATACTTTAAGGCACAAAAAAAGTGTCTTTTTGGGTGCTGCACTGCATCCTATAGGGTCTTCTGATCCAGAAGGGCAGATAACCTCTTGCAGACCTGGAGTCACAACTATTGACTATGTGCAGATGTCTCAGAAACTCCATAGTGCTTAAAATCATACTGGATCCCTATTCTTAAACAATTCAAATCCCATCCTGCAAGCATGCACACACACACAAACACACACACTTACTCTCACACCCTGGAAGATGAGGATGTACAATCAATTTTGAACAGTGCAGATTCAAGTATTTTAGTTTAATTTACTCATTAATGTCTGGGCTGTTGTTAGAAGTCACCTTTATGACATACAAGCTCTAGCAGTGGTTTCTAGCTCCTTAACACCAGCATTGAGTTTTCCAGCCCTGCTGCAAAGGATGCATTTGGGAAGTGAGCTCTTTTGCTTGTTAACATGATGATGGACTCCAGAGTCTTTTTTTCCCTTGAACAACAGCAGCTGCTGGGGAAGGGTAAAAAAAAATGTTATCATCTCTTTCTACTGTTACCTTAACAAGCTTCTCAGAAGCTTTTTACACAGTAAAATCTACCTGTACCTATCCTGACATCTTTTAGGGATCCTTCTTTTCAGCATCTTGTTCTGAAAATATGAACCTAATTTTCCAGTTCAGTGACCACAAGCTTTTTTTTTTTTTTAAGATGATGATAAAATATAGAGAAGAAATACCCTCAAGCTCAGAGTTAGGAGATTAGGTATCTTTTATGTTTCCTTTCTGTGACACTGCTATAATCCTCTAGGAGTCTTTGGGTCCTGCTCTGTTGGAGTGTTACTATTTTAATAGGTGGCTTGAACAAAAAGGCTTTCCAGCACCTGAGTATGGTGGCCCAAAATTCTACTTTATCTCTTTACAGCAGTGACTAGTCTTCAATTTTTGCACTGTCCTGTAATATTTTTTAACTCATTTTCTCCCTGGATTTGTTACTCCAGAGGTAGCAATATTCCCAATAGTGATGATGAAAAGAAATAATTAAAAAATAGCTCTATTTATCTTTGCTGTCTGGTTTCTAATTCTTGTAGAATAATTTGTATTTTCTGGCTTTCTTCTCTACTGAGGAGTGCAGAGGTGGCTTACAAACTGTGTGAGAGCTTACTCTGACATTTACTGCCATATTACAGGGCTATTCTCTCTTATTGTAATGTGTTTTGCACAGAAGTCTTTGCCAATCAGTTATTTAATCTTAAAGCAGATATCAGTCCATATTTTGTGCCTGTCAGGTTTCCCTGTAGGCATATACATTATTGCCAGGTCTGAGGTGGGAAAGGACTCTGTGATACTGTCTCTATCCTTATGTTTTTTTGTTCCATACCTTGTGCTTTTACCTGTCTTGTCTTTTATGCTTGACAAGAATTTAGGTTAACTGTACATTTATTCCTCATTTATTCTCATTTTTCATTGTGTCAGGTTTGTTCTTTTTTCAGGGAGAACTTGAGTACTGAACTTTTCAGTTTTGAAATGAAAAATGCATTAGTAGGATGATCAGGCTTATGTAATATAAAAATGTGTTTAAAAGCCTGGGAAGTTTGGCATGACAAAAAAACTCAAAACAAACAACTATAAACTTTCTTGGTGATAATTTGAAACCATAATCATTTTTTGGAGTGGTGTTGGAATCAAAGCAACTTATCATATCTGTGGAAAGCAGATAGCAGTAATACCTGTTTACATTTTGGAAGCAGACGTTCCACACATCTAGTTATATCTAACCTGCTTCAGCACCCATCAAAATTAATAGTCACCACTCTTTCAAAAAAGGGCCTAAAATGACTCAATCAGCTGAAGTTTCTCTATGTTTTATCTCCTTGCTCTTCTTTGAGGCAAGGAGAGGCTGTCTGTTGCTGTGCAGTGACATTGTATGTCTTCATTAAAGAGAAACTGAACTGTCCTGTTCACTGGGTATACTTTTACATCCTACCATCTTCTTGCTCCCTCCTGACTCTCAATAAATAAAATCATCTCAAGGCAGACAAAGCTGATAAGTTGCAGGCAGACAGGGAGGGATGGAAGCTGCCTTTGGAGTCATGAACTGGGCTTTCCACTGATGTGACAGCACTGAAGACTCTCAGACATTAGGGATCAAATACTGAGCTTTTGAGGCTTCTTGTTTCAAAAAATACATAAAACCAAAGTGCTGATATGTTACCTGGAATAAAAGCCAAGTCAACAATAGAAAGATAAAGTAAGTAATATAAAGAGTAGAGACTGATGGTCACAGTAATTGCTCATCTTACATGTATATTTAATGCTGGTTGAAAGTGTGCATAGGAACTGATGAGTTGCAGGCATACGTATGGTGTGTGCCCAGTAAAAAGGAAGGCTTTAAATTATGCAGGACGTGTCATCTTGTAGCCAAATATTTAACACTGTTCCTACAAAAAAGAGACAGCTCATAGGATCCTTATTTAAACATTAGTAATCAAATCCTTTTCTCATCATGGCAAGCTCTTTTGCATAATGTGTGCCTGCCACATCTAGAACTCACACACAAACTAATTTGCAAAGAGGCAGCCTGATGCAGGTTGACAAATCTTAGTGCTTCAATAGCAATTTGTGCTGTACCATAACCATGTAAGTGAGTAAAAATAGGTCTGTCTGGATTGCTATTTGCTGATTATAATTGTTGTCTGTGCATCTATATTTTACAGTGACTTATGATTATTTCTTGTCCTGGGACTGGGAAAGAATATCTTTGCTACAGAAAATTATCCATTCTGCAAAAAAAAAAAAAAAGTTGGAAATGCAAATATTTTACAGAAGATGAAAGTCACACAGAACTCCCCATAACTCTTCTGGAAGTAAAGCTTTCTCTCAGCACAAACTGACTGAACTGTCTAATGGGTATAAATTGTTCCTGCCACAAATGAATTTTATTTCAAATTCAGTATCTTTCAAAATTTATAGTTATCAGTCTGTAGGTTTTTTGTTTCTGGAAAAGGCAAAAAGAGAGCTATCCCAGTGCAATGTGCCCTCATAAGACATTCATCATTTAGTCTTACTCAAGCACTATTTGCTGTCTTAAGAGGCAGTACCCTGCACCTGTGTTTTCCTCAGCTGAGTATATTTGGGTGCTGATAACTTAATAAGCCTGGGGAAGGAGAGAAAGGCTAAAGAACAACCATGCAAACCCTAGGCAGTCAGCAGCTTTGATAGCAGCAGATGAAGTTTCAGTGGGAATTACAAATGAGGAGATAGAGCAGAATTTGTAATAAAGACCCACGGCACAGTGCAAGGAACAAAGCTTCCAACCTACATATTTCAAACTTATTTCCACAGTGCTTGAAATTCCATAATGATAATGCTGACCTTTAGTATGTAGGTACACTATGGGAAGGAAGAGAGGGCTTGTTATATTGTGAGGGCACAAAATTTGAAAGTTTGAGAGCATGATGGGAAGCTGTAGGAATTAACATGGAGAGTAATTAGTCTGCTCTGTAAAGCTGACTATATGTTGGGTATGTCAGTTCTAAGATTGGATTCCAAAATATAACCATTACAGAATTTCAATATGTTACTATGCCATTTTGTTAACATTTAGAATAGAAATAACTGAGATTACAATGGGAATGTGTAGGTGAAAAATACTATAGTAGTTTGATGCATCTTGCATATTTTTAAACCTAAAATTTCCGGATAGGAGATAGGTAGCATACACAGAAAAGTAACAGAAGTTCTGAAAATGTTATTGGAGGCAACTCTGCCTCTGAAGCAGTAAAATCTGGCTCTCATTTTTGATAGTTTGTTTTAGTAGAGAGCTTCTAGTCACTAGAAAAGCATAAGCTATCTTCATGTTGGTTACTGACACAGAAGATTGTAGAGAGTATAATGCTGGATATTGTTCTGAGCAGTACGTAATATTTGGAGAATATGCTATTAAGATAAATATAAAGCAATATTTTCCCAGGATATAGCCACCTGGCTTCTGATCATTCTGCTTCAGGTATTACCTGATCTGATGGCAGAGACAGCAACAGCAACTTGATGTCAATTGTGTCTGTCTTCCATTCTTTTGTGTAATTTGTTTGTTTGTTTTGTTTTGTTTTCCACAATTTTCACCTGCTAATCATTAGTAATTTATTGGTATCTTAAAATTTAAAAGTTATTTTCATGTTCTTTTCCATTTTTGATTTCAGGCTTCACGTTACGTTGCTTTCCTTCCCCAGCATTTCTGTCCTTTGCTTGATACCTCACTTGTTTAGTTTTCTAAAGGGCAAATATACATATACATATATATATAAATGATGTGTTCTTTTTCCAGCTTGGAAACAATTGGCTTTGGGTACATGACTAGACCTCTTCTCCCTTCTTCTGACATTTCACCCATCTTGTCCTTCCCACACTGTGCCTGTCATATTACCTTTTCTTGTCTGCTTTCTATACCTCTTTCTTCATGTCTGTTTTTTCTTGCTCTCATAGTTTTCCATTCTTTGCTTTGGTCTTTCATTTTTTTTTTTCATTTCATCCTGTATATTTTAACAACTGTACTCTTGCCTTCCCACAATTCTACATTTAATTTGCTAACTTGATGTTTGATAAAAAAACCAGCCTGTTAGATCTTATCTGGCAATACATTGGCTCTGATTTGCTACAGAAACAGCAATTGCTGCAGTTTCCCCCCAGAAATGTCCTCTTTTATCCATCTCCTTTGCCATGCTTTCAGCACTGCATGCTAAGGATGGTGTTTACACAAAAACCTAGTGAATGCAGTGGAAGCTTTTTGCTCAGACTCTCTCAATACCTTGGTGATGAAGCCCCAAATGACCCATTTACTGAATAACAAGCTGCCTACAAGTCTGAAAATCTGTGGTTTGAGAAGTAGCCTTTTCTACCACTAGATTTTCTGGTTTTACCTGAGATTTGTTAAAATTCTTGGCTGTCAGGTGCCATGTATGTTATAGCTGCATGAAAAAAATTTTAAAAAGCCAGACAAACAAGGGGGGGCTGCCTGAGATCCAGAAGAAGGTCTTATAAACCAAGACATGAGCAACTTTTCAAAAGGATTTTTCTTGTCCTGCATTCAGTTGAAAATTTGATCCAGTCAAATGGGACTATTTTGGATCTGCAGCTTGTGGGGACAATATGGCACCAGTGACTCGCTGCCAGTGGCAAAAACAAAGTTTTCTGATGATCTGCAGATATTTCTTAATCTAATATGAAGGACATCCAGTGATCTCAGGAATACTTTGTCAGTCTTTTTAGGAAGAGAAAGTATTAAGGGATGAACCCTGAGCTCCCACTGTGCAATAGAATAGCTTTGACTTACTGGTAATGAGAGTAGAATTAAACCCATTCTACCTAGTGAGTGTGAAATTAGCTCATTTGGCATGACAATATTGTATTTCATAGCATAAGAAAAAATCTAGTTGAGAAGGAGTGTGAAGATAGAAATGGTCTATAAATGGTTTCTTGAAACAAATAAACTTTTTTTCTCTTTCAAAAGTGCCCAGCACGTGACAGTATCAACAGAAGTGCCATGTATATTTGTCCTCAAAATTAAACTGTTAATTGGTTATGATGTGGTGCTGATAGAGGTTGGAAGACTGAACATGGATGGAGAATTTCCTCTTCATCTCCAGTTTCTTTCTTTTCTTATCTTTTAATAGAGCAGAGCTTTAGTTCTTTTAATACTTCTCAGCATCTCTCCTTTCACTTTTGAATTCAAATACTTCCATACTGTATGCAGAATTAGGTAAAATAATTTCAGTTATTGTGTATTTGTAACTTAGTGCAGATTGGGAATGAATACAGGTGAGACTGAACTTGCTTGAAACAAACAGAAAAGCAGATAGTAAAGAATCTCTGCTATTATAAAGTGATCAAGCCATACTTAGATACTAATTTAAGGATGTTTCCACTCCATTTTTTCCCTAAAATAATCACATTTTTCTATATCTGTACCCTGCTGCAGTAGCAAAGATCATGCTAAGAATAAATAGCATGTTGTCTAAATATGCTTGCTAACTCAGGAATAAGCCATGTCAAATAGGAGAAAAATCTTTGCAGAAGTCTTGACCAGCATATAAATTAAGCCAGATATAAATAAAGTGTCTGGGGAAGAGCTGCTGATGCTGTCAGGGTTGCCTAACCACAAGGAGATATTCCTATCAGAAGGGAAACAACACATTTATATTTGCAGAACTTTTGCACTGCCAAATAGTATTTCTCTCAAATGGCATGAGGCTTTCTTCCTCTCACTTATCTGCTCTACATATGATAAAATTGTGTAGCTGGCTTTCAAAATAATTATAAGTATGTCTAAAAGTGTGTTGTTTTCATTTATCTTCTAAGTTCTGAAGTGAGGTCATTTCAAGCTTTCCTTCTCCTTTGCACTGTGTAGAAATACTTGAGATTTTCTCCTCTGAATGTACCCAGCAGAGGAACCTTTAAAAGAAATAGAAGCATTTGTGGGCTGATGCTGAAGATTTTAGCTCTTTGCAGCACTTCTTGCCCCACCAAATCAACCACATTTTTTGGACTCAGATAAGGATCAATTTACATGTGAATATGCTGGGTAACCTTAGTTTTTGCCTCACATACTCTGGGGATGCAGATAATTTCTTGTAGGGAAAAAAACCACAAACCAAAAACCAATCAAACACCCAATAACAAACCAAACTAAAACAAACAAAAAACTCAAACAAACCCCCAAAACCCAAATTAGAGGTTTTTTTGGAAGACTACTTTCTGGGCCCTGTTCTTTCACCTGGTTTTGGCATGATCAGTTATCAGGAATCAGAATCACATCAGGACTATATTGCATTGCTAACATGAGGGAGGATTTGTGGGTGGCCCTTCATTCTATTCTTATTTGTGTCTTGGATGAGGCTATAGATCTCCAGCTGTGTTTTCAGTGCTGATGGATGTGGAGCTACTCACGGGTGCTCATCTGCAGTGGGAGACCACCAGCAGATCACCTTAAAATGTAATATGTCAGGAGGAACCAAAGGATTTGCAGAATAGAAGGGAAGAGGAAAACCCCTCTTTTTTTCTGAAGAATTCAATTTTTTTCATGTCTGACATATACTTTGCTGTCCTCCCAAGTTCTGTAGTATTTTAAAAGAAGACTTTGTAGCTGGTTCACTGGAACAATCTTTCATGTAAGTGCAGGCAAATGATCTGCACTTGAAGGGAAGCTGTAAGTCCCTACAGTAAGACTGAGCACCACCTGTCCCCAGCAACTCTGGATGGTGAAAAAAAGAAAGTGTGCAAGAGGATTGGTATCCATAGGGTTTTTGGTGTATTCTGACATTCAATCATGACTGAAATAATTTTCTGAACAGGTATTTCTACCTTTTGGGCAAATGACTGTCCATACCTCAACCTGTCATCGTAAAGTTTTGAAATTATATCTTATTGTTGCATTGCTTAGGAATATAGGCAGCAGGAGATATTAAATTGTGTTTAATTATGTGCATACATATAAATTGCACATTTCTCTCCAAACCTGGGTATGGATGAGCAGGCTTATCACAGACAGCACTGAGACAAAAGTGCCTGCTAAATTCAATGAGTCACTTCACACTGATTTTAAAGAGTCTACTGTGGCCCTACCTGTATTTGAACTTGGCTATTTTTTTATTGTGGTTGTATTTCCTTATTATACAGAAGGTTTCAATTACTTTTGCTTTCTGCACACTGCTTAATGCAGCAAGATTGCTGGGACTTGTGACCATAACTTGCACAGCATGATCACGTTTTCACCAGAAAGACATCAGAAGCCTGAAATTACCATGCTGAATTTATTTCAACCAGAGACTGCACATTCAGCTAATAAACCAATTATTTTGCATTTAGAAAATGACTCCCCAAAATCTACCCCATAAAGTCCTGTTAGGCAGAAAAGCCACAGGTGCCTCATGGCCTCTGTGCTTCCACTTCAGCAAGACAACCTACCTGGGATGTTTTGGGGTGTGTTGCCAAGGAAACTTTTGCTTTTGATGAGAAATGTTGGGAATGGCTGGCTTTAGAAAGCTTGTCTCTTTGCTGTCAGTGGTGCCAAAAGGGGAGCAGAAGTCCTAAGCTGCTGTTTTAAATATTTTGTACATAATCACACATTTCTTTCTAATGTAAACAAAGAAAATGGGAGGCTACTTCTAGAAGAACTGACAGAGAAAGAGGGTAAGGAATTAATTTTTGAGAGGACTCTGAGTGTGTTGGGCACCTCTGGTGCCTGAAGGGCAAGCCCTGCATGCTCTGGACAAGCTAATAGCTAATAAATACCCTCACTGCCTCTGCAAAATCTGGTCTGAGTTAACAAAGAATAAAAAGAAAAGTTGAATTTTGAGAAAAAAACTGCTTGTAGGATTTAATCTGACCTTCTGTTTAACTCAAGATTAAATATTTGCTTCAGTCTTAATTCATTGAGAATTTTTCCCTCAGCTCTTGCTTTTTTTTTTTTTATGTTGACAGTGCTACCCACAGTGTGTAAATGTGAAGATAGCCACTGAAGCTTAATGAATTCCATCACTGTTTTCCATGTGTAGATTACAAACATAAAGAATCTACTAAAAATTCTGTGAATCTCCAAAGACCATGAATAGAAGATGTGCAAAAGGGATGTTCTAAGGCAAAGTACCTTCAGTCACATAGCATCTTGTAGATTTATCTTATTGCAGCGTGTACAAAGAGTCTTGGGCAGCATAGTTGGGGTTAAAATTCATTTCCTAGAGTGAGGAAAGTAAGGTGCAAAACGAATCATGGCAAAGGTATGTGCAGCAGTTGGATTTTTTCTCTAAAGTAAAAACTGTATAGGCTTTTTTGAGGCAGCGTAACTTCAAATCACAGCAAAGACATTTTATTATAGTACATCTGTGAACAGGATGTTTAACGTTTGACATGTTTATTAAAAAAACCTGAACACAGCACATTATCCATCTGCTGTGATTACTGTCTGGGTAGACAGTTGGGACTTTGAATGTAAAAATCTATGGGCTTCTGTGTAGCCCATCACTGCTGCCTCCAAAAACTCTCACTGATGTATCTTCACAGTGAGGCTCCTATTGTACTTCAAGGTGTCATTGGCTTTTCCCTCCTTCCTAATTAAAATGAACTGTTTGACATCTTAGTCTGGACCTGTTGGATAAAGTCTCTTGTGTCCATCAGATTTGCTCTGTGCTTTGGAATGTAAATTATTATGAATATCTGTAGCTTGTGGGCTCATTTATGCAGGAAAACTGTAGCTGGCTTTCAGGATTAGGAGTGGATTTTAGCTGATGACTGTTTGGCTGCTTGTTCAATCAAGCTTTTTCCTGTTTGTGAACTTTAAGAATGAGCTCACTTAATTTCTAGAAGTATTACATTTCAGAATAAAAGTGCTCAGCAGAAGTTGTAGTTAGCTTAGCCTGCCTAGTGCTGGTTCCACAGAACGTGATAAAGAACTGAACTTTATCTGCCCTGCTGCTTGCTTTATTCTGTCATACCAGGTGGTTCACTTTCTTCAGAATTTTATTATGAAGTACAGAACAGAACTGCAAATGTTTCATCTCAATGGTATTATCTACATTCTGGGTTTGTTTGAATTAAATACTGTATTTTTATCCTCTTACTGTGCACTAAACCTGCTTGTTGAAAGAGCAGACCTAACATTGCATAGTCTCTTTATAATTGTCTTAACTCCCATTGCAGCCAACTAGTGTCATTCAACATCAAGGATCCAAGTGAAAAACACCCAAAATTCTTAGGTAGCTAAAGTAGAAGTAAAAGGTAAAAACTGCAAAAAGATTAATAAGATTACTTATTTAGTACTTCAGAATGCAAAGACTATTCCTCAGACTATCATCCATCACTTCTATTGCCTCAGGCAAAGAGGATGGTACAAGCTTGCTTCTAATTTTACTGAGTACATTCAGTTTCCTGTGTAGTTTAAGATCATTACTTGTTTCATTAATTCTTTGTGACTAAAAAGTAAAAATCATAAAAAATTCAGACTTTGTTTTCAGCTGGGGGGTTGCATCTCATAGCTATTGAAATGTCATTCAAGTCACTTTTCTGGGCTTTTTTCTCCTTGTTCAGATGCACTTTTGAAGAAAGAAGTAATTTTTTTCCTCCTAATTTGTATCTGCAATTTTTTTTTTATGATCTTCAAACACTGTTCCTTTTTCTTTGATCTTTCATAGAGGAAAATATTGTCCTGTGATTTTTTAAATCAATATTTATCTTCATTCTTTCTGTTTTCTGTATTTAAATTCTTTAACACATTAAAACGTTGAAAGAAAGTATCCCCATGATGGTGTTTGGTAACAGTCCTAACTTCATATTTTTCTTGGTTACACAGCAATAAATGAGATGCTTTTTGTCACAGCAGATTTTACAGGTGAGATCCCAAGGTGGTCATGGCATTATTGAGGGCTTGCAGTGAGCATCGTGGGGAAATCCATGAAAATCAAGTGGTGAGTAGTGTGTGAACCAGACTTAACATAATTTTTTCATTTCAAACTTAAGCCACAGCATTGTTACAACAGTGTAACAGATTCCAACAGTGAAACATTTATTATGCTTAGGGTTTTTGTTGTGGTGGTTGTTTTTTACTCTTACATAAAAGGAGTTCTGCATTTAGGAAGAGTCAGAGCTTAATGATTTTCTCCCTTAGCTGCTACAATGCTAGGCTAACGCTGCATTAAACTTGGGAGGCCTTCATTAAAACAGAATCTTGTTTTCTTAGAGATCCTTAACAAATTGCCTGTCTCCCCTATGAAAACATGGAAGGACGTTCAAGACATTGCTCTAATATAAGAACAGATAGGATTTTCTCAAATGGAAAAAAACCAATGTATCTTTATAAGCAAATTGACATAAAAGCCTTTGTAGATTCTGCAGCTTGGGAAACTATCATGTTATGGACCATAAATTAACATGTGGTTTTCTATGCTTATGTAATTAATATGGAAGGCTGCTGCATTTTGAATGGCTGTTGAAGTTTTTGATTTATCCTCTCACTGTCTTATGGGGACATTCTGTGGAACTGGAGACCCTTTCCAAATGGTCCCTGAATATAATTCTACATGGCAATAGCATTTGTTCATTATGTTGCTATACTTTTACTAAGGACATTGAAATGCTTTCCAAACTAGAGCTGTGTGAAGAATATGTAAGATTTTTATATCTATTTCTCTTAAAATACAGCCCATTAATGCCTCTGTAACCCAAGCAATTACATGAATTGGAGCAATGAATGAGAACATCTCACTGCTGGAACTACAAAGGCTGTCTTTGATGATTATTGAACTTCTGTGGCTGATGAGATGTAAGTCATGCTGTAAGAAGTATATTGTCTGGAAATCATGCCACTGAACATTTTCTTTACTAGAAATGCACTGTAAAAGGACTAGACCTTTAATCAAGAATGTTAAACAATATGATTTCAGTTGTAATCTGTTAGCTAGTAAGGCTCAAAAGGTTCTGCATGAAACAAACTTGCTGCCTTGCAGTAAGCAGTAACCAGTTACAGAAATATACACACATCAGATACTTTTATACGGGATTTTCTGTGATCCTTACCACATACCCCTTTTCATTAAGTCAGGAAGAATTTGTTGTATGAAGAAATATTTTTTTACATCTTAAAAGGTGTTAGCTTTTTTTTTTTTTTTTTAACATAATTTTGCTTCCCTTTCTTACCTTATGTGATGAACAGACTGTTCGTTCCTTTGCTCCTCTCCCATTCAATCCAGCTCAGAGTTGAGAGTAAAATAATTGTTAATGTCTACCACAGATTTTCTGAATGTTCTGTAGGAAAGGGGAGAATGAATACATCTGCAAAACAGAAACAGAATCACCTTTTAAAATCCTGTTTTATGTAAAGGCTGAGTACTACAAATCAGAACAAAATAGGATATAGAAGGGAACATGATTACAATTATGTAGACTGTCTATGACATTTAACAACAACCACCTCTGTTTTTCAACAGTTTCTTTGCACGGTTGTGAATTCTGACACTGTAACATTTGCAACTGAGATTATTAAAACTAGGTATTAATATCAGTGTGACACCAAAGCCTGACCTTAATTTGCTTGATATTCTTTACACTGCTCTCGGTGGTCTCGTCTTGCTTTGATCTTCTCTTCAGGATTATACGATTTATCTCTTATTTCTTGTCT
This sequence comes from Phaethornis superciliosus, assembly GCA_023637945.1. NCBI lineage: Eukaryota > Metazoa > Chordata > Aves > Apodiformes > Trochilidae > Phaethornis > Phaethornis superciliosus. The sequence goes on from JAJQWJ010000010.1 coordinate 19,022,209, forward strand.
TTCCAAATTAATTGTCCCATGTTCTTCATGTTTCTTCAAAGTTGAAGGATAGACTTTGGATCGTGTTTAGTGGAAACAATTTAAACCAGCCTTCAACTATTTTTGTAAGCATTTCCCATATTTGGTTTAGATAAAATCTTCAAATAAACATCCACGTATGGGAAACATTAAAGTTGGTTTCTTATATTGCATTTACCAACAGTGTGAGAAAAGACATGAGAAAATGCTTTCAACTTTTGCTGTGCTGACAGTTGCTGCAGTGGAGGTCAGAGTCTTTCAGTGATCTGCCACTCTCCAATAACTGCTCAAAGTGCCACAAAAGCTGCCACTTGAGCATCCACTTAGCAGTAAATGTTAGTCTTACTCTTGCTCCGCTGAACTCAGTAAAAAAACACTTTTTAATGGAATTGGAGCAGGCTACGACCTCAATACCAAAATCAAAAATTGATCTTTCAATTTATTTTTTTTTTGCAGTCTGTTGCTTCAGATCATATCTATATATATCCCTTAGTAAATTCACTATCCTAGTGTATAAACCAGACCCGACTGAAGAGCTGAATAAGAACTGGAAAGCACTTTCCTTTAAGATTCTGATGGTTTGCAATACTCATTTTTCACACGTGCCAGCTTCCCCAGCATGTTTCTGTAGTGAGAAAATCCAGGTGCATTATTCCTTTTATGTGTTTGACTCCCTGCTCTGCATTGTGTCATGCAGGAAAGCGTGGTGTGAAACGTAGAGCAATCACATTCTGCAATCCAGGCCAAGGAGTCCTGTGGGTGTTTATAGCAGATGTTAACCTCCTGACCTCCTGGCCTGAAATCTGATGTGCTCCCTGGAGCTCTTCCCACCAGCTCTGAGGGAGCTGACTCTTCAGGCAAAGAGATGGGAGGAGAGGAGTGATTTTTGAGGAGGTTGCAGATCATCACATTGTGTGTCATTGACATAAATTCCCTAACTGCATTCAGATGTGGAAAGGTAATAAAGAGATCTCTGGCATTTGAGCAGGAGCAATATGAAGGATTATCTAGCAGAAAGCTTTGGGGCTGTCTTTTAACTCCTTGGGCCTGGATTTTGTGATTTGGCTTTTAAATCTTAGTTGTGTAGAGGTGATAAGTCTAGATAAGCCTAGGTGCTAATCATAGTTTTAATAAATGTGCTTTGTCATCACTTGCATGACAGCTTAATCCAAAATAGGGGGTGTTTCTCTGTAATCTAAAGGTAAATGTTGACTTTATCTAAGTTTACAATTACAAATCCTTATTTAGACTTAACAGAAGATTGCTACAAAGGAAAAACTAATGACCTTAAAGTTTTGTACTCTTAAGTGTATACAGCTGGCTGCCTCTACTTCTGTGTGATTTCTGTATATGAGAATAATTATTCACAGTGTCTCTATTGTTGAATTTAGCAAATTATGACTGATAACCCTTATGTATATTATATGGCATTTCTTGCTAGCATTGCATAAATTGCCTCAACATTTTTGTGCCATCACTGATTTCTGCTTCCTTATTAAGCACTGCTGAGGGTAATCCATCAAGGAGCTGCATGATAGCAATGGGACTTTACAGTGGTGAACAGACATAATTCTTCTAAAACTGTACCAGTGAAATATCTGCCTAGTCTTTTTAGCAAAGCAAGATCATTTCAGGGAACCATTTTTCAGCTGAGTGTGGAAGTTGTACAATTCAAAACTGCAAAACTCAGACTCAAAATGCAATCAAGTTCAGTAATTACCCGTTCTTCACACTATTGTCTATCCCTTTTTTTCCTAGAAAAGGGTAAAATCAAGCTATTAGGATTCCTGGAGGGCAGGGGCATTTAGCAGTTGGTGTTCTGGAAGGCTACATATATTGAAAAAGGTGGCCTTGGATTAAATCAGAACATGGATATCAAGACCTAGCTTTAATCCCCATTATTAGTTAAACAAAAAGGACTAACATTCCTCCAGATTAGACTCAAATCCAACTCTGTAAAGTGAAATGCATTTTGGGAGTCATTTCACAGAAATGCAGTCAATTTTATGCTACCCTGACACATATGTCTCATTGTTCATG